>JARGCV010000173.1:110000-710000 GCA_034064705.1 Bothrops alternatus | reverse complement strand
GACTACTGACAAAGCGGGAGAGAACTTGTGGCTCAACAGGTTAAAGCATCTGCTTAGCATGCAGACTGCCCAGGTTCGAATCCCAGAAGGGTGAGTTCTGACTGAAGAGAGTTAAGAAACTCGAAATAGCTATATCAGAAATTCCCTTATTTCTTTGTCAACAATTTTAAACAACATATATATATTTGTGCTTGCAAGATGGCTCTGGGTTGAGCTGAAACAAGCAAAAGGAAAGAATGATTCCTTCCTCCCATATTTGGGTTTACAGGGTGCAATCTAAAAAATAAACACTTGACACATATATATATATATGTTTTCTGAGGTTTTCGCGGGTGTTTGTATGTAGGTCTTTGGTTCTTCGGGTTTTCTCCCACGTAGAATTTGAAGTGTCTTGGTGACGTTTCGATGAAGTCTCATTCATCATCCAACCCCTCCAGCACAACAAAGCCCCCACCCAAACAGAACACTCCCCCAGCCAATCAGAACACAGCCAACCCCCCAGCCAATCAGAGCACAGCCAAGCCCCTAACCAATCAGAACATAGCCAAGCTCCCAGCCAATCAGTTCAAACCCCCACTGGCAGTTAAAAGGAAAAAACAGCTTAGACCACACATTGCTCCTAGTAGCAGAAGCCAAAAGCACCAGCCTGAAGATGATGAATGAGACTTCATCGAAACGTCGCCAAGACACTTCAAATTCTACGTGGGAGAAAACCCGAAGAACCAAAGACCTACATATATATATATATATATATATATATATATATATATATATATATATATATATATATATATATACCCTGTTTCCCCGATAGTAAGACACCCCCGATTGTAAGACGTATCGGGGTTTTCAGGGGGTCGGCTAATATAAGCCGTACCACGAAAGTAAGACATATTACTCCTGCCCACTTCCGCCTCCTGCTTAAAATACTTAAATACTTAAAATACTTAAAATAAAACTGACAATTGTTTTCCAATCAATATAAGCCGTACCCCGAAAGTAGACATAGTGGGGCTTTTGGGGATAAAAAGAAAGTGTGACCCTGTCTTGCTTTAGGGGAAACACGGGTATATATATATATATATATATATATATATATATATATATATATATATATATATATATATATATATATATATATATATATATATATATATATATATATATATATATATATATATATATATATATATATATATATATATATATATATATATATATATATATATATATATATATATATATATAAATTCAGCAATAGTTAGTCACTTTCAGGGGGTACCATGGTTCAATGGTTAAAGATACTGAACTTGTCATCTGGAGAGTTGATAATCCAATTCAAGACCTGAGCTCTGTGCGACGGGGTGTGTGATGACCCAGGGCCCCGAACGGAGGCAAAGCAATTAGCTGGTCAGAACAATTGTCTTTGTAAGCACTGCCAACGTTCACCCAACAGCCCCCACATACGCTGGCACAAGTTCAAGAAAACAGTCAATGGAGTTAAACAGTTCTTTAAAGTAAAATAGATAACAAACAAAGTATAATCTTTTCAACGCCCAGCTTGCCTGTAACCTGCAAACTGCAAAACTGAGGACAGCAAGGAGAACTCAGCAGGAAATAAACTTGATCCAAAATACAAAGAGTCCAGGTACAAGAGCTCACATCACAAGAGTTCACGTTTGTTCCCGGCAAATGCGCCACCCCACAGCCTCTCCTTAAATACCTACTCCCCAGGTGTGCCTTCTGGAGTGGGGCATGATGCTCTCCTCCCGAGCAAGTGAGCCTGCCTCTGTTGTTCCCTCCTCCTCTCTGCTCTCCTTGCTCTGGGATCTGGTGGGGAGGGGCCTTGCTCCTTGCCTGAGCTCTGCCTTCCCTGTTCCAAACTTGAAGGGCCCTGGCCTGCTTCAGCCTGCTCTTCCCCACAGTCCTCCTGGGCTTCAACAGGGAACTTCATGTTGTCCTCAGAGTCAGGCTCGGACGGAGGCATGACAGGGTGAGCTCCCATTCCTTGCCCCAGCTCCTGCCCACCTAGAGGTTTGAAAGCATGCGAATGCAAGTAGATAAGTAGGTACCACTTTGGTGGGAAGATAACAGTGTTACATGCACCTTCGGCATATAACTATGCTGGCTACATGACCATGACTCCCTTGGCCAAGAAACAGAGATGAGCACCATCTACAGGTATACAAGGCTTATCTGCTGAGATTTGTGTCAATCTAGTCTTCCACGTTTCGAGGCATTTTTCAAAACTCCTGCAGATATTTCGTCTCAGCAAAACCTTGCAAGCGGCATTTCAGATTGAGAAGCATTTGAATAGCCGTTGAAATATGCACGAAGCTCTGCCCAAGAATAAGCTGGGGAAATTTGCAGAATTGTTTTTCTTCCTTCAGATCTGCTCCACGTGTTTTTGCTTGAGGCTCTTGAAATTATCTTCAGGCTTTTGTATCTGGGTGTTACAGCATTGTATTTATATGACTATGGTGCTAGCCAATAGCTGCTTTGTTAAAACACCAGAAGTGAATAGACCTATGTGAAAATTTAGCGGTTGGTATTGCTTCAAGCTAGAAAACTAAAGAATGGAGGAAAGGCCACCTGAATCTCTAGAGGAAAGTCGCTGAAGCTAAGTGAGAACACAGAGCCCAACTGAAGCAAACACTTGATGACAGCAATAGCACTTGGACTTATATACTACTTCACAGTGCTTTACAGTCCTCTCTAAGCAGTTTACACAGTCAACACATTGCCTCCCCAATAATCTGGGTCCTCATTTTACTGACCTCAGAAATATGGAAGTCTGAGTCAACCTTGAATCTGTGAGAATCAAACTCCTGGCAGTCAGCAGAATTAACCTGCAATACTGCATTCTAACCACTGTGCCCCCATGGCTCTTCGACTAGACTAAATTAAGATCTAGAAAAAAGGAGGCCATCCATAACAAGCACATAGTGTGATCAGTTGATGAACAAGTTCAAGAATAATTCTCCAGTCTTACGGAATGTGTAAGTGTGACTTCATGGATTAATGAAATTCAATGGTGAGAAAAGTAAGGTGGCATGGTTAGGCTTAGATAGTCAGTGTAGTGGTGGTAGAGATTGTTATTCAAATAGGCTGATTATTTAAGTTAATGTGGATATTATCGTTGGAGTTTTTACACTGGATGCTTTAGGGATGTTATTGCAAATAGTTTTACCATCCATGTTTTATATTTATATATATATATATTCTATTCTTACGAATCATCGTATTTCAAAATGTCACCTGTAACTTTTATGTTGAATCCCTCATACCTTACAAAACTGATTGCACATTTTCATTGTACATGTATCATAGTATTATGTGCTCTTTTCATATATTTTTGCTACTGTTATCCATGTATTCTATACATTATTTATAATTCTATAAATTATTTTTTTTATTTTCAACATAGCTGCTTCTGCTGCTACAGTCAATATTTTAACTCTGGTTTTTTTTTTGTAAGCTGCGAGTTGTGAGTTGACATCAGTTTTGCATATATTCATCCATCTTTTGGCAACTTTCTCTTCCACCCAGACCAGCCTCCTCCTCTAAAGAATGCCTCTTTGGAACATCTGATAATTTCTATGGAGCCAACTAGTCATGAGGAAGGCCATCAGAATTCAGACTACACCTCATTGGCTAATTTAAGACTCAGATGCACATATTTCCTTCTAACCCAGACAAGCCTTGAGAAATTACTGCCAAGAGACAAGAGTGGATTTGAAAAAGTAAGTACCTGGAAAGTGATGGATGGGAAGCCAAGATAAAGTCTTGTCCCTGCCTCAATTATCAGAAATTGTCTGATTAGTTCTACTCCCCTTTGAAGCAGGAAAGGAAGTCAAGGTGTCAAGCTTTCAGGCACAATTAATACAAGCAAGATTCTGAACATGATTATTACGCATTAATGGAGGCATAGAAAAATAGAAATGGAATTTATGAATACCAGAGCCTGGCCTAGCTTATATGAATGAAAATTTATCCTATCCATGGGTCCTTATGGTAACCTCATTTTCATAAAGTCAGATTGTGTTGAGCAGTCAGCATGTATGAACATATGAATTGATCTCTAATATATTTCTTAGAAGTGGGATGAGGTAAGTTGGGTTGATATGGATATACTTAGCTTTATAAAGCTTCGTGCCTATTTCAGATATAATGAAATACAGAGAAGAACCACATTTACAAAGGGGCAGAGGAGAAATTAAGGATTTTACCTACTTGGTTATATTAAATTTCAATAAAAGGCAAGGTTGCAAAGAGATCAATAGCCTCCTTTTATTTCTTTTCTCTATCCATTTTTAGAAGATGCTGGAGGCAAAATTGGGTCCTTCCTGTTGAGTTTTCTTTTATTTCTCTCTCTCCCCCAGAAAGAAACTGTTCTTCTGATTTCAGTGAAAAGGAGAAGATTGAAGATCTTTTGTATTAACAAGCAACACAAAAAGGTTGCTAGATCATCATTTTCCAAAGAGCAATTTAGAAATGTCAGAAAACCATGCCCACCCATACAGTGAGAAAAAACTGTCCACTTCCCAAGCTTTAAGCTTTTCTTAAAGCTTCTCTTTATTAAGAGAGGACTTGCTAAAAATTTTAACTACATCTTGTGGGTGCATAATCGTTGTTGTCTTCTGTATTATTTTGTGACCCCAGTGCATATTTCTATTAAGTATTCTATTATACCAAACAAATTTATAGGACTTGAATGTTTTGTTCATCTCTCTCTCTCTCTCTCTCTCTCTCTCTCTCTCTCTCTCTCTCTCTCTCTCTCTCTCTCTCTCTCTCTCATATATATATATACATATATATATATATATATATATATATATATATATATATATATATATATATATATATATATATTCATATATATATATATATATATAGTATTAAAATATCATATAGTATTAAAAAATTCAAGACATCTTGGAAATATATGTGATAAACAAAGTAGCTCTAGGAAGCTGGATCAATTGCTCAGCAGTTCTCTTTTTGTCAACAGAAGACTAATTCATATGTTGACTGACAACATATATCAACAATACATGGCTAAAAATAAAGGGCATATTTTTCTTTCTTGTGTTGTATAATAATTCTTTGTCAGTCCCCCAGGTATGAAAGTCTACAGTTTTTGATGTCTTGATAAATTCCACAAACAACAGCTGCAGTCAAGAACAGGTGTATTCTTGACAACTGCTGTAATGACCACTCTAAAGTTATGCTACTGATAATTGGTATCTACTTGATAATTGAGAATTATCTATGATTGTAAAAGGATGATTTAAAAAAATCAAATAAACAAATACATCTTTCTGTATCTTCACTCATTATGGTGAAGTCAGTGGGTTTAACCTAGTGGTTGAGCATGTGTCTTGCATGGAAAAATCTCAAGTTTAACCTCCAGGATTGTTCACTAAAAAACTAAGAGTGAGACGGGAGAAGTTGTGGAATAGGGGAGCGGTATGTGTTTATGTACAAGAATGCAGAGATAATGTTGATGAAGGAATGCAAGATCCATTCATAGAATGTGATGGAATATAGTCTGGATTCCCAAGAGGGAAGGGGTGCATTCCAGAGAAGCAAGAGACAACTCAGTTCAGATAGCTTATGTGAGAGGAAGAGAATGAAGACAACTCCTCCTTAATAATTCTCACTGTAGTTTGCTTAGTAGATTGATGTCAGATTCCAAAAACTAAGAAAGACATGCTTCAGTTCTTCCAAGCAGATTTCTTTATTGTTCCTCACCTATAGACAGAATCTTGCCAAACTAAAGCAGACTGCCAGCCACATAAAGCATATTCTGTGGGAACTATTGTGGAGGAGCTGTCTCCACCCATTTTCTCTCACACAAGCTATCAGAACTACATTGTTTCTTGATTCTCTGGAATCCATGCCCTTCCTCTTGGGAATCCAGATTGAGTATTGCCAATCTATTCTGAAACAAAATAGCCATTTAGTTGTGAAGCTCTTTGTGAATTCTGAAAGCTGATGTTATGATATATTCCTTTACACAATTTTTTCTTCTTCTGAAGTTTGAAGTTTGACCAGCCTTTGGGCAAATGTGGCTAAATATTATGACAGAGAACCATCTTGTTCAGGTTCTTTTTTAAAGTCAAAACTGCAATTCTTATAAGCTAATCTCTTTGATCAGTGCCGTTGTCAAAATTTCGAATTCACCCCACCTGAGACTTGTAGAAAATTTAAATTCTACCCATCACATAAAGTTTTATTGTATCACATACTTCCTTAAGCTATATTTGATGTTTTATTAAGAACTCTCAATTCCCCTAATAACACAACTTTCACCATATATTCATCTCTATGGACAATGAAAAGAAAAATACACAAGAGAATTCAGGCCTTATTCTTGGGAAGAATGCGTACACAATTTTTGCGACTTGTTTTATCAAAGCCATCCCAATTAGAGATTGGCTACAGTTTGCTCCCAGGTGAAAAATCCCTCGGCAATTTCAGAAGTACACTCAGCTTCTCTTTTGAAATGGCTGTACATCATATTTTTCAAAATTTCAAATAGCTTTCATGTGTCATCTAAAATGGCTTTAGAAAAAGATTGAGAAAAATCATCCCGTTGAAACACTGGGGGATGTTTGCAGTCTTATAAATCCCATTTCTTAAAATATAAGTTTAAAATCATCCCCCCCCCCTGAAAAAAAATTGGCTTTCCAAACTAAGTACAAGATACATTGGTAAAAAGTAGTACAGATGGCAATGTGGTTCTTGTGAAAGCAGAAATAAGCAAAATCTCTCTCTCTCTCTCTCTCTCTCTCTCTCTCTCTCTCTCTCTCTCTCTCTCTCTCTCTCTCTCTCTCTCTCTCTCTCTCTCTCTCTCTCTCCCTCTCCCCCTCCCCCTCCCCCTCTCCCTCTCCCTCTCCCTCTCCCTCTCCCTCTCCCTCCCCCCTCTCTCTCTTCTTTGCTTGGTGAAAGGCTCAAGTGAATGTTCTTTACTTCATTGACATATGGCAGTTGTTCAATAATTGAAATATTTAATATCCAACATAGCAGAATTGTCAGCACATGGGGTGAATATTTGTCTCACAGAGCAATACATGAAGATTGCCTTGGTGGATGAATACATTTGTTGAAAGGTCATCATGCAATTATGCTCAAACCTAAACGTTTTCCTTGTTGATGTCCATGAAGGCAAGGTGGCTGAAAGAGATTGACAACTTCTCTGCACTAAAGCAACGGTTGAGTAATGTAATCCAAGCTAATTGAGCTGTACATTTTTTGAGTCCATCTGGGCACATATATTGCACAAATGATAAGATATTGGCTCTATAACAGGAAAAATTTTTTCCTCCCTTCATCAACATTCCTCAACTGTAATTCAGAAAATGCACGTCTCTTCCGTAGAAGAGATTGCAAAATAAATCAGGTGAACTAAAACAGTGCTGAGTTATTATGCACTTGGTTGGAGGCAATCCTGCAGAGTCTGGGAGACTCTTAAGCCTGATGATAGTTAATAGAATTTCTTCTTTTCTCTCAGTTAAGAACAATGATTGGTTCTTTTACTTGTTATTATTATTATTTATTAAAATTGTTGGACTCGTTGCTCAGAATTGTTGGACTCGTTGATTTTATTGATTACGTTCTTTCAAAGTCACACCCACCCAGCAAGATATTTCTGTCTCCCCATCCCACAGATTGAGTGCAGAGCAACTACTAGGATGATTAAAGGCCTGGAGACAAAAACATATGAAGAATGGTTGAAGGAATTGGGTATGGCTAGTCAAGAGGAAAGAAGGACTACAGGTGACATGATAGCAGTTTTCTAATATCTAAGGGCTGCCTCAAAGAAGAGGGAATCAACTTATTTTCCAAAGGACCAGAAGGCAAGACAAGAAACAATGGATGGAAACTAGTCAAGGAGAGAAGCAACCTGGAATTAAGCAGAAACTTCCTAACAGCAAGAACAATTAACCAGTGGAAGTTGTGGGCGCTTCATTCCTGGAGGTTTTTAAGAGACCGGACAGCCACCTGTCTGAAATGGATATAGGGTCTCCTGCTTGAGCAGAGGGTTGGACTAAAAGATCTCTAAGATGCCTTCCTTTTGATTAATCAAAGCTCTATTGTGATTTATTGATTCACTTTGATTAATCAAAAGGAGCATTGCCCATTTTTTTTTTATGAGTAAGTGTGCCACCGATTAAGGATTTCGGCAAGAGATCCCTGGTCAGCTGGTGACGATGTGTGATAAGATTCTAAAACTAGTTTTCTTCCTCTTTCTGTGCATCTTCATATATTTGAGTTTCATTTAAGCGGTATTATCAAAGAGACAATTACATCCATTCTCAAAGGAGCCAACTCTTGCCCACCATGAAATATGACTTAAGTAATGAATCAACCATAGCATTAGCATATGGCATTTTTGGGTCTATAGTTCTAGGAAGACTCCCAGCTGATGAACACCCTGGGATCCTCTTCGAAAAACTGGCTAGAAAATACTAATTTAATTGCTCACAGGGCTACTTGGGAGATACTCCTCTACTACAGCATTGTGGAAAATGAACATGATTGTTTCAGAATCCGTTCTGTTTCAAAACTCACCTCTGCCTCCAACACTAGGTAAATTTTAGGAAACTTACAAAAAACACTCATTGAAATTCTCGGCCGCATTATTGTTTTCAAACATTTGGGGAGGAGATTTATATTAACTGCCTAATTTGGCAGATTGGGAGGCTTTATAGAAAATAATCTACAGTAGTCAATGTGATCAGCTTTTCCACTTAGGGGAACTAAATATTATTCAAAAGTGAGCGGAAGGAAAGGCCACACAAACAGTTCCAGAATGAAAGACCCATCAATTCCCTGGTAATTTCATGGAAATGAAACAGAAGTAGAATCTACAGTAAATATATTTACATATTTAATAATTCCGATTTGTTTAAAAGTGCCAAAGGTTTGGCACAGGTCGGATTCATGAACTTCATTTGGGAACAGCTTCCTTTTAGATAATTTGCTTTGGATTTGAGTTAAAAAAAAAGTCTGCATGGAATACAAAGGGCATTTGCTGTTGTTTCACTGTTGTTATTTAAGGTTAATTGTTCCCAGTTGGTCTTTTAGTTTTCTTTATTTCTTTCTTATTTAAAACCAAATCACAACACAGGGTTATATCCAAAAGACACAAATGGGGATGCCTTAGCTTGGGCTGGAGTAGCTGTTTTAGGGAAGGTTATTTATTTGGTTGTTTATTAAGTTTTTATGCTCCCCATTCCTCAGCATTCAAATCCCAATAAGGACGAGAAACAACAGTTGGAAACTGATCAAGGAGAGAAGCAACCTGGAATTAAGGGGAAAAAAAAAACTCCTGACAGTGAGGACAATTAACCAGTGGAACAGCTTGCCTCCAGAAATCATGGGCGCTCCATCACTGGACATTTTTGAGAAGAGGCTAGACTGTCACTTGTCTGAAATGGTATCGGTTCTCCTGCTTATGTGGGGGGGGGGCTGGACTAGAAGACCTCCAAGGTCCCTTCCAGCTCTATTCTATTCTAACTCAATAATGCGCAGTATTAGCCTTTTTTAGGGTGGGTGGGGAGGAAACCATAAGGAAGTGGGGGAAATTCAGGATTACTATAGACCAATGCTTACAAGGAATTATCCTTCCCTTTGCAAATCTGACTTCCTGTTCAGCTTGAATGCCGGGGCTGCCTATAGAGATCAATCATCCATCCTGGGGAGAAGGAACAAACACACAGACTTCCTGTTGAAAAGTTAATTGGAGTGAAAGAGGAAAGGAGGTATTTTGAAGAATCTTAAGACAGCCAGAACTAGAGAACCAGATAAAATGATAACTAAGGAGCCTCTCTGAATACTCTGCTTTGGGCAGACATAGTATAAACATCCTGATTTTTGACCAGATAAAGAGAGAATTATCCCTTCTGGCTCCCTGCGTTCTCAGCCTTCAGAAGCACAGCCTTTCTGGTTCCTTGGAGGAACCCCTTCTGATTTGGGTTTCACAGCCCAGAAATTTCTACTAGATTTACCTGATCTGCTGGGTTTGGATCTTATGGTGGTGTGGCACATCAATGTCCATTCTTTCAAGTGGGCTTTAACCCTAGCTTCAAGGGAACTTCTGTGGCTTCAAGAAGGCACAGAAGATGTCAATAGGGAGATCTACACTCTTTATGGGCCCAGAATAATGGATTTAAATTACAAAAAGATGGTTTCTGACAGAATGTTAAATAAAACTTCCATACAGTAAAAAAAAAAAGTAAAAATAAAAGTTGGTCTTTATGCAACAATTTCAAGACCGGACACTTTTCAGGATCCAAGTATTTGTCATTACTGCTTACAAATCAAGATTAAATTTGAGCAAAAGGTGGGAGAAAATATAGTCACAATACTTAATAACAGCAGGTAACACCCAACCCATATCAAATTTAAAAGTTAAGTTTTAGAGAAACTTGGAGAAATGACGGCACCTTTGTGGAAAACCTCCCCTCCTTTCACTCACAGACATATATGCTGAAGAATGATTGACGTCTTTCTTTGAAGAAGCAAATCCTTGATGATATACCTGTCTAAAACGTCCTCCAAGTTACTCAAAGTTCTTCAAGAGAACCAAGGCATTCATTTGCCAAGAGGTGTTTAATTCATTTTTCCCCCATGTGTACACACAGATCAAAACAACCTTTGTGACATTCCATGCATCCTGGTTGTCACCTCTCTAGTCATTTTTGCTCCTTTATATTTCTCCTCCAAAAAGATGAGAATGGTAATGAAGCAACTAAAATTATGGTGTTTTTTTTTAAAAAGTCATAACATTCTAAATAAGCTATTTTTCCCTAGGGTTATAATAAATATCCAGGGTGCCTTTTTAATGATACCTTACATCAGAGTTGTATAACCTTACCAATTTTGGTAACGTATATAATAAGAAGGATTATATAATAAGAAGGGGCTATATGGGGCTACCTTTGAAAAACGTTCGGAGACTTCAGGTAATGCAGAATGCAGCCACGCGAGCAGTATTGGGCCTACCCAGAAATGCCCACATTTCAATATCACTCCGCGAGCTGCATTGGCTGCCAATTGGTCTCCGAACGCAATTCAAAGTGTTGGTTATGACCTCTAAAGCCCTACATGGCATCAGACCAGGTTACTTACGGGACCGTCTGCTGCCCCATGAATCCCAGCGACTGGTTAGGGCCCACAGGGTCGGCCTTCTCCAGGTCCCGTCAGCCAGACAGTGTCGCCTGGCGGGGCCTAGGGGAAGAGCCTTCTCTGTTGCGGCCCCGGCCCTCTGGAACCAACTTCCCCCAGAGGTCCGTATTGCCCCCACCCTCTCCGCCTTTCGCAAATTACTGAAGACCCATCTTTGCCGACAGGCCTGGGGCAGTTAACACCTGGCCCCAGCCAGTGTATGTTTGTTGTAAGTTTGTTTTCGGATGATTGGTTTTTAATCTAGGGGTTTTATAAATGTATTTAATGTCAGATTTCTATATGTTATTATCTATGTTGTAAGCCGCCCTGAGTTTTTGGAATAGGGCGGCATAGAAATCGAATTAAATAATAATAATAATAATAATAATAATAATAATAATAATAATAATAATAATAATAATAATAATAATAATAATAATAATAATAATAATAATAATAATAAATAAATAAATAAATAAATAATAAAAAATATTACTGGAGATTGACAGGCTTACAGTGCCAGAAGTTACTTTTTAAAAATGTCTAGAAGTTGGAAGTGGAACAGGCGGCTATCCGATGCAAGATTCATGGAGTATAAATTGTCTGTAGAGAAGGATAAGCACTGGCTGGCAACTGTTTACCAAGCAGTGTTTAATTTTTGACTGCTAAATAGATTAGGATTACCTTCAGAAATCATGGGCATGCCATCATTGGAGATTTTAAAGAAGAGACTGGACAGTCACTTGTCTGAAATGGTATAGGTTCTCCTGCTTGAGCAGGGGGCTGGACTAGAAGACCTCCAAGGTCTCTTCCAGCCCTATTCTATTATAAATCTGTTCTCCTTTTCCTTTAAAATCTTCTCTGGATCTGAAGAAAAGACCTTTCTACAGATGCAACACTGTTTAGCATCTTAGACAGGACAAAAAGCAGTGGATAGAAGACAAGAAGGCAGGACATGAAGCAACGGATGGAAACTAATCAAGGGGAGAACCAACCTAGAACTAAGAAGAAATTTCCTGATAGTTAGAACAATTAATCAGTAGAACAACTTGCCTCCAGAAGTTGTGATTGTTCCAACACTGGAGGTTTTTGAGAAGAGATTTGACAACCATTTGCCTGAAATTGTACAGGGTTTCTTGCTTGAGCAAAGATCTCAAGTTTCCTCCCAACTCTGTATTCTGTTATTCTGTTATGTACCTGGCCTGGAGAAGTTGCCATCTACACCTTTCCCACATGAACTGTGTCAGTCTCTCCCTATGTTTACAAAATCTCAATTACATTTTTCCCCTTGTAACTCCCCCTCCTTTTTAAAAAAAATTCATTATCTCCTCATTGGAGTGTCTCAGCAGGTGGTGGTGCCAATCTTGGTTGGTTTTATAAAGGCAAAGCTGCATTAAAAATTATTCATATTTAGATAATGTTCAATCTGAATAATGAGGAGGGTGTTGAACTGACTTCAGGTAGTCTTTATTTAACTTACTCATTCAGCTCAGAAGGTCATATATAAATGAAATCAGTGAGCAGAAGAAGACTCCTTAAAAGGAATGAAGTTTCCCAGAATGGCCATCTCATCTCAGAGGGGAGAATAATTTGCTTCAGTCCCTACAATTTTAGATGTAGTGGGCTTTTCTGTGCTGGAAGTTGCATGCATTGTACATACTTTTCCATTAATGAAGAGATATAGATGGGGCATTATTCCCCCCAAGCTCCACAGCCTGGTCTTTCTGAGTATTTTTAGTAATAGTTCTCAAACAGGGGTATAATCTCCTTGTCAAAGTCAAATTAGGATACTTCCTTTTGGAAGGGAAGACAAGATACCTTATTACCACAGGGTTATAGACATATAACAGACATATAATAAAGCTTGCATAAATCAGTCATATCATCCATCCGTCCATCCATCCAAACTTGTGCAAACCCTCCTAAAAATACTGTGATTTAAACTTTCCTAGCCAGCAATAATGGGAACAAGCTCCATGCAATTATTGCTATCTGCACTGAGGTGGAATCTAGATTCGGTGGAGTGCAAATTTTATCAGAAGAAAAAAGAAATCTGTGACAGATTTCTTTAACATCTCTACAACACACTGACTCACTACAAAACCCAAGTATGGAAAGCCTTTCATTTAATCCTGTCCAACTGGAGAACAATGCATTCAAAGACTTGTCTGAACAGCTATGGAAAGAGTTACAATCCATTCCCCAACTTGTGCAGTTCATAAACAGTGGGTTAGATAAGAAGGAAATAATTGTAGTTAAGGAAGTTCCTGCTGTATTGATATAATAGTCAGTGCTGCCAGGGTTTCATTACTGCTTCATATCACTCCTGTGGAATGCTTGCCTGCAGGGAAAATGGTGGACGAGAATGACCCATTGCTTGTCAAGCAGTTGCAAAATAATAGAATGAGATAACTAGTATCATCATTCTGTTCCTAAGAAGTGGGGAAACATCAGACAACAAGGAAAGGAGGGGGGCTATTCAACAGGATTTCATGGGCCACACTTTTCATTGCAGCTCATCTTCTCTTCAAGAATCTAATTACAGGAAGGAGGCAACATCAGTGTCTGAAGTTGGTTATTGTTGCACTAATTGGCAAAATCCATAAATGAATGGGGCAGCATTGGTGACCCTTGAACGCTAGCATGAAGTGAGGAAGCTGGAGGAAACTGCACCTTTAATAGTATTAAACAACAACATCTGCCTGTCCCAAATCTTTAGAAGAACTCAATAGGAGGACAAATATGCCAAATCCAGTCTAAACATCTGGCTGACTGTGCAACCCAAAATATTTTAAGAGGGTTTAAATTTGAAACTGCTAAGTGTTAAGTTCCTTAATGGCATTCTCTTGGCTACAAAGCAGCACTCTGGTGAAGTTATCTGCTAAAATTCTATGGAAAGATATTACTGTATTACATTATTCACTGCAAGCCAACATTGGTTGCTGTCACCGTCTATGTCCTACTGAATCTAGGCATGTGTTTTTGTCCTGCCATATTTCAGGAAGGTCCAATGTATTCCCCATAACATTACACATATTAAATTAGGGACACACTTAGGCTAAACAAATATTTGATTTGGATATTTATTGCCAACACAATCAAATCTCAAATCAATTTCCTGCATCAAATTCTTAATTCATCCGGAAACCTCAAATTGAATTCTTGGCTTTGGAAGCAGTCAATCAATGCGCATGAGCTGAAAATCTTTTTGTTCCCCAAATAAATCAACTTGCCATGTTAGACCAGCCCAATCCACACATCAGTGACCTGCTGGAACACACAGATATCAAGAAAAGTTTGTTCCTGAGATCTGCATGATGCCCGAACAGAGGAAAGTTGAACCTTGAATGAGTCCTTCTCTGCCCAGGAGAGACAAAATAGTAGCTGAATCAAGATGGTAGTTTAGTTTTCTTGGCAGCTTTTTTTTTTTTTTTTTTGCCAGTCATCACATTGAGCATCCCTGGCCTCTTTCAGTCAGTTTGAGTTCATATCTTTCCTATTTTTTCGTTCCAAGACAGGAGGACTTTCATTAATATTACATAAAGTTTGAATGATTTACCAGAATCTAGATCCCAACAGATGATGTTACTTAACATGCTACATGCACCATCCCAAAGCTGCAGTGTGACTTTAAGACTGTTTAAGGTTATTCCTTGTAGCATGTGGTGACAGATTGAGTCAGCCAGGTGATATCACAGATCGGGTTTCTGCACCATAAAATATTGTAGTTAGGAAGTCATTTTCATAAAGATAATGTCAACTGAGAGAAGTCAGCAGCAGAGACGGTAAATAAATGAATGATATCTTAATTAGGTGATGATAGACGACAAGGAAATGTGTTTAAAAAGTCAAGGATTTGGTACTCACAGATATGATGGTTTTAACTTCACTTTTAAATATAGCTCAGCAGACATTCCTATTAAGAAAAAAGAGAAATAACTTTCCTTAATAAGTTAATTTGTGGGTGATCACATTCCAAAATCATAAATGTTGCAGTTCAAGCACAGTGGTCAGCTAAGACATTTTCACAGCTTCACTGACAAACTTTGAACCAAAAATAACTTTGGAGTCAGTGAGAAGACCAAGGATAAAAAAAAAGAGAGAATTAATGGACAGCCAGTTAGAAAAAAAACATGGCAAATTATTTTTTATATATAGGATTACAGCACAAATGGAAAGACTCTAAATTATCCACAAAGGAGGAATGGTTGATGGAGATGACAGAACTCATGGAGATGGCAAAATTAACTTGTTTGATTACACAAAGATCAACAAGTACATTTATCAGTGACTGGAAACCTTTTATGAAATTTGCTGGGGAAAAAAGAGAGGTGAAACTTGTAATTTCAGGGATTTACAGATTAGAAAGAGTAGTTTATGGGAAGAAGGAAACAATGATTATTGGGCTGGAGGCTAAAACATCTGAAGAATAGCTACAGGAATTGGGTATGCCTAGACTAGTGAAAAAAGAACCAGGGAGACCTGATAGAGGTGTGTTCCAATGTTTGAAGGGCTGCCACAAAGCTGAGGAGGTCAACTTATTTTTCAAAGCACCAGAAACAAGACAATAGATGGAAACTAATCAAGGAGAGAAGCAACCTAGAACTAAGGAGAAATTTCCTAACAGTGAGAAGAATTAACCAGTTACTGGAGGTTTTTAAGAAAAGACTGGACATCCATCTGTCTGAGATGGTACAGGGTCTCCTGCTTGAGCAGGGGGTTGGAATAGAAGATCTCTTAAGGTCCCTTCCAATTCTGTTATTCTATGTTCTATGATGTAACTTTAGACAGAGAGGGCAAAATATAAATGTATGCATAACCCCTTGTCAAGAAAATAAGAAACCACTTCTATCTAGGTTGGCCAAGCCAATTGGCTACTAGTTAATTATCATTAAAAGTTAATCTATTATTTCTTTGGCCTCCCAGAATAAAAAATCCTCATGGCCTATATCCTTGCTTTCTACTGCCGTCTCAATTTCAAATGCAATCATTCATGGCTTAAACAAATTCATTTCTCTTGTATCTTCTCCCGTATGAATATTAATTGATTTCTCTGTTAGTATAAGCTGTGCAGATGTCGGGGTCAACACGTTTCTCACTTCATTTTTCTGGAAGTTCACGTAAGCCCTGGAAAGAAATTACTGGCTGAAGTTTATAAAGAAAGATTGAAAAACTTGATTGGGCGTTCTTCATTTTCTCTGGCAATTTCCAGGCGTTATTTCCTATTGCTGTTCTGTCAATCAAAATTCATTCTTTGTTGTGAGGCCCTGAGCTTCTGTGTGTAAAAAGATTTGGGGATTATTAGGCAGGTTTTCTAACATATGAGAGGCAGATTGCTTAATAAGATTTGCTTGGTAAATACAGGGTCGCTGAACAAAATTAAAGACACATGAGGATTACTAAGTAATTCACTTAGCAGAGGTCACAATCACTCTTTGGAAAAAATGTATTTGGGGACAACGTAAATATATATTTTTGACAGAAGACGCTTTGATAGTTTTCTGGGTCAACAATGACTAAACCACTTCTACTTTGCATTCCTAATCGGTCTCTCCGATGCTTCTTGACTCCCAAATTCAGACCACAAAATTATAGTGCTAGGAAATCAACATCTTGCCAACTCCCTGCTTAATAAAATGCCTTTAATATGGAATACAATCTCTGTCAGTTTTGCTCATAAATACAACCCAGCAGTTATATGGATCTCTTTTTTCATAGCGCTGTTTTAGAACAATGTACAAATGTTTATCATTGCTGGTAGTCTTACACTTATATATGTACATCAAGCCATAGGTGAATACCATTATCGTGCCATCTTAATGTTTATGCTAGATGGCAAGATAGGGGTACTAATTAAAGACTAATCATCAATTCTTAAAACATATATTTTAGGCTTGCTTTGTGCACAGACTAGAAAGCTTAAAATAATGCTTTCTATTAGATTTTTTTTACCATTGACCTTTACACCTTTACAACTCTACAGAAACCTACTCGAAAATCTGTTTTCTTCAACTTAATAAACATTAAGGTACATATGTGATCCTGTGGCTGCAGTCTTTTGCACACTGCAGTGAAAGTAAATCTCACTGAAATCAATGGGTTCAGCAAAAATAGATGATAGATGGATGGATGGATGGATGGATGGATGGATGGATGGATGGATGGATGGATGGATAGATAGATAGATAATCAATAGAGAGATGAGAGATGAGAGATGATGAGATATGGTAAGATAGATAGATAGACAGACAGACAGGCAGACACCAGACAGATGTATTTTCCTTCTATGAATGTTCTATAGCCATCAGGTTATCCGTCTTCTTTTTAAAATTAAAAGACACTGCATGAAGGGGGAATTACGAATTTTTCCTGTCAAGATATCTTTACATCAACACTAAGCTTCCTGTGTGGGAGCTATAGGTAAGAAATCACTCATCATTCTAGTTGATTATAACCAATTGGCAACTGTCCCTCCCCACAAGCCAGCCTAACTTTGAATAAAGTTTATGAACTGTTTTGCAGAAGAGAAATTCAACCTTTTGAAACCTATTTTGTGCTGTTGATCACAAGCAAAAGACAGAAGGTCCACCTTTTGAAATCCTTAATAAGATATTAGCGCTAGATAACCGATTACACACTTCCTTCTTGAGAAAGTTTCCTATGCTCAGGAAAGAAATATGAATGTATTTCTACATAAAAAATAAACCTTGAAGAAAGAGAAAGCAGAAGACAAAGACATCTGAGAGAAAGTTAAAAAAGAAGAGCTGTCATCTATACAGATGACCAATGTGAAGTAATAGGTCTAAAAGAGTGATTGCATTTTCTCCAAGCTTGGGGGGGGGAATGGGGGGAGGGGAGGAGGAAACTTATGCAAATGATCCCATTGGGAGTAAAATGGGTTTTCACTGTATAAAGCTTTCTAATTCATCCATATCTTGACTGAAGATTTCAAGCTCATTATACATGAAGAGTGTACGAAGAGAAGATGACATAAACTGACCCTGGTTTTTGCTCTGTAAGGCAATGTCAGGACCTTGGAGAGCTCACCACAAATTAAAATTATAACCTGGATTGCTCGGCAAGAAAGCTTTTGTTCCACCACTTTATCAGCGATCAATTGACCTTAAGAAGGCCCTAAGGGCCAGATAATCTCTTACCTCTGCTGAACATAGGTTTAAAGAACTCTCATCCTTTTCTAAATTCCCTGTAAGGTACATCAGAAACTGTGTAAGAAATATTTCTGAAATGCGAATTCTCAGATAATGTAAATATTGCCTCCTAAAGCTACGAAGATAAGAAAAATGTGCTCAGGGCTTTTCTTGAAAGGTGACCTTTGGGTCATTCTTCTGGATCTTGCTGAGCTTCTGATCCTAAAGATGCAATGGTGGCAGCTTCCCTGGTTTGCTCAGCAGAGAAACCAGGGCTTGGTTGAGCTCTAGAGTTGTGTGTCTTGGTGGTCGAATGGAAGCCAACTACAGAACTCAACAAAGAATATCTTGCAGTTGAAGTAGCAGCAGGACAGCCACTGGATTGGAATGGTAGATCTAACTCCAGGAAGAGAAGATGGAGCCATGACAGTGTATCTCGCCCCCCCTTTTTACCATTTATATCTTGACATACCCCTGCGTAAAAACACAAACCTGTTGAGAAGGAGTTAAAAAAAAAGAAAAAAACCCTATTTCTTTCTCTTTGGATTTCTTCCAACTGTCTTTCCTTAAGTAAGTTGCAAAACACATGCCTTTCTTATAGCTTTAAACTTTTAATTGTATTGACGTTTTACACGGGGAAGGTACCGGTATAAAGGAAATACAGATTCTCCATTTAAGATCCCTTGAGAAATCATGCTAGTCACATTGACTTTATTTATTTATTTATTTATTTATTTGTTTGTTTATTTATTTATTTATTTATTTATTTATTTATTTATTTATTTATTTATTTGGCTTTGTTTGCTATTAGTGAGACATGTTGCTGGAGAAATAGCCTTCAGGCTTGCACAGAATTTGTGGTAGTCTCGCACTGTAAAAGCTTAGAATGGGATCAGTGAGGGATTCCATGGTTTCCATGCATTTTGGACTGTGCTAATGACTGTAATAATACAAATTGTTGTATAATGGAAGCTCTCTGCCTTTATCAAATTTCTGAAGACAAAAAGACACTCGCAATGATAGTAATACGTAGTAGTGTTCTATGCCAAGATTGACCCTTTGCTTAGTCCTTTCAGTTACTTGACATTGTATATTAGAATTCAACAATACTATCAAAATTCAGGTTAATATATTGTCCAAATGTTGATGACATTTTGAGTTTTGGGGGTGGCTTTGTTTTATTTTTATTTTGTTCCCATTAGAGATTTGTGTGTTCATTTTAGTTTGGGTAGGCTGGATAGAACTGTGGTTTTCTTTTTTTTTTTTAATGCCTCTTACCAACTCTGCCCGCATTGACATAATTGCTTTGCCCAATGTTGTCTGGTGTTATTCATTGAGATGTATCCCACCTCAGGATCATGTGCTGTATATAATGCTTTCTTCTCCATCCTGAGAAGAGGGATGGGAACCGGAGATGGGGCTTGCCCCAGAATCACATTGACTTCCATGCCCAATAGAAAATTAGAACCCACAATCTCTCAGTTCTGATTCCAACATCTTATGCATGACTACATTGGCTTAGAAAAGCAGAGAGACAGATTGAGAAGTCTAACAATAAAACATGGCCTTCTCAGTCTACTTGCTGTTGGTCTGTGTTCCATCTTCTAAAAAAAAATCATAATACAGTTTCTAAATCCAGGATCTCAGATGCTTCATCGAAACTGCTATTGCTTTTTCTGAATACTGAATTAAAAAGCCTTCTTAAAAATTCAAGCAACGTGTTGGCAAAAGCTATAGTTGCAACAGGAGAAGGAGAAGGAGGAGGAGGAAAAGAGGAGGAGGAAACTGCTTGAAAAAAGAATTCTGAACAGAAATTACAGCATGACAGAAAGACAACACTTGTTTTTCCTCATCCCAAGGGCTTCATTTATCAGTCAGTTATCCTCCGTGGAGCAATCTTCCCTCCCATCTTGAACAATGCCAAGCCATTTACTCCCATTTGTCTAAGTGGGCTAGTTTTGCTTGCATGTTAATTGTGGACTTTATTCATCCATCAGGTGTCAGCGGATGGAAGGGGCGTAGCCAAGATAGGACATAACAGGCTTGCGGCTAACACCAAAAGAATTAGAAAAAGGTAACGTTGCTTGCAAAAGCTGTCTCACTGTTGTACATTTCCCTTTGAATTAGGACAAATACAATCACTTGGTTTATACCTGTAAAAAAGCTTTGGTTGAACAGGAGGTGGGCTTATTCCAGCATCAGTCACAAGCAGATTTGTCAACAAAGAATGCGAAAGGACGATGTTTTCAGATTTCTCCAGGGGAAAAAAGAAATTCTCTACTTACTTCGCAAGGACAGGATTTTTTCTTCATGGAGATGGCTGCATTGTTACTGACAAAAGTCCCACGGGAAGAATTCTGGCTGTATTATTTCACTCCATTATTGCTCTAGAGCAGCGGTTCTCAACCTGTGGGTCACGACCCCATTTGGGGTCGAACGACCATTTCACGGGGGTCGCCAAAGACCACAGTCTGCCATTTTTTTCCCCTTTTCCCCTTGGCCGGCGCAGGGGGCAGCACCGCGCATGCGTGGAGTAGCACCACGCATCCGCAATGCGGGCCGTCATGCCGCGCATGCGCGGTGCAGGTCGGGGTCGCTCCGTGCATGCACGGCGCAGGTCGGGGTTGCGGCCTGAAAAAGGTTGAGAACCGCTGCTCTAGAGTTGTTTACAATCTGGGCAAAATGGATCTCAGAGATGTGGGACTTTTGACATAAGAATTGCATCCAGGTTTGCAAGATTAGCAAGAAAAAAAAAATTATTGTTTAGTTTGGTGGGAGAAGAAATACAACCCAGGCAGTTGGAAGAGTGACCAGTTCTTTTTTTTTCCTTTTTCTTTCTTTTTGCTGGAGACAACCTTCAACTTGCAAAACAGCAACCACTTTCAAACTTTGCCGATTAATATTGTATATATGTACAAGGGTGATGTGTATCCCTCCGGTTTCAAGAATATTCCAATCTTATTTTTCTGAATTTTCTGCTTCATTTTTAGTCATCCTGCAGCATTTACTTGTGGACATGAAGGAGTACACAGGATCCATTTTATTTTCAGCAGGACTGACAAGCAGAATAGCTTTAAATAGTGTCCTATTAATAGTTAATACAATAGTTTGTCGTTAATACAATTAAACTGTCATATACTGAGCTGCCAGTAGGTCTATTTGGACAGTGTGCTAATGATTCCTTGCTCGCCTATAGTTGTCACCAGCTTGTAGCTATGCTCAGAATTAGATACCCAATATTAGCCATACATTATTCATAACATTATGGCAGGCCCTGGTCCTGGGCGAGGAAGAACATCTCCATGTGCCAGATGTTATTTCTCATAATTGTTACTTTAAGTTGACATTTTAAATGGCAGACACTTTTAATATTAAACATTTCATTTAAGCATATGGTACTGCAGGTACTAAAATTAAGGATCTCACACATCTCAATGGTGTTGATGTGTCCCAAGAGAAAAATGAGCCAGTTCTGAGGCACACACTTAATGCTGCTATTTCTGGAAACTGTCAGCTCTAGGCACCTGAAACCATGTGCTAAGAATGCAGTTGGTTTGAACAAAAAAAATACATGATTAGTGTTTCTTTCTTATATGGTCATTTAACCAGCCATATTGACTTACAATCGAAAATCATGAAGATAAAATGAGGAATTTGCCAAGTGACACTTTCAGATGTAATCTAAAACAAAAACAAAAAACAAAAAACCCACATCTCATAATAACGTTTGCCCCAATCAAATTGCTCTTTGGGGGAGCCGATTTGGCACAACTTTGCTTTCAAAGGGTGTTCTGGATGGTGGTGAAGTCAGCCAATCAAAGATCTCATAATCAACGTGATGAGATCACATCATCATATAATGGCTCTGCAAATCAAGGTCAGGGAGAATGTGGCTTGTTAACTTTGTACACTGAAAGAATATATAAGAACTCGGTTGAATGAGCCAAAATATTATCTAACCTTGTTTCTCAGTATTGAACCAGACGTAAAGGATGAACAGTTGGGGACTGGTGTTTAGAACATGATGTTGTAAAAAAACCACAAATATATACGTAGTACATATATAGTTTAACACCCATATATTGTTCATGCTTTCATTCCTGAATTGTTGCTGCTCTGTTGTGTCTAAGTTAGCGTTTACACATAAAAATAGTGTTATGCTTGCTGGAAGATGGTTACACAAAAAAGACATTTGCAGAAATACAAATAAAAATGTCTTATGCTATAAAGGCCCCTGAAGAATGATTTGTCTAGTGTAACATTGATCTGTTCAGTGTTAAAAGTTCAAGGCTGACTGAGAAACAGTGCTACCTTTTTAACCCCTACTTAACTGTGTGCAAAAAATGGGTTTGTTGTCTTTATTTATGTCACACTTGGTGGTCTTGTATTAACCACATACTGTATGTCATTACGTTTTACACTTTGCTGTCTTAATTTATCACCCTGCTTACAAAATGAAATAATATTTCAATGTTATAAAAGGCAATGGGCTTTAGACATTTCAGACAAGAAATGGCATTCTTGTCAGCTCCTTGTCATTCAGTAACTAGGAATTAATGAACATTTTCCCTTCCATTGTATAATTACCTCTCTAGTTGTTTCCAGTTTCCCTGGCTTCCCATATTTCCATCAGTTCCCAAGGGAAAGACATCTTGGGCTGGCATCTCTGAGCTTTTCAGAATGGGAAGTGACAGCAGCCAAGAAAACTTTTAAATGACGGAAAGATGTACCGGTAACAGCAGCAAACAACGATACTAAGAATAGCAAACTCCCCAAATCTCCCAGAATAAACTCCGAGGAAACTGAAGCCTTTTTTGTGCAAGGAAAGGGACATTTGCAAAATTACTAAACAGAATTCTGTCCTGCTTTAGAAATAAAAGATCCAGTGGGTTAAAAGAGTTTCAACGTGCAGCAGTGAAGAGGAGGAAAACAGAAGAAAGAACTATTTCCTTAACAAGGCTCATTAACAAAGGAGAAAAAAGATGCCAAACCAAGCTGCTGGTTTGCTTGTTGAAGGAGAGGATAGATCAAGTTCCAATCTGAAAGTTAAGCCACCATATCAAAACAACTTTGTGCTTGCTCTTTTTCAGAGCACAAATGACTGAAGACCAACTCCAAATTGGCAGGGACCCTCTGCCTATTTCTTCCTACACACACACACACACACACACACACACACACACACACACACACACACACACACACACACATTTGCTTTTAATTTGGAAGACAGCAGCATATCACTAATGGGTGTTTTCCTCTTTATTTATTGGTCGGATGCCAAAAGCAAAAAGATGATTTTGCATAAAAGCAGCATCTCTTGTTAATTAAAAGAATAGAACTTTGGACAAATAGCTGTCCAATCTCTTCTTAAAAACCTCCAGTGATGGAGCACGCAGAACTTCTGAATGCAAATCGTTGCACTGATTAATTGTTCTTTCTGTCAGGAAGTTTCTCTTTAATTCTACTTGGATCTCTCTTTGATAAGTTTCCATCCATTACTTGGTGTTCTGCTCTGAGGGGCTTTGAAGAATAGTCAACTCCCTCTTCCCTGTGACAGCCCCTCAAATATTTTAAGAGAGATTCATGTCACTCCCTAGACCTTCTCTTTGTTAGACTTTGTTAGGCAACCATGCTGCCTATGTTTTAGCCTTGCTCTTCTCTGCACCCTTTCTAGACTTTCAGTATCATTTTTGCATTGTGGTGACCAAAACTGGACGCGGTGTTGCAAGTTGGCTCTTACCAAAGCAGTATAAAGTGGTGCTAACACTTCACATGACCTTGATGCTATCCCTCTGAAGATGCATTAATATAAACGAAGAAGCTTTTCCCAAGCCTCTAGAAAACTCCAACCATCTCCACTTACAGGACACAGTTTTAGACACTTGTGCATTATTTGGAGAAGAAAGCATTATCTTTCTCTGAACTTAGATGTATGGGCCACCTTGAGTTACTGTACAGTATTTATAACAATAATAAAGGCAGGATAATAACTCCCACTAAGACTAGTGGCCAATCCTGTGCTTCTACCACAAAATCCCAATTGTGCTAAAATTCAAGAGATGCAGAGGCATGTGGCAGAATAGAGTTAGAAAGGGGAGGGAGGGAAAACAAAAAACAAATGTCAAAACACATTTGTTCTGAGTCTAATCATTATTAGACCGTACTAGCTAAATAGCACTAAAAGTTGATTACGCTTTCCCAATTATCTTTGAAGTTTCCTACTCCATTTTACTTTTCGGTTTAAAAATAGTTTGTTGTCCAGTTCACTCAGGCACTTGAATTGATTTGAAAGAGACACTATTGACCCTGTTAGTACTTATAGCTGTACAAGGGAGCTGAAATCATTCTGTTTATTGAAAAGGTATAAAGACTTACGAAACCATTAAGGCAGCACCTCCTTGCTTCTGTAGTTGTCACAGCAGTCCTCAGAGGTTTTTTTTTTTTTAATGAGTTGATTATCCCGGCATAAAATTTGGCTCTGCAAAATTGTACACATAGTTGCAGTTTAGGATCAAGTTTAATAAAAACGAAAGGACACAGAATGTTTCCTGATGCTCCCAAAAGGTAGTTAATCAACTAAGCATTGTTTATTTATTTTTTAAAAAAATAAAAATCTAAAAATATTATGAGAGCCACTATGGGGAAGGCACCAGGCTAGAAACTGGGAGACTGTGAGTTCTAGTTCTGCCTTAAACACAAAGCCAGCTAGGTGACCTTGGGACAGTCACTCTCTCTCAGCCCTGGAAAGGAGGCAGTTGCAAACACTTCCAAAATCTTGCTAAGAAAACTGCAGTTCCCAGGGGTCAATATTGACACAAAGGCCCCAAAACCAAAAAGTATATATGGAAAATAAGGGATGCAGTAGAACTTTCTCTGCCTAGGATTAAATAAATCTATGCTAAGAGTATCCTGCATGACCTATCAATGAAATGTAGAGATGATAGACAGACAGATAGAGAGCGTTCATTTCAAAGAATAGTTGTAAACTTGATATCCAATTGTGGCAAAATTCTGTCCTTACTTTCTCAAATGTTTTCTTTCTCTGTCAAAGAGGTTTCTATTTTCCAGACATACTTCCAGGAAAATTTTAGAATGTCTTTTGCTGCTGATTTTGAGACTTGTTTATTACCGTATTATTTTTTTAAATTTTTTATTAAAACAATCGACATTAAACATAAGATCATATTAAGAAGCAATCATCATAAAACCTGAAATACAACACTAAGTATTAATCTTTGTAAACGTCTGACTTGGTAAACATTCTTCACTCCTCACGTCAAGCCTCAACTATACGCCTGTTACATTTTATTTGATTGGTGTTTCTCTTATCTATAGTCTATCCACTGTTTCTAGTCTATCACATATTGTTCGTTCAAACGATCCTTCAAATATGCCAAAATTTTTCTCCATTTCTGCCAAATGTATTACTTTCAGAGTCCAAACTTCAATAGGTGGTGTTTCTGGCTTCTTCCAGTATTGTCCCACCTGCAGTCTAGCTGCTGTGACCAAATTCAGAATTAGATTCATCTCAGTAGTAGTGCACTCTTTTATAATCCCTAACAAAAGATCCTGAGGTAGAAATTCAATAACCTGAGGTAGAAATTCAATCCGCTTTTTCAATATTAAAGTAATCAACATTAAACATAAGATCATATTAAGAAGCAATAATCATAGAACATAACATACAACATTAGGTATTAGTCTTTGTAAACTTCTGGTTTGGTAAACATTCTTCACTCCTCACATCAAGCCTCAACTATATGCCAGATACATTTTATTTATTGGTGTTTCTCTTGTATATAGTCTATCCACTGTTTCCAGTCGGTCAAATATTGTTCATTTGAGCGATCTTTCAAATATGCCGATATTTTCACCATTTCCGCCAAATTTATTACTTTCAAAGTCCATTCTTCCATAGGTGGTATTTCTGGATTCTTCCAGTATTGTCCCACCAACAATCTGACTGCTGTGATCAAGTTTAGAAATAAGTTCGTGTCTGAGGTAGTGCAATCTTTTATGATCCCTAGCAAAAAAACCTGAGGTAGAAATTCAATACACTTTTTGAAAATGGTTTGGAGTGTCCTCCATATCTTCCTCCAGAAGGCTTTGATTTTTCTGTTTATTATTGTTGGAAGTGGCAGAGATAGCTCTTCTCTCTCTCTCTCTCTCTCTCTCTCTCTCTCTCTCTCTCTCTCTCTCTCTCTCTCTCTCTCTCTCTCTCTCTCTCTCTCTCTCTCTCTCACACACACACACACACACACACACCTCTCTCTCTCTCACACACACACACACATCATGGGTCTCTGCCAATTTTGTAAAGGCAAAACCTCTGTTTCTAATAACTCCCAAATTTCCCTTTGCTCTCCTAGCCTGAGTTGAATTTGTAGTTGAAAAACTGTATTGGTAAGTGCAATCAGCAATCAGTTGGTAATTAAAGTATCTGACTTCCTGTAAAGATAGAAAGATAGCTGGAAAAAAGAATGGAAAGGTAATTTGAAAGACAGACAGATAGAAAGATAGCTAAGTAGAAAGATACAGTAGTTACAAAGACTGAAAAACAGAAAGGCAGACAGACCAGTAGAAAGAGAAAGATAGATAGATAGATAGATAGATAGATAGATAGATAGATAGATAGATAGATAGATAGACAGACAGAATTGAGATAAATAGATACAGTGGAGAAGATAGATAGATAGATAGATAGATAGATAGATAGATAGATAGATAGATAGATAGATAGATAGATAGATAGATAGATAGATAGATAGATAGATAGATAGATAGATATGGAAGGAGGAAGGGATGGACAGATATTTAATATTTCACGGTTGAATCAAATTCTTCACTATGAAAGAAAAGAAGCCATTGAAAAAGGAACAGTCATTTTGGGGGAAAATTGCTCTTTTTAGATAAAGACATCATTGCAATATATAGGTTTCAGGCATGAGAGATGATAAAATTTTGTCTATTTCTCTCTCTGTGACTTTATATTTCCTTTGCCTGCCACTTGATAGTATTCTGCAGTCTGTAATATCTTTGGCAGTTTTGCAAATTTTGTTCTCTTGGACTCACAGCGCTATCACCAAGCTATATATGCACACAACCCCTCGTGTTTTCTTGTACTGGATAGTTCAGTAAAAATGATGAAGCTGTGAATGCTGAGAGACTTTTAATAAAACGGAACTTGATATTACATTTTGCCTAGGATTTTTGTGTCTGTGCGCATGTGATTTATAATAGCTGGTGCATCAAAAAGATTTCATGAAAATCTCCCAGCAGGAGTGGCTTCTCCTTGTTCCCTGTAGGGGAAAATATCTTTCAAACTTCACTATAAATCTTTCGGTGGGGGGGGGAGCAGGGAGACAGCGTAGGGAGGGAAATGCTTCATTCTAAACATGCATTTTTACAGTCTGGGTATATTGACTTTAAATTGCATTTTGTAAAGTCAAAGAAAATTAAAAATATGTCATCAAAAAACCAAGTCTGCCTCCTCATGTTATTCCTCCCTTTCCTTCTTAGACCAAACTCATATTATTCTAGTTAAATTAAAAGAATATATATATTCTCTAGGAGCACGAAGCCGAAAACACCAGCCTGAAGATGACGAATGGGACTTCGTCGAAACGTCGCCAAGACACTTCCAATTTTTCGCGGGAGAAAACCCGAATAACCAAAGACCTACATACACACACCCGCGAAAACCTCAGAAAACATATATATATTCTTTATATTTCAACCAATTTTTGCATCTTTCAAGGTCAGGAGATGAGAAAAAAGGGGAAGAAAAGGGAGGCATATGGAATAAACCAACTTCCCCCGGAGATCCATGTCGCCCCCACCCTCTCCACCTTTCGTAAATTACTTAAAACACACCTCTGCCGGCAGGCTTGGGGCAGTTAACATCTTGCCCCTAGCCAGTGTATGTCTGTGTGTATGTTGAATGATTGTTTTTTCTTTTAAATTAGGGGTTTTAATATATATGTATTTTTAATTGTTGATTTCTATTATGTTGTGAGCCGCCCTGAGTTCTCCGGAATAGGGCGGCATAGAAGTCAAATTAATAAATAAATAAATAATAAATAAATAAATATACAAACAGAGAGAGAGAGAGAGAGAGAGAGAGAGAGAGAGAGAGAGAGAGAGAGAGAGAGAGAGAGAGAGAGAGAGAGAGAGAGAGAGAGAGAGAGAGAGAGAGAGAGAGAGCTATCTCTGCCACTTCCAACCCTACACCATTTCGGACAAATGGCTGTCCAGTCTCTTCTTAAAAACTTCCAGTGTTGGAGCATTCACAACTTCTGGATGCAAGTTGTGCCACTGATTAATTGTTCTAATTGTCAGTAAATTTCTCTTTAGTTCTAGGTTGCTTCTCTCCTTGATTCATTTCCATCCATTGCTTCTAGTTCTGCCTTCGGGTGCTTTGGAGAAGAGCTTGACTCCCTCTTCTTTGGGGCAGCCCCTGAGATATTGGAACACAGCTATCATGTCACCCCTAGTCCTTCTCTTCATTAAACTAGACATAGACAATTCCAGCAACCATTCTTTATATGTTCAATCAAATCTGTTTGATTGTCCATCCATTGTGAAATTTATCATTCCCTACTTCCGTATCTGAAGTACTTCAATATGAAGGGAGTCCATGTAAAACAGGTGTCTTCTTTATCTTTAAATCATGATCGGTGCCAGACACAAGTGTTAGGCAATCAGGTTCATGGATAATAAAACCTTCCAAATGAATAAACAAATGGAAAGGAAGATACTTAGAGGATCTCAGCAGGTGGCAGAAGGGTTTCCTGCTTGCTTGTGGAGATAAAGGTGAATGGTAGATGTGCAATCATAGGGAAAATCTAATTTTGGCACTGTCTACATAATTCCCGAGAGAAGAGCAGATGAGAATCTGGGAAGGAAACAGTGAGTGCATTTTGGCAGAGCTACGCTTCAAGGGAAGATCTGAAATCAACCATACAGAAGGGGCAGACACAGGTCACTGGATAGATGGCCTCATAAAACAAAAGGAAGCTGTTTCTTAGGAATTACAAATGAAATGGATGGCCAGAAAATTTAAAGAACCTTTGTGGTGGTTCTTGTGAATGCAGAAATAAGCAGAATCTCTCTCTCTCTCTCTCTCTCTCTCTCTCTCTCTCTCTCTCTCTCTCTCTCTCTCTCTCTCTCTCTCTCTCTCTCTCTCTCCCCCTCCTCCTCTCTCTCCTTCTCCCTCTCCCTCTCTCCCTCTTTCTCCCATTCTCAGTTATTTACAGAGATTTGGAAAGACTGTGGAATTTGTTCCTTGAAAACAATGGTAAGGGCCAACAAGCATAGCCTAATGCTCAGGGTTAGACACTGATGCTGAGTAAGGAGATGCAGACAATCTTCGTCTTATAACCACAACCGAGGCCAACATTTCTCTTGCTAACTGAGACATTTGCTAAGTGAATTCTGCTCCATTTTACAGTCTTTCTTGCCATAGAAGTTACGTGAATCACTGCAATTGTTAAGTTGGTAACACAGTGGTTAAGCAAACCTGGTTTCCCCATTGACTTTGTTTATCAGAAGATCATAAAAGGTGATCCTAGGATCCCAGGACAGTGCAACTATCACAAACAAAGCCAGTTGCCAAGTGTCTGAATTCTGATCACCTGCCCAGGTGAAAAATGGTCATAAGTCACTTTTTTTCCAGTGCCATTATAACTTTTCTCATTCAGTGCAGCTTATTCAGTGTTAAGAGAAGGAGGGGGGGAAAACTATGACTTTTTATGGAGGAATAAATAAGTTGTATGCATGCCCTCAAGTCACAAAACTGTTCCTTGGGGCATTTTTTTAAACTAACAAAGTTGGAAAATTGCTAATAATAACTGTGTGAAACAGATTTCCAGATTGGCATTTGCTTGAACTCAAAAATGGTTATTTGCAAATAGCATGTTAGACATTTCTCTATTTATGCATATGCACATTGTGGGGCAATAACTTTTAACATTTTATATACGATGCATGCAACAAACTGTGATAATTCTTTGAAGGAATCTGTCCTTGAAAAATCGTTTTTCTTAGAATTCAGCACCTGATGCAATGTTAGATCATACACTGCTCTTTTGAGATTGGAAACAAACATTTTACCAATTATAAAGTATTAAGAGTAACAATAACCTCTTTTTCAATGGTTTTAGGCATATCTCATCCACACTTCCTGTATCAATACAACAACCAGAACGTAGCTATTTCATTGATTTCATATTCTCCTAGTTCAGAATCTATTTTGATTTTGTTGTATAGCAGAAATGGAACATTTTATGGAAAGAGAGGATTAGCCAATGGAGCCACGGTAAGCTTCAATGTAGTGATTCATTTGGAACTCTGAATCTAATAAATTTTCCAAATTCAGGTAATGATTCAGATCAATTGAGTTTTTGGTGAGCATTGATGTATTTGATTTGTACAGCTGCCTGTCTCTGGATGGCTCACCTCAATTAAAAAACAACACCCAACAGTAAAAGGTTAAAACAAACATACAAATATATAAACCCTTCAATAAAACTATGTTAAAACTATATTAACCGCCCAAGTAGCTATGTGAATGGATGAAAAGAAACAGACCATAGCCTCAGTCCAAATAAACTAGACCCTTGTAACATTGTCAATTTGTCTGAATGTTAGCATGTTAACCCCTAACAGTTCCACATGCCGAAATCTTGTATATCCCGAAGGATTCTTTTTCAGCCATGCCTATATAATCTTTAACAAATGTAGCACTGATCTTCCCCGGAGGGCTAGCAAGAAGCTAAAAGAGGAGCTAATTTAACTGCAAGATCCTTGACATTATTTAAAATATTGTCAGTCTGAACCCTTTCTATAAATAATGCTTCTCATCTTTTCAGGAGCGGCATTTGGAACGTTGGAAGAATTCTAGGAAAGGTCTATTCTTGGGGTCCTCTGCTCCAGTTTTCCAGTTAGATTTGCCTAATCATAGCTGATTTTCAATCAGGAGAGGAGAAAAATTTGCAAGTCGTTATGGCAAATAATGGGGGAGGGGTTTAGCACAAATAATGGCACTACATTTCTTAAAGGATTTACACCAAAGCTTGTTATCAGTACATAATATATTCTGGTATTCTAACAGAGAAGTGAGAACAACATAAATCTTAAGATTATAGCAGCTAATGACGGGTGAGGTTCAACAGAATTAGATATGCATATGATATCTAGAGCCGTGGTGGTGCGGTGATTAGAATTCAGTACTGCAGGAGTTCAATTCTGACCAGCTCAAAATTGATTCAGCCTTCCATCCTTCCGAAGTCAGTAAAATGAGGACCCAGATTGTTGGGGGCGATAAGCTGACTTTGTAAACCTCTTAGAGAGGGCTGTAAAGCACTGTGAAGTGGTATATAAATCTAAGTGCTACTGCTATTGCTAAATAGCAGTGATGGCAAACCTTTTAGAGACCAAGTGCCCAAACTGCAACCCAAAACCCAATTAAGCATCGTTGGGTGCCGGGTGGGTATGGCCATTGGGTGGGTGTGGCTCATTGGGTGGGTGTGGCCCATTGGGTGGGCGTGGCTGCGGTGGTAACGGCAGACTGGGTGGGACTAAAAAGTTCAATCAATCAATTCCAACTTTGCAAGATTTTTTTCACGCATGAAGTTGAAATTGACTGATTGATTGAACCTTTTTTTTTTGCACATGGCGGCGGAGGCCTAAAGTGAAAAGGTTTTATAAAACCCAGCTGAAGGCCTAGGATTGGGTTGACGGCGCGAGTGCCCACAGAGAGGGTTCTGAGTGCCGCCTCTGGCACCCATGCCATAGGTTCGCCACCACTGCTATATAATGTAATATAAACTTTCAAACTCGAAAGACTAATGTCAGCCTTCACAGGTAAGTGGACAGGAAACACAAGCAGAAAAGCTAAATCTACTTTATTGAAAGGCTACATTAACAGAACTGTGGCAAGTCTAAAAGTACAAATGTTCCACTATCTCCCTTACAGCATAAGAATGTAATGTGCGGGGGTATCTCTATTTGGCCATTCCATAAGCAGTATCTCTTTCCCCTGTATCCATAGCTTTCTCCCATGATTAAAACAATTGTGTGTCTTTAATTTGATTTTCTATAAATGAGCTATTTTGCTGGTTGAAGATAAAGAAATAAAAGGTTTACAGGAGTCTTTTGGTAAAGCAGAACTGTAAGAAAGAATTGATAGTGAATGCTTGAATGTCCCATTTTGTTTCACAAGCTAGTTTTATTATAAATGGACATTTGAGTGGGTTTCCTTAGTCCATGACACTGATTGTTTTAAGAAACATTTCTGAACTGAAAGTGAAGTCATTAGAAGCAGAAGACATTGCAGAATATGCAGGATGACTGCAGGCAAGAAACCTTTACGAGCTCAGAGCTGAAAACGACCTGCCATTGATTTAACAGAGCAGATACATTGGTGATAAGTACAGCCACTTTGGAGAAAACACACTCACACAGAGAGAGATGCTCATTCCTTCACATCATTTTTAATTCCAAATTGCTAGTCTCAATTATTTCATGTAATTAATGATCAGTACCCATAGCCACATGAATTATTGGAACTAGGAAAGCAAGTTCAGTGATACTCCGTGGAAAGCAAACAACTAAGCTCCAATCTATAAAGCTAAATGGATAATTACTCTTTACCTTTTCCATTAATCAGTGAAATGGGAAACAAGAAAGGTTAAGTATTACTGTTTATTTTATGTTATGGCTGTAAACTGAACTCTCTCCATGTTGAGCTTCATCTGCCTACAGCCATCAGCAAGGATATCAAGTCTGTCTCATTCTGATTTTACATTTCTGTTGATGAAAGCAGAGACCTAAACAAGGCACAAATCTCTTCATGAGTTGTGGGGTCCTTTGTGCTCTCTGAGTTTTATGATCTCTGAGTTTGCTAGCACTGATGATGTTGCCTAGTTGGATCAAATGTCTTCAGAGAAAACATGAAACTTAAAGAGCACCAAGGTCCCCACAGTTGTCCTTCTTCTCCTCCTCTTTCTCTCCACAAGCTCCAATTCCCTTCTAGTATTGATGATGTTACCTAGCTGGGTCATGAAATGCCTTAAAAAAACCCACCAAGCCCAGAGAGCACTCAATTTTATCCTGAGCTACAAATATTATCTTCTCTCTTCATGAGTCTATTCTCTGAACCTAGAGGGAAGCCAAATTTTCCACACAAAACTTTTTTTGAGAGAGCTGCTGAGCTACTTCTTTTTCTCATTTCGGAAATAATCTGGATTTTAACATTTCCTCCTATTCCTCTCCCTTACTTGCACAGAGAAATATTAAACCAAGGGCATTATGGAAGGTGCAAAATAATATCCAGCTTGCCAGTATACAATCAACTTTTTAAAAAAAACTTTCACAGAATGTATTCTTTTATTCGAAGAATTGTTCAGCTCTTCCTGAATACCATTGTCCTTGAAGATATATACAATTTAATTGTTTTTTGATCAATTTTCATAGGGTAAAGAATAGGATAGGTGTAGAAAGTAAAGAAGATGACTTTGCCAGAGATACGTGGCTAGGACAATGGGAGAAGGGGAGACACATTTTAAGTCCACAGCAAACATATGGCTTAGACAGACACCTCCCTAGTTCATTAAACTATAAGGAATATGAGGTGCAGCGTAATCAGACTTGCAACATTCTATTATTATAGTCAATCAATAAAAGTAATTTTAGTCTTTGTGTGCTGTCGATTTCTTATCCTGGTTTGCCTAGTGTTGATGACAACAGGGAACACAAATCATGGTTAGGAAGGAGGATCTTAATATTGGAAGTCACGTGTGACAGAATGCAGCAGGTGAACACTATCGTCACCCTGTGACATGTAAATACTGACCGTTCTTGCATCCGATATACTGAAATTAGGAAAAATTTGGAGAAAACAGCTAAGTTTTTTCCCCTCTCTCCCCCTTTCTCTCTCACACATGCATTCATGGGGGAGAGGAAAGAAGTTGAAGCAGGCTAAGGAGAAAACAGGAAGAATGCATGTGCAACCGAGAGAGAAGGACAGGGAGAAGTTGATCAGCAAACAAATTTGGATTTAAATCATTTATATTGCTAACAATATGGAAGTTCCTGAATGAAGGCAAATCAAGGAAGAGTATCTGTTGGGGGGAATCACTGTGCAGAGACAGGAGTGATGTGACATGGGCTAATGTCTACTCAGTGCAGACTTGAAAGATAGTAAGGAGGACCTGAAAACCAAAGAAAAAGATCAAAGTACTCTTCACCACAAAGTACTCTTCACCACCCGGGTCTAGCAAAAGTCCTTGATTAACACTATGGGAAAACTCAACAACAGCTATAGGTATAGTAACAGACACACTTACACAATAGGAATTTTGCAAACAGTAGTTAACTAATTCCAATGTGGTTATAAATTAGTTAACTGCACTCCATCCTCTTCTGAAGCCAGAAGTAGCAGAGGAGGCATCATTTCTTGATAAATGAATGCCACTTGCAGAGCTGCCTAGCAGGAGAAATAAACTCTTAGAGAAAGCAATGTTTTTCTTTCTTGAAATATTTACAAATTTTAAAAAAAATATGTTGAACTCAGTCACAAAATGGCCTTTGTGTGATGTGGTGTGCTTTGTCCGCACAACCTCCTCACCCCCGTGGAGCTATTATTAAATATAAAATTATTAAAATTAATCTGGTTTATTCGTCTAGCTATTCCTCAGAAATTATTATTGTATCACTGATTCATTACATGTTCCCCAATTTTCTGCCAATTGTTCTTTGAAAGGGAAATAATTTGGGTTCATTCGTAATGTACTCGCAGTAAGCTGGCACACTTTATTTTCCTTCTCTTTCTTCTTTTCTGTTTCTATAAATTCTTCCCCCCAATTTCTATTAAGGGTTTGTGGGTTGTGAGCAGGTGCCATTACTAGCTACTTCTTCATTTTAAATTCTTTTTCTACTCCCCCACCTGTAGGATAGGTAGGAGTCTTTTGAGGAAAACCAAACTGCTTTTAATTAAAATCTGAATATTTTCCTTTTGCAAATCCTCAGAGCTCATCTGAACTGCTGCCTATCTGCCTATTATTCATGAATACAGAATTTTGACTATGAAACAACCCAACGAAGTTGAACATTTAAGGTTGCAATATGATTAATGTGTGCTGTTTCTCTTCATGAATGTAGGTTTTTGTCTATTAGATTGCACAGTTTCTCACCCTACAACCCAGTCCATTCATCGCTTGTCCCCAATGACCACTTTATATATTTCAGAAGACATTTTTTTTTACTCTTTGTTTGGAAGACCCATCTAAGCTACCCCATCATTCTACTTCATCATCTCAACAGTGCGCTGGATAATGAATTGCTCCCTACTCGGATCAAAAATAAATTCCTATTAAGAGGACCCATGTGAAAGTGAGCAAATAACAGATTTCAACACGCAAATGAACTGAACTTTTCTGTCATTCATTTGTAAATGTGACAAGATATGATTTCTCTTACCCGACAGGATAATTATCACAGCACCGTAGCCCTTCCTGGCAGTTATAATTTATAATAAAAATGATACAATGGAGACATTCACATTGGTGGCAAGTAACAGGCTGACCACTGAGTTAGTGAAAGGGGATGTGCTTTTTTTAAAAAAAAGAGGAAATTGGGAGTATCTATCATGTGTGGGTGTCTGTGTGTCTGTTTTGTCTGAGTCTGTGTGTCTCTGTGTGTGGGAGAGGTGGATCAAGAGAATGGCCTTAACCATGGCTTTGCACCCTTTTAATGCAACCCACCCCTTCACTTGACTCAATGCTGCTACACACAAGCATGGCTTAACTTAGGCAGGGACAGTTTATCTAAGTGTCCAATAGATGTAAAGTTTAAGCCTCAAAGCTGTAAAGCATGTGTGATAGCTAATGAACAAACTTCCTCATTCTAAGCTTCTTACACATATCATACTGGAACAATGTGAGGTCATGCGCTCAGGCATAAACTGCAGCCAACAGCCCCAAAGAATTTTCCTGTATAATTCACAGAACTGACACGCATAAGTTGCTGTAATCCTCCCCCTTTTCTTATGAGGAGGTGAAGGACTGATGTTTTTAGAATACTAAGAGAGGGAGAGAAAAGATACCACACCCAGTTCTTACCAGTAAAATGGTACACCCCTCAACAAATTAGCACAATGCATCGCTACTGGAAGTCATTTTCCTGCCTTTTCCTTTTGAATGTTATGGGTAATCTCTAACTTACCACCATTCATTTAGCCAAAATTAGAATGGCGGTGAAAAAAGCTTCTTAAAACCAAGCCCCTGCACTTACAATCCTCAAGGCACCCAAAGAATCAAAATTTGGGTGCTTGACAACCAGAAATTCTAGTCCCGACTGTGTTTGTAAGTGGAGGACTGTGTGTGTAGAGTTTCTTGCAACTGTTCATAAGGTATTTCTCCTTCTTAATCCTTGTAAAAGGAAGGTGTGTTATACCTGAAGATTCACTGATTTTTTTTTTCTCCTACCAACACAACCCCACAATTCTTAAAGGCTAAAAATAATCTCGCTTTGCTTCTTTTTCTGAAAAGCTGTCTCCTTAAATTTTCTTATAAATGGTTTGAACTGTAATGCTCATGTCAGTTTGTATTAATCCCAGAAATAAACACAACCATTCACCTCAAGATAGGGAGCAATTAGATGCCCCCATTTTTCCAGATTGAAATCTTTGGTTACTGCTTTGCTTTTTTCACTTTAAGGACATTCTGTGGCTGAGTGTGCATGCGTCGCCTAAGAGAAAGCTAGAAGCAAATTTGCAAGGAACTTGCCTGGGGCGTCTACAATTCTACTAGTGATAAAAATGTTTCTTTTGGCTGGATGGTGTGTCTTCAGTTGGTAGAAATAGACAACCAGGCACCATGGATTCAGATTCCAATTTTCTCTGCATCTTCCCATCGTTTGAGAAGGCCTTTTCATTTCCCTTTTATTTATTGGAACTGTTTCTGTGTTTATATTTCAACTTGGACAATGTGACTTTCAATGCACATCAAAACAAAGCATCACGAAAGAATTTGGATGTCTAGGTTGAGGACATGCAATTTATTTATTTATTTATTTTTAAAATTTCTATACCGCCCCTCTCCCGTAGGACTCGGGGCGGTTTACAGCCCAATTAAAACAGATAATAACAATAAATATTTAAAAATAAATTAAATTAATACATGGCTGTTACTAAAACCTGTTAAAATCCCAATTCTAAAACACGAACAGCCTTGTTTAAAAAATTTACACAGAAATTTAGATAAAACCCGAGGAGATCTAGGCCAGGCCGGCTTGATTGAAGAGATGAGTCTTCAACTCTCTTCTGAAGGTGTGGAGATCATGACACGTCCGGAGTTCTGGGGGGAGCTCATTCCACATCGTCGGTTCCCCCACAGAAAAGGCTCTCCCCCTGGGCGCCACCAGCCGACACTGCTTAGCCGATGGCACCCTGAGGAGGCCCTCTCTGTGGGAGCGAACTGGTCGATGGGAGGTATTTACTGGCAGAAGGCGGTCTTGTAAATAACTGGGTCCTATGCCATGGAGCGCTTTAAAGGTGGTAACCAATACCTTGAAGCGCACCCGGAAAGCCACCGGCAACCAGTGCAGCTCGCGCAGGATGGGGGCCATTCGTACCCGCCAGGGTGCCCCCACTACCACCCGCGCGGCCGCATTCTGCGCCAGTTGAAGCTTCCGCGTGCACTTCAAGGGGAGCCCCATGTAGAGAGCATTACAATAGTCCAGTCTGGAAGTGATGAAGACATGGGTGACCGTGCATAGCGCGTCCCTATCTAGGAGACCAAAGTCTAAATGATGGGCATCAGGAGGACTAATTACACTTGCCAAGGCAGAGCTGGGTTGGCAAGGATGCAAATTGGTGGACTCTCCCATTAATTGTTAATTTTCATATAAATTCTCTACAAAAGTGCTACTGAATATATATAATATCCACACTTGTCTACCTACTTTTTCCCTAAATTTTGAGCTAGCCTAGAAAGGACTGTGTCAAAGATACTCATATCACCTTAATGCTACTCTAATTCTAGTAAATTCAGTTTTCTTCTCAAGTACCATATCTAGCTTACTGATGGATCATAATTTCAACTCTATATTTCTCTTCCATCTTTGGTTTGTGAGGATTTTTTTTTTTTTGCAAATTTATTTAACAATCCTAATCAAGTCTTTGCACATAAGCAAATCATTGATCCTTTAGTCTTTGAAAACCTTTCCTCGGTCTCCCCTGTCAGTATCAGAAATCAAATATATTATTCAATCTTTGAACCCTAATAAGGCACTTATGAAGGTGACGTATTTATCTGAACACTGGTTCTTTGTATTTGCTACGTACCTATTTTATAGTTGCATTTTCCTTTACCTACTTTACCCTGGCATTGGACCCTGTATTTTACTATTAATTTATTTCCTTTGATATGATTGTAAGACTAATCAATTTATATATTACTATTCCTGCTTCTTAATGCCACATCTCTAGAGGCTCGAGGCAGGGAGCAATTGAGAAAATATCTGATTCGACATATCATGCTAAATCATGCGTTGGTTTATAGGTCTTTGGCTTATAAGGTCACATAAACCAGCCCATTCTAGTTTATTCAATAAACTACAAATATTAAATCTTATGGCCTAGGGCAAGGTGTGAGCTATCTTCCAGAGTTTGTTTTATTGCTACTCTAATTTTCAAAGAACAGTTCTCAAGAAGACTAACATTATTACAAATAACAAAAATAAAAAAAATCTAAACTCTTCCTGCATTAATGCAGTTGTGATTCATAGTAATTTTGTAATTCTGGTTCTTGCACTTCAAAAGAAGTATCACAACATGACAGACAGACAGAAGCATACTCATGCTTTCCATATGATAATACCTTTAATAAACATGAGAGAGATTTCAGCTCAACACCTCTAAAGTTTGCCTGACAAGATATTAGACGCTACTAAGCAAGAAAAGTCACTAATCTAAGCTCCCAAATCAGGCCTAGGAATTCTTAAATATTCTGCCCCACTCTTAAACTAAACATTTAGTTTAACCTAGAACTAAGGAGAAACTTCCTGACAGTTAGGACAATTAACCAGTGGAACAACCTGCCTCCAGAAGCGATGAATGCTCCAACACTGGAAGTTTTCAAGAAGAAACTGGACGGCCATTTGTCCGAAATGATATAGGGTTTCCTGCCTGAGCAGAGGGTTGGACTAGATGACCTCCAAGGTCCCTTCCAACTTTATCATTATTATTATTTACATGCGTACATGTCTGAATGATGGACTCATAAAGGCCCATGCACTCATTTTAATGAATTGCACATAGTTCCCCAACCTTTCATTTTTTCCGCTCCTCTATATCTCTTTTCCCAGGCTTAATTGTTATTGTCTGCTTGGGAAGCAGCCCAGAAAACTTTGAAATAAATAAACAAATGGTCCCATCTGTATATGAAGATTACTTTTTAGTTAGCTGCTGATGAAAAAGTCTCTTTTCCTTTCCTTCAGTCTATAAAGGAGGGGGGAAAAAACTAGCAACCTTTTAAGGGGGCTTGCCTGTTCTTATTATTTCTGGAATAAGCAGCATGCCTCACAGGTGTTTTAACAGACTGAAGTTGGTAAACAATCACTGTTTTTCCTATAGTTAGGTGGACAACTTGAGGTTGAGAAACATTGTGAAGCAATGAACATGCAGCCATCTGGCAATTCTTTTGTTTGGCTGTTAAGGGTCAACATTAGTCTAAATAAATTATGGGTGATGTTTATCACCTAGCGGTATTACTTTAACACAGGCATATTTGCTTCAACCTGAGGATGCCAAAATATTTCATGCATGATCCTTCAGAGGCAAATTTTACCAATTAATATAGATTATTGTCCAGGAATATTGTTGTTGGCATCATTCATCCATCCACAAGTCCCTGGTGGTTAAAGTGCAGAATTGCAGGGTAATTCTGCCCACAGCCTGGAGTTTGATCCTCATTGGCTCAAGGTTGTCTCAGCCTCCTATCCTTCTGAGGTTGGTAAAATGAGGACCCAGATTGTTGGGTGCATTATGCAAGTTGCCCAGAGAGTGCTGTAAATAGACTATGGGGTAGTCTATTAGCTTAAATGCTATTGCTATTTCATTTCACACGTAAGGTAAAAAACAAGCCAAACCAGGCTAGATTATAAGAAACTTAATATCAAAAATAATAGTCCTTAGACTTATATACTACTTCACAATCAACCTATTCTCCAAAGCACCTCAAGATTCCCTGTAGTCCATCACACCATCTCCCTTTTCATAGACACATCCCATCACAATATCTTTATTTTTACCATCATTTTTATTATGTTTCATGCTTAATTTATTATTTTGTGCTTACTGTGTTCACCTCCAAAAGCTTATTTAAATTTGGCCCAGAAACTTAAAAAAAAACAATTTAACATATATGTGCAATTCAACCTATGGTAACATTTATCGATCAATCCAAAATTATAAATGATTGAAATATGTAAACAATATACTGTATGTGGCATACATCTATTATTATGAAATGGTTTATACTTCTGTATAAACGTTACTATAAATAAACGTTCTGTATAAATGTTACTACTTAACAAAAATCTACTTATTTCCCCCCAATTGTTTTTTTTCTTCACTAAGTACTCCCTCACCTCTGCTCTCATGTACACGGGGTAATCATCAATTTTAACTATCGTAATTTATGATGAACAGGTGTTGTGGGCATTTCCAGACTTGAATGTGCCAAAATATGAAGAATCTGCTTCACTACAGGGACCAACATTTTAGTCATTAATGAAAATAGATTCTTGGCACAAATATTAGAGAAATTGGCAAACCACACTCTATTAAACACAACTGAGTTTTGGTGCACTGTTAGTAAATATATGCATTGGTGAGAATATTTTATTCAATTTGTTTATGAGAAAGCACATAATTTGGGACAAAAAGGAATCATTTAAATGTAATTATGAAATAAGCAAGATGTCTACAGACTTGTATAATTAAAACCTTCATGAACAAAAAAGAACGGACAAGAGCAATGATTAAAGTGAATCTCTTTCTGAAGTCAGCTAGATACATAGGTTTGTTTAACAGTGTTTCTCAACCTTGACAATTTTAAGGCATGTGGACTTCAACTCCCAGAATTCCACAGCCAGCAATGGTGGCTGTGAAATTCTGGGAGTTGAAGTCCACATGCCTTAAAGTTGTCAAGGTTGAGAAACACTGGTTTAGTAGAAGAAGTGGCTCCTATGTTGTGGAATTCTTCCCCTCTTCACCTCTTTGCTTGCTTTCAAAAGAAGCTTGGTGGACTTGTTCAGCCCAGTAATATTGCATGGACATTCCACAGGAACAAAGCTACCAAGGCAATTTTATAAATACATAATCCTACAGGGACATCATCTTACTGGGCCAATTTTTTTTTTTTGCAATGAACTTGTTTTCCTCTGTTGAAAAACGTATTCAATTTATATCTTATGCTGCCTTTTTAATTGCCATTTTTAATCCATTAGAATGATTCATTTTATTTGTAGTTTAATCACCCTGAGTTATAGAGATATTTTAGAAGGATGGGAAACAAATGAGTACATCCAAGAGGATCTAAGGAACACTTAACATTTTGAAAATTTTTGGCTCATCTAATTTTTCCAACCTACTCTATGTGGCTTAGACTGAATGTGCCCAAGGAGAAAGATCCTGACTGAGCTCTTTAGCATAGCAAATAGAGAAGTCTCTAGAGGTTCTGCTGTGAGCTACTTATTATTATTTTTTTCCCCAATATTTTTTATTAATTTTTTTCCTGTCAATATATGTTAATTTTTCCAATCAACAAGTTGTCTGAAATTTGCTAAACTAATACATGTTCAATTCCTAATCCTTCCTTCTTTTCTCTAACCAAGAATAGAATAAATTCCAAATTTGATAATAGTCTGTATCTTCTTTGTCTTTCAGCCTCATAGTTAATCTGTCCATCTCTGCACATTCCAAAATCTTCCTGATTATTTCTTCCTCTGATGGCAATCCTTCATTCTTCCAATATTGTGCAAAAATTATTCTTGCTGCTGTGGTAATATGTAGGGTTAAATATAATTTCTGCTTATTAGTCTTTTCAGACATGATGCCTAGTAAAATAAGTTCAGGTTTAAAATCCACTTGTTCATCCAATATCCTTTCTAACGACATATGTATATTTTTCCAATAAGCCTTTGCCTTCCCGTATGTCCACCAAATATGATAATACGTGCCTATATTATGTTTACATTTCCAACATCTATCTGACATATTTTTAAACATTTTTGCTAATCTTGCTGGTGGAAGGTGCCATCTATAAAACATTTTATACAGATTTTCTTTGTATGAAGTTGACATTGTTAATTTATAGTTTCTCTCCCATAACATTTGCCATTTTTCTAATTCTACGGTATGTTATAACCAAAATTTTTTGCCCATCTTATCATTGTTTCTTTCACTTGTTCACTTTCCATATCTAAAATTAACAAAAAATTATACATTTTATTAATCAATTTCTCATCTGAGGTTAACAAAATCTTATCAAACACAGTTTGATCCTTATAAAATCCATACATTTTTACATATTTTTCGTATCTATTTAGTATCTGTAAATGTTCCCACCAGGATAGATTAATTCCTAAATTTTCTAATTCTTGTTTAGATTTTAATTTCCCATGAATATCTAAGATATCTTTATATGTCCATACTTTCTCAAAATCCACTAGATTTGGATGTATAAATGCCTCCATCGTTGACAACCACCCTGGAATTTTAAGATATATTTTAGCTTTAATTTTTTCCCATACTGTTAATAAGGCATTTCTTATAAAATGATTTTGAAAGTACTTATGGACTCTGTTTTTCCCATACCATAAGAAAGCATGCCACCCCAATTGTAAGACATGTCCTTCTAAATACAATAACCTTTTATTTCTGAGTGTTATCCACTCTTTCACCCATGTTAACACCGATGCTTGATAGTACAATGTCCATTCCGGCAGCCCAAAACCTCCATTTTCCTTAACATCTTGTAATGTTTTCATCTTAATTCTAGCTTCTTTCCCCTGCCAAATAAAATTCAAAACCAATGAATTTAAATTTTGAAAAAAATTTCTCTCAAGTTTTATCGGAATCGTTTGAAATAAAAATAAAATCTTTGGCAACACATTCATTTTTACTGTAGCAATTCTTCCTAATATTGATAGTTGGAGATTTTTCCATCTTTCTAAATCTAGTTTTATTTGCTTCAATAATTTTATTGCTGTGTGCTACTTATGTCATCATTCCACATGATGTCTTAAGTGTCCAGGACGGCACAGAATAAACTTTTTAAACAATAAACAGAGAATTTAGCATTAGAATTGCATGGGGATTTATGCAGTTGTGACAATAAAAAAACTGTAATGGTTCCAAGTTTAATCAATGTAGAATGAAGAGGACCTCAGAGATAACTTTGAAGGTGGAATCTGCAGCTAGAGTTGTGGGTGGAGTTAAGAGAGTGACTAGCTTGGAATTCCTGTAGGAGAATAAGAATTCCTTATCTGGTTGCTTCAAAGACAGTGTAGTCAGTCTGGTGAGACCCTTGTAAATAGGTGAGTAAGAAACTTCTCTGATCAGATCACAGTGTCATTCTGGATCCTTGCACCTGACATTGCTGTGAACATCGTCTTAACCTTGAAAGGGGGAAGGAGATAAGAAAAAAACTCAAGCTTATCCCATCTTGATTCTGTTTGGTATTAGAAGGAGAAGCTTTCAAGATTATGCCCTACAATGCTAAAGTAGCTTTTCAATGGTTCTTTTAGTTTGTTTCCTAAACTACCCTATCTCAAAGGGTTCACAATCAGATACTGATTAGATTAACAAATCCCCATAACTGGGTCTATGAAAGCTACTGACTCTTCTCCTTCACTCTTTCATCTCAACTTCCCAACTTCTCTGCTTTACACTTTCTTGTTCATCACAAAGTCAGGAAGAGAACAAAATAGGTCAAGTAGGGTTCTGGGCCATGAAAGCAGGATAGTGTGTCAGGTTTCACCATCTATTCAGTCCAGCTCTCCAGCTTTCATGAAGACTATCTGAAATTTCTTTTTACTTAATCTATGCCCTTGCGGGCCTAGATGGGTTAAAACAGAAGTAAACGAAGGAATGTTATTTTAAGAAGCCTCTCTGTGATGATGCAAATTTGTCTGCTCTCAGAATCATCTTTCCTTCCACCCCATCCTGTGAATAAATTTGCCTTTTACTGAAGTGCTCTTCTGCTTAACACTTGAATCATTGTTCCTGCACCGCGGAGATGAAACTTTTTTTAAAGAAGCATTTTGTCATTTCTCTGAACAACCTAGTGTCATTGTATCTTTTCACCTTCAATCCTCCCTCCTATTGGCACAATTAAAAAAAAGCTTTCTAGAAGCAACGCTGAAGACCTAGTCCTGAATCCCTTCTCTCATTAACTTTCATGGTTCTTTGATTCTCAAATTTATTTTGGTGAGGTTTTGGTACACCGTTAGGCTACACAAAATGGACAATCTCCTACTCAAATCAATCATTTGATCTGGAAAATCAGTTTAATTCATCCCAAAGGTGCTTTTTCAAGAAGCAACTGGATTTCCTTCACAAGGCTGACTGATTGAGAATCCCCACAGACATCAATTTAATTCGGTTCAGACCTTCAAATTGATTGGGTCCATTTAGATAAATAAGTACCGCTTTGGTAGGCTCATTACTGGGGACATGAAAGTAAGCCCCAATTGGGCATTGCCCATGCAACGGTGATGTCACCAGTTAAACTTTTCAACTCAGAAGCACTTTGGTGCTTCCGACATGAATACAACATTGACAAGAGTAAGATAGAGGAAGCATGCAAAGGCTAGGTTCTAAAATTCCTTCCAACATCTTTAGCAGCAGTTGTAGGAAGCATCTGAATTTTTTCTGTTTAATGAAAACACAAGTGATTCATGTGTGTGTGTTTACACTGGAAAGCAGGAATGGAATGTAGAATCCATGGTGTTTTCTAGCTTGGTTGTTTGCTTGCAGATGCTTTATTACCCAACTAGGTAACATTATCAGTGCTAGTGAGTTTGGGGTTTTCTCTACAGAATAGAATAGAATAGAATAGAGTAGAGTAGAGTAGAGTAGAGTAGAGTAGAGTAGAGTAGAGTAGAGTAGAGTAGAGTAGAGTAGAGTAGAGTAGAGTAGAGTAGAGTAGAGTAGAGTAGAATATTCTCCTTTATTAATGTAACAAGTCCATGCCTACTGTAAACTATGAATGGATAGGATAGGATAGGATAGGATAGGATAGGATAGGATAGGATAGGATAGGATAGGATAGGATAGGATAGGATAGAATAGATACTGGAATGGAATGGAATGGAATGGAATAGAATAGAATAGAATAGAATAGAATAGAATAGAATAGAATAGAATAGAATAGAATAGAATAGAATAGAATAGAATAGAATAGAATAGAATAGAATAGAATAGAACAGAACAGAATAGAACAGAACAGAACAGAACAGAATAGATACTGGAATGGAATGGAATGGAATGGAATGGAATGGAATGGAATGGAATAGAATAGAATAGAATAGAATAGAATAGAATAGAATAGAATAGAATAGAATAGAATAGAATAGAATAGAATAGAATAGAAAATATAGAAAGTATTTCCATAATAGTATATTATCAAGTTCTTGTTTTTTTAAAAAGATCCTTTAGTTGGAAATAATTATATAAAATTATATAAAGTTCTTAGCAAACTGGAGAGAGGGAAGATTAATAACATTCCAGGAAATTGATCTTCAAATTCATATATCTTTGGGAGCAATATAAAAAAATGTTGGATATAGGAGGGAGCACAGCCAACAAATAACTGGATTTTCTTCTTAAAAACAGGCTGAGAAAAATATTGGGTTACTAATGCAGACAGTAAATTGGAGTGGATAGTGATCTACATATACAGTACCAAGTGAAGACATTTAAATACCTTGCCCTATGATAAACCTACATGTCTTCTGAGTAAAGATATCACACATAATTTAGTATGTTTCATTTCAAAATAGGTCTGGAAATTCATTTTCCAAATTAGGCTTTAACAATTTAACGATTTTAATCAATTAACTGATTGCATTTTATTACATTGGTATCTGAGGAAAAAGCACCCTTATAAAAAAGTCAGTCTTTGTTTTCAAAACTGGAAGAAGCATCACTTTGTTCCCAAATACTGGAAGTTTCTTTCTGGCAAGTTCTTGCTCTTTGCAATTTCAAAAATGTCTTGCATTAAGGGTTTTTATGGCACAAGACTCGAAGGATAAGGACGGTTTTAACGAATATGTGTTTTAATTACTATTTAATCTCATTGGATAATAAACTGATAGATTAAACCATGCTGTCCTACTTTTGTCGAGTTAAAAACAAAAGCTGTCCAAATGTGGCATAACTGGTGTTTTGTTTTTTGTTTTTGTTTTTTTTTTAAAAAAGCAGCTTAACAAAGACTTAAACACCAAAGCCCTGATTTAGCTTAAGGCAGTGTTCTCCAGCAAAAGTCTCTTTCCAACAGTCGGGCCTTGCAAGGTTTCATCGCCTTAAAGAAATAAAAAAAAATATTCTTACCTAGCTGTTGTAACTTTGCAAAAAATGCAAACACAAAGCATCTGCCCCCCCCCCCAAATTGCTGAAGGATCTGCTTTGCAGTTAATCAAAATTGGATTTACTCGCTTAAAGGAATGCTACGTTGTCATCCTCTTCATAATTTTAAAAGATTATCCTTTGACAAAGGATCTTATCTTTAGCAGTGAATCTTCTACAACATAATGGGGATTTTTCTTTTCTTTTTGTGCACAGAGATTACACAGAAACAGTTTTCCTTCCCCTTCCTCTCTGCCTATAAAAGTGATCATTGCTGAACAGGGCAAATCCTGTAAAACTGTCAAATAAGTTGTAAACATTTTCCTGTATCACAGAAAAAGACCCTATTGCCTTTTTTTTTTTACTCTTTTTACATTGGAGATATGAAATAGTGACTTTTTTTTTTTGCTTTTATCCTTTTCTCCTTGTTAAGAAAATCCTAATATTTTCCGGCTATTTAAGTAGGTCAACTAAATGAATGGAGCTGGTTTTGGCATAGAGAACTGGACAGATATATGCTTCCTTTCAAGGAAAAGAGACCAGTGAAGTGGAAATCGGACTGACAATTACAAGAGAAATTGATCTCTTCTTATGAATATCACCTATTATTCAGAATAAATGCATCTCCTCTGCTGCCTGTTATACCTCTTTATTTATCATGTCTTTCCATCCTGTATTTTCTCCTTTCTAAACCTGAGTTTAACTAGAAAGGATTCTGGCAAAAGGAGAAAATTGAAATCTTTTTTTCTATTTTTCTCGTTCAAAAAAAAAAGAGGGCATAAGTATGCTGATTCCATCTAAAGTGTATCAGAAGTTATTCTTGCTTGTTCTTCCTCAATTTGAGAGGAAAGGAAATGAATTTTTTGTGAGGGTGTTGGTTGTTCCTGTGCTTCTTTTGGATACAAGGTGACCAAAACATGTCTGAAGTGAATCTTTGGTTGTATAATTATTCTTCCACAGTCTAATTTCGTACCTTCCTTCCTACACTTTAATTACAGAAGAGGAAAGAAGCCATTAAGGCGAAATTTCTCCCATGGGGCTTTTTCAATCAGGAAATAAGGGCAGCTGGGAAAGCTGTAGAATAATGCAGAGATCTGCGATGAATTAAACAAATGCATAGCAACTCCAGGTATTGTATAAAGGCAAGCCAAATATCGTTGTCAAGTGAACTAATAATAATATTTTTTAAGCTAAACTATCTAGAAACTAAATAGAGCATCCAGTTCAAAGTAGTGCTTAAGGACACTAGGCTGGAGACAAAAAAAGAGTGTGGGTTTTAGTTCTGCCTTAGGCCTGCTGGGTGACCTTAGGCCAATCCTTACTCTCAGTCTTATCGAGATGACAATAGCCAACCACTTCCTAAATATGTTTGCAAGAAAATTGCAGGTAGTTAGTTAAGGCCTCTGAGAAAATGGCATTGCGGTTGGGTCCAGGTTGTGGTGAATGAGAAGGTGGTTCTGCCTGCCTTAAAGTAGGTGGTGGTCTACCTCAATTTCAAGAAATCATTGTTACGTAATTTCCAAACGCTCCTTTTTTTTTTTAAGAAAAAAGAATTCTTTATTGGCCAATTATGAATGGACATACAAAAGGAATTTGCATGAGCTCTCAGTGTACATTCGAACAACAAGGGATAATCATAACCATAATCATACAATGCAATCCTCATAAATCATAGATACAACATCAGGGTTAGTCATGGGATATTAAAGCAATCAACATAAATCATAATAGCCTTAAAGGAGGTGTTTAAGAGAAGGCACTGATAGCAATCGGTGCATTCTGGCCTCTGGCAGAGCTGGAATGAGGATGGTTCATCCGTCCTGGCCATTTTTGATGTCTTGGCCACATTTGATACCATTAATAATGGGGTCTTTCTGGAGCATCTTAGGGGTAAAGGAGGAAGAAGCATAGTGTTTGCAATGGGGCTCCTTGTTTTATCAGGACTGGTTTTGATGGGTGGGCTATCTCATGTTTTGGCTTTGTGGGGTGCAACAGGACTTAACGCTTTCTTATTTATCATCTACATGAAACCACTGGAAGTGGTTATTCAGTAACATGGGACCAGGTTTCATTAATACATTGATGATGCTCAACTATATAGATCAGCCCGTGGACATGCAACTGATGCCATCAAGATTCTATTCCCTGTCTGACAGTCAGAGAAGAACAGGGTCAGGGTCAACTTTTACAGGCTGTGAGTTTGAGACCAGAAGATCCTCGAGATTTTTCAACTTAGTTCTGGAAAGGTCTGCAGAACTGGTGTGTAGTCTTATCTCATGTTCTTGCTTGAGGAAACGATGGGAGCTGGAGCTGGAAGGAACATGGCACAAATCCATTTTATGTGCCACTTTTCCCTATTCCTTGATTGGCAAGCTCTGCTTAAAGCTTTGGTGCCCTCCAGTTTGGACTGGTGCAATGTACTTTACATGGGGCTGCCATTGAACACCACGCAGAAATAGCCACTGTCTATAATAGAGTAGCTATGGGTTTACTTTGGGAATGAATGCATTTCAGTGGTCAAAACCCACAGAAGTCTGGAGCCACTTAAACACATATAAGGGCATATAGACTGCTCAGACTTACTCTAATATTATTATTATTATTATTATTATTATTATTATTATTATTATTATTTATTCGATTTCTATGCCATCATTGCTGAACCCTTCAATCCTCTTCCCTAAGGATTGGCACTCTTCAAAGATAAATTTCAGAAACATCTGGAGAGCCATATATCAAAACAAATCATGTTGCAAGATTAAGATAGTTCACAATCCTCGCATCAGCCATTTTTACTTGAATCAATTAATGGTAGAAGAAAAAGCAATTCTCACTGAACTAATGTTCCATCCAGATATTCTCATAATTTAGCCTCATGAAGACAGCATCCAAACAGGTGGGTGTGTAGGTGTGTGTATAACAAACGTCAAAGAGAAACAAATGCTTGAATCCCCTCATTACTTTTTAATGAAATCTGATTCTTCTATCTTCCCCCTCTTGCTTTCAGTGTTTGTAGACAGGTGCAGCACTTTTTTTTTTATGAAATACTTATCCCAAAGTGAAGAATACATAAAAAGGCCATTTCTTGTTATACCAGATCCAATTTGTTCTCAAAGATTTCTCTTTCATTCTTTTAAGAAGGGAAAATAGGTCATGCTCACTTTTCCCCTCCATTCTAAGATAAATGATAGTTTAAGGAAAGCATTCAATAGATTCTTTTATGTTGTTAGGCAAACAGGTTTAACTAACACCTTTCCAAAATAATAGAACATCAAACGATGCTCTTATGGCTTTTGATAAGAAAAAAAAAAAGATTGCCAGGAACATTTAGTTTTTGAACAAGAGCAGTATCAAGTGACAAGGGGACCATAGGAAAAAAATGTAGGATCTAGCTATACTCTGAACTCTTACATGGAAACCATGTTTTAAAAGCAATATATCCAGACCTTTGAAGGCTGTATCTCCTTTGCACAAAATGTCCTTTTCATTGACAAGCGAGAAGGAGGTCTATTTATTTAGGTTGGAAGCATACGTTCACTTTGCTAAAACAGTTTTGAATTTAGTTTATCAATCAGACATCAATATTTTTAAAACGTCATTGCCTTTACTCCTGTTTCACTCAAGGTGAAGATGGGCACCTTAAAAAAAAAAAAGCTAATATTGGCTGAAATTCCCTTTCTTTTTCATTGGTTCTGCTGCTGTGTATCTTCTATCCACATCTCCTAATTCACCACCATTCCTCTTGGAAAAGTGAGACTAGGAACAAAATAATAAGATTGAAAGTGATCTCCTGATGGGAGTAAGCAATAAACTGGCCAATCACTCCTGAATATTATCTTTGGGTATTAGATTTTGTCAGCCCACTTGGTAGTCCAGGCTAGGAAATCAGCTCTGCAAGAACTACTTTTACTGAGGTTATAACAACAACAGAACAACAGAAATATGATTGTGATATACCTCTTCATCCTTCTTATATTTCAATGAATTAGAAAGGCAGAAATCACAGTTCTATCAAACTTAGGTGGACTTAACATGTTATCTTAATTCATTGTTGTTCAGTCATTAAGTTGTGTCCAACATTTCATAACCGCAAGGCAGTGCCCCTGTCTTCCACTGGAATTTGCTCAAATTCACGTTCATTGTGTCAATGACACTATCTAACCATCTCACCCTCTGCTGTCCCTTTCTCCTTTGACCTTCCATCTTTCCCAACATCAGGATCTTCTCCAAGGAGTCCTCTTTTCTCATTTAGTGGCCAAATTATTTGGGCTTCAGCTTCAGTATCTTTTCTTCCAAAGAACAGTCAGGGTTAACTTCCTTATCTTAATTACAGCAGGCCTATTAGAACAACATTTATATGATATATATGTAGCTGTTTATTATCTATTCCTCTAGTTGTGGCAGGTATTTGTTTCTCTACTTAAAACTATGGATTTATGTTATTCAGTTACTGGATGATGTTTGTTAAGGCTCTTCAACAAAACATAAAAAATAAAATTAATGGAGTATTCCACTGAATTGGGCTTACATCGAATTTGCTTGTCTTTTCAACCTTACGTTGGTTCTGTTTCATTTCTATAAAAGGTCTTTGAACTGTTTTCAAAAGCAGGTATTTTATGCAAATAAACATTTGCACACAATTTCTAGTATTGTATGAATGTATAACCAAGTTCTGGTTTTAAATTATAATAGCAAGTTCTGCTACTGCAATCATTTCTGCAGGTATTTTGTTTTCTAACATATGCCCATTGTTATGTTCCCCTTGGATATCAGTTAAAACAGAATTGTTTTAAAGAGAGAATTTGTGAAACAAAGAGGTTCTCCCCTAGGGGGGAAAAAACAGAAATATTGTTGAAAATGGTTAGAAATCTTGTGGTTTAAGTAAAAGCCACTTAGGGGACTTCAGACTGTCTTTATGTCCCATTTTAATTCAGCTTCCTTGTAAAGCTTCTTGTTGTGACTAGGCAAGTAACACGTCTCCTGTTCATTCTAGTGTGCCTGAAGAAGCACAACTGAAAAACGTGAAGCAAGATCCATAACAAACTATGCCAGGTGTGTCTTTCATTCTGAAATCTTAATGAAAGAGTACCAAGAATGACAAAAAACCCTCTTATCATAACCAAATTGTTTCACAAACAACCAAATAACTCCTAATCAGTAAAGACCAACAATTACAGATCTCTCTGTCTTCGTGCTAATTGGCTAATCTAAATCTACTTCACACACAAGAACTGTTTCCATTATCTATTTATCTATACAGCCATTTTTATGTCATGTACTTGCAAGAAATCCAGACAGCTTACAGATAGCAGTCCTGGGATTTTAATTTAACTTGTTTTTATTTTGACTTAAAAAGATAGTTAGAATCCCAGCATTCTAGTGTAGCTTGCAGTGAATCTCCATACTAAGATAGAGCAGTTTTATAGCCTTCCTAAAGGTTGGTGGTTAACTCACCAGGCTAGAAACTGGGAGCCTGGGAATTCTAGTCCTGCCTTAGGTCAGCTGGGTGACTTAGCCCCAGTCACTTTCTCTCAGCCCTTGAAGAGAAAGTGAAGAGAAATATAACACTGAATAAGAAACTTTAACTTAATATCAGAGTAACACTGCATATAAAGGTAATCTTCTGTCAATCTGGCACTTCTAAAGCCATTATTCACTCAACAGAATAATCGACAATTAGCAAAGCAGTCACTATGATAAGAATTATCAATCTACTTTGGGAAAGCTTATCCTTATTATACTGAATCAGACAAAACATTTTATTTTAAAGCCTAATGTCAAGCATACAAACTGAGATGTTGTACAAATTCACGCGTGGAATTATAGTCCATAAATGCTTTTCAGGTTAAATTAAATTCAGTATCATACTTTTTCCTAATGGAAAGTTATTTTGGACTTTGATGTACTGTATTATCCCATAGCTTAGTCTGTCATTTTTGTAGAGAAGGAATTATCTGTATTTTCCAGTAAGCACCATAAAGTACAGTAGCAGCTGTTATCACATACAAATACAGCTTTTGTGTACTTTTTTCCCCCTTCCGTTCAATCATGTCCATTTCTTGGCAGGGTTCTTCAAAAGTGGCTTGCCATTGCTTCCTTCCTAGGGCTGACAGAAAGGGACTGGCCCAAGGTCATTCAGCTGACTTTGTGCTTAATATGGGGCTAGAACTCATGATCTTCCAGTTTCTAGCCCGATGTCTTAACCACTACACCAAACTGTTCCTTCTGTACTCTGTAGGTGTAGAGAATTAGGAAGACAACTTTGATATATTAAAAATATAACATTTATAGGAATCAGCTGGAAGAACTGAAGGCTTGGTTGATTCTTAATTTCTTGATCCTCTATCCGAGATATAACAGTTCCAACTACAGTTCATAGTGACAACGGCACTGAAAAAAGTGACTTATGACTGTTTTTCACAATTATGACCCTTGCAGCATTCCTATGGTCATGTGATCAAAATTCGGACCCTGGCATGTATTTATGACGGTTGCCATGTCCCAGGATCATGTGATCACTTTTTGCAACCTTCTGACAAGCAAAGTCAATGGGGACCCCAGATTCCCTTAACAACTGTGTTATTAATTTGACAACTGCAGTGATTCACTTAGCAACTGTGACAAGAAAGGTCTTAAAATGGGGCAAAGCTCATTTAACAACTGCTTCATTTATCAACAAAAATTTTGGGCCCAATTGTGATCGGAAGTTGAGGACTTTTCCTCAATTTTTCCTTCTCCAGTTTCTAATTTGGGGTTTGTTATGGAATTTGTTAGGATCAGAGTTGGTGATCTTTCTTCCTTTTTTCTCTAGATAAAAATCAAAAAGTTTTCTGTACCTGAATAATTTTAAGAATTATTTATTATATGGGGAGGATTAACAGCTGTCACCAAGACAATGGAGAGCTGCAGACTGCTTCTCCTCTCCTATAGATTGTGGATGGAATTGGACAAAGGATTGGTCTACTTATAAGTGTCTCATCTGAAATTCATTGTAATTCTTGTGCTGTAATCAGAACTTACTTCTAATAAATACCAGTAATCATGGCTCTTAAGTTCTTTTTCTTGGACTTTTCCAGTCTAGACTGTAAGGAGGGCAGTCTGACATCAATTTATTTTTTTCTCCTTTTTTTCTGTCTATTGAAGTTAATGTTCCAGTCAATAGAATGTGATTATTCCAAATAATGAATTGTACTTTCAAATCCTTTACATGGGTAAAGCTCAAAGCAATTGCTATCTTGCCTCCATAAAACCTAGGTGAGATTTGGGTTTTCAATGTATCTTTCCAGATACATTTTAAGCCCCCGACTTCTCATTTTCATCTCATAACTCTTTCAACACTGTTTAGAACTGACAGCCGGTTCATGAACATTTTTTTCAGGTTGGTATCTTTGAGAGAAAGTTCCTACAACTCCCCTCCCCTCCATATTTTCCTTTCTCTTTCAAAAAAGTAAATGTAAAATGATGGGAAATACTCACACAAAAGCTCGCTGGTTTCTGACACTTTTGTGGGAAGATTCTGAATAATCTCAACGCAATGGAGGAGGAAGGATGCATCCTTCTTTGGTTTTTGTGAACAAATGTTTAAGCATTGCTTGCTTGAAATTATGTATGCAAGAGAATTAAGTCTATCTGATTTCTATCCCATGTGTGTATGTCTGAATATACACCCCTACACCCCTATATATATATATAGAGAGAGAGAGGGAAAAAAATAGACAGAGACACTTGCTGCTGCAGGAGCCTGCTGTGAGACCCCCCATGGAGAAAAATGAATAATAGGGCAGCAACACAGTTCTTAAAGAGTTGGGAAATGAACAGAGACCTTGGCAGAGCACCAGCTTCCTCCTTCCACCCCCCCAAAAATCTCTTTTACGTAACTGAAAAAGATAATTTTATAAAAAGAAAAGAAAGGGGAAGATTAGAATAACAGAATAACAAAGTTAGGAGAGACCTAACCGCTGCTCAAGCAGGAAACCCATTACCATTTCAAACAAATGGTTGTCCAATCTTTTCTTAAAAACCTCCAGTGTCAAAGCGCCCAAGACTTATTAAACTTATTAAACGTAAGTTATTGTTTCCAGTGTATTATTGATAATACCTGGGGCCACACAAATAGCTATTGTGCTTATATCTATCCAGAAGCTGAGTTCTCCAACTAAAGATCAAAAGGGATAGCAATTGGCAGAAGTGACTGTCAGAAATTCTGTTATAGGGGTGTTGCCTATGGAGAGTGTCAATCATCCATGTCATGGTTGTGCTTTTTGAAAAGATAACTGAATTTTCTTGGTGGTTTTTTTTTAAAAAAAAACATTGTGCTTCTCAGCTAAGAAGCTTCTTCAGTTCTTTATAGAGTGTCTCCTGACTGGAAGGTCTTTGAGAAGAAAACATTTGATGGTCTCCTCCTCCAACTCTTTGATCATTTGTGGTCATGAGATCCCTCAATGGTCAACCTTTAGGAAATCACCTTTAGGAAACACTCAACAGCTGTTCCTCTCCCCCCCCCCCCGGTGTTCCTGAATTTCAGCAAACTAATGGAGATTCTGTAGAGCCATCATGATGACCCAAATACTAATACATGAATTTGCCTAATTTTCTTTTAAATAAATTAAAGCTCATCTTGGGTAAGGGAGAGGTAAAAACCATTTAAAATGGGGGGGGGAATCTTGCAGCTATTGTAGTGTGTTTTGTCAGCAGGTTCCATTAATCACATATGTATAAAGTCAGAGTTAATAATCAAGATTACGACTATATGCGGTTTCATGTTAATGATTCCTCTATTTCTCTCTTTTTTTTAATTGTGGAATGTGATGGAGACCTCTGGGCAGTACAAAGCCTTGTGTACGTTTGAGATGTTTGGATTAATCTCATAATTTTATTAGTCATTGCTGAGTTTTAGTTTTTTTTCCTAGAAGATAATTGACCTTAACCATTCTATAGCAATAGACCAACAGACTTCCAATTCATATATTTTACATCTTCAATCAGTCAGTTTATTACAGCCATATGGCCAGGAACGGTGAATTTGATAGAATTGATGGCATCTTTATAATTTTGAATATCAGACTCAAAGGGAGAATGGGGAACTTTCTTAGTTGCATGGCAATATTTGTGCAGTACTCTTGATTTCTCCTCTGTTTCCTCAAAGCCCCATTTGAGTTTATAGTTATCAAAGTCTGTCATTTCAAAGCTAAATGTTTTCATCCTATTTGTTTTTATTTTCAGCTCACATTACCCTCTTTTCTTTTTTTGAGAAAGCCTCAATACTTTAGACATAAATATTCAGTAACTCTTGCTAAACATGGAGGAAGAAAAAGGCTCAAATGGCTTCTCCAGAAATGCCACCACAAATATTTCCTGTATTTTTCATCACCAGCTTTGTCGGAGTTCATCAATCTCACCCGAGGTCTGTAGAGTAAACACCACCTTTGCAAACTATTTTGAAACAAAGCAAAACTTAGCACATTAAGGGGCATCCAATTATACCTAAGGCCAGCCTTAACAGATGGTCTGGATGAGAACAGCTAGGAAATTAAATCCATGCAAAGGGAGTTAAAATTACTCATTGGAACATAATGTAAGGCATAGATGACTCTGCTAGTTAAAGATGTATGGCACAGGTATAGAGGGAGCCATCTGCCCATATGAATTGGTTACTTAGGATCAAAGTTCAAACTGTCCATGATATGAAAACAGTGTAAGCTCTGCCTGTTAAATGAAATTTACTTTGGGAGGGGGGGAATGACCAGAGCAGGCGAGAGAAATATATTAATAGTACCTTGTTATTAATTCCAGGAATGTGAGCGGTCCATTGCGATTGTCCAGGGCTGTTGCCTTGCAGTCAGTACTGTTCTTTACTTTTAAAAAATCTATTACAATTCTGTTATTACTTAGAAAAGTAGATTTAAAATCATAAGAAGCACCCTGCTGAATGACAAATGCCTGGCTAATCTAATTTTTAGTGCCCGAGAGGGGCCAACCAGATATTAACAGGAAACTTCCCCTGAAAGATGTAAGGGTTAAACAATCTTTTACCTTTACCCCTAAGGAAAAGGTATTTCAAGCCTGCTGCTTTTGCTGTGCCTACTCATGTTTTGTTTTTCTAGGCATCAAACGGCACCTTCAGATGAGTTCCTTCCAGATCCCAGTATGACACGCTTAATTATTTAAGCCATATATTTATTAACATTCTACAGCAAAACGCTTCAGCTTCTTTAATTTCACATTAGAGCAGCTGAATGGGGGAGACAAAATGTTTTCTTCAAAACTGCAGTATTTGTGCATTCTTAGTCACATGGATACAAATATTTTGTGTGGAAGGGGAATGGGGTAGACCAGCTGGAGTTGATTCTTCAAAGCCTGATAGGCACAGCTCTATTCCTCTGAATGGCGAGAAACACAACAAATTGTCTCTGCAACTGGATGCTCCCATTATGAAAATCCCAGCTCAGACAAAAACTGGGCCAACCTGAAAAACGAAATGCCATCCAGGCATGTAGGTCTCACTAGTTTTGTGAATGGAGTCCTGTGAGAAGATGGAAACATCACTCTTTCTAGACAGCTAAAATGAGAAGTGGCAAGCATAAAATATACTAGTAATATTTGCTAGGGTCATACTAGAATAGACACAACCATCTGACAGACAGAAATAGCCAACGTTTCTGCACAAGTACCACTGCCGTACTACATTTTTGAGTAAAATGTAAATTTTATCCCCTTCTTTCTGATATGCTCATGTCTAATTTTATGATGGTAGTATTGTTCTCTGCTTCATTATGATCTTGTATTCTGTGGCCCCAATGTAATTACTGAGGTAGAATCCTCTTCTCCTTTTGGCTGTTCCTACTGTCATCATTCAGTTATACCTTCTATCCCTTCTAAAGGGGTCCCTAAAATATAAAAAAAGGAAAAAACAATTAAGGTGAAAATAATATAATATAAAGTAAACAAGAATAAGAACAGAGAGGATGAGTAGAAAGAAGTAAGCAGGATCTATAGTAGCAATTAGCAGGAGTTTTTTTTTTTAAAAAGCCATCAGTTGCTATGGCAAATATCGCAAGAATCTGCAAAAATTATGCTTCCAATCTAAAGGACTAAAATACCCAGAGTTAAAAGCCAAGGTCCACTTGGGTGCTCATTGAATGATTTGTAAAGAAAGACTTTTGACATGAATGCATGGGTGAGATGTACCCCCACATTGCAATGTGGCAAGGTTTTAAAATTGACAAAACAGAATTGTTCAGTATTCTGGTTCTTCTATTTGTTGCCAGTGTGAAAATAAAATCTAAAAAGCTTTCAATTTTTTGCACAGATATCTAAGAGAGAAGAGGAGAGCCCTCAAAACTAAAGAGAGCTTTTATTTAAAGATGAGTGGAAACCTTTCCATTGTGAAACAGTCTCCTTTGTGAACATAGGACAATATCTCTTTTATTTTAGGCTTTTTTTAATCCCACCTTTATTATGTTTATAAATAACTCAAGGCAGCCAGTGTACCTAATACTCCTTCATCCTCCTATTTTCCCCAGACATGGTGAAGGATACTTAGAATTGTGCATCAGATTGTCTACTTCTTTCCTCAACTATAAGTGTTGTTTTAGATTATTATAGCTCCCAGTTATGGTATCTAAAAGACTGCAGTCGCCTCTATTGAAAAAAAAAATCTCATACTTCCATATAAGCCTTTCTAGATTTTATGTTCCAGTGCTTTTCTTGATGTTCAGTTAACAGCTCGTGGAATCATCTCTCTCCCCACAGAGATTAAGCAGAGCCTTTTCACTGATAACTGATTTGTTTGCTTGGATATTTCATTTTTCAATAACTGTAATTGAAATGCCTCATGGCTTTAACTTCTTACTAATGAATTGCAATGCATTTCGCTTTATGTTTTTTAATGATCTTATTGTGAACTACTCTTTTTTTAAAAAATATGAAATGTAATATATATCATTTTCAAAGAAAATAAGAGTTCTGTTACATTAGACTAAAGAGCTATCTAATGCAACATCTGTTTCCAAAGAATTGCCATTTAGAGTCTAGTGTTTCCTCTCAATTTACTCACTAGTATTATGTGATACAGCAGAATTATGTTTTCTGAAATATAAAAAAGTTAACAGTGGCAAGGCTGAAGAAATCATCTTTGGACCAATTGGTCCAGCATTTAGCTAAGCTGCTGGCACTACTGCTCTGGATCTGCTTGTAGTTGGCTGATAGACCCTTTTGGTTTTTTAGTCCAACACCTTGCTCAAGGCAGGAGACCTTATACAATGGATGTCTATGGAGATTCTCAGTCATCCAGGTCATGGTTTTCCTTTGCTTCTCATCCAAGAAGCTTCTTCAGTTCCGTTCTTCAGTTCATAATTGAAGAAGCTTCTTGGATGAGAAGCAAAACATCTTCAAGGAAAAACAAAGAAAGTTCAGTTGCCTTTTGAAAAAGCACCTTTGGGATAATCATAACCTGGATGACTGAGAATCTCCATAGACATCTTTGGGACTCCAGAAATAGAGCATCTGCAACTCCAGGAGGCAAGCTATTCCGTTGATTAATTGCTCACTGTCAAAAAATTTCTCCTTACTTCTAGGTTCCACTCATTACTGTGGCTTTTGAAACTATGCATGTGGCATCTTTTAAATGCTGGAATGCTGTGGGATTTGGGGGTGCTGCTTGAAACATACTGTGATTTTATCTCTTTCAGACTGAATGTACAAAAGTTGAAGCTGACTGTGGACAATACTGCTGGTTTCAGGGACTGGACAGTAAGTTTTAGATACTGTGCCTACTTAGGATAAAGTTTCAGAGTTTAGATGCTATGTCTATTTAGGACAAAATTCTAATCTCTTTTTTAAGAATAGGTCCACATTTTGAGATCCTTCTCAATCCAGAACTGATATCCTTGACTTACAACCCTTCATTTAACAAACATTTGAAATTACAACATATTTTTTTTAAAAAGTCACTTATGACCAGTCTTCACACTTAAGACTATATTGTAGCATTCCCTAAGGTCACGTGATCAAAATTTAGGCGCTTGGCAGCCGACATGTATTTACAATGGTTGCATCATCCCAAAGTCATGTGGTTGCCATTTGTGACCTTCCCACTAGCTTCTGATAAGCAAAGTCAATGGGAGAAGCCACTTAACAACCACACTATTCAGGTTAACAACTGTGGCAAAAAAAAGGTCATAAAATTGGGCCCAACTCACTCAACACCTATCTTGTTCAGCTTAACTCCTGAATCTACATTTGTCAGGTATGAAATTGACCTGAAAAACATCTTTGATACTTAAACATCTAATACTCAAATTGGTTAGAGCAGGGGTTTCAAACTGCTGGCCCACGGGCCGGATGCGTCATGACGAAACTGCACCCACCTCATTGCCGGCAATGGGGAAAAAGTTCTGATACGTCACGCGATGTCACGTGATGTTGCGAGTTTGACATGTCTGGGTTAGAAATCATTAACTTAAGCACTCTGCTAACATATTCTAGGCCTCACTGTAAATTCACACTATTCTTGAAAGATTAGGAATAACCTTATAAAATACAAGACAGGACACTGCAAATGCATTTGGTTTGGATTATTTGTCCATTATAAGAGTTTCATGTATGTATGTATGTATGTATGTATGTATGTATGTACAGTACACATATTGCCAATGTTAATACAAGGATTTACCATAATATGCTAAGTTGTTTTATTTTCTAGATATTTTCCTGTTAGTTCCCAAAGTTAAAGGAGATCAGCTATTCCAGTTGGTTGTTTTGTCCTTGTTGCTGCATAACAAGGTCCATTAGCTACATTTAAAAATGCTTGATTGCATTTTAATGTTCACTTCAATTACTGACCCAACCTGATAAGAGGTAGAAAACCAATCTCATTAGAATGAGGTACAGGGGACTGAAAACCACATTATCTTCTCCATGAATTGGGGAAAGGGTGTGTCTATGAAAGTCAAAGGACAGTTTTGTCAGATTCATTGTTATTCCAGACTTGCTACCAATTACGGTGGTACTGTAGCTTCCACATTAATATTTTCACCATTTTTTTCCTAAGTAACTCTGGGGTATCAAAAAGTCAAAGAGTTGTAAAAAGGATACGTACCCATGTAATCCAATTTCCTATAGGGCCACAGTCACCAAAATCAGTTATGTGACTAAATAAGATTCAAGTCTACTATTGAGTACCTCACACTGGCTCACTTAATGTGGATCAAATTTAAATTAGGTAGCCAAAAGGATATGTGAATTGACTTCAGTCAGATTTGAATGAGCTCTCTAACTTAAGCTGAATTCAATTCAGCACTCTACACTTATTTAAAAGAGCAAGTCAATTTGATTTATGAATCTATTAAAAACCCCTAATAGAAATGTTTAGGTATCCCAAAGCCCTTCTAACCTGTGGAACCTATTTAACACTATTCAGTTTGATTTCACTATCTAATCTGAGTTATTAAGATTAAGAAACTCCAATTTATTCAAATATTCAATAAATCCCTTTTGAACTAAATCTAGATGCCAAAAGGTCACAAAAAGAAATATCTATGGAGATTCTCAGTCATCCAAGTCATGGTTTCCCCAATAGTGCTTTTTCAAAAGGCAACTGGACTTTCTTCATTTTTCCTTGAAGGCTTTTCCCCTTTCATCCAAGAAGCTTCTTCAGTTCACTTCTTCATTTCAGAACAGAAGAAGCTTCTTTGATGAGAAGTGAAATTTCCCCAAGGAAAAACAAAGGAAGTCCACTTGCCTTTTGAAAAAGCAACTTTGGATCACAAAAAGAAAGTAGTTTTCCTTGTCAGGCAAATGGCCAGTTGCTATTTATGTTTCTTTTTCAGCCACACACACTTTCTTTAGTTGGCTGGAGACTGAATGGGATTAATCCAGTGTTATGTATGATAGTCACCAGAATGCAGATATTTCACAATATCTCCTGACATCTTTTAAGTTCTCAGTAGCTGCATTTATACATAACACAAAGCCAGGGTTTGTGATACTGCAATTGATTCCAAAAACAGATTCCATCAATCTAGAAACCACATTCATGTACAACACTAAGCCATGGTTGTGATATTGCATTTGATTGGGAAATCAGATGAATAAATCTGTAATCCATAGTTAATAAATCATAATGGCTGAATTCACAGAATAAACAAAAAAATACCCTTCATTTGAACTCATTCCATATGTAATAATGTTCATGTTTCTCATTCATTCATACAAGCAACCTCTATTAAAATCTATAAACTTGTCCAGGACTCATTTGAGTTTTATCAGCAATTCCCTTCTCAGATTAATCTTTATTTAAAAAAAAAACACAAAGTAACACAAATCTGGCATCAGAAACAGAAATATGTAGAAACAAACCAGTGGGGGAAACTTCTAGAACTTCAATTGATCTAGGGTTTCTGTGTTGAACAGAGAAATAAAAAGTACCAAGTCCATATAAAATATAAAATTGCAATTAACTCATAGATTCTATTTTGTCTCTTGTAACTTATGCTATAATAAATTTTAGTCCCTGAAGTACCACTGGAGAGTTTATTGCTTTTTACTTCAAAACCTAATTTTCAGTATGTATTTTTGCTCAGCAACACTTATTAAAAGATATACTGTATATATCCTTTCTTTCTTAAAACTGCATTGTGATACCTTTCAACTTCTAAGAAATGTGCTATAATTACCAGGAAACAAATGTAGATCAGTAGATATTTTAGTTCCAACCAGAATAGAAGGCCAAGTGATATAGCAGAGGTAATTTCCACAGATATCATTTCTAAAGCCACCACTCCATTACTGCAACAATTAAAATAATTCAAGTAACAATCAAAACCTCTTATTGCCTGCATCCGTTCTTAGCTTCTCAAGTAAGTCAGCTTGTTCAAAGTGAATGAGTGCATTTCTCTCCAAATTATGGGATAGTTAGAAGGTAATCAAGTTTTACTGAATTTCAACAAAACAACTACCATCTACTTAGTCAACAACCTGATATAAAGAAGACAGTAAAAATTAATGTAAAAGATACTGTAGTTGTTCCCCACTTAAAACATCAGCTTAACAATGTATCTCTGGCTATAAAACTAAACCAAGTTCACTCATTCAAAGAACATTTAGCAGGTCTAATTGGAGAAATGGTTCCAAAATGGATTTCCCCCCAAATTTGCTAGACAGTGTTTATCACACTAAAAGCAAAGAGGCAACTGACAAGGAATTGATTATTTCCCAATTGAAGGAGACTGAAAAAGCTGAAAAACATCGGTGACATAGAACAGATTATATATAACCTGTATAGACTTGTATGAGTGTCACAGAAGCATTGAGAGGTGTGTGCGTGAGAGAGAGAAAGAGAGAGAGTAAGTGAGTGTAACAGATTATTACAAGGCTTGCTTTGTTATAAACTTAGCTACAATATTGTGTCAATTTGTTCCTTGCGTCTAATTCAATTAGTGAAGATGTGTTTAAACAGTTTTTCCCAATAGAAGGAAGTTACTCAAATAAAGTAGAAACCATTAATGTACAAACTTCTCTCTCTCTCTCTCTCTCTCTCTCTCTCTCTCTCTCTCTCTCTCTCTCTCTCTCTCTCTCTCTCTCTCTCTCTCTCTCTCACTCTCTCTCTCTCTCTCTCTCTCACACACACACACACACATACAGATTTGAATGGTTGCAACATGTCAGAATTTTTCCTGACAATGATCCTCATTTGCTCCATCATCAAGACTAGCCTTCTTATTAGGCAAAGCAGCATAACTTAAACTTATTTCTTGGTGTTAAAGTCCATTTTTCGATCTCCTTCCAGACAACCAAGGATGACAGCCACACTTAATTTCCAAGGTGCAGTCATTTCAAAAATCAAAGGGCTGAAATGATGAGATCAAGGATGTTCGGTGATGTTTCTATCATCATTACTGTCAAGTTGGCTGTCAAAGAGCAGCGATAATCCAAATCCACGGCTGGCTTCCAAATCAGACTGGTGTTTTCATGAACATCAGATTTTAGGCGACAGTTTCTACCACTTGGATTGTCCTTCCTAATTTCTATAAAGCCCACCTTTTAATATTTTATGCATGCGTGTCTCTCTCAACCTCTACAAGTTCAAAAAATGTATACATTCAGATGAAGCTCTGTCTATAACAAGTATGGATTTTGACAATCTCAGGAGAAGGGTGCTCACCTGAAGATTTTTTTTTCTCATTTTTTTAGAGGCAACAGAAAATATCAGTCTAGGTTAACAATTACAGCAACATGGTTTAAAAATGTCTGTTCAAGGTTTTTTAGAGGTTTTTTTTAACATAATGAATAGGGATTGTTTTCCCAAAGGATGAGGGAATTAATTGGAGTGATGCACAAGAGCAGTTTCAAAGTCAACAAAGTGTCAGCCACAGTGAGTGAGCAAGGCAGTGGAAATCCAGCACATGAGACAAAACAGATGTAAATGAGAAGAAGCAAGGTTGGTTTCCCAAATGTGGAAAAAGTAAAAACAGTTTTTCTAAGAAGACAAAGAAACAGTGTTACTCAACATTTAAGCTGCAGAGTTGTTTTTCCAGTACATCCTGGCTGGGATAAGGGATAATGAAAACAGAAATTTTCAAGAAACCTCTGTCATTTAGAGGTGTATAAGTAGGAGATTTTAGAGATTATTATTAATCTGCAGTTCTCATTCAGTTTGAGCAAAAACCTATTTGCATTAGAAATGTAAGGAGAAAAAATTCCTGTTTGATTTCACTGTGGCAACTGTTTAGTGATGAGATGACCAGAAGATTGGGGAATGGAAGCACATGTGTGTCTGAATGTCTTGTTTTTAATTACACAAACCTTTCTCCAGTGTTGTGTAACCTCCCTGATTTCCCACACTTTTATTAAACCCTGGAGAACGACGCCAAAAGCATCTCTCCCTATGGAGAGATGCTTATTAAGGCAGAATCGTTCGTGCTTATTAAGGCAGAATCGTGTTCAGAAAAAAAAACCATTTGAAAAATTATCTGGTTGAATTGTCAGCTGATTGTGTTTGTATGTGGTGTGAATGAAATTAATTTTTAAATTTTTATTGTATTATTGTATTGTTGTTGTGAGCCGCCCTGGGTCTTAGGAGAAGGGCGGCATATAAATTTGATTAAACTTGAAACTTGTTCTGCTAAAGTCACTCTTGGTGGCAAGATGGGCAGCATATAAACTTAATCGATAAATAAACAAATTTTGAATGGCAAATTGAAGGAGAAATGTGCAGATCAATGGAAATCCAATCTGTGCCATTGCTATCCTTAAAAATGATACATTTTAAGTCTCCTCCCTGTCATCCAGATGCCAACACACTGATGATATCTGTACTTTTCTAAAGTAATATCTCCCCAAGACTTATAATAATGTTGCAACATTATTCATTTTGACTATGCAAGTTTTACCTGAACCTATGTTTTTTTAAAGATACACAATATCTGGGGTTCTTTGTGATTTTTGAAAAAAAAGTATGCTGATTTTATATAACTTTCCAGAATGTTCACTGTTTTTGTAAAGTTTTCTTTTGCTTTGTTCCTTAAATGATGGTTAAACAAATTGTAGTTTAATGAGACAGGGGAATTCAGTCTTTGAATTTGAAGTATGTGGAAAAACACTATTCAAATCACTATTTTTACCATATATATTCATGAATAAACCAAGAATGTTAAGTGCCAAAGTAGACCTCTAAAACTGAGTTCACATTATTTGTGGATGGGCTTATATGCAAGTATATATGATATTGATATCCACAAATGCACAATTTGAACTTGAATTATCCCATGTCTTAATTAGTCCTAATTAGACAATAGGATGTATATTTAGACAATAGGATGTATATTGGCTTCTATTTTGTCATTTACATTCTATATATCTCCCATAGTAAGAAATCTCTAAAACGGCTAAAGAGAAAGAAAGCAACTGAAGTTACAAAAATGCCAATCTACACAAATATTTTGCATTACTTAAAAAAATAAAACAAACCATAGGAAGACAATGACAAGTATTTATTCAATTTGTATGAATCAAACATTTAATCAGAGGTATAACTGTCCATCAGCAGCATAAGTTGAGGAGTTGGAAGCCTTTGCAAGACTGAAATCAAGAACAAAGTTGCAGGCTATTCACCCTACTTTCATTCTCATTGATCAGGATTGTCAATCAATGAGAAATGCCTGAAACCATCCTTGTGAATTGATGGTCTTGAATCCCTTTCTCCCCCCACCCCTGAAATTTGCCTCAGCTTGCATCCATTGAACTCAAGCGATGCCATGGAGAAGTCTTCCTGCTTTCTTTGACAGCAAGAACCCTTGATGTCTGGCTGAGTCAATGAAGTTGTCAGAGAGAATAGGAAAAGAGACTATTAGCTGTTACCGTGGCCAGTTGTCTGCAACATGAGGCTGGCTCTCCATCCTTCTGCCATTAATGCAAAGTTGAGATGTCAAAACTGGCAGACTTGCATGTCTTATTCAGGACAGCGTGCCACAGGGAAAAATGTAGTGGAAATAACAAGCCACAAATAATTGAACAGCGAGTCATTTGGTGACAGCAAATGAGCATTGCTGGATAAAATATTCATATAATGGAGTGTGTGTCACTTTTTCTGAGATATATGCCAGTCATCAGGTAGTAAAGTAACAAAGACTATTCTTGTCCATGGGCATAGCTTCTTGATTACTTTGGACTGATTATAGGATTGCAAAGTTTTAACATTTTATGGCTGTCAAAGGATCAGTTGGGTTTCTGCTGAAGAGCAGATAAAAAGCTTAGATCAAATGAACTGTGGGTTGGATCAGACTCAAGATTGATATACTCTATGTTTTTTGTAGTTATAGTGCCAGCTGATACCTTCAGGATGTCCAAAAGCATAGTAGCTCTTTCTATGTAATTTACAAATTTATAGTAAGAACCATACCTATTCAATATTGGTAAACAATTTTCCATGCTTTTTTCTAAATTTCTGTTACCAAGTTGTCCAAACTGACATCATTGCATCACAGAACCCATTGCTCTAATTTAAAATGGAGTTGGGTAAATACATAGGGACCTACCATTGTCTCAGCATGTGATGTGAAGTAGACCATCACATTGAGTGTACATAATTACACATTAGATAAGAACCTTGCATTCTCGATTGGTCTGGACATCACTTTCTATATGGATCTGTCATGACTCTTTGTTAACCAAGATTTGGGGTTTTGTCTTTATTGTGTAGGTAAATTCCATCTTCAATTACGAAGCATCTTGAATCGTCACCATATTTCCTTTGAAGACACCATGCTATCCTCCCCTTTAGTTCTTCGCATCTTGCATAGTGTTGCACCCTTCAAATCTACTCACCCCTGCCCAAAGTGCTTTTGTCTGAAACTCATCATGGAATTGTTCAAGGACCATGATTATTTGAACTTTTTCTGCACTTTTTCCAGGAATACATTTTATGTTGAGCAAGGATAAGGCACCTTTTGGGCAGTGGGATCATTAGAAAGTGCCTCTTTTCCATCCTCATTTTCATTCTACATAGACTCGTTTTTAGGAGCAATTTCAAGCTTGAGAAAATGTCTTTAATCAGGATGTGCCAAATGTCATTAAAACATTGTGATTAGAATATCTCAAAACTCTTTAGCACTTCTTCCAAATGTTCAAAAACAGCCACCTAATTGGCCAAAGTTTCAGACAACTGACCACAATAATAGCCAACAACTTACTGAACAAAAAAAATGAATTTCATTTCAAGAGAAAGTGTAACCCATTCCCAAACCACCCTGTCTATAGCCTGGGTACCTGACAGTACTGTGGAAAGACTGGAGAACATTAATAGTGAAACACACTGACAGATTCTAAATGAGGAGAGAGGCACACTGAAATATGTTTCCAAACACATAAAGGCTTTGAATACTTTGAAAGTATGGACCCATGGTCCTACAAGCTGTAGGCAGCAATAGTTGGGACTCTATTTAATAATTTATGATTTCAGCACAATTAAACTGATTTATAAAAATAAATGTCAGTTCAAAACCAATATCTGCTAACGCATCTTCTCTTCCCCTTTAACTGGTATTGGGTGGAAAGGAAAGGAAAGGAAAGAAGGAAAGGAAGGGAAGGGAAGGGAAGGGAAGGGAAGGGAAAGGAAAGGAAAGGAAAGGAAAGGAAAGGAAAGGAAAGGAAAGGAAAGGAAAGGAAAGGAAGGGAAGGGAAGGGAAGGGAAGGGAAGGGAAAGGAAGGGAAAGGAAAGGAAGGGAAGGGAAAGGAAAGGAAAGGAAGGGAAGGGAAGGGAAGGGAAGGAAAGGAAAGGAAAGGAAAGGAAAGGAAAGGAAAGGAAAGGAAAGGAAAGGAAAGGAAAGGAAAGGAAAGGAAAGGAAAGGAAAGGAAAGGAAAGGAAAGGAAAGGAAAGGAAAGGAAAGGACCACCCAGTTCTTTTACAATAACAACAATAACAATAAAATCTTCTCCCATAAATGACAGTTGTGTTCTGACCTAATTGCATAAGTTTGTCATTCAGGGAATTGGCAAAGAGAGAATAAACAAGCTGCTGCTGGAATGTTGATAGCAGAAGTTGGTTTTCTGCCTAGTATTATTTTTACCATTTTAAATGTATATTGTTTTCTGTATAGCATTTGGCCCAAACTTTGTTTTCTAAGTTTCAGCTTGATAGTCCACTGATAGAAACAATGTTACTTGGGCAGCAACGCAGTTTACATCCTACGTTGTAAAAATTAATCTAGAATGGAAACACTACTCTTTGCTGCTTTTCTATATTTTATAGAAGTAGGTTAGTTGCCTGAAGGCCTTATGTAATAGTAAGGTAAACTCACCAACATCCTAAATATGCGTAACCTTCATCCTTTTCAAAAGGGTTTTTTTTTCCAAAGTGAAGTTGTTACGATGTTCACTGTGAGAAACTATTAAAACACACATAACTCAGTTTTTGTTCTGTCAGCAATATCCTCAAGACAATGGTGATGCTGCAACTGTTATTTGGAAGCAGGATATGTAATGAATTGTGTAAATCTTCTGAGCTTCAGTAGAGTTGGAATCTAAGATTCAGTCATAAAAAAACTCCTGCTGCAAAAATCCAGGGACATCATTCAAGGACCAATCCATTATCAGCTGAGGAAAAACTGCCACCAGATTAATAGGCCCGTTGGATGAGATGGACGGCATACCAAATAGATACAAGACATGAAAACCAACACAAGTAAACTGAATAAGCAGAGACTCCTGTAGACTCCTGTAGGAGATCAGCAATTAAAATAGTGTGCATCACTGGAACCTCTTAAATGTCCCAACCAACTTTCCATGTCGTCTATCTGTATTCATGTGTTAGAGAGGAAACCCAGATTACGCAAATCAAAACAGAGGAAATAGAGCCCAAAATGTATGGGAAACACTTTGTTGACTACCTGATGTGTTTCAAGTAAGACTCTTAAAGGCGCTGAACTTTAAAATAGATACACATCAAAGCATTTGATTAGATTAAATCCATTGCCTTTATACTGTAAAACACATCACTGTATATGCTAAAATAGACATAGGTATTCTAAACAGCAGGCAAAAAGCATGAAGAGCAACACTACCATACTTGATCTGTTTCTTAAGTTAAAATCATGTTTATTTGTCCAAATGAGGCAGAAAGTCATACACACACACACACACAAAATAAGCATACATAAACGCCATATGCTTAAAAAAACCATTTGTTGCAAATAGGTTTTTCTGTGCATTTATTGCCAGGCCCATCTGTCAGAAAAGAATTTTCCTTAGAATCTGCAAGGAAAACAACCCACTCATTTTTAAAAGAAGAATGTAAGTTCCTTAAAACAAACTCTTCTGAAATGTTTACTTCATTTCTTGCTTACCTGATCAAGTTGTCTCTACACACTTCACTGGTTCTGAATACACTGCCTAATCAGAAGCACGGCCTGATATTTTTTTCCTGTCTTTCCCTCCCCTTCTCCTTCCAGCCTTTTGAAAGATTTATTAAAAAAAAACAAACCAGTGTCAACTGATTCTAAAATATTTTCCTGCTAGGATAAGAACCTTCTCAGATGATGTATAGATGTTTTTGAGCAACATCAAGGACCCAGAGGGAAGGGACCTCTGATTTCCACCACTAAAATGACCAGCATTGTGTCTTCTCATTACATCGACTGGAAGTTAAAACTTATTAACATCAGATTCACGTATTTATTTATAGAGTTATTTGTATGCTGCTTCATCCGATGATCCCAGGCAGCTTATATCTCAGAAAAGAAACCATAAACATCAGTATAAAATTATATGAGCTGCAAACTAGTTGGCATCAAATCATCTTCTACCCTCTGTGCTGAAAGGACGCATCCTAGCAAACAGGACTGAAATAGCTGACTTTAAAAGCCTTCATATCTCACAGGGGAAGGGGGGAATCTGCAGCATGCTTTAAAAGGGCTTTATAGATGGGATATTGTACCTGGAAGTCTACTGACAGCCAATGTGGGTCTGTGGCAATTCGACATGGCCAACTCACTGCGGGACAACTCACTGGAAAAAAAGAGTTACACTAACGCAGCAAGATTGTTGGTGGGACAATACTGGAAGAATCCGGAAATACCGCCTATTGAAGAATGGACTGTGAAAGTAACAAATTTGGCGGAAATGGCGAAAATATCAGCATACTTGAAAAATCGCTCCAATGAACAATTTGTGACGGACTGGAAACAGTGGATAGACTATATCCAAGAGAGACACCAATCAAACAGAATGCAGCTGGCGTTTAGCTGAGGCTCGATGGGAGGAGGGAAGAAGGGTTAACAAATCAAATGTTTACAAAAACTAACACCCAATGTTGAATGTATATGTTCTATAACTAATGCCTCTTAACATAACCTTATGACTAATGTTGTTTGCTTTAATATTGTTAAAGCGGACTGAATCTCTACCTCAGGATATGAAACTTTTACCTCAGGATCTCTGGTTAGGGACTATAAAAGATTGCACTAGCAATGGGATGAAGTCAATTCAGAAGCGCAAACGAACAATATGCAATAGACTAGATACAGTAGATAGACCATATATAAGAGAAACACCAACCAAACAAAAGGTACTCGGAGTATACTTGAAGAGGGAAGGGAGGAGGGAAGAACGTTTACTAAAACAGATGTTTGCAAAGATTAATACCTAATGTTGTATGCTATGTTCTAGGATGATTGTTTAGCAATAGGATCTTTGGTTTAATGTTGATCACATTAATATGGAACCAGATAAGAGAAACACCAATCAAACAAAGTGTAACAGGAGTATAGTTGAGGCTAGACGCGAGGAGTGGAAAAAGGCTTACTAATTCAGACGTTTTCAATGACTAATACTTAGTATTGTATATCAGGTGCCATGATGATTGCTGCACAATATGTTTTTATGTTCAATGTTGATTGTTTTAATAAAAGAATTTTATATATATATAAAAAAATGGTGGGATAGAATCATTAAAGAAAGGATGAAAAAGGATGAAATGTGAATGGCAAACATTAAAAGAATTTTGTATCCATTGTAAATGATTAAATTGAATTGTTAAATTGTCCCACGGTGAGTTGTCCAGTGTTGAGTCTGCCACAGGGTGTTGGCCATGACAAATTGGCCACAGGAATTTGGCTGTGGAAAGTTGTCCCATTCCGGCCAATGCAACTCCTATGCTAACTCTGCTTAGCCTTGTGATACTTAGAACCTAAGTACTTAATTTTATTGTGAGTTACACAATGTCAGTAAAGATATTTGATTCTAACCTGATCTGACCACGATTAAAGACTGAGAGTCATGCCCATCACCTTCAGAAGTGAAGCCAGATCCAGTTTGTGCCTCCCTCACCCTCTAGTTTTCTTCAAGACTATGATGGCTTAAAATAAACCAATGGTCATTGTTATGGAGGCCAGGAAATTCCAAACCAACTCCAATACCATCCCCAAACCCCAAACATTGAGGTTGAAATTCCCAAAGATGAAACCTTGAGTCAACTACCAGCTCAGTGTCCCTCAAATTGAGAGGCTGCTGATTGTGAAGAATAGCAGCGTCAATTTCTTGTACCCAATTTCAAACAGAGAGCCTGTCATCCAGTCAGCAGAGCTGGACATTAGCTCACTATCAACTTCTTCCTAGCTGCCAAGATGAAACTATTGAATCACTTAAAACTTGGTTAGCCATGCCTAGAAAAACACCTAGAGAGAAACACCCACCTAACACCTCTGTATTTCACCAACTCCTTCAGAGTAATACAATATGTTTTCTTTAATAAACTAACATTGTTTTTTTCTCCTTTTCCAGAAATTATGGGATCTATTGACCTTGGGTAGGGGGATAAGGATAATCTTCCCTTCTCAGAGAAACACTGTTATCCAATATCACATGAAGATGTTAGTATGAAAACCTTATGGCTGGGATCAGCTGCTTTGTTATGCCATAATACCTTTTAAATCCTTATTTATTGTTTGGCTTCACACATCATACAAAACCTAGCACTGTGGCTTTGCAAAAGAGAATGGCCAGGTTGAAAAAACATCCACTGATTTGGTGTGATCTCAATTTTTTGCAAGCCTCGTTCACAGGATCCAACATACTGCAGATCTTGTTTGGACAAATGCTAAGCTTGGTATAATAAGGAACCTCTTATTTATCCAAACTTTGCTACACAGAATCCACTGCATACTAAATGAAATCATTTCTAATTACTCATTGAGACTTGTCTTTTTCCATGAGGGTTAAACATCCTTCCCACAGTCATCAATGTTTGGGGAGATGACTACTCCTTGGTGTAAATGCAATTGCTTTGAGCCTAATTAAATGTAGAAATGATGACTTTTCAAGATGGGAATAAGTAAGAAGTGCATGTCTCTTGATTGGCCAAATTGTATATGAAGATACATTCCCAAGAGGTATATTTTTATACCAGTCTGCAATACTTTAGTGCACTATTTTTGTCTCCTATTTAGTCAACCTCAAAAATCACCATGAGAGTTATGATGGTTTGCTCCCCTCTGGGAAATGAAATGAACATTTAAATCTAACACATTGCATTTAATATGATTATGATATTAGGGTGACATTTTAAAGAGATGCTGACCGTCACATTTCAAATTGCTGGTTCCCAAGTGAAAAACTTACAGGAAAAACATGGGATTTCTCCTAAGCTTCTATCTACTGATTAAAGAAATCCAAAGGGAAACCCTGGATGCCTGACATAATTAGCAGTTAAATAAAAATGCCAGACATATGTTACAGAAACAGTGGACTGGAAATAGTCCAGTCAGACTTCATTGTCAAGCACAGCAATAAATCTTAGATGTTCAGACACTCGGTTCATGTTCAGGAACTGGTTTACAGCATACATTTTTAAGAAGTAACATGACTAAATAAGTTGCTTGAGATATATATATCTAGGAAGCACGAAGCCGAAAACACCAGCCTGAAGATGACGAATGGGACTTCGTCGAAACGTCGCCAAGACACTTCCAATTTTACGTGGGAGAAAACCCGAATAACCAAAGACCTACATATATATATATATGTAGTCCTTGGCTTGCAACTGTTTGTTTAGTGACCGTCTGAAGTTATAATAGCCCTGAAAAAAGTGTCTTATGACCATTTCAATATTTCCATGCTCATGTGATTGAAATCCAGACACTTGCCAACTGACTCATATATATAATGGTTGCAGTGTCCCATGTGATTTTCTGACAAAGCAAAATAAATGGGAAAGCCAGATGCACTTAACAGCCATTTTACCAATTTCACTGCAGTGATTCACTTAACAACTGCAGCCAAAAAGGTCATAAAATGAGGCAAAACTCACTTAACAGCTATCTTGCTTAGCGACAGACATTTTGGGGTCAATTGTGGTCATCAGTTGAAAACTATATAGGAAACCTGCTTCCACACAACTGAGAAACCAGCAGGCTGTAAGTCTGCTTCAGGATTTACATTCTAGGTCTGTTCCATTCTCTGAATCGGTTCTTTGGCAGTTCTTTTTAAGACAGAAAGATGCTCATTTCGTGGTTCTTTCTAGTCTGAGCATTGCCAGAGTCCACCTTGTCAGAGTCCACCTTTCAGAGTACCTAAGTTTAAGATAAGGTTGAGGTTCCTCTGATATTTCAGCTCAATCCTCCGTGACTAGAGTGAGTTTGCCCAGTCATTCTAACTTATTTATCTTACTGCACTCCAAAGACTCTCAGCAGATACTGAAACCACCTTTTTTTCCCAGGCTCAGTTGTAAATATTGATCTCATTGTCATCCTGATGTATTCAACCAAGATAAGAACATAAGAACCTAAGAAGAGCCATGCTGAATCAGGCCAAAGCCCATCGAGTCCAGCATTCTGTGTCACACAGTCGCCCACCAATTGTACATGGGGATCTTGAGCAGAAAGAGAAGGCAAAACCCTCCCTTTCCCTTGACCCCCAACAAATGGTACTCAAGGGAATCCTGCCTGCCTCAACCAACATAGAGGCAGCACATGGACATCCGCTTTAATAACCACCGATACACTTGGCCTCCATGAATCTGTCTGACCCTGTCTTGAAGCTATCAAGGCTGACAGCTGTCACGACCTCTTCTGGAAGTGAATTCCATAAACCAACGACCCTCTGGGTGAAGAAATATTTCCCTTTATTTGTCCTCACTTTCTTACCTATGAGCTTTAGGGAGTGCCCCCTTGTCCTGGTATTATGTGATAGAGAAAATAATTTTTCTCTATCCACCTTTTCTATCCCATGCATGATTTTATACACTTCGATCAAGTCACCCCTTAAACGCCGTCTTTCAAGGCTGAAGAGACCAAGGCGTTCCAATCTGGTTTCATAAGGGAGGCGCTCCATTTCCTTGATCATTCTTGTTGCCCTTCTTTGCACCTTTTCCAGTTCGATTTGCCTCACGTGCAAGTCTGGCACACTGGGTTTAATCAAAACCTAGCCAGATGGGCTGTTTCGTATCTGGGCTGTACCATATCTGGATGACAATAAGATGGCGATAAAAAAAAAATTCTCCACTATTGCAGCCCTGGTATATACTATGCCTGTAGAATATGCTAAATCACAAAAACAATTACCTTACGTAAGCTTAGCATGCTGCATAGATACAGCCACACTCACTGGTCTGGTTAAGTAAGGTTTGCAAACACAAACTGGGGCTTTGCAATATGGTGAAAAAGCCACCTCTCTGGAGAGTGCTTACATTGATCAATAGAAATATGGTCACTTACCATTGAGTTTGGTGTAGTGGTTCAAGCATCAGGTTAGACGCTGAGAGACTGGAGTTCTAGTACTGCCTTGGCCATGAAGCCAACTGAGTGTCCTTGGACCAGCCCCTCTTAGACCTAGGAAGACAAGGATAAACCCCTTCTGAAAACCCTTGCCAAAAAGCCAGGAGTCAAAGCTGATTCTGAGCAAAAAGAGATCTCCCTTATTTTTCTAACAAGGGAAATAAGTTCAATGGTCAGTGATCTCATAGCTAAGAAAGTGAGGACAAATAAAGGGAAATATTTCTTCACCCAGAGGGTCGTTGATTTATGGAATTCACTTCCAGAAGGGGTCGTGACAGCTGTCAGCCTTGACAGCTTCAAGGCAGGGCTAGATAGATTCATGGATGCCAAGTGTATCCGTGGTTATTAAAACGGATGTCCATGTGCCGCCTCTATGTTGGTTGAGGCAGGCAGGATTCCCTTGAGTACCATTTGTTGGGGGTCAAGGGAAAGGGAGGGTTTTGCCTTCTCTTTCTGCTCAAGACCCCCATGTACAATTGGTGGACCACTGTGTGACACAGAATGCTGGACTCGATGGGCTTTGGCCTGATTCAGCATGGCTCTTTTTATGTTCTTTTGTTCTTATTGGATATTCTGCTCTATTTTCTATGTCAACAGTAGTCTCTGTCTACACAATATTATGCTAAGTCATAGTGTAGTTTGCTTAGTTTCTCACTTACTGCATTACATGAATCCAGCTGACTGTGATTAGTAAAGTACAGTTTATGATTTGATGGCTGAACCTTGCCATGATGGTTTATTTAGTCATCCCAGCCGAAGCCTATTGTAGCTTAAAGCAGTCTGAATCCAATATTGATATGAAAAGGGAGCAGTCTAGGAAAACCAATGTGCTCTATCTCACTTTCTTTGGCTTAAAAAAAAAATTAAGAAAAGTAAAGCAAAAGATTATTCTTGAAAGAGATCATCAATTAAGAATGCCGAGAACAGACAAACCAGTGTATAAATGTAGTTCATTTATTCAGTGCTGTCAGATTTGCTTTCTTCTGATTATATCTATTGGTTTAACTTGCAGGATGTTTTGTCTGACTTTGCAATGCAGATTTTAGATCCCCAGTTATTACAACAAGCTCTCTATGTAATAGAGTCCAGAACTGAAATTCAGGCACTGTGGGTTTTTTAATTAGTTTTTTTATGTATATGTAGTTGTGAATAAAGTATGCCATCCTAGATGAGAGCCCATTGTACTCACAAAAGGCCAATTATTAATTAAAGAAATGCTGAAAAAAGAGGAAAAAATGTCTATAACACAAACACGCACGCACCCACATGTAAGCCTAATTTACAATTTCTGCTTCAGCCAAGATTGGAGAGCAATCATAATCTTTTGCAATGAGATTTCCTAAAGAATTAATTACCATTTGGGGTTTCAACCTATTGGCTCTGCTGTAAGCCATTAGCACTCAACTGGTCATTAAACATTAGGAAACGTATTTGGCCTTTTTTGTGATTCCCCAAGCATCTGTTTTGGTTCAAACTTTTAGGCCATCGTTTAATTGAGGGCATGCACATGTATTGTTTGTAACTGGCACAAAGGCAGTCAAAGACTGGAATCCAATTTCACGATGCCTTCTTCCCACCACCGCTGAGAATTTAGTTGAATCTCTTCCTAAAGGAAATTACCAAATGTATAGTGTCTTGAGATATTCAGCAACTAAAGATGTGAAAGTGTGTGTGTGTATGTGTTTGTGTGGTGTAGCATCTGGCATGACTCAATCTATTGCTATAAACTGTCTTAGGTTGATAAGTTATTACTTGCATGATCTAAACTTATGTTTGGAAACTCAGAAACATTCACTGCAAACGTTCTATGGCACTGGGTTTTGTTTTGTTTTTGTTTTTTCAATAAAGGAGAATATATCTTGAAATGAAGCATCCTTGGTGCTCTCTGAGCTTGCAGCCATTTCATTACCAATTAGGTAACATCATCAGTGCTAGAAGGGAGCAGGGCTTGTGGAGTGAAGTGGGGGGAGCAGGAGGAGAAAAAGGGCGATGGAGGACTGTGGGTCCTTGATGCTCTCTGAGCTTGCAGACGTTTCATTACCAACTAGGTAACATCATTGGTGCTAGAAGGGAGTGTGGTTTGAGGGGAGGAGGAGGAGGAGGAGGAGGAGGAGGACTGTGGTGTCCTTGGTGCTCTCAGAGCTTGATTGTTTTCTTGCAGATGTTACATGACTCAACTAGGCAACATCATCAGTGCTAGAAAAGACCAGGTTTTGTGGAGTGAAGTGACGGGAGGAGGAGGAGGAGGAGGAGGAGGAGAGGGATGGAGGAGGAGGACTGCTTTCTGAGCTTGCAGACATTTCATTACCAACTAGGTAACATCATCAGTGCTAAGTCTTCTTAACATTTTCACTCAGTTACTGGAAATGATTTCTGTCCATTTGCAGAGCACATGCAGAAATCCACCAGCTACTGGAATTGCTTTGTTCTGGAAAACAATGCTGCCTCATTGCTTCAAAAAGTAGAACAGTTGTGTTCACTTTGTTCCATAAATCCTTTTCTCAAGGCCAGCTACCTCCCAGAAATGAACTGTCTAATAACTGGTGTTAGCAATAAAAGCTGTGTTTTCTCACAGGAAATGTCCAAACCAGCCTTAAACCATCTAAAAACTATACTGCTAAAATGATCTCTCCCCAAGTATGACCAGTTTTGCACATCCTGTATCATTTTGACACCTTTAAGCTCTTACCCTAATGTTTCAATGTGGCAATCAGCTAGCCACCACTCACCCTTGTTTGAAATAAAGTCCAATATTCAGATTCTCGGTCCTGTCCATTCTCCCTGTACTCTTTTTCACTCATATGGTGAGAAACCCAAATTCAGCCTAAGCTTGAGCACTACCGAAGCCATATCTGATAAACATACCATGTGATTCTCAAGTCACTGAGACTCAAAAGAGAAAGTGAAATATTTTGCTTCATTGTGTTTTCAGCCAGGAACTGGAACAGCCCTGGAGAATGGATGCATTTAAAACTCAGAAGAGTTTTTAATAAACTGTGAACTTTGAAATATGTATTGAAGAGAGCGAGATGGGCAACCAGAATGTAGCCTGACTTCTGCCAAATTCTCATTGACAGCTGTACCAAGAGTTTTGCGAAGGAAAAGGTAAGCACAAAAGTACGAAATATGGGGGGTTATCGTCTTCAAAGCACATCCACAGGAAGGGAAAAAAATGCCATCAGATATCTAGCAAGGCCAATACAGCAGATCACGGTAGACACTTTCTTCCTGTGCCTAAAGCATTGTGTGTCTCCAAGGAACAGAATTTAATGGTCTGCTGTGATGTTTTCCATTGCAGTTAATTTTTTATACAGCCTATCCTCTTCTTGATAGTGACAGCTGTTCAAATGTAAGCAATTTTTGCTTTCACACATTACCAAGTGCTGAAGGGCTAAAGGACACGAGATGGAGAAAGGCTGCAAGAGAAGGATGTTTTGTTCCTTGTGTTGGTATGGCTTCTGAGACAGAACTTTCCAAAGTCTGCATTGGGTGAAGAACAAGCAGGGAGAAGGTGTGATTTCATTTTTGTCCTTCTACTTATGATTCTTATTCTTATTCTCTAATAAGATATGGCAAGGTTCCTCGGACTACATTCATAGATTCCCAATTGGCACAACTCATTGTGAATGAAATATAGCATTTTTAAAGCCTTTTGACCCCTAACTTAAAATAACACAGGTGGGACATAAATACATACACAAATAAAAAATGAAATATCAATCAACAGATAACCAGGAGGCATGACACATAAGAAGAAGAAGAGATGGTGAGGGAGAAGGAAAAATACAAGCCAGACGCTTGATTCTTAAAGTTGCTAGTCGTGTCATACTCCCTTGAGATGAAAAGAGTTTTGGCCAGTGGTTCCTGGATAAATAATAGTGAGGGTGAGTTGAAAGTACTTGGCTTCTCAAAAGAAGTGATAGAATTATATTGCTCCTTTTCTGTCTCTCTGTTGTGCCCCTGTTGCAAATATTGCTCATAAGTGAGAGAGATTCTACCTCTCCTTTTGCTAACATTGCAGCTTCTCTTTCAGAAGCTTGCCTCAACATTATAGCATTATGTATATGCAGCTCGTGGCAAAGCTGATGCTCAAAAATCAAATGTAGGAGCCAGTTTGGTTTAACGGTTAAGGCACCAGGCTAGAAAGCAGGAGACCATGAGTTCTAATCCCACCTTAGGCATCAAAGCCAGCTGGGTGATATTGGGCCAGTCCCTAGGTCTCAGCCTAACTCACCTCAAAGGATAGCTGCTGTGTGGAAATGAGGAGGAGGATAGTGTGTAGGATATATTCACCACCTTGAGTTATTTATAAGAATAACAAGGATGGGATATGAGTGGCATGGTGGCCTAGTGGTGAAGATGCCTCTCACTCAGAAAGTTGAGAGTTCAATCATAAGTAATGGCAGATGTTTCTCTTTCCTAGGGTGCCCCCCCCAAAAAAAATTGCTGCAAACTCCACATGGTGTCAGGAAGGGCATCCAGCCAGTAAATGCTCAGCTCCATCCAGTCGCCCTGAGTCTACCCCGAATTAAGGGATTGCAGGGTCATAAAAAGCTAAGGATCGATGGGAGGAGGGATGAAGGGCTAACAAATCAGATGTTTACAAAAACTAACACCCAACGTTGAATGTATATGTTCTATAACTAATGCCTCTTAACATAACCTTATGACTAACGTTGTTTGCTTTAATATTGTTAAAGTAGACTGAATCTCTACCTCAGGATATGAAACTTTTACCTCAGGACCTCGGGTTGGGGACCATAAAAGATTGCACTAGTAATGGGATGAAGTCAACTCAGAAGCGCAAACGCACAATATGTGATAGACTAGATACAGTAGATAGACCATATATAGGAGAAACACCAATCAAACAAAATGTATTCGGAGTATACTTGAAGATGTAAGGGAGGAGGGAAGAACGTTTACTAAAACAGATGTTTACAAAGATTAATACCTAATGTTGTATGCTATGTTCTAGGATGATTGCTTAGCAATAGGATCTTATGTTTAATGTTGATCACATTAATATTGAAACGGACAGGGGAAACACCAATCAAAATAAAATGTAACAGGAGTATAGTTGAGGCTAGACACGAGGAGTGGGGAAAAAGGCTTACTAACTCAGACGTTTTCAAAGACTAATACTTAGTATTGTATACCAGGTGTCAGGATGATTGCTGCATAATATGTTTTTATGTTCAATGTTAATGGTTTTAATAAAAGAATTTAATAAAAAAAAAGGGGTTAACAAGGATGAGATGAGTAAATAAAGTAATAAAAGGAGGAAGGAGTTAGGGGTAAACAATGGAGATGAAGAAAAAGAAAAGGGAGTAGAAAAATAACACTTAGGCAGTTCAGCAAAATCATAAATGTTGGAAGGAAAGGTGGTAATGATATACTCTGGTTTGTCTTTATACGGAAGGAAGCACATATTCAGATTAATGACAAGCCGGGCATTCTCAAGAGGACCAACTCAATTCCAGCCCTTGTCACAAATGGAATGAGCTTGACGGTTTGCAGCGAGCAGTTGTGCGTGACACCTCGCCTGGTCTGCCCGGCTGCTCAGTGCAGAAAAATCAAAACTGTTCCATGTAGAACAAAGTTAATCTCATTTGATGAAAAATAATGCAGTGCACAGTTCTCTTGGGCCACCTGGGCAAGGAGCAGAAAGGCCAAAGATGGAGAAGATAGTTGATTGCAAGATGTAAAAAAGCAAATCTCTGAACACGGATTCCATCTACCTGGCTTATGGAGAGGCCACTGCCGTAACTGTTTTGGGATTTACCTTCCCCTCTTTTATTAACCACCAGTTCATCATGCAACATTTCAGAGAAGAGGGTGTATTACAGTTCAAGCTCTTTCTTCCCCTCTCCTCCTCTGATCAGGCTACTAGTGAGTTCCACCGGGTTTTAGGTGGTCACCTCTGAATCCTAGCCCAATTCACCCTGGATGATTACAGCTGATTGACTTTTTCTTCCCTTTTTGGCTGGTGTGTTTAGGATGGTTGAACATCCATCCTTCTTAATAGCAGCTTGGTATGCCCAGTATAATTTTAGCCCAGGGTTGGCAGAGAAAAATTCTCTGGCTGCAACCTCTTCGTCTCAACGTTTGTAAAGGAAGGTTTCAAAATGGCATAAAATAAAGCCAGCCTCTTCATTTTGCTAAATGGATTTGAGGAGGGTGGAGTGCCTGTTTTGTATTGTCAGTTGTATCTTCCTTCTTGGGGTGGCCCTTCGGAAAGGTTACTGGCTGTTTGTACTGCAAAATCCCCTTTCGTTTAGGAAAACAAATGCATTTAAAAATAAAGCAAATGCAGAGAAAATTGTTGATAGGTTTTTAGCAATTAAAAAATCAATTTTGTACACTTCCAGAAGTTTTGAGATTCTATCTTTGACTTCCTTCACTTGGAAGAAATTAGAGAGAAGATGCCTGAATATGAAGGGAGAAGATCTCTTTCAAGCCAAGTTGATGACTTCATAAACACTCCAGTGTAGTTGTCTTATCAGCAACATTAAAAACATTGGCCACTACTGGATGTATTTCAACTTCGTGGCTATTCTACAGCTTTAATATATCAAGGAGGTCTTCCATCTCCATGCTTATTTGCTCAACCTCTAACTTTATGCCTCTCTAAGGCAAATTTCAATATAATTCAGTAGTAACAGGTTAGCTGTTTTTCAATGAATGTAATGGACTGCTTGAGAATGATTATCAATGATTATCATGATATTTGAGAATGATTATCAAGAGCAGGACTTCAATTTCTTTTCCTTTTTTCCATTGGTACTAGCATAATTTCTCTAATAACAATAGAGTTTTTCTTGGCAGTTCCCATGGACAATTTGCTATTTTCATTTTCTCAAATCGTCTAAAATAGCATCATCTTCTTCCTGTCCCCCAATCTCTATCTAACATATCAAAATGATGACAAAGGAAACAGTGGAGGTCTTTATTATGGGGATTTAGTGTGACAGTTCCACCTGTTCAGTTTTAGTGTACCACTTGAAGTTAGTTCATGGTTAGTTTGCAAATGTCATCTTGGATGCTGGCTGGGGAATTCTAGGAGTTAAAGTCCCAGAAGTTAAAGTTAAAGTTGTAAAGGTTGAGAGACACTTGTCTAGAGAAATAAGGTTTGAAAGGAAGAAGGAATCCAAATGCACATTTCAATACAAACTTGAGGTTTTATTTTCAAACAAATAGGAGGAATCAGACGAAGGGAATGCAGGAAGAGACAGAATTATGAGTAACCTCTATGAAACGGGAATGAACTAGAAACAGATTGATCTAGTGGTGTTCCAATATTTCAGGGGTTGCCACAAAGAAGAGGGAGTCAAGCTATTCTCCAAAACACCTGATGGCAGGACAAGAAGCAACAGATGGAAACTAATCAAAGAGAGAAGCAACCTAGAACTAAGAAGAAATTTCCTGAGAGTTGGAACAATTAATCAGTGGAACAACCTGCCTCCAGAAGTTGTGAATGCTCCAACACTGAAAGTTTTAAAGAAAAGATTGGACAACATTTGTCTGAAATGATATAGAGTTTCCTGCCTGAGCATGGGGTTGGACTAGAAGACCTCCAAGGTCTCTTCCAACTATTCTATTCTATTCTATTCTATTCTATTCTATTCTATTCTATTCTATTCTATTCTATTCTATTCTATTCTATTCTATTCTATTCCATTCCATTCCATTCCATTCCATTCCATTCCATTCCATTCCATTCCATTCCATTCCATTCCAGTATCTATTCTATTCTATTCTGTTCTGTTCTGTTCTGTTCTGTTCTGTTCTGTTCTGTTCTGTTCTATTCTATTCTATTCTATTCTATTCTATTCTATTCTATTCTATTCTATTCTATTCTATTCTATTCTATTCTATTCTATTCTATTCTAGCCTAGCCTAGCCTAGCCTAGCCTAGCCTAGCCTATCCATTCATAGTTTACAGTAGGCATGGACTTGTTACATTAATAAAGGAGAATATTTGTAGCTTAGGGTTGAAATGAGGGCTCCTTGGTGTTCTCTGAGCTTGATTGTTTTCTTGCAGATGTTTTATTATTCAAACTAGGTATCATCATCAGTTATGATGATATTACCTAGTTTGGGTAATGAAATGTCTGCAAGAAAACAACCAAGCTCAGAGAGCATCAAGGGCCCCTCCCTTGTTACATTCGTCCCATTCTTATCTTAATTCATGCCACAATGATCCATTATTCATTTCACTGCAAAGATGCCGGTATTTCTCAACTATTGTCTGCCTGTTGCTAGGCATGATCATATTTGGAAGAAAGGCACCCCTGCTAAGCTTCACAGGATAAATTTGCTTTATTATGCTGGTTTTTGCTATTCATACCCATTTATTAAGTTCCCAACCTAATGTGGCAGAGCTCAAATTCTTACTGAAACCTATTGAGTTACTACTAACGGTTTTCCATTTGTCCTTTCCCTGGAGAGGAAGCGGTTTTACTCACTGCTGGCACAGCCCAAATTCATGAACACATATTTAATGATGATGAATCCTATTTCCCTTTTCAAATAGTTGGAACACATTGCCACAGCTAGAACTCCAGTAATACATTAATCAGAGATTATGTATGGCAAGGCACACAAATGTCCCCAGATGATTTCTGTCATTTTAAGTACAATATGCAGAAGAGTTATACCCCATTTAGGCAATTGCCAGTTACACGGATGTACCAAGCAACAAACCTTTCATCCCATCCACTTACTATTATGTGATCAAAAAAACAATAATAATCAAAGAGCACAATGTTAGCCTTAATAATACTTTTGAAAAGGGGTACGCTGTGTTAGAAATATTAAAGTATTTTTGGCACCCTCCGTGTGTATTATTCAAGTTAGTTCAAGATAGGAACAATGAACCATAACTGTCTTTCTTATGCATTCCTTTTTTTTCCCCAAAGTGACTTTAAAAAAAAAAACACCCTCTTATACCTTGTAATTAATTAGCCAACTTGGGAAATCTACCACAGGAATAAATGCAGCTCAAACAGTCTTCCCAGCTAGATGGCATTTGGTTGGAAATCTTTTCTGAAGACTATTAAAACATGTATGAGAAACTACTAATTATTTAGCCCAGTGGAAGTTTCTTATAGAAAAAAAAGGGCAAGAGAATTATCATGCAATAATAGTAATTAAAAATGGAATAAATTACCTAGGGCGTAAACATATTTATTCCAAAATGGTAGGCATAGATTTAGCCTCTAATCGGTCAATCAGTAGCCTTCCGTATCTGTTTAAGAGCTGATTCCAAACTGGGTCCCCAAAGGTTTTTTTTCAAAAGGCAACTGGTCTTGTTTTTTTTTTTTTTAAAGGGTTTCACTTTTCATCCAAGATGCTTCTTCAGTTCAAGGTTCTCTTTTGGATAAGAACTGAAACATCTTCAAGGAAAAACAAAGTCCAGTTGCCTTTTGAAAAAGCACCTTTGGGGCAGTCATGGCCTGGATGGCTGAGATTCCCCAGAGACATTCCAAACTGGAGGGGAAAAAACTTATTTTCAGGAACAATATTCAAATGACATTGGGCTACAGAGAGAGAGAGAGAAAGCAAAACAGAGAGAGGCAGAGACAGACAGACAGACACACACACACACACACACACACACACACATAAAGAGTATTGTTAATAGGATATGGCCAGTTTAAGAAAAAAACTTTATTTTAAGCCCCAGTGTTTGGATCAAATCTTGGATAACCAAAATAGGTTAATCTGATCCAGGTTTTCAAACTCATTCAGAAAACAAAATTCTGCACATGGGTTGAAGGGTCCCAAGTTGGGAGATTTGCAGTTCAGACGGCTGATCTGAATGACTTTCCAATTTGAGTTAGAAAATCAATTTAGAAATTCACCTCCCAATCCAATTTTAAATGACATCTAACTGTAGCTAATTATATTCAGCCCTATTTGCAATATTTTATAGGGCGATGATAAAACTCCAAAATCAGTTGCAATTTATTTAACACCGAACTAGCAAAACCCCAAGCAAACAACTTTGGATCAATATCCAGAACATCCTTTGATATATTCATGCAACCCCCCCATTACTTACAAACAAAGTAAGTAAACTTGAAAATGCCCAACGTGGTTTACTTCCCCCCCCATTGTCAATCATACATCTTGCATTGCATCTTTGTAATTACAGAATTACAGAATCTGTGACCGGATAAGCCGAGAAATAGGAAGGTTGGCCAAATGGAAAAAAATTTCTCTATATTTCTTACCTTTGCTGAGGCTAGAAAGGCAGACATCACAAAAGCAGCTTATTGCCCCTCAGAATTTTAAGTGTTGATGATGAAGAAGATGAATACATTCTTCTCTTCATAAGGCAGAATCTCAGAAGTCACAGCCAATAATCCGAAACGTGCAAAAAATCAAAAGCCAAGGAAGTTGAAAGGCAGAGAATTGAATGAGATAGATAAGTAAAGTGGATGCTTTCAAGATTTCCTTGTTGTAATATTCTTCAGAACATGAGGCAATGAGATCACTGCTTCAGAATCCCAAGTATGCAGGTTTCCATTTTAAGATCTATACATGTGTTATGACTATGAGTCATTGCAAAAGAAGACGGGTCAACCTCTTTTCCAAAGCACCCGAAGGCAGAACAAGAAACAATGAATGGAAACTAATCAAGAAGAGATCCAGTCTAGAAATAAGGAGAAATTTCCTGACGGCGAGAACAATTCATCAGTGGAACAGCCTGCCTTCAGAAGTTGTGGGTGTTCCATTGCTGGAAGTTTTCCAGAAGACTTTGTCTGGAATGATATAGGGCCTCTTGCTTGAGCAGAAGGCTGGACTAGAAGACCTCCAAGGTCCCTTCCAACTGTTATTCTGTATTCTGTAATCTCTGAATGTGTTTAGAAGAAAGGATTTGTGGATTTGCTGGAATCAGTATTTCATGAATTCATATTTTGGATTCTTTCATATGGTTAACTTTGTCTTCATTCAGTTAAGCACTGTCATGCCATGCTAATTCTTAGAAACTACATAGACTTTCTCCAGGAAAGTAGTCAAGCTAGCTCTTTGGGTCTTCCAGACAAAGCTGATTGTAACATCTTTATCTGTTGGGAAACCATCAGTCAAGCAAGGAGGAGGGATTAAGCCTTGAATATTTGCACAGTCACAAAAAAGTAGGACTGGCCCCCCTAAGTCCCATGGACCCTCATCTGTTTGTTCCCAAAGGAAGGCAAGCAGTCTGGGGAGATTCTTGTATTATAGGTAGAATACAATAAAGTAGAATTTCATTCTCTTATCTATCACCAATTTGCTTTGGCTGTTAGTAGTTCAGATTCTTGTAGAGACCCTAAGCTTGCAATAAATGTTTATACTCATTTGAACTGCCTTGACCTTCTGATTTCCCCAGTGCTTGACACCTAGTAGTCCTAGGAGCCTGATCGGACCACTTGATAATGAAAAGCCCCAAATAGTGTTGGAATGTTCCCTTGATCAATAGAAAGCAATGCCAATAGAAGTAGTAAGACCAATTCCAACGTGCAAAAAATTCAGATGACAGCTGATAGAAATCCAGAAACCTCTAACTCTTTGTGGTCATCTAGTGGCAACAGGATTTTGGCAGTGCAGATGTGGTAGCCCTAAGAATGGGTAGAAATACAGCCCAAAGTTGGGTCTACAAGAGTCCCTAAATTTATTCTTAATAACAGAGTAACTAGTTGACAGTTTTATTTTGTTTTAGTGACATTACCAGTAATTGTGTTTAGTTAGTGATGCACTCAGGGATATTAGCATGCTAAGGGAATTAGCAGTTTAAGCAAATACAGCTTTTAATGAGGGAAGAGGGGCTAGAGCTTCATAATTTGATGACATTATTCAGATATGCCCTAAAACATAAATATTTGCACAGTCAATGGAGCGTCTCTGATCAAAGTTTTGACATATGTTGCTGGCATTTTGCATCAAGACATCATTAAATCACATGTCTGATTATTCCCCCCACCCTTTGATCTCCAAATTCCCAGGATTTAAATTAGTGCCTCACAAACAAGTGTCTTAAAAAAATAAGAAAACCTATCTGATGGCCCATTTTCTACTTCAAGATAACTACAGTTTCCATTTAAAGTGAAAGAAAAACTTCAAATTGCAACACCAGCACCCTTAAAGAGGGCCATGGAAATCTTGTGTAAACTTAGTAGGTTTTGTAATGTGTTTTCTTTACATCTGGCACAAAACAAGACAATAGCAACTTTCAGTTAGACAGAAACAATTTCAGTTATCAGTGAGTATGGTGACAATGTAGGTAGCAATTCCACAGTGGATAATGGAAATATCTACAGTCAACCTTCTAGTATCTAATCAATCAATCACAGGAGTATATTGGGAAATTGTGTCCATAATAATGATATCGGCAAGCAGAGGTCCATAATTTTTAGCTAGACCTTGTCCTATGATAGACATGAAGAAACTCCATCCTTCAAACATTCAAACTGGTTCATCTAATTCATGAAATGATTTAAATATTTCAATAGAATTTTCTAAATGTATATAATTTGAAGAGTGACCCAGATGAAATAATTTTGATGAAATGTTTTAATGAAACACCATTTTGAATGGGATTAATAATTTGAATCAGACTAGAGGTGATTTGCTTGCTTCTAATTATACCTTCCACGTTTCGTACATGACAATTCTCTATTTACTAAGAATTTCTCTAACTAGCATCATCTAAACTATTAAGAGCATGTAAACCCTTCTATTTCACACAATACTCTATGCACCTATGGAAACATTGCAACGTATGCAATAAAAAGGGCATAATTTCAGAATTAGTTATAGCCACATTGAAATTTCAGATGAAAAAAAAATGGTGGAATGGTTTGGCTTGTCTGAAGCAAAGGTTAAATAATTTTAACTTAATATTGAGATAATAATGCATTCGGGAGATTTACTGTACCAACTCTATTATTTGAATCCCAGCTCACAGATTATAGAGAGATAATTCCTCAATGTGGTCAAGGTCAAAGCATTTATTCTCTATTTTATAGAAATCTTTAACCTTTGGACAACAATTTCATTAACTCTGGTGCCATTGTGCAAGTATGTTGCTGCATTCCCGCCCTTTCCTTCCGTGTATCATAATACACATAATAAATAATGTTTGGGTATCTCTATCCAAACCATTTATCTGCTCTTGGACAGTATCTTCTATTTTCCCTTGAACTCCTTGACACCATTGGTGATTTTGTTTTTGTGTTGTGTTTCTTTCATTCTTTTTATTTAAAAAAAAAACATTTCCTCTTCTGCTTTGTGATAATTTTGGCTGACTGGAGCCATCTGTTTGATGAACAACAACCTTGTTGTCAGCCAGCTGAAAGGAAACTCACTTGAGATGTGGGACGTCTGAAGAATTGTGTGCTGTTGACTTAAGGCCTGACGACAATCCAGTACTGAGCATGATTGCAACAATATAATTCACTCTAGCCTGTCTTTGTGATGCATGGATGTGGTCTGTAGGTCTTTTAAACATTGCAGTTCATGGATTTTGTATGGCATCGAGACAGAAACATTTAAGGCTAATATACGCTTTGGGATGCTTCGCCGTTTCCATTTCATACTTGCTCAGAATTCAAAGTTTGTCTACCATAACTTTCACCACCTTCTCCAAAGCATCAGGGGTCTCTCTCTTCAGAATGAAGTTAATTTATAGCCCATTGGAGTCAACTGTGCCAACAGCCTATTTTATAACCCAGTGCAAAGCTTTGAAGACCCAATCAGTTTCAACATTTTCCATGATGCTGACACCCCTACAATTTACACACTGTCCGTCAGAGCAAAGGTGAACAAACAGAACTGGAGCTATACGGAACAGAACAGAACACTAAATGTGATAGGCACACAAGGAATTTGTCTCCAGTGTATAAGCTCTCAGTGAACAGGCAAAACAACAAAGTAATAATAATCATAATATCAAAGTAATATTAATCATAATAATGATACTAATAAGGGAAGGTAGTGGAACAGATGAGAAAGATAAAAGTAATATAGCCATACTACATGGGTAAACATCTCACTAAGCTATGGTTTGCTTTATCATGGTTTATTGAAAGTACAACGCAACATACTACATCACGTTTTATACATGGCAATGACTGAGTTCTCACAACCACTCAAGCCAAAGTGTCATATATTATTTTATTTGCAGACCAAATTGTTCTGGCGATAGTACATCAGGCAATTCTCTCTTACTAGTATTAAAAAGCAATGTAGCACTTTCCCTCCAAAAGCTACTCCGTATATGCAGTACTCTAAATATTTGGCTCAATTTTTTTTCATGTGTGCCTGCTTGGCTATGCTTAATGTGTTCAGATGCAAGAGATCCTGCTGACTTATCCTAACATTCATAGTTGGCTCACACACACCAATTCCTTGCTATGCTAGCTTGGTTTCAACATCATACTAAGCCATAATTTTGTTTACCATATTTACTGAATAAATGACAATTAGCTGACTTCACATTACATCCTATCCCATTATGCATGCTTTATGAACCACAATTCTTTCATTTGCACAATTGATTAAGCCACAAACAGACAGCATTTTAGTGCCATGGATGGACTTGGTCAAGGAGTCCAAAACAATGGTATCCCAATCAACAAAAAGCTGGGTGTTCCTCTATGCTATTCTTCTCTCTTTTTCACACCACTGTGGTCTCTGGTCCAGAAGACAGCTGAGAGAAGTTTCAGGCATGGCTGAGATGGAAATTTTATTTATTTTTTATTTATTTTAATTGGATTTCTATGCCGCCCTATTCCAGGAATAGTTCTAAAGAACTACTGCTTGACAGGCTGCCATAAGCTGGTGAGATAGGAATGAATTCAGCCCTAGGTTCAGATCCAGCTTCCTTTTTATCATGGACCATGGACTTGTTTGTTCATTATTCTCCTGATTTATTACATCTCTGCCATCTTCTTGCGGCATTGCATGCAGCCCAATTTCAAGAAATGCTATATTTTTTTTAAAAAAAGCCTTCTCTGAGGGTATTTCAGCCTGCCCAATATGTTAATGTTTCTCCTGACACAGATCAGAATCCCATGACATTACAGCAAAATAAAATCCCAAAGAGTCAGTTTCATACTGCATATTAAATATATGATGTGCTTTGACCCTCAGCCCCATTTGGGGTCAGATGTGATTGCTTCCAAGTAAGCTTGCTTAACATTGCACTATTTAGATCTAAATGCCATAACAATGTTCCTTTCTTGCAAATGAGGAAACTAAAATGTTTTGCAGAGATTCTTCAAGAGATAGCAATCTTGACTTCTCCCTCCTCTACCTCCAACTGTACACCCAAAGTCATATTCAAACTGTTACAGGGATTCTGCAAGTAACACAATATTAAGTCCAATTCGTCCAGAAACATTCAGACATTACCTAAGAGAAGGAAGGAAGGAAGGAAGGAAGGAAGGAAGGAAGGAAGGAAGGAAGGAAGGAAGGAAGGAAGGAAGGAAGGAAGGAAGGAAGGAAGGATTATGTGAACTTTTTCTGGGTCGGTACAAACCATCATCCCCAACTCCCTAACTTCCAACCAAAATCTACTTGCTGCTGAATGGGGGAAAAATAATCATTTCTCAGAATTTTCCAAATGTCCTGTTTATAACCAAGTCCTTACCATCCCACCCCATCACAAAATAATCTAGTCTGGAAATGTTTCTGGGCTTTGTTCTCTTCATAGTGGAAGTCTTATGTCATTTGTGGAAAAGAAAAAGTGACTGTAGGACAACTTTTTTAAAATCAGTAGTTGAATTTTATCTCTAAATTATTCACTAAGCAGGACTCTGAAGGAAACTGTCAGGTAGACACGTTCCTTGCAGACAGCACCATTGAAGGCGTGGGAGGAATAGAATACAGATCAGTCGAATTGGATGAAGTCCATGAAAACCAGCCAATTAAATATAGAAGTGAGAAGGAAAATAGACAAAAAAGGCTTTTGATTGTAAAGCAGCACATATATATGATCAGATGGAGAAACTCATTTTCCAGGAGGTATTTTCTTCTTAGAAACAGAATCTGGCTTGTCATATCTCATGATGGTTTGGGTCTATCAGTTAAGAGGTTGGACAAGTATAGTGAGAAAATAATTCTTACATTTGATACTGTCACATTGAAGAAAACTCAGGTCAGTTTTTCCACTGCGAGATTGTGATAGATTTCATTGAATGTGCTTTTATTGGTCAATGGCCAAAATTAAGTTCCTGTCTGTCTGTTTCGTAGAGTTTATGGCTCATGCTCAACATGATTTTCTAATGCAAGATTTGTAATTGAAATAAATATAAATTGTATCTTTTACCTGAATGGTTGGGTGGTTGGTTTTTAGAAGAGTGGAATCTAGCACAATAAGCAATAGCTACTCTAATGGAAAGCTATTCAATCCTTTGGTGAATGTCCAGTGTTTAGCTAAATAGTGTCTGATTCGCTGAGATAACCTGGACAAGATCCTGCAGTTTTCCTGGCAAGTGGTTTGCCGTTGCTTCTTTCCTAGGACAAAGAGAAAGTGACTGGCCCATGGTCACACAGCCTAGTCCAGTGGTGGCGAACCTATGACACTCAGAGCCCTCTCTGTGCGCACGCGCACCATGCCCTGGAGATGGCAACCATCCCTCTTCAAGCAACTCGCCGAGGTCCCACGTGGCTGGATGCATCCCAGCACCCATGCGCTCGCTGGCCTCTGTGTGCAGGGCCCAATGGTGTCAGGCAGCAGCTGCCCCAGCCCCTGCATCACCTTGCCCTGTGACAATGGCACCCCCACCCTGCCTTGCCTTGTCTTTCCCCACAGGACGAACCTCCTGCCCACCGCCCCACCTGCCAAAGACCCCCTGGATCTCTTCCAACCCTGCCCAGCCCCCACGTGCGTCCCTTCCCACGAGCAACATTGAGGTGATCATACCCACCTTGGCCACACCCACCCAATCTGCCATGACCACAACCATGCCCATCCAGTGGGCCACGCCCACCTGGCACCCGGCGATAAATAAATGGGTTTGGGGTTGCAGTTTGGGCGCTCGCTCTCTAAAAGGTTCACCATCACTGGTCTAGTCCTACCTTAGACTTTGTAGCTAAGGTGGAACTAGAATTCATGGTTCCTGGTTTCTAGCCTGATGCCTTAACCACCCCTACCAAACTGGCTGTTAATATCATTCTAGAACATTGGATATGGAGGACGGAATGGTAGAGAATATTGTGCGGTGTTCTTTTTTCCCAGCACAAAATGAACTTTTGAAAGAAATCAGCTCACTTGTGAGTTGGAACTGACCCCCTGGTTGAATGATAAAACTGCAAAAAGTTAGCTTCCCCATTTTTTTCTCCACCACAGAGATCAAATTGATTTGATTTCTGGGCAGCTAATGTGGAGAATGGCAGAAGTGAATTGTCTCCTTCTGTGATATTGAAATAAAGCATTTTCAAGAAAGAAGGGTGATTTTTTCCCCAGCTGTTTTGGTCTTGGTGAGTTAGTGTCCTTGTTCATTGATTTCTGTTGGTATGGATCGCTTCTAGTTACAGTTCCGTCAACAACATTTCCCCCTCATAACTTTGGAGTTAACAGCCCTTCTCATCACTAATTTTTTGGGGGACTTATCCGACAAGTCAGCCAACTTTTCCTCTATCTGTTTCCTTTTCCTTTTCCATGCTTATTTATTTATTATTAAATTTCTATACCGCCCCTCTCCCGAAGGACTCACGCATGCTATCTCCTTCTTGAGCATGGAAGAGAAGAGAAGGATGTCAATTAACTCATTTTCTGCCTTTGCTGATACTCTCATTAGCAGGGTTATAAATAAATGTTTTAGAATGCAAAAGAAATATTTCAAGAAAGATTCAGAAGTTGGGACTCTGGACATATTGGATGAATGGCTGCAGTATTTGTAACAAGGCATATGGGTATCATTATAAATACAACCCGTGTCAGTGCCAGTTATATCCATATATTATCCTGTTACGGCTAATTTTCTTTTTCCTCCAAATCATTAAATAAATGGAGTGTGTGTGAAAGAGAGAGAGAGGGGGGGAGAGGGGGAGAAAGAGAGAGAGAGGGAGGGAGGGAGGGAGAGAGAGGGAGGGAGGGAGGGAGAGGGGGAGAGGGGGAGAAAGAGAGAGAGGGGGAGGGAGGGAGAGAGGGAGAGGGGGAGAGGGAGGGAGGGAGGGAGAGAGAGGGAGGGAGGGAGAGAGGGAGAGAGGGAGAGAGGGAGAAAGAGAGAGGGGGAGGGAGGGAGGGAGAGAGGGAGAGGGGGAGAAAGAGAGAGGGGGAGTGAGGAAGAGGGAGAGAGAGAGAGAGAGAAAGAGGGAGAGAGAGAGGGAGAGAGAGAGGGAGGGAGGGAGAGAGAGAGAGAGAGAGATTCTGTGTTGTTATTGCATGGAATAGGAACATCCTTTCCTGAAACCCACTATAAATTGTTACCTGTTTCTGTATGCAACCAACATCATTTCTCCTAATAGGCACTTTTGTCTTCCTGTTCAACAGCTCTCATATAATGAATATTTCTATTGATTTTTCTGCTTTGTTTCCAATCTGAATAGATAATTCTGGGGAGCTTTCCCAGAGATACACAGTTTATATATGTCACTTTTCTAAATAAGCATTCCTTTACGCACACAAACCTTTTTTCCATCATTTACTGTGCCATCAGACAGTCCTTATTGGTATATTGTTGTACTTCATACAGAAAGATGCATTTATACCCTAATTTGAAGTAGATTCATGGTACACCGTGTTCTACCCCCCTCATGTAAACGGACCGCTCTGCTTCCCTAGACACTGCACGTGTAGATACAGTATAGCTTAACCCATATATGCCTGTACACAACAGATGTATGTCCAGAAACAGATTTATAAATGCAGTATGATATGAATACTTGTGAAATACTGTACACCAAGAAGCCCAGATTAGTAAGAACCGGCACCATCAGTTGCTATCAGAAGCAGAGAAAGATTGGTGGAAAGAGTGCAATGAGGAAAATGTTGAACCAAGTGCGAGTAACGTAAGAGTCACGCCATAAGTTCTTTTACCGACCTAGGTTCATACACTTCCTCATGGTATAGTTTGACTAAATCATGTTTTACTGAATAATTGGCTGGGTTTATACTATAGATGAGCGATGGGCCATGGCAAATCAACTGCAAGGAATGGATTTCTACAAAGACCGCCAAGCCCTAAAGAACTGATCAAAGGTACAACCTGCCTGAGCAGGGGGTTGGACTCGATGACCTCCAAAGTCCCTTCCAACTTTATTATTATTATTATTATTATTATTATTATTATTATTATTATTATTATTATTATTATTATTATTATTATTACTATTATTATACATTTCAGAGTCCCCTTAACTCATAGCTTCTACTCAAAAAGCAGGTGTCAATTGTGACCCAACAGGCCTTTGCATGGATCAATAAGAGAATAATAGAGTTGGAAGGGACCTATGCAGTCTCTTCTTAAAAACCTCTGTGATGGAGCATGGGATGAAGTCAACTCAGAAGCGCAAACAAACAATATGCGATAGACTAGATACAGTAGATAGACCATATATAAGAGAAACACCAATCAAACAAAATGTATTCGGAGTATACTTGAAGATGTAAGGGAGGAGGGGAGAACGTTTACTAAAACAGATGTTTACAAAGATTAATACCTAATGTTGTATGCTATGTTCTAGGATGATTGCTTAGCAATAGGATCTTATGTTTAATGTTGATCACATTAATATTGAAACGGATAGGGGAAACACCAATCAAAATAAAATGTAACAGGAGTATAGTTGAGGCTAGACGTGAGGAGTGGGGAAAAAGGCTTACTAACTCAGACGTTTTCAAAGACTAATACTTAGTATTGTATACCAGGTGTCATGATGATTGCTGCATAATAGGTTTTTTATGCTCAATGTTGATTGTTTTAATAAAAGAATTTTTATAATAAAAAAAAAAACTTCTGAAAGCAAGCCCTTCTTTGTGTGTTTTAGCCCACAGCCCCCTAATCATGTTTGCTGCTCTTCTCTGTACTCTTTCCAGAATCTGATACACATCTCTACATCCGACCTTACAGAAACCAAACACTGCAACAGCCCCTGAAGTTGATGCCAGATTCCAGCACTTGTGAACTATAGGACTTGGACGCATTGCAAAATGGTGTCTCATCTCTCAGATAAATTCCCCTTGGATACATGCAGGGTAACAACGTGTGCTGTACAGCATTCCTTTGCCCTGACAGGTATTGATTCCACAGGAGATATTGTTGGCCTTTTAAAATAAAATATGCCTTAACTTGATCATGAAAGGTTAAAGTCTATTGTGGCAATTAATTTATGACTGTTACCTCAGTTTCTGCAAAGTATGTTGGTAGGATAATTTACTGGATTCCCAATAGATAAATTATGTCATTTTCAGCTCAGAAAATATAACTGCAGTTTCTATATAAGAGTGTGCAGTTGTTCTTCCTGAATCACAAGAGTTCTGGCAGGACAAGGTGGAAAAGATAGATTTCACAGATTAAGAATAGAGCTACTTTCTTTAGTAGTGCCAGGAAACGTTTATCTGGGTTTTTTTTCCCTCCTGACTTTTTAAGAAAGCATTATGATTAATCCACTATATTATAAATGAAACATTTGATTTTTATTTTGAATGCCAGTTCCTAGGAGGGGACATTGACAGGGTCCAGTGTCTGAGCTCAAAATTTTAAATAACTTATTTAACCATAAGATTTCACCACTTGGGTTTTTTGCAATAGGATGTATTACAAATCCCATCATTGCTGGTTATTGGCTATGCTAGTTAGCATGAGACAGCAGCAGTTCTTGTTCAAAATGTCCACCAGGAACAAGATTTAGATTAGTTGCCACAAAATATGTCAACAAATATGCAGGCATTTAAAACATCAATTACATCCAGTTCACAAAGCAACTGATAGATTTTCTACCCTTGGAAATACAGATTTGGAGGAAATAACATATAAAGGGCCACTTTTTGCATTCCTCTGTCCAGTTGCCTTTTGCATACTTATTTTGAGATGTTTGTCTCTAAATGTTTGTCTCTAAATGTTTAATCAAAATTAACTCTCTTGCAAGTGCAGTTTCAACACCTAGGGAAACTATTCATATTTGTCTTATAATGTAATACCGGGTAGCTTCTCTATTAAAAAGTACTTTTCACAACTGATCTTGAAGCAATGCAAAGATTTGCAAAAAGTTTACAATTTTGTAAAGCAGCAGTTTGTATCAGTTGGAAGGAAGGAAGGAAGGAAGGAAGGAAGGAAGGAAGGAAGGAAGGAAGGAAGGAAGGAAGGAAGGAAGGAAGGAAGCTTCATAGTGAAAAGTGAGAAAGGAGGGAAGGAAGGAATTCTATAAACTGAATAATACAAAAGAGATAAAATAGCTTTGCAAAGCAGTTCCAGTCTTGTTGCTAACTGGATGTGCTTTGCAAAGCTATTTTTACAAAGAAATAAAATCATATTTGAGATGCTCTGCCATCTTTATCTAAGTCCTTTTATATTCTTTATGTGCACCATATTTCATAGGGAGAAAAAACAGGGTTGGCTATGTATGATTTTAGAATAAGAATGTTCCAGTCCTTGACTAAATATGGTAAATTCAAAATAGACTGATATCCATCCATCTATTGACTGGTTTTCAGAATGTCTAAAAATACTCCATGTCAACAAATCATTAAAAATGCAATTGAAGTGTAGTTTTGCGAAATAAAATGTCATTTTTATTCCAGCAAAGAATTTATCACTCAGCATAATTCAGTCATAAATATGCCACTGCCAAGTATTCCTTAACTTAATGTAGTACACTGAACTTTATAGCATTCGTTGATTTTGTACTTACAACAATCAGGTTTTAATATAAGCTGATTGAAGCAACATGGTAAATTCATAGAGGCCCTTAAAAAGCTTTTGTAGTGCCACACTAAAAAGTATATGAAAGAGTAAGGGAGGATTTTGTATAGCCCTAGATCAGGGATTTTAATAAAATTTAGAAACAGTGCATAAAGAGACAGAGGGTTCTCTTGGCTTTGAAATAAATTAAATGTAGGACTATATAGCTGCCAAATGGTATAGACTCATAGACTCAGAGGAACTACCCACTCAGTAAATAAGAGCCTAATCAAGGAAACATCAACCAAATCAGACGTTTACAAAGATTAATACTTAGTGTTGTATATCAGGTGCTATGATGATTGCTGCATACTATGATTTTATGTTCAATGTTGATTTTTTTAATAAAAGAATTTAAAAAAAAAAGAAGACTCCCACAAGCACTGACAGGGCTAGCCACCTGTATACAAGCAAAGAGCAAACCCCCTCCCTTCTAGCACTGATGATGTTACCTACGGTAGTTGGGTAACAAAATGTCTGCAAGAAAACAAATAAACTCAGAGAACACCAAGAACCTCACAGTTTAACCCCGAACAACAAATATCTTCTTTCACTGGCATAGACTCTCTCTACATTGTCCACCTACATCATATATTATGCTTGGAGCATGGGGCCACACATTGTACTAAGCTAAAGTATGTTTAGTGATGGGTTGTCCATCCAGCTCGCAAGACCCACAATGATACAGGCCACATTCTGGTTTACCATTATTGGGTGAATGCGACTTCAATTACCACCAGGTCTCATTAAAAGCAATACAGTGCCATGTCAAGCTGAAGTCCTACTGACTTCAATACAATGCGCTTTTTATCTTCAAACCTTTAAGCATGTGAAGAAGTAGTGAAGAGAAATGCTGGAAAAAGCAGCTACATCTACACCCTCTTCCTTTCTCTAAGATCTTTCTGGCTTTAATAAATCTATGCTGGAAACGAAGGACGTCAAAATCTGGTGGGTGTGACATCACAATGCAAGCACTGCCACTTTACTCCACACATGCAACATTAAACATGTACAAAAGGGCTTGTAACATCATATCCGCTATGCTGCAGACTTTGATCCTTTCCTAATGAACACCACTGCAAAAATAAAAGGAATGACAGACACAGAAACCAATGTTCTAACCAACACTTCTCTTTCCTTCTTGCTGCTATTCTGAAAACATCCATTACATCTTACCTCTGTCAATTTCCCATCCATTTCCACCAACCAGCTTCCTCTTCACATTCTATTTATTTGGGAGAAAGGCATCCGGGTGGAACTGGGTGAAGGCAGGGTACCACATTATAAGCCTCATGTGTAATATAAACTGTGAATTTCTACAACTTCCGATTTTGGAACTATCCCTGTGAGTTACAGAATTTTTGTCAAATAGATTAGGCCAGCCGTATCTCTGAAGGAGACAGTGGCATTTCATTTCTTAAGATAATAGTAGAGTCCTGGCTGCCATAAGATTGATGATGGGAAAAGGCTTTGAGTGATGTGTGCTGTCGTGTGCCTTCGGGTTTTTTCCCCCCCTGGAAGTTTATTTGACATAGACAATGGGCATGAGTTAAAATGAATTGCCTATTGGTCATTGTAAGGAAGGCTGAAACACAAGCTTAATTCTTTCCATTCGGGTCCATGTAACATGACTAACTAGTGTGGATTACAATCTTTCTAAAAAATGCCACAAAAAGAGATATCGTCAACCGCAGCAAAGGAATACATTTTACAAAACCAAGGGAGGTGTCACTCTTTAAAAATAAGACATAAGCCCAAGAACAATAGCAAATAAAAAATGTGAACTTTGTTATAATGAGCCCCAAGCAAGCTTGCTTATTTAAATGTTAATTATATTAAAGGCTCTGCCAGAAAAAAAAAATGCCTACCCTCAATCAATAGAATGTAATTATTGGGATCAGAAGAAGGGAGCCAAGATTGGCTTTTGACCCCAAGTTTCTTGATTCTTTCCCTTTCTGGATGTAAAGACCTATCCATCTAGGTATCAGAGCTGCAATTTTTTTCCCCTTGCCAACTGAAAAGTGTATAAAAATGTCAACAGATGAATCTATTTTTCTAGTCCTTTAATATATCACTACCTAAAAGATATATTTCACTTTAAATAATGCTTCGTTTCCAGAGCCAACCAGAAATGAATAATTTCTCTTAAGTAGATTCATTTATTCTTTTGGTTAAGGGAAAAAAGAGGGGGAGGGAAAGGAAAGCATATTATTTCTCAGGCTACTTAGTCTTGATTGCTACTTTGCACTGTCCTATCTCAGCATACCCCCCCCTCTCTGTCTCTGTCTCTTTTGCTTTGTTTTTAGGTAGCAGAAAGTCATGCCAAGTGAACTTTTGCAGACTTCAGGTTTTGCTGACACAGGAGAAGACCTCCTACTTCCATTCTTTGGTTCTCAGCTTTCATTCTGTACCTGTGAGATGCTATTCTATGTAGACTTAGAAATGCCAGGCATGCCACTTTGGCTTAATGTCAAACCAAGTACACTAGAATCTAGAGGTGAGGCTGTCGGAGGAAGTCATACATCACTGGAGAAAAGAAAGGTTTTTCAAGGACTTCCGGTGGCTCCGCCGGCGCCGCTAGAGTCTCCTCTGTGAGGCTCCGTTCCCTGGGTCTGTAAAGCTGCAAAAAACAGCGCACATCAGCTGTTTTTTTTTGCGGTGAAAAATCCCCTCTTCGGGCAAAGAAGAGGTGTAGAGCATCAGGAGCAGGGTTGAGCACCTCTTAAATCCCTGAAAAAGTTTTCAGGGATCAAGAGTGATAGCTCCTTAAGCTCCTGAGAACGCTCCTGCCCAGAGACGCTTCTGTCATCAGACAGAGAAAGACGCCGCGACCGCTTCTGCTTATAAAAATAGAACGCAAGAGAGACTATAAGCAGACTGAGTGAATACAGGAGTTCTTATTGGATTGCAAGTATTTTTTTATTGTTTTTCTGGCTATACATTTCTAACTTCTACAATCAACATAATGCTTTCAAAATGGCGTATAGCTTTCACTGCTTTCACTGTTAAAGGAAAGTGTTTGAAAGTGAAAGTGAATTCTCCATTTTTTTTCTCTCTCCTTGTTCTCGTAAGCGAAGCTAGAGAGACGGCGGTAGGAATTGTATTAAAGCCAGAGTGATTGTTTTAAATTTAAAATGGAGTGGAATTTACATTCAAATGTTAAACTTATTTTGGATCGTATTGATGAATCTCAAGAAGAAAGGCGTGTAATAGTGAAAGAGATTAAAGCAATACTGAAAGAGACCATTACAGAAATATTAACCAGATTCTTTCTTCCAAATGAAACTGATTTACAACCGACTGCTGAATATTTTATAGTGCAACCTAAACAAGAAGAACAAGAACAAGAAGAAGATAGTACTGAGAATAAAGAGAATAAAGGGAAATGGATCTTGCTTGATAAACAGTTCATCTATGGAGTGGAGGAAGAGGATTTGTTTCAAGAAAGGAGGGGATGGTTATTCCTTTTAGATAAGCAGCAAGAAGAGGATTTAATTGAGAAAAAAGAGACATTGATTCAGTTTAAGAAGCAACTTACTTATGGGCCTGAGGATTGGGAAAAGCAAAGACAGAGATTTGAATTGTTATCTCAACAAAAGTTTATGGCTAACAGAGGACTAATGCAAAGGTTAAGACGGTTTATTTGGACTCAAATGATATTGCAAGTAAAGAAGAGAGACTTATTATTTGGAAGGGAGGCGTCGTTATGGAGGTTTACCTGGTTAAAGAAAAAACCTAGAATTCGACTGAAGGAGTGAAATTTAAAACTGTATGCAGGAATTATGGGTAATTCAAAATTATGGACTGATTTAAGGACTAAGATGAGTAAGATGTAAGAGAAGATGATTAATGGAAGATATAATTAAATTGATGAAGAATGTATTTGTTCTGAAATGATCTAGGTTTGACATTAGATTGATTGATTGATTGATGGGATAGATAAGCATTATGTGATTTGATGGTTGAAGGAATGTAAGTTAGAAATGGAATAAATAGATTGTATTTGTTATGGAGGTTTATTTGACAGATGAGAAAGCCCTGAAGTCGATTGAAGAAGTGAAATTTAAAATTAAATGTAAGGAATTAAGGCTAATCTAAGATTATGGGCTGAATTAAAGACCAATTTTATAAGTAAGATGTAAGAGAGGATGTTTAATGGAAGATATGATATTATTTGTTTATTTTTCTAAAAAGATGAATTTTTTTTTTATTTGATGTTCAATGGTTTGAAAGAGGTTGATTACTGGAGGATGTATATAAAACTTGATTGTTTGGGCGATTTTATATAACCTCTCAATGGATTGAAGTGATTTAAGGTTTCACTTAGATTGATGGTTTAGATATGTAAATGAAAATTATTATTCTTAACAAGATGATTTGTTTGTTTTGTTTAATGGATTGAAATGATTTAGAGATTGTATATAGTATATAGTTTAAAATTCTTGTTAGGATTATATAATAATTTTGTTTGATGTAGTGGGTTTTCTTTTGTTTTACCCTGTACTCACTCTGGGAAGTCGGGGGGGAGGGCTAGGGAGGGTTTATAATTTTATATATGATGTTTTCTCAACTGTAATTGGGGTGGATGTAAGAATATGTAATTACTGTCATTAAGGGGTTGCTCGGGTGGCCTCTGGGCACCACATCTGTTGGAAAGAGGAAGGAGGAGTGAAGGCTGATGTAAGTGGAAATTGATAAGAAGGGGGAAGAGTAGGACGGAGATAGGGAAGGAGGGAGGAAAGTAGAAAGAAGGTAGAAAGAAAGTTGGTAAGAGGGGGGATGAGTAAGGAGGGTGGAATAGAAGGAGGGAGGAAAGTAGGTAGTTAGTTGGTAAGTGAGGGGGGAAGGTTAGGGTCGGGGGGGATGTGGTGGTGGGGGTACCGAGCAGTAATGTTAATTGTGTGGTATGATTATTTTCAGTTGAGTTATTAGTATTAGATGTATTGAAAAATGTATTTATGTTTTGTTTATGGATGATTGTTTATTTTAACACTATGATTTGTTTTGAGTAGTTTCTTCTTTCTGTAAAAATTAAAAAAATTAATAAAATATATTTTCAAAAAAAAAAAAAGAAATGCCAGGCATGCCACTTTGGCTTAATGTCAAACCAAGTACACTAGAATCTAGAGGTGAGGCTGTCGGAGGAAGTCATACATCACTGGAGAAAAGAAAGGTTTTTCAAGGTTAGCAGCTGGTTGGTTTGAGGGATTGTTTTAGGCTACAGTGGACTTGCAGGCTCAGTTCGCACAACCCGCCCAAAGCTACGTGGAAGAAAACGCAGTTGCTGGATCCATGCATTCTGCAGGTGCTCAAAGAAATAAAGCCTGTTATGGCTAAACAGGATGGTCTGGTTCACACAGCATCCAAAGAAAATGGCTGAACTCTCAGAACATCCTGAATTACAAATTAGCCAACTCCTCTGTTTTTGCAGTCTCTCAGCTTTCCTGAGTCACTTGTGTTCTTGTTGTTATTAATCTGGGTTTAGGATGCAGCCTCAAACAGTGCTGACTTGCATAACGTTGAGCTAATTATCCCAGACATTTAACGGATCCCATGTTCTCTAAACTGCTTCTCTGGTAGTGAACTGTTTCTTGCGATGTGTGTTCCTGGGATGAAGTCATAAAGATTCCACAACATCAACTCCCATTAAAGTATTACAAAATTGCACTTTTCTGTTACGTGTCAGAGGCTGTTTTAATTTTCAATCCCTCTTGGCAGTGCACAGGAAGGGGGTCAGGAATAGAAAGGACTGGATATGACTCCAACCTGCTTAAGGTACTGATATTCCCTCCTTGGTTCACCACAGATTCTTAATTGTATTTTCCTCCTAAAGAGTATAAGCAAGAAAGTGGGTGGAGATGGATGTGTCAGTCTCCTTTAGGTTGCTGGGGAGACTGAAATCCTGGCTTCCCGAGGGCTGATGGAATCATCTGAGATTGTGTATGACTGGCACACACAGCTGGAGTGAATCAACAGGGAGGAAATCCATTTCTAGTCCAACAAAGCCACTTTCTCTGGGAAGGACAGATCACAATTGAGCTCCTGGTAGCTATTCAATCTCATCTCCCTTGATCTTCAGACAACTTGATTAATGGTTAGGGCTTATGGGCAATACAATTCAGGAGCGTCCAGCAAGCAGATAATTGTTACCTGTTGAGATGCACCAATGATCTTTTTTATTATTGTTATTATCAGAAAGGGTCTATCTAGTTCAGGGGTAGGCATGGCTGGCTCAGGAATACAGGGAGTTGAAGTCCATGGGTCATAAAAGAGCCAAGGTTGCCTACCCCTGATCTAGTTCAATGAGTTGCTAATGGAACGGCCATTTTTGAAGCCTTCCCTAACCAAGATGGAAAAAAACTTTTGCGTGAACTTTTGTGTGAAAGGGGAAAAGAAGCTCTCCAGGCTAATTGAATAAAACATAATATGCTGGCTATAAATTAAAGGCCGAGGAAAGGAAAGTGAGTGACAACCTCAGTGATCAACTCATGCCTTTAGGCTTCCAGGCCATTCTGTCATTGCCACCCTCTGCTCTAAGCTCTTCCATGAGCAGAGCGCTTCTACCTGCATGCCTTGATCACACCATGGGGATGGTGAGTTGCCTAGCTTTTTTCTTTCTTTCCCCATTATTTTTTCCCACCTCTAGGATATACAGCTCAAATCTTAATGCACTCTGCCAAATGCATCGGAGTGAAAAGATGTAGGAAATCAAGAGTTATGCCTTCCTTTTGCACATTAAGAGTCTCTCTCTGGCTGTTTTCTCCTCCCCTGTGCTTTTCAAAGCACTGACAGGGTTAGGCAGGTGTCAGCACCAAATGCTTCATGCTTCCCCCCCCCGCCTAACAGGCATGGAAGCTTTCTTACAGACCTGCAAGAAAGAGAGAAGCAGGCAGCATTGTGGCTTTTCAAAGTTGGGATAAACTAGGTCACACGTTTTAGCAGTCCGTGGAGATTCACCGGGTTCTTATTAACGAGTGTGTGGCTAAATCTCGATGACGTTTTTGTTTTGCAGAAGCTGGTCCTTCTGTCTTGGAAGTGTAGGGACATCTATATAAAATTTGATAAATAAATAAACAAATCTACAATGGAGGAAGATGGGAAAAAAACCCATTTCTATGGCAATGTAATAGCAGTACAGAAGGCAACACAGAACCAGCATAAGGCAATGTTCTTAGGGAAATTGTCAGCCTCCAAAAGAAGGCAATCTTTTTTTAAAAAAAAAGAGAAGTTGGGTTGATATAAATTATTTTCTTTTCTTTGCTTGCAAAAGCAGAGGGAGAGGGGAAAAAAAACCTAGAAGGTGATGGCAAGATGCCAGTTTCTCTTCCTTCTGATTTGCTTCCAACTGGCAAGGCTTAGAAATTGTCAGAGCAATCTGACCTCACGTATTGATGGCGCTGCCAAATGCTTAACTAAAGCTATTTAACTTTTTTTTAAAAAAAAATATAACAATAATCAGAGCCATTAAATTGCTGTAGTATAAAATTAAAGAACAGCTTGCTTTCTAGCTTAGTTCACCCTGAGTCAGAAATCTCTGAATCTGTCCATATTGCTTTCTTCCAAGTTTTTTTTTCAGTCTTCTTGGATGTGGGGTGGGGGGGGATGCGAGAATCCATTTGGGCAAGTTCTGATTTTAAAAATTGAATGAAAACTTTACTCATTTACCTCTGCCAAATTCAATATATATTCAACACAAAGAAGCGTGCCGTATCATTTCCTGCCATATTATTATTTGAGATAAGAAACTTGTCAGAAACAACAACAACAATAACAGGTGTTAACTGTACTTCAGAATGACAAACATGGTCATCTGTATAGGAATGGAAATACTGATTTTTTTTAATGCACTAAGCACTCAATATTTTCTGCTTGCGTTGACATATCAATCAGCTTTTATTCCTCCTTCATCCCAAAGATAGGGAAAGATTGATTCTCTTTGCTCTGTCCCATGTATGAAGACATGTGCAAAGACTGATAAACTGTTTTTAAGAAAAAGAAGAAAGGAAATGAAAGATATTTTTTTTAATCTTGAAAGATGTGAATGGCTTGGCTCCTAAGTATCTTCAAGATTATCTCTTTTAATTTGGACTAAACAGTCTTATTTGTTCATCCTATGTGGTGATGTTTAAGGTTTGTCACATATATGAAATAAGAGGAGTACAGGCACACAGAAAACCAATCATGGAGAGGATGTGTAGCATCCCTCACAATACTTAGAATAGAATAGAGCTGGTAGGGACCTTGGAGGTCTTCTAGTCCAGACTGTCTATTCTCTTCTTAAAAGCCTCCAATGATGGAGCGCCCACGATTTCTGAAGGCAAGCTGTTTCACTGGTTGATTGTCCTCACTGTCAGGAAGTTTCTTCTTAATTCCAGGTTGCTTCTCTCTTTGGTCCGTTTCCAACCATTATTTCTTGTCCTACCCTCTGGTGCTTTGGAGAATAGTTTGCCTCCTCTTCTTTGTGGCAGCCCCTCAAATACTGGAATACTGCTATCATGTCTCCCCTATTTCTTCTTTTCTTTAGACTAGCAAAACCAAAGTCCTGCAGCCATTCTTCATATGTTTTAGTCTTTCAGGCCTTTGATCATTTTCGTTGCTCTTCTTTGAAATTTTTTCAAAGTCTTAACATATTTTTTATAGTATGGTGACCAAAATTGGTTACAGTATTCCAGATGTAGTCTTACTATGGTTTTATAAAGCGGTACTAATACTTTGCATGATCTTGTTGGACAGTATTTTTTTTTTTCGATGGACTGGAAAAAATGGATAGATTATATACAGAAGAAATATCAATTGAAGGAATTATATTTGTTTTATAGTTAAATAATTACGTATAAGTAGTTTAGGGGGGTTTCTTGCATTTTTACCCTGTATTCACTTTGGGAAGCCTGGGGGGGAGGGGGGAGGGTCTTAATAATAGTTATTTTATATTTTTTCAACTGTTTTGTTTTTTCAACTGTTTTTTTCTCTTTTTAGGTGGTAAGGGGTTGCTCGGGTGGCCTCTGGGCATCACATTGGTTGGAAGAAGAGGGAGGAGTGAAAGTCAGGCAGGTAGGAAGAAGGTACGAGGGAGAGTGTAGGTGGGAGGAGAGGATGGAATTGGAGAAAGGTTTAAGTAGGTTGTTAGAGGGAAGAAGAGTGGGTTAGTTTTGTTTTAGAAGGATGTGGTGGGGAGGGGGTACCGAGCAGTTTTGTTTGATTGTTTGCGAATTGTATATCTATATAATTGTTTACAGTTGAACTGTTATTTCATTTTTTGTTAAAAATCTTATAAAAAACCAATAAAAATATTAAAAAAAAATACTTTGCATGATCTTGATTCTATGCCTCTCTTTATACAACCCAGGATTGTATTAACTTTTTTGGCTGCTGCTGCACACTGCTGGCTCATAGACCCGGACAATAATGGTGATTCAGCTCTGGTAGAATAGTCTCTCCCTACCATCACCACCATCATTTTTAGCAAGTTCCTATTTTAATTTCCTGCAAAAAAATTTCCTAGGAATTTTTAAAGGTTAACTCTCTGTTACTGAGACTAGGTTGATGCTGATAATTGTTACTGGCTGTTTTTACCCTTTCTAGAAGTTGCTTTATTCTGTATACAACCAGGGAATGAATATTTTGATGGCAGTTGTATATCAATTGAATGAAGGAATCAATAAATACCTACTCTCAAAATCTTAAGATGCCAAAGCAGCAATTAAATTTATTTTGTGGCCTTCAATGTCCCTCTTTCACCAATCACACATGATCGTAGGCTACCGAAACATTTTCCATCCATGCACCAAATCACATTTTTTTTTCAAAGAAACCACGTTAACTGTAATTGCAAGTTGGAAGGTCTGTAAATTTACCAGGGATGTGTCAAGGAACACATTCCAGAGTCTTAGCTTTTTCTAATCCCGTCATGAGCATCGATGTAAGCAATAATGACTTATGACATAAATGGTATCACTTCTCCCTTCCATCTCCCTTGGATGCCAATGCACCACAACAGGAGTAACACAACAAAAACAAACACACATCAAATTTCAGTATAACTTGTGTATGAAGAATTTTAGAGAACAAATCTATACATTTCCATCTGTTACAAAAGAAAAAGAAAAAGCTCATTTTTAAAATTTGGAATTTGCTTTTAGCAGGGAAGGAGCAAATTTCATTTCCTTTTTGCTTTTCCAACTTGCTATTGTTTTGTTTTGCTTAGTATTGTTCAACAATACATGTCCTACAGATAAATGATGGAGAATAATTGGGGAAAAAATATTCAAAAACACCTTTGGGGAGGGACATTAAAAAGAGGTGGAAGCTTACGCAAAAACTCTTTAGAAAATATCCGTGTAGCTAGATTCCATTGTAAGTAAAGGGATGGTAGGTCTCACCAGTTAAATTTGATAAAAGATGCTTTAAATGCAATAAATGGTGACTTCTCATTCCTTTCTTTGATAATAGACTGCCTAAATGGGAGGTAATTCTAGTGAATTGGGACTCCCACATGATTTACAAGCTGTCTATCATGCTGCACAGTGATCAGTTCTCCTTTGATTAGACAGTAGGCATTCCTCAAGGCTCATCAGTTGCCCAACAGGTCATAGACAGGTGACAAGGAAAGCAAATGGAGAAAAGGAATGAAGCATTTCATTTTCTGATAGTAGCACAAGATACTCAAGTTCTGCAATTAAATTGATGAGAAATTGTTTCCAAATCAAGATGTCTTGGTGGGTATGGAAAGGGAAAGTGACTCTGTTCTTCTATTGGAATTAGTAACTGTTTGACGGAATCAGACTGTTCCAAAAGAGTTAAATTGAACCTACATTTTGAAAACAAGATTCTATATAGCAGTGTTTCTCAACCTTGACCATTTTAAGGCATGTGGACTTCAACTCCCAGAATTCCACAGCCAGCATTGCTGGCTGTGGAATTCTGGGAGTTGAAGTCCACATGCCTTAAAATTGTCAAGGTTGAGAAACACTGCTATATAGAGTACTGAAGCCATACTTAGACCTGGCTTAAAGCAGAAATTGGCAACCTCAAGCTCCAGAGTTGCCTATCGCCCTCAGATTCTGTTCTTTTTAGAATTGGGAACTGTCAGACCCAAAGATCAAGAAAGACATGTATGTTTCCTTTATTGTTGCTCACCTACACACAGTGTCTCTCCAGACTAACTTGTATCATTAAAAATATACTCTAGGGAGAACTTCTAGGGAGGAAATGACTTGACTGTCTTCCTTCCAACCAAGCTATCTAAACTTCACTGTTTATTGGTCCTCTGGAGTGCAACATTTCCCTCCTGGGAATCCAGACTACATTCTACCACAAGAACTTGTTTGAACCACAATAGGCAGAAATTAGTGGCTATTTATGAAATTAGGCATTATTCAATTTGTATGCATTTCTGGAAGTGAATTTTATTTGATTGTCTTGGAAGGTCTGACTGGACATATGATAAGAACAGCTATAATGAGCTGATTGTCCCAGGATTTGGTTTACAACAAATAAAACCATTCTAGTTCATACTTAGAAACTGATAATTTATTTTTTTTATCATGCTATCTATTATTCATAATAATACACGAAGTAGAATACATGCATCTTCCAAATGAAGCCAGGATCAGCTGTCTTTACAAAATCAACTACCATGTTGTTTCCTCTTCCTATAAGAGGAAGACAATTGAGAATAACCATGCACACCATGCTCCCTGTATAAATCCATCTTCACTCACAGGTTAACTATGTGTTCATGGGTCAATCTCTCTTATTCTAACCAGTATCTATGGGAGATTATAAATGTGTTTGGGTTGGATAGTGACAAAGATTAAGAACTCGGATTGGCAGATTGCTTGGTCAAGAGTTATTTTAACAAAGAAGGTTTAAGGTACCTCAGGTTGCATTATAGTGGAAAATGGATGCTAACATTTCCAATAAATACCTGCAGTTGTGAGCTTCCTTCATGGTGATCTAGCACTGTGTGATGTTCTAAGGGCTAAGAGTACTGTCCATCAGGGTAACTTCAATAGTTGGAGAACAGCAGGCAGAGCTGGAGGGAAGAGTAAAAGGTGTCATCAGTTTGGAGTCATTGCATTGCCACAAGAGATCCAACTCCAGCCTTCGCCTCCCATGAATTCTGTTGACCCTTATCTAATGCCAATTTAGCATTGACCATTGGTTGACTAGATTCTTATATACAGGTCGTAAAAATAATAAACTCTTCTGTGCTTTCATGCCAGTGGTACTTTCCTGATTATTTGCACCTGAAGTGAAGGATAGGAAGAAACAGAAACCTTTGATCGGTCCAAGTTACACTTCAAAAGCTTATCGTCCCCCCACTTATGCTGACATGGAAGCATCTTTCGAATGCTTCCATAACTTTGTCTTCCAATCTTTCCCTGGCTCTTATTCTCTTGCTTTAATTGATTTCTGCCCTTTGCCTTGTCCTGTTATGTAGCAAGAATGTTGCTTGTAATTAATGTTCGCAGACATCCCAGGAGGCTGATACTTCCCAACTCCTCAGGCCTGTTTTACTCCGTCTACTCATCCTTAGGGGAAGAAAGTCTAAAGGAGCAGAAAAACTATCCATGTGGCATGGACTGCTGACGGTAGCTTTTTTCCCCCCAAAAAGTTTATTTATAATACAATTAAAAAAAACATTGGATGTAACGTGACATTCCAGTATATACATTCTTATCAAGTCGTTCCACATTTTACAATCGATTCTTCATCTCTAATTATACATCTAAGTTTTATATACAGTACTTATTCTAAGATAACATATATTTCTATCTTAACGCTAACCTTTAATTCCAATCGTCCTCCTCGAATCCCTCCAGCGGTAAAATTTATCCCAGGTTTCGGAATAAACTGATCCACATTTGTCTTTCAATACCATTGTGAGCCTGTCCATTTCCGCACATGCTAATATTTTATATAGTGACTCTTCCTCTGTGGGAATTTCTTTGCTCTTCCATTTTTGCGCAAACACAAGCCTAGCTGCAGTCATGATGTGTAACAGCAAAAAGATTGTTTCCCTTATTGTATTTCTCTGTAGTTATTCCCAACAAGAAGAGTTCAGGTTTTAACTCTAAGTCTAATATTAATATATCCTGCTGACGGTAGCTTTCTGAAGGTGGAAAATCCTTTTTCAAGAACGTCAATGGTAGTGAAGGGTGTTGACACTGGGAATTGACCAAGACATTGACTTTCTTTAAAAAGATGAAAAAAAAACAGGAAAAAGAAAAGATGGAAGAAGAGGAGGAAAAAACTGCTTCTACCCTATTTTTTTTTTTAAACTCAGAAAATGTCCTCCTCTAGTATTTAGTATCTAGCACTGTTTCTTATAGGCTATTCAATATGTTTAATGTTCTAAAATAGGAAGCTATAGCCAATGAAAATATCAGAAACGTCAGGAAACAAGTATTTAGTTGGAGATTTCATTATTCTATTTATTGAAGAACTGTTCTTGCCTTAAAGAAGGAAGGACTGTGCAACTCTGACAAGATGTTAAGTTAATGTGAGAAGAGGCTATTTCAAGCTTTTACAATGGCCTGTCCAAAATGTGAGCTCTATTAAAATGGGTATGAGAAATGACAAAAAGCCTGCAAGTCAACCCAGGAGAAATACAAAAGAGAAATAACAGGAGGGAGATTTTAATTGGAGAACATGCTTTGCAATTAATACAGTTGAAAGGGAACTGTCTGGCCAACTAGTCTTTCCAAACTTGGCAAAGGACACATGTGCTTCAGAGCTGATCCTTCAGTTGCCGCTTGTTTCTTGTCTGATACATAGAAGATTGGGTTGGTAGCTCTACTGCTGCCTACATGCAGACACACACAGAGTAGATGAATTGGCACCAGATAAGAGTCAATCAGGCTTCAAGGGGGGCGGGGAGCTGGACTTACAGGGGTGTAGAGCTTCTCTTATGGGGGTGTAGAGATTCCAAACTGATGATGCATTTGATCCTGTCCTCGGACTCAGCCAGGTCATCTCCTACAGGCTGAGTGCAGTGTGGGAACTCAGTCATTGGGTATTTGTAGGCTATGATTTTCACATGTTTAGCAATGGTTTCTGGGGGACTCTAGGAGCATCTTCAAGTCTTTTGGAAACTACAGGTGGCAAAATTGACTTCAGGCAGTACATTTCAAGTTCATGGATCAATGTCATATATATTCTAAGTCATTATGATACTCAGTCATTATGTCCTGTATATAAAAAAAACTATGATAAAAATAAGCCATGCTGTAGTGCAATATGTGGATCCAGACACAGCCTGCACCTTGAACCAAAACATAAATTTGATTTCACACTTTCACAGCAAATCTGCCATCCTTTATCCCATTTACTCTGAAGTAAGCTGCGGTTTGCTCAAAGCAAGTTGAACAGATATGCATAGGGTCGGACTGTAGCTAAACATGATGCATTTTGCAACCTGGGCACATTTGAAACCATGGTTTATTGATGTAATTAAATGAACCAGATGTCAACATCTGCCCTACAAATACCTTATGGTCCTTATGGACTGTCTCTATAGTTTACTACCCAGCTGATTTGTATCTCTCTCAAGAAGCAGTGGTAGTAACCAGCACATCTTTGCTTTGCATTCAGGGGCACTGAAAATAAATCTCTTTCTTTGTTATTTCGATGAAAATAACAATCTCCTTTATTTGCTACAGTGAATAATGCATGACACATTTAATTTATCAGATTCTTGCTAATTGGAACACACACAGAGTCACAGGCTCACATAGAAACACATCCACAACCGCACAGATGTTATCTTGAAATTCTCCACTGTACTTGTGATAGAAGAGAGCGAAAGAGAATAATTATATAACAGCTAAGTACAAAAGATTTCTTATGGCATTTTTTTCCCAGACACTTTTAGTTAAGGGAAGGACTTAGTAATTCACTTCAACTCTGTTACATTTTCTGGGATGTTTCAAAATGTCGGCATTTGAATAGCAATTTTAAAAGGATGTAATTGTAGTGAGTTTGGAAAGTAGGGAAACTAGATTATTCTAAAGTCAGCTTTTCTGAAGTATGGGCTCCAAATACTTCTTGCCTTCTTTTCTTAGCATTTAGGCTTATATATTTGCCCCATAGTGCTTTAGAGCAGTCTCTGGGTGGTTTACAATGTAGAAGCGTTTGCATAATGCCCCAACCATCTGGATCCTCATTTTATCAGCCTTGGCAGGATGGAAGGCTTAGTCAGTCTTGAGCCCCATTGGGATCAAACTCCAGGCTGTGGGCAGAGTTTGCCCACATTTTAACCACTGCTCCACTAAGGCTCAATCTTACTGAGAAGAACTGAAGGAACTAAGAGCTGATAATAATATAGATGTACCACTCTATTATGCTACCACATACTGAATGACATGAACACTCAAGGGAGGTTTTAGTTTCCAAACATTGCACGTAATATATTTATTCTATTCTGCTTTGGTCAGAGCCTACTTTGAGCATAGTTCTGGGCACCATGTTTTAAGAAATTAGAGCAGGATCCAAAAAAGGACAATAAACGTTGCCAAAGGACTAAGACTATGCAGAGTCTGAAGGACTCGGGGTCTGTTTATCCTTCAGAAAAGGGAGAAAAGGAAGGTATGAGAGAACTCTAAAATATCAGAAAGAATCTCACGTTGAAGGTCAAGATCTTTCTCAACCAGAGTGCAGGACTCTGAATAATAGATTTAAGGCATGGTGAGGAAGATTCCAACTCTTTGTTAGAAAAGAGCTTCCAAGAAATAAGAACAATTTCCCAATTTCCCAAGATAGACGGTGAATTAATTCCCTGAATTATTTGAGGTCAGATAGAAGCAGGTGATCATCTAGATTTCTGCCCCCCCCCAGTAAGAGAGTTGGTCTTAGTGGCTTAAATTGCCTCTTTTAATTTTGTCATTCTATGCTACCCCCACCTCTTCCAGGCAATATTTGAAGGGCTATCACAAAGAAGGGAGGGTCAATCTATTCTCCAAAGCACCAGAAGACAAGACAAGAAGCAACGGATGGAAACTAATCAAGGAGAGAAGCAACCTAGAACTAAGGAGAAACTTCCTGACAGTCAGAACAATTAACCAGTGGAACAACCTGCCTCTAGAAGTTGTGGGTGCCTCATCACTGGATGTTTTAAAGAAAGACTGGACAGCCATTTGTCCGAAGTGGTATAGGGTTTCCTGCCTGAGCAGGGGGTTGGACTAGATGACCTCCAAGGTCCATTGAACTCTGTTATTCTGTTATGCCAACCATAATACTCACTTGGTGAAATAACTTGTTTTCAAATTAGCAACAAAATGTTCATCCCATGCTCTCATCATACAAAATAGTTCTGAAGGATTCTTATTCTTAGGTCACCTTGAGTTCATTTTACTCTTAAAGTTGCAGGTTTTCAAGTCTGTTGCTATCAACATAACCTTCTCCCCTAACTTAGGATCTGGATCCATAGGAAATGACAGCTGCAAAGGAAGGATCAAGTTGTACTGTGGGTTTTTTTTTTCCTCCCAAGAAAAGAGAAGAACACAGACATCTGTGAAGTTGGATATTTAACTAGGAAAAAATGCTTCTCTTTTAAATCTAAAGGACAGGAGCAAAGCAATCTGTTGTTTGTACAGAAAAAAAAGCACCAGTCAAGAAAGAGAAAGCACACTCTGGGGAAATGTGTGCTCTAAGACGCCACTTGAAAAACAAGCATGGGAAACATTTGCACAACATGCAGCAGAATTGAAAGGCAGAAGCAAGTGGGCAGGTGGTAGAGCTGGATTAAATGCAGGTACCAAATGGGAAGGAAAGGCTTCATCAAAAACTGGCATCCACATTTCACTTGGGAACAGCCCAGTGCAAATGTTTTCAAAGTATCTTAAAGATATTTGGAAAGAGGCTACTGAGACTGTCATCAAGACAGAGGCCAACACAGTAAGGGAGGAACAAAACTCCACTTTGATTTTTTTTTAATGAATTCTGCTATTGAAACATCTGATGTCATTACTTGCATAGTGGACGATCACTTGACTATGAGCCAGCTGTGTGCAGCAGCAACCAAAAAAGCTAATACAATCCTGGGTTGTATAAACAGAGGCATAGAATCAAGATCACGCAAAGTACTAGTACCGCTATACAAAGCCCTAGTAAGACCACACCTGGAATACTGCAGCCAGTTTTGGTTACCGTATCACAAAAAAGATGTTGAGAGTTTAGAAAAAATTCAGAGAAGAGCAGCTAAGGTGATCAAAGGCCTGGAGACTAAAACATACGAAGAACGGCTGCGGGACTTGGGTTTGGCTAGTCTAAAGAAAAGAAGAAATAGGGGAGACATCATAGCCTTATTCCAGTATCTGAGGGGCTGCCGCAAGGTAGAAGGGGTCAGGTTGTTCACCAGAGCACCAGAGGGAAGGATGAGAAACAATGGTTGGAAACTGATCAAGGAGAGAAGCAACCTGGAATTAAGAAGAAACTTCCTGACAATGAGGACAATCAACCAGTGGAACAGCTTGCCTCCTGGAATTGTGGAAGCTCCATCACTAGATATTTTTAATAGACAATCATCTGTCTGAGATGGTGTAGGTTCTCCTGTGTAAATGGGGGGCTGGACTAGAAGACCTCCAAGGTCCCTTCCAGCTCTATTCTATTCTATTCTATTCTATTCTATTCTATTCTATTCTATTCTATTCTATTCTATTCTATTCTATTCTATTCTATTCTATTCTATTCTATATTCCATTCCATTCCATTCCATTCTATTCTATTCTATAAACTGGAGGATCAGCACCAAATCACCCATGGCATCTGCAATAGAGGTATAACTGCAAAGGTCAAATGCTTCCAGAAGATCAGAAGACCATTTGACTAAACTTCTTTAGCTGAATATTTCTGATGGTTTAACCTCCTCAGAAAAAGTTTCCTCTGCTTTTATTCTTCCAGTGCAGAGGGAATTTGGGTGGGAAGATTCAAATTCTAATGCAGATTAATGCCTATAAACCAGAATTCCTATATACTTATAAACCAGAATACAAGCAATTGAAGATATTCTTTTTTACGGATCTCAATAACCTTCTGTCCATGCCAGTTAAATGTGGCCTTACAAAAAAGTTTCAAAACCTCCCCAAAAAACAGCAGTGCAGTTTCCTGTCATTTAGATATAAGAATTACACAAAAGATGCAATGTAAATTCTAGTTAGAAACAACAATAAAGGATGTTGCCGTTTTGCAAAAGAACAGAAGAAACAAAAAAACACAGCATCATCCACCTGTGTGATAAACCTACTTCTGCTTTGCATTATCCCTCTTTCTGCAGCTTCCTCTATTCCCCCAAAAGTATATGCAGCCTCTAACGAGCAATAAATTACCCACCTTTATAACCAAAATGGACCACAGTTATACATCTTAATATGCACTTTTCTGAATGGTGCAATACAGGTCACAAAACAATTGAGGCTTACAGAAGTGTATCTGTGCAGAGATGCATTATCTCTGGGAAAATCTCTTGTAAACCTATATGTGTGACAATGGAAATATTATAGGAGGTGTCTTTAAAAATGAATCCATTGGTAGAAATGTTTGTTCAAATATTTACTATTAGGTCTATCGACTGTCTAATGCTCTCCAGTTCCTCTCTTAGCATCCAGGAGAAAAGCAAAGATTAATACCTGGTAGAGATATACCTTGGAAAAGATATTCAGATCTTTATCTCTATATCTGCAGAGATCAGAGTCATGCAAATCATGGTATTCCTTGTGAGATTCAACAGAAGTAGAAGTTAAACTTTGAAGAAACAAGATAGGAAAAGTATTGTCACTTTTGAAGGCTGGTGTTGGAGAAGACTGCTGAGAATACCCCAGACAGCCAAGAAATCAAACAACTGGATCATCAAGCAAATCAATCCAGAGTTGGATTGGGTGATGTGATGACACATAATCAATTCATGAATCAATCAATCTTTCAAAGCAAAGCACCAACTAAAGACAATTTTTATATTCAACACGGTTTCTGGGGCCGGCCTAGACCTCAGAGGGATTATTAGAAAACAAGAATGAATGAGTCGTTGTAACCATCCATTTGGAAATATGAAACATGCTACCATCACTTTGATCACTATCTTTACCTCTCACTTTGTAATTTACTACTGGTCCCTCAGAATGACAACCAATAGCCACCGGAGAATCTGAATGTGATCATTGTAGTTTATGTCTTCTTCTAAACCCTGCTAGAATCCTTCAGTTAATTTCTTTCTTCTTTCCTTTGTCAGAGATTAGGCCAATTCATTCAGTTATATCCTGATGTCTGGTAAATCTGAGTTTTATTGCTAACAGATTTATAATTAAAACAAGCTTTACACCACAAACATTTCAGCACAAAGCTGGCCTTGAAATCTTGAACATATTGTCAGAACTGCTTGTCATGGTCTACCTCAAAAAGCACAGCTACTTTATCCTGACACCTTGTTAGAATTATGGACAATTCTGCTTGGGAATCCAAGCACATCTTAACCCATTAGCATAGAGCATTTGTCAGGCAGAATAGTTTTATTGCAAGTAGACATAACCTTTATAATACAATCACATGCCACGTAGTTGGTTGCCAGTGTAGTCCGTATTTAAGCTGCAATTTAAAGGATAAATGGGGAAAATTTATCTCAAACCTTGCATAATTAGAGCCTCCAATAATAAGAAAAAGTCTATTTTGCAAGAGAATTCCTGTCTGGGTGGCAATCTGCTTGCAGGTGACTGCTGTATATAAGCTACATATTTTTGTCATTGTTTTTACCATGATATATACATGTAAGTACCCAAAATATAACTTTTCCACTATACGTACTAGTATATTAGTCATAGACTGACTTATTTAAAATTCAGACCAAACCAATTTCTCAGGTAGTTGATAGATGAACTATGAACACATATCAAAATCACACACCAACACAGACACATATAAAGTTACATGGACACAGAGACGTTTTACGGAAGTAGCTGGATTAAGTTAGAGACTGCATTTGAGTGAAGTTATTATTATTATTCACTGCCAATTTACTAGGCTGAAAATCACAATCAATGTCTCCCTCTCTCTGAGACATTAAACTACTTATCCATAATTTTCATGTCCTGTGTGTCTACTTCAACCTTAATAAAAATAGCATGGGTGAATTTTTTAATAGTTGTGCTTGTTGAAGTATGAAAGAAATGCAAGAAAAGTGGGAATTGGGAGAAAGCTGCCAGATACAATCTGCATATATATGAATTCATCCCATACTTGTTGAAGCAACAAAAAGGCATTTCTTGCCTTGTCTTATTCTGGTCTCTCTCTACCTATGTTTCTCATTGGCTTCCCACACTTCATCCAAAGTGTTTGGATCACTTGGCATCCATTCCCCTCTAATCAGTTTTATATATTCTCCCTCGATGCCCTTATTCTGCATCATCCTTTTTTGAACTTGTACATCAAGGTAGGAAAACCGATGGGCCTCCAGGAATTTCTGAACTATATCTGTCACTAACTACACATTTGAACACATGGCTGAGATCAGCAGTGGCCGCAACAACATCTGAAGCACATCTTTTTCATATCTAATATGCATAGTCCTATTCTCCTTATCTCACAAAATCCCTCTGGAAATGTCCCATGGTGCATTCATTTCAACATCATTATTCTTGTAACCAAGTGGATCCCTGCATATTTCATATATGCAATGTCCTGAAGCATTCAAAAATTAGCCCATTGAAAATGTCTAAAGTCTGTCTTGTATCCATAAATAAAAAGCACTGCACAAAGAGAAAACCAAAATCAAAGCTAGATGTTGGAAATGTAAACATAAGTCAGGCACGTATTATCATGTTTGGTGGACATGTGACAAAGTAAAGAATTATTGGAAAAAGATACATACTTGGTTAGAAAAAATGTTCGGAGAACGTGTAGATTTTAAACCTGAACTTTTTAAATTAGGTATAATGCCAGAAAAGACTAACAAACAAAGTCTATATTTGATTTTGCACATCACAACAGTGGCAAGAATAATAGTTGTGCAATACTGGAAAAATGAAGGAATACCATCAGATTAAAAAATTAAAATTAAAAAAATACTAGAATGCACAGAGATGGACAGATTGACTATGAGACTGAAAGAAAAAGAAGAAACAGAATATTATCAAACTTGGGAGTTATTTTACTAATGGATAGAGGAAAGAATAAAGGATTAGGAATTAAATATGTATTAGCACATTGGTTGAAAAATTATTATTGTATGTATGGAAAAAAATAATAAAATCTTACATAAAAAAACAAATCAAAACTAACTCTAAATTTCATCTCCTTTCTATTTAACATATTTATGCAGATAGATTTGAGGGGGAGGGGAACCATTGGACAAATATTCTATTTACAGTGCAACATACAAGATGACAATCTTGGTTTTGTGGGATTCCACCTTCTAGTTTCCATCCAGCCCAATTGGTCAGAAACCTGAACCCTTCTGCATCTTTTAACTGAATTTAGTTGATTTTTTTTCCAGTGGATGAGTTTAACAAAAGTTTTATCAAATAATAGTTCTATCACCTGTTTTTTTATTCTAGTCCATCCATGCTCTTTGCTCAATTGAATCCAGCTATCATGTTTATAGCACATGGATTTTTGTATTCATTACAAATTTCGGAGCTTGGGAGCAGGACACAAATTACGAGCAAGCATTTCACTTGGGTAAATTTTATAGGAAATCCGCAAGGCTGTCTGACATTGAATGAAAATTAATTATTATTATTTTTAATGAAAAATGAATAAATACACTAGTGGCAAACAAAGGGAAATTGCATTTGTTTCAAGGTACAACAAATAATGCTAATTTACTATAGATTCAGTATGCTGCATATGAAACTGGATTCGGTATACTGCATATGAAACTGGGTTAGCTATAAACTAAAACCCATTTGGTAAAAAGGATGAGATTGATAGATAATATAATCTCATTATTTCAGTACCAAGGATAGTTGCTAAAGTCTAATTTAATCCAGTATCCCTCTGCATCAGGGATGCATATTTTATTTTGTATGAGGTTCAGATCAGTCTATCCCAAATTTCATTCCTCCTAGATGTAAGTTTAAGTATAATATTTCTATAACTAATTTCTGAATTACCAAATGAAGCTTGTTAGTGGTTGGAATTCCTTGTCTCGTATTCATATTCCATCTTTCTCATGAACCATGGAAGAATGTCTTTCAAAACATTGTAGAAAAGCTGTGATGTAAAATAGGAATTTTCTGCAGTGCAGCAACTGCCAATTGTCCTGGGAGAAGAAGAACCAAAGTAGTGGGCAGTCCATATATTTAAAAGAAAAGAAAAGATAGAGTCCAATGTTACTCTGTCCAGTGCAAAAGGGAAGTGAACCTGATTGGTGCAGCTGAATGGTCCATAAGACACAATATGGAATGAATCATATGGGCTCAAGGCTCATAGATAGCACAGAATCCACGGTTACAAATTTATAACAAACCAATGTTCACATAGGCTGCTATTTGTGACTTTAGTGATTGCAAAATCCAGGTTCCCTCCCCTCCCCAGCCAATTAGGTAAGGAAAGCTAATCAATTCTCTCTAATTGTTCAGGACAGCCAACATTCAACAGCAGGTCATTGATATTGACCAAGAATAACTAGCAACTACTGACTAGTTGATACATAGATATATTGACCACTAGCAAGTTAGCCTGATGTTATATTGTTCACAAATGCAATCAAAGGCTTCACTTAACAGTATGCATTCATGCAGCCACAGGGACTTTTCCTACCACGACTGCCAAAAACCAATGGCGGGATTTTCTGATGTTTAGAGATGGAAAATGCACAAAAATTGCCACACTATAATTGCTTGCCTGTTGCAGTTCCTGCCCATCCCCAAAATGTTAGAGGCTGCCTTTGGAAAAGTAGTGCTGGTGAACTAGAAAATATCCAAGGATGAACAACAAGAATTATCATCGTCGTCGTCATCATCATCATCATCATCATCACTGTTCTGGATCATATAGCTCTATGTAACCTCGTATAGCTCTATGTAACCCTAACTAGTGAGCATGTATCAGTATGTTAGAATATCTGGCAGTTATTGGGTTAAATGCTGGGTTTGTTGATGGGTCAGTGGGAGGAGTTTCTAAAGGGCATTGGGAGACTTCCTGGACACAAGCCAGATTGGAATGTCTTTGTCTGAAAGAAGCATGGGCCATCAGATGTCACCCGATGAGCCTGTGCCATTATAAAGATGGTATGGAAGAGAGCATCATTCTTTTACCTATAGGAATGGACAAAAGATGTATTTTCCAGAAGTAACAACCACAGCAAGAATACAAGTAATCTTTCTGATTGAAATATATTTTTGTTATGAAATCATTTCTATTGAGTTATCTATCTGACTTGATTTAAAAGAAGGTGTTTTAACTCAGAGTCAGAATAATAATCATAATTAATATTATTATTATTATTATTATTAATAATAATAATAATAATAATAATAATAATAATAATAATAATAATAATAATAATAATTGGTGATTATTATTTGTCAGGAAAAGAAAGGAGAAACTGGAAGGATTTTAACTCAAATAAAAAAGGGGGAAAGAAAAACACATTTTGAAAGGAGAAAGAAAAAGCCCCAAACTAAGAAAAGAAGAAAAAAATTGCCAGTAAAAATAACAATAAAAAAAATCAAGAGTTAATGCTCAGAGCAGAAGAGTGGAAATCAATCCAATATCCAAAGAGGCAGTGCTACTACTAGACCAACTGAAGCTGTGCAAACTTGTAGTAGGTTTTGAGTAACTATTACACATATGTTACTCATTGATATCCAGTGGTCCAAAATGAGTGACTCTTTCTAGTCCCCATTCAGATATAAATCTTCCAAGGAACCCTTGGGCCAGTAACTGCGTATTGAGTAATTTTGTCTGTTTTGTTTCCGAAATTCCAAATTCTAAGTTTACGGACAAAAATTATATACAACAGCATGCCTACATACATATGCATATATGGAAATTATTTGCAAAACATTCTGCCCAGTGTTTATCATAGTAAATTGCAGATTTATTCTGAGTGTATATTTTGTCTCTATGCAGGGTATATAATTCTCATTTATACTTCTCTAAACACATTCTCTGTAACTCAGATCTTGTTGTAAGATTATTAAAAGTGCAAAACAGAAGGATTCAAAATGGAAATGGCTTTAATGTACGTTTCTGGGAAGCAACAACAGTAGGCATGAAAATGTTCTAAAACCAGATAGCCGTTACGTGACAGAGAATGCTTGACTAAATGAACTTTAATGAACCCTGAGGTTGGTTGTTGTTTTTTAGTAGTAGTTTATTTATTTTATCTATTGCAATATAAGACACTTCCAAATATAAGAAGTACACCAAAATATAATCTATTGCTATTGGGATAATTCATAAAATCCAACCAAGTTTGATCAGATTGTATTTCCTGATTCTGAAATCTCATTTTTTTTACTTTATCTGTGATTTTTTTTTCTGTTGAAGAGGCTTTACTAATTCACAACTCAGAAGTTATATTATCTAAAGTTTTCCAGTATTGCACAATGTTTTTGTTGCTATAATTAGATAATCAGTTCTTCATTTTTAAGCTTCTGGTTTGGTCCTGTAAATAAATGTAATAACCCTGATCTAGTGTTAGGTTTCTTCTTATATTCTTCTGTTCTTGTTTACTAACCATTTTGTTCAAACAAATGTCTTGTCATCCCTATTCTTATGCAATACAGCACTACACTGTGTTTCAGAAAGGCTGACATGTTTGACTCAAACATAAATTCTGTGTTCCCGTGGTAGCCAGCATCCAATCTCCTAGGCTGCCTGCAAAATTATAATTAGAAAAGTATAAAATCTACATTGGAGTAGAGCAAATCGGATTGGGGATCATAGGCAGACATGCAAGTATAAACTCTCAAAGTGCCTGCATACATGGTGGACTTTCACACTATAGAAATTAATTCACATGTTACAAAAGAAAGTATAACTTCATCAACTTCTGATAATAAGGGATGCCCACTAGCATAGGAATCGATCCTAAATTTATTAATCTTTTATTTATTTATTTATAAAATTTATTGACTGCCCATCAGGAGTAGTGAAGGTATTTGAGTATTGGACAAGTCAAAAACTTAGGAATAACAGAATAACAGAGTTGAAAGGGACTTTGGAGGTCTTCCAGTCCAATCCCCACCCCCAGGGGACTCCATACCATTCCAGACAAGTGGCTTTCCAGTTTCTTCTTAAAATCCTCCAGTGATGGAGCACCCACAACTTCCAAAGACAAGCTGTTCCACTGGTTAATTGTCCTCACTCTTAGAAAAATTCTCCTTAGTTCTAGGTTGCTTCTCTTCTTGATTAATTTCCATGCATTATTTCTTATCTTGCCTTCTGGTGCTTTGGAGAAAATTTATTTATTTATTTGTTTGTTTGTTTGTTTGTTTGTTTGTTTGTTTGTTTATTTGTTTATTTATTTATTTATTCACTTTGTAAGGTGTGTATAATAAGGTTTAGAGCAGGGGTCCTCAATCTTGGCAACTTTAAGACTTGTGGACTTCAACTTTGAAGGTGGCTGGCAGAGGAATTCTGGGAGTTGAAGTCCACAAATCTTAAATTTGCCAAGGTTGAGGACCCCCAGTTTAGAGGTATAGACACAAATGGATTTTTTCTAGTATTACTTCTTGATTATGATTTGGAAATCATCAGTTCATTTTGTCCTGAACTCACATATTGTGCTAAAGTAGCAAACAGGTTGTTGTTGTTTTTTTGTTTATTTCCTTGTTGTGTCTATCCAGTTAATAGTTGCTTACTCATTAAGCCATGACTAAACAATCCATAGCTTAGCATGTTATATGAATTCAAACTGTGCCAGAAGAGTGCATTGAGTAGCTAAACTGGGAATGGGTTAACTAAGCAAGAGACGGGGTTAAAGTCTGTTTACTCATTTCAGACTATGCTTGGCTACTGTATGAATCCTCCAAGAAATCCATAATGTGCTCTGAAGAAAAGTGATAAAAGAGGGCAGTGGAAGAAAAAGTTGAAAAGAGAAATTCACAATATTTCATTTATATGATTTATAGCTGAAGAAAAAATAAAACTTGACTAGCTTATATTGTGGCATAGATCTGTAGCTCAGTTATTACTCAGCCATTTTCCATTTCTAAAATATTGTCACAGATCACAGATATCTGCTGTCTTTTTTAAAAAAAAAAGTTTTCCTGATGAATGGGCCAGAACAGTATATGCAGATCAGTCCTTATATGGACACAGTTTGGTTAATCCAGATTAATGTCCTATTCTTAGATACACAGGTTGATTCATGAGTTTCCATTGTTACCATGAAGATTGAAATTCTACTATTTTTAATGATTCTCTAGAGAAGCTTCATATGTCAGAGATGGAGAACATGTGGCTGTTTTCAGGTATTGCTGAATTAAATTTTTCAGACATATTGTCCGGTGTAATCACCAGGTGAAAGTTGGTATTCTACATTTGAATGGTCATAGGTTCATCATCTCATATAAATGCAATTTTTCTACAAGAACAATGCTGCTCAATCTTGGCTGTTTTGTTCTCCAAGATAAAATGAGACCCACCTACACATCTGCATTCATCTACCTGAGAATAAGTTTATTCGATTAAATAAGCCTAGCTATTCCTTTCTCCATTGGTATTAACGATTAAAGCTGGAAAGCGTCTTCCTATTTTGCCCTGTACTTCCAACAGGGTGTTGATAGATACTAGGTTGAATTCTTCATCATTCAGGGATACGATTTACTTGTCACACATATAAATAAATCATAATTAGCTGGGTTCACTAAGCCCCAAACTATGGCTTACAATGGGTTTGTACAATATTCTAAGCCAAAATTAAATTATCCATATGCTGGCTTAGATAGTACAACATGCGAAGAAATCTCAGTATGGAAATGTGTCATGACTGACCTTGAATTATCATTAATTTCCATTGGTCTACTATGTCTAGATCTACATCTAGGCTTTCTTGGGCATTATCAATTCTTGGTTCTAGAAAGTGCTCACTTTCATACCTAATGAAATATCTTTTATTACATCAGCATCTGCCTTCCAAAATAGCTACATTTACCGGAATTAGGTTTGAGAAGAGCTCTCTCCATTCCAGGGAATTAGTTCCCTGATAAATTCATTCCATCATCATTAGCTCAACCATGAACTTGCATGCCCAGGAGATTCATATATACAAAACCAAGCTAGTAAAGTTCTTTAAAAATTACCAATATACAAACCTGCACCAGTTTAATTTATTTTCTGCATCCAGTAGCAATTTCGTTTCACACCTGGATTTTCTCAATTGATTGCCTGCTGCAACGGAATCAAGTCTCAACCACCCCCACCCCCACCCCCCACCCCGAAATTCTGAGGAAGGGTGGGTTGGATGCTTCTTTTCATTTGTATCTTATTGTCCCTCAACAACAAACAATATATAGCTTATTGCTTTGCTTCCCTCTCTCCAGCATGTACTGTATTAAGCACACTGCAATTGTTCTCACCAGGCATTTTAAAACAGATGCTTACAACTTTTTCCCATTTGTCTTTAAGTGGTGTGCTGGGGACTGCACGTTCAAAGTTAGAAGATAAGACTAGGATGAAAGCTATATCTTTTTCATTTATATTTACACTGAATTAAAGTGAAATGCAATTAGCACACTTACTCTCCAGTCATGCATCAAAACAAAACAATGGAACCTTGCATTCAGCTTCTGCATTTGATTCCAGAAAAATGTTTCAGAACATAGAGAGTTATAGACATCACATTTTAAACATCTTTTTAAATCAGCTTTCTCTTTTCCAAGAATTGGGAAGCAGCAGCTTGAATTGAATTAAATATACTATTCATGGATTTTTCAACAGGCCTGGGAATCCCCTGGCTGCAGGAAGCCTACAATCTGGTTGCATTTTGTGTTCTGATTTTAACCCCTTGCAATCTTATGCTTATTGATGTTTAATTCATTTAATGATTAATTTAATTTGAAGCCGTTTTTATGCTATGTTTAAATTGCTGCTTTTGTGGCACGTGGCCCAGAGTCACTTTGGGTGATATCGATGATCACATAAATTTGATAAATACATTTTGAGAGTCAGTTTGGACTAGTGGTTAAGGCACCCAGGCTTGGAAGCAGGAAACCATGAGTTCAAATCCCACCTTACCCGTAAAAGCCAGCCAGGAGACTTTGGGCCAGTCCCTCTCTCTCAGCCCAATCCAGCTCACAAGTTTGGTGTTGTTGTGAGGAAAACAGGAGGAGGAAGCTGGGTTAGATATGTTCCCCACCTTGTGTTATTTGTAAAAATAACAAAGGCAGGATATAAATAAATAACATTCCTACCTCCTTGACTTACAACCACTGGTGTCCAAGATTTCTTAATTGTTGCTTCTGGAGTGTCTGATTTCCATACTAAATTCCAAACAGCCTTTTGATTCCTAAATGTCAAAGTGTTTTGCCATATTTGGGTGGGGAAAACATGAATAAATGACAAACATTTGAAAAAGGTAATGGGGGGGTGAAATGAAGTGCTAATCACTGTGTATAAAGCACCTCTGTCTTCACTGCTTCACCAGCACGTCAAAATACAGCCTCCATCTCTAAATGTTAAGCGTTCAAACAGTATCCTATTCTTAATTAGTGAGAAAATCTCCAATATGTATATAGTATAAATGGAGACAACGGGGTGCTATGGTTTTACAAAGTTAAGTAAGATTTGGGGGGGATAAGGAGGTGAGTTTAAAACATCTCTAATCACATTTGTACTAAATTAGCATATATTTACTGAGTGTATTGGTAACACAACATTTCACCATGGAACAAAACAAAAGAGAGCAACTCTATGCCAGGCAATGACTCAATTAATCAAATTGTTGGTGCTTGATCACAGGGATACCATGTGCAAATTTTTCAGCTCTCTTTTCTTTCCTAATTGTCATTCGCCACTTGAGAATGTGTGAATGTGACACTTGAGAAAGGAATCTTTGCCCAAACCACCCCAATAAGCTCTCCCAGCCTAAACTTTTCACGGGGAGCTAAAATTAACTCTATTTTTTTACGACATCTGGGAAGACTGTCACTGGCCTCCATTCCTTGGAGAGCCTAATTAAATGAAACTCCTTATGCATATGATGTGACAAGCCAGAAGGTTTTTCTCTCCATCCTTGGCTCTTTAGTGCAGAGAAAATGAATGACAGTTAATGATGGGCCAAACAAATGTCCATTTATGTCCAATTCCACCCCATGCTAGCAAGTGTTTGCCAATGAAATGCTTTTCTGCGTTGTTGTCTGAAGAAATCTCTCCCCCAGTGACCTCAGATGGTAAAGCATCAGGAGCCTAACAAATTGACCATCCTGGGATTAGAAAAACTCTAACTCTTCAGGACATCGGTTGCTACGTAGCCAGTTCAAAAACAGCTTGACTTCCCTTCACCAATGACGCTGTTTATCTCTCTGTAATGCTGCTATCATAAAAGCCAACTGCATTGGATGGATTTCATGTGATTATTGTTTTTCCTCCCTCAAATCAGGGAAGCAGGAATTGAATCCCAGTCCATCCTTAACACAGGCATGCAATTATAGAGAATAAACAGAATGTATAAACAGCTACCACATATCTCCTGCACTTGGGCTAGTTATTCTGAATATGGGGTGTACATATGGATGTGTGCTATCATACAAGATAATCTGGTTTTTGGAATAGCAGATGAAGAACTTGATTCCTTCCTTAACTAGAAAGAGTGCAGAGAAGAGCAACAGAGATGATCAGGGGACTGGAGGCTAAAACATATAAGGAATGGTTGCTGGAATTTGGTATATCTAGTTTAATGAAGAAAAGGACCAGGGGTGATATGTTAGCAGTGTTCCAGTTTCTCAGGGGTTGCCACAAAGAAGAGGGAGTCAAGCTATTCTCCAAAGCACCTGAAGGCACAACAAGAAGCAACAGATGGAAAATAATCAAGGAGAGAAGCAACCTAGAACTAAGGAGAAATTTCCTGACAGTTGGAACCACTACTCAGTGTAACAACCTGCCTCCAGAAGCAGTGAATGCTCCAACACTGAAAGTTTTTAAGAAGAGACTGGACAACCATTTGTCTGGAATGGTATAGGGTTCCTTCCTGAGCAGGGGGTTGGACTAGATGATCTCCAAGGTCCCTTCCAACTCTGTTATTCTATATGATGTTCCTAATTGATGGGATTTATCTATTAAAGGTCACATATGTTGAAGCCAAGGCACTTCTATGGCAAGAGCGACAAGCAGAAAGAAAGGACAAGGAAGGAAGAAAACACACATACACAAACGCACCCATCCATCCATACATTACTGCATCTGTCTAGCAAAGTTTTTAATCAGCTTATTTGAAGACTCCATTCCAGTGATCGTTATTACACCTGATTTCAACAGGGTTGAACTATGGAGTCCTATGGTGCTCTCTGAGCTTGGCAGACATTTCATTGGCTTGCCCTTTCAGTGTGGAAACTTTATCTCAATCTAATATAGGTTCATTTAAAAATACAGTTTTTTTTTCATCTATCTTGGCATTTTTTTTAAGTAAAAGAAATTCAGCTCCATATTACTTTTAAAAATGCATCATGGGAGGGATAAAACAGTAATCCTGGGACAGAAAAATCTGGATCTTTGAAAAGATAAGCCTCATCCATGGAGCCTAAGAGGTCCCTGCTACTTAACCACATCCAGAGGGCTTGCTGCATAGTTAAAGTAGCTTCACAATTATATCAGATACCTATATTAGCAAATACATGTCCTTTGGATATTTCCTTTAAGTATAGAGCTAATGTTATTTTCTTTCCAAGTCAAACAGTTATTTTGCATTCCTGTTGACTCAAACACATTCAAAACCATGTTTCCTTTTTTAACGGCTATTATATATACAATGGCAGAGTGGAAGGAAACCGTTTAATGCATGGTTTGCTCAAATGAAGTTTAAATTTTAATCTACAGAGAATAACAAACAAGGGATTCTTTTATTATCTGTCAGCATTTTATACAGTCCACTGAGGTCCTGCCTAGCCCATCTGGTTTCATAGGTCTGCTCATTACCCCAGTCAGAAGGTCACTTCTCAAATAACAAAGAAAGTCCATAATCTCTTCAGTTTCATGGGCAAGGAAAATGAAAAAAAAAAAGTGTTGTAATATGTTGTGATGCATGAGGCTTGGAGAGGCTTGGGACAAAGTCTGTGCCATGTGACTTTACCATGCTGTTTTGGAGCAACAGGAAATGGAGGAGGAGTCAAGAGGTGGAGTCCATTGGCCACATCAGAGGGACAAGCCATGTGCTCTGGAACAAAGGACTTGCCATATGGCCTAGGAACAGGAAATAAGGGGGGCTAAGAGGTTGTACCAAGATTTGAATCCATTGGCCACAGGGTGGCCCTGCAGTGTAGCCTTGTCATTGGCTGCAGAAATAACATTGTCATTGGCTGTTTGTAACCATGTGATGCATTGTGTAACCGCCCACTGTAACAGTTAATAAAAAGGGGAGGCAGCCTTTTGTCACTAGTTGCTTCGCCCAGAGAAATGTGCTTGTCATGTGTCTCATTAATTTGGCTATCGTGAAGGACCTCGCCATTGATTTGGGGCGCAATGAGGTGCCCCAAACCTGAATTGAAGCCTGCCTACGGAGGGCAAGACTTCAAAAAGAACCAACAAGACTCATTTCTCTCTATTGTTTCCCAGGCAGAAATTTGCATTTCATGAATAAAAACACTTGGCAAATTACCTTTTAATTTAGGTTTTAATTAGTTGGTTTCATAACCATTGGCTTTGCTGTAGGGATATGTCAATGTTTATTGATATGACACTTAACTTCAAAGTGATTATCCCGTTAACAAAGAACTGAACATTATTCAGATCACATTAAACTATTTATTATTTACAGTTAATTGATCGGAATAGTGTACATTGTTCTCCTTTGACTCGTGCATCTTTTCATTTTCTTTTGTATGGTCTGCCTCATCATCATCATCGTGATTGCAAATCTATTTATTGATTCATTTGAATATATTATTTGAGGCAAAAAAATTGCTTGAGAAAAAACTTAAATAATTATTTCTGTGGGCTGCAGAAAATAAATAAATAAATGAAAAACCTGAGGGACACACACACACACACACACACACACACACACACAAAGCTTACAATTTTACTACTTATGTTATGTTGACCTTTCAGAGATTGCCAGCCCTTTGAGGTAGATCATATCAGGAAACCAACACCAAAAGGTGATTAGAAATACATTACTGAGACAGGCCACAGGGTAGAACTTTGCAAGCCTGCCTTTTCCCTTCCCTTTTTCTTATGCTTTAGAAAATCAGGTAGAGGCCAGTCTGAATGTTCTAATATTTGAGTGTTCCAATATTTGAGGGGTTGCCACAAAGAAGAAGGGGGTCAACTTATTTTCCAAAGCACCAGAAGGCAAGACAAGAAGCAATGGATGGAAAGTAATCAAGGAGAGAAGAACCTAGCTCAGGGGTCTTCAAACTTGGCCCTTTTATGACTTGTGGACTTCAATTGGCTGAGGAATTCTGGGAGTTAAAGTCCACAAGTCATAAAAGGGCCAGGTTTGAAGACCCCTGACCTAGAACCTACAACTAAGGAGAAATTTCCTAATGGCGAAAATAATCAACCAGTGGAATGGCTTGCCTCCAGACATTGTGGGTGCTCCATTACTGGAGGCTTTTAAGAAGAGACTGGACAGGTGTATACAGGTGTATAAGGTGTCCTGCTTGAGCAGGGGCTTGGGCTAGATGACCTCCAAGGTCCCTTCCAGTTCTGTTTTTCTATGTTCTATGAATCTCTTTCTAATGCTACCCTTTCCCCTAGACTCCATGGATATTTTGAAGCATGTTATCATCTCAGTTGATTCTCACAATGATAGATATGGGATGGGGACAATAAATCAAGAAGTCAACATTTTAACTTCTCTCATTTATATTAGCTAGTCTTAGTTCAGTTCAGTCAAGTATGGAACTGGTAGGGTTTCTTCTACCATAATCTCTCTTCACACATCCATGCATCTCTCCTGAGAATGAAATACAGTATCCGTCTGTATTTTGTCAAGTGATTTGTCATGGCCATGGAATTCAGTTTTTGACTATGACAAAGTTGTTCCTGCTGAACCTGTGGAATATCAACCTCAGCAGACAAGAATCATTTGAGGCTGAGCAAACACAGGTACCACCTGAATATCTGGACCAGTCAGATGATAGTGACATCAGACCTCCCAGCCTTTGCATCCAGTGAGTTAGAGTGGAGAGCAGAACAGCAATGCTCAGTGAGGGTTCTTGCTAAACAGAGGGAGAGATCTTTGTAATTAAAGGTGGCTGGCTGCAGCCTGGTTTAAGGGACAGCTTTGACCCATTTCCTTCACTGGAAATGACTATCTGATCTCTAGCTCTTGTGTGATGTTCTTGTGGATGGTGCTTGTGAAACTCTGACCCTTGGATTGGCTGACAAAACTGACTTGGCTCTCTGAACTTTGGACTGAATTTTGGCTATTTTTCTGTGTGCTCCTGTTGAAAGCAAACCCACTCAGGCATATTATTTTTTGATTACCTTCCTTTCCCTGTCTGCTGTTATCTCTTCAGCCTCAAGTAAATTGCTAATCTCCATAACAACATTTTTTGAGTAAGTAATTGAAATCTGAAGAAGGACATGATCTAGTTCTGGGACACTGACTACAGGAAGGAAGCATACTGTATACCAAATGAAGAAGAATCTGGGAAAGCCATTTATTGGAAAAAGGTAACTATATTTGCCCTAGATAAGATAAAGTTATGGAACAATGTGGTTATATACTTCAAACATCTTCAGACTGGCAAACAGAAGTCTGAGCAGAGTTGTCCTCAGGTTTTCCAGGACAAAAATAATAAAGGGAAATCAGAGCAATTTCAGTGAAATACGGTATTTCTGAACTTCCTAAAAGACAAAGCTATTTGACAATACTATGGTTGTGGAATCTTTTCAGTGATGGCTCAAGATGAAGCTAGGTGATGATCTAGTAAAGATGCTGTTGCTAAAGCTTGCATTTTGGATTCACTGAGTAATGGAATGGATTAATGACCTTCAAGCTTTCTTCCAACCATTTGATTCCATCTATATATCTTACATATTTTATAGTTCCTGCCCAATGTGCAAGCATTGCAGCCTGCCCTCCCCCCAACAGAGAAGCCCTGCAGTGCTCTGAGTATGAAGAAGATAGTAGAACATCAATAGTATTGTCATTGTAATACAGTTAAGGAAAATGCTAGTCTCCAACAATTCCAGTAATATGTTAAGGTCATTTTTTTTTAAGACAGTGCAAGAGTAAACCATATATTTTCTAGCTTAAATTACTTTTCCATCATCCCTTTAGCTAAGTGTATTATTTTGCTTGAGGCAAATCAATGAAAAATTATCTACTAAAATATAACTTTTTGTTTACGTATGTTCACAAGAAGCCAGTTTAAAGATGCTCTTGATTTGGTAGCCTATAAAATCAAAATTGTTATCACAAGGGTGATGATCTTTTGTTCTATAAATGTTGAGTTCTGCTTGTTATATTTGAATGCAGTCTAATTTCCTCAGAATAAACCCTCCGCAGATGATATTCTTGCAAGCAATTCAAGTCTCTCAGAATGTCATCAAAGTTGGATGGGGGGGGGGGAAAGAGCAAGTTCTATTATAGTTATGAAGCTGGGTCCTCAAGCTTCATCATCTTCCAACAACTCATTTTTCAATGTGCCCTCTTGTTAAAAGGCAGAAAAATAAATACACATATTTAAAACAAAAGAAAAAAGGCACAAAACTTACACATATGATTTGATGGACACCTAGAGAACTGTGTAAGATGTTTAGCCTTGGAGTCAATTGTAAATGTTAAAGCAGAAAGGAAAGGACAGCATTTGAGAATGATTCAAACAGACCGATGTCCCAGCCAAGGAGAGTACAAGGAAAAATATGACCCTAAGAACTTAGCAGAAACAAAGACAGCAAAGAGATTGTAAAATACAAAGTCTGAGCAATAAACTAAGCGACAAAAGTTAGATGTGCAGCTGGTGAGTCCTCTATAGGCAAATTAATATTAGGAGTTTACAGACCAGGAATAGGCAATCTTTTTTTGCAAACTGATGCCACATTTATTTTGTTTTTTGGACAGCTGGGGATCCAGAGGCACAACAATGATGTAGTAGTGCTACTGAACAGATACATGGAGTACTTGGTGCTCTCTGAGCTTGGTTGTTTGCTTGCCAACTAGGTAACATCATCATTGCAAATGAGTGTGGGGTTTATGCACAGTAGCTTGCCTGCCAGTGTTGGCGGAGATGTGGTTTTTTTTCCCTTGGTTGTTCCTTGATTAGGGTGTTATTTTTCTGCTTGATTGTTTGCTGTTGTTAATCCCTGCTTATCTGGGTGTTGGCTGCTGTGTTCTGGTCTTTTTGTTTCCTTCTTAGCTTTTTTATTGTCTCTTTTGAATGGTATGCAAATGTGGTTTATCTCCACATGTCTATTGATAGCTGATTTCTCTGAATGTCAAGTTTGCAAGAATTCCCTGATGTTTTGGATTTAGCTTGGTCTAAATGTCCATAAAGTTTCTCAATCATCCAGTTAATGGTTGTCCCTAATGTGTTTTTTTTTCTTCAAAAAAGCAACTGGAATTCCCCACCAATCAGTTAGAACTGAAGAAGCTTCTTGGATGAGAAGTGAAATGTTTTCAAAGAAAAGACCAAGAAAGTCCAGTTGCTTTTTGGGGGGAAAACACACACATTTGGAATAGCTCGGTCTGCAATGCTCAGTTTCCCAGTTTAAAATATTGATTAGTCAAAGCATTAAGTTGGAGTCTTTATGAGTTGTTTGAACTTCTTCTTTCCAGATTCTTTAACTTTAGGACTAGTACTTTTTTGAAGAACAAGCCTGTAACATGCAACTGTTCTTTGTTCGCCATGTTTTGAAAAACTTTCTTTGCTTTTTCACCCTCCAGTCGCTTCTTCACATCTCTGCTCAAAGAAAAGAGCTGAATTCAAGGAGTGCTCCAGGCTGAAGCATCAGACTGGAGTGGCTGTGTCACTTCAGTCCACAAAATAATAATAAAAAAAAGGATTCTTTGCATGTTCTCACATTCACAAACCACCTCTGGAGCAAAGCAGCTGGACAAGCATTCTGGCTGGCTTTGACTGAAAATGTCAAATAGAGCAACTCAGTTCTCCAACTATAAGCATCACTTCAAATCAGACAGCTTTGATATTCTGACTCTATTCAATGCTTTGAATCCGACTGCAGATGACCTGAACATCCACACTCACTTGTGGTGCCAGATAGGTAGCCTCCATCCACAGAAAAAGACCTTGCCCAGAATTTCTAGAGATGGAACAAATCAAACAGGGGACTCTTGTCTTTCAAAGCACTTGCTCTTACATAGCTGCAACTCTCCCTCACATTTTCTCCTCCTTGTCCTACTTCAAGAGCTTCCAATTATGAATATGATTATCCTGAAAGCTGTGCTTATGTATTCATGCATTTATCTAAGCTGGCACTGTTTCTGCACATGGGAACATGTTGTACAACACTTAAAAAGAATTGATTGTAGATGAAAACATCAGAAGAAAAAAAAGAGATCACCTCTATAACTGCCACACACTTGACATGGGGCTGCCCTTGAAAAATACCTGGAAATTTTGACTGGTCCGGAATGCTGTCTGGGCAGTGGTGGATATGCCTTGGTATGCCTGGGAGACACCTCATTTTGAAAGTGCAAAGAGGTTGCCAGTTTGCTTCTGGGTGTGGTTGAGGGCGCTGGTTATGATCTACAAAGTGCTACATGGGCAAAGGACATGGCTACCTGAGGGACTGCCCATCCTGAGGTGTTGGCCCAGCTGCTTCAGTCCAACAGAATTGGTGCACTCTGGGTTCCTTTGACTGATCAGTGCCATCTCCCAAGATCCTAGGAAGCGTGCCTTCTCTGTTGCTCTCTGGAATGAGGTTTCTCTTGAGCTCCATGTGTCTCTCACCCTGATGGTGTTCTGGAGGGTCTTAAAGACATGGCTTTACTCACAGGCTTTGGATTAGGGCAGTTGGAACTCCTTATTTAGTTGTCTTATATCAGGGGTCTTCGAACTTGGCCCTTTTATGACTTGTGGATTTCAACTCCCAGAATTCCTCAGCCAGCGTGCACGCTGGCTGAGGAATTCTGGGAGTTGAAGTCCACAAGTCATAAAAGAGCCAGGTTTGAAGATCCCTGCCTTATATAAATTGTTACACGCTTTGCTATATTCATTTTTACTCCATAAAGTCTTAAACTTTAACTTACAATTTTATTTATCTTTAACTTACAATTTTATTTATATTGCTACAGTATATGAATTTATACCTTGTTTTACTTTAAGCAATCATGACCCTTTTGTTTCATCTTGCTGGTCAGTGACCAAACTAAAATGACTGACCTGCCCTTTATTGAATATGTGACATGTTGTGTTGACCAGATCCACCGTTTATATATTGCTATGTTTTTGCTTTTTTTTAATTTGGACTTTATGGTTGTTATTCTGTTTCTATACTATGGGAAGCTCAGAGTCAATTGGAGTGGAGTGGCATTGAAATCAAAATAAGAAAGAAAGAAAACTAAAAAGGCAACAAACAAACAAAAATCCTCAGCCCTCTAACTTAAGTTGAATTATATCCAACTCTGAGACCTCCTGTGGTAAAACTCATTTCAATAAACTACCTTTAATGGTTATTGTGGCACCTTGTGTCACAATTTGTGAATAATTACTTTATTATGGTTACCTCATGCTAGCTTCTTCCTGTTCTTCTTGGTAATGCATTGCGTAACTAGTTTCCTCCTCATAAAACAGAATTGCAGATAATTGGTGCTATTCAGTCCAATCCTTTGAGTCAGACAAGCAGCAAAAGGTCAGAAAGAACATCGCCACATCATATTCACGGTTGTCTTCTGCTGGTTGTTTAGTTTTGATCCCTACTCTTCTCCTTCAGTTCAAGGAAGAAGAAATTGTTTATGAGGAAAAATTCAGAGGGATCAAAATCCTCAGGGAGCCTTTCAGGATGATACTTCAGGTTTGTTTCTCTTAGGTCATTGACTAAGAAGTTGTCAGGCGTGCTTTGCAGATTCCCAGACCTTAATTAGATTCCAAAAAGGGATGCTTTCAATCAGCTCTAGTGATGAAAAGCTAAGAACCAAAGCAGTGCCTGATGCCATCCTAAAGTGAGAAACTATACTTGTAAACACCACCAAGAGCAACCCAGAAGAAATTCTAAAGCAGTCTGAGAACAAGAGGAAACAAAACTCTCTTCAGGAGGCTAAGAAAACTTTCAGGATATTAGAGAATGATTTTTGGTATATTATTCACCCACATCCATGGATGAATCCAGAAAGGTCTTCCATATTTGTACATTTCCACATCTCTAGCTTCATCCAACTGATTGCTATTTTGTCATAAATTGTGTTGTGGGGAAAATGTCCACTCAAGTAAGGAACCAAAGTTTTGGAGATAAACGGAACAAGGTACCTTTTATTAGCATACACAACTATAGTGATCACAGGGCTCCCTGTCAAAAGAACACAAAAGAGTCCTGGTTTCAGCAAGGATAGAGGTAACATCTGACCCTACTATGGGCTGACTCAAATTCTACATTTCTATGAAAGCTCCAAACCCACCCTTCCAAGTGATTGATATTAGCACCTTGTAATATCAACCATGACCGTTCACATGGAGAAACAAAAACCTAGTTTCCATTATCCATCTCCTCTTCTAAAGTCATCAGCAATTTCAGTTTGATTGCTTCTTCTCCTGTGCAGTTCAGAATTCCTTACAATACTTATGGACATAAAGATAGAACAGTGGTGGCGAACCTATGGCACGGGTGCCAGAGGCGGTACTCAGAGCCCTCTCTGTGGGCACGCGTGCCATCGCCCCAGTCCTAGGCCTTCAGCTGGGTTTTATAAAACCTTTTCACTTTAGGCCTCCACTGCCGTGTATATACAAAAAAAAGGTTTAATCAGTCAATTTCAACTTCTTGTGGGGAAAAAAAAAGATCTTGCAAAGTTGGAATTGATTGATTGAACTTTTTAGTCCCACCCAGTCTGCCATTACCACTGCAGCCACACCCAGCCAATGGGCCATGCCCAGCCAATGGCCACACCCACTTGATGCATAAGTGGGTTTTGGGTTGCAGTTTGGGCATTCAGTCTCTAAAAGGTTCGCCATCACTGAGATAAAATATTATCCTCTATAATGGTTACACTCTGATGAAAACTTCCCTGGTGTTCTTAATTCTGCAACAGTTTTTTCTTTAAAGAAGAATCCAAAGGAACTACCAAGGTTTCTAACATAGGTTTCCATCACTCCAAAGGCTCTCTGTAGACCCTCATTCCTGAATTGAAAAAAAAAGAAGCTTTCTTAGGCTCTAATAAAAGGTGAGAGAAATCAGAGAAGCTGCAGATCCTAAAGAGATGATTGTACAGTGAAAGGCATGACACACACATCCCTTGCCACTAATATCAGTGGAAGGTCACAAATGCTTCACCAATGAGCGTTTCACCCAAATTTATGTTCTCCTTCAAAAATAATATCGAAATCAAATTGATTTCCACCAAATTGAAAAGAGAGCTGAGTGCAATGGAGTTTATCTGCATGGCACCTCTTATTATTAATCTGTCTCTTCTTCATGTTTCAAGCCTTAGATTTGGACAATAAACATGACTTCTTGTTTCTGCTAAGAAGGCCAGAACCCCTGAGGATTCCATTATTTACACCTCCACCTCTTACTTCCAAAGACCTTGTCAGACATTGATTGAAAAGTGGCTGGATAAAACTGTTTCCAAGGTAGCTGAATCTGCCCTACGGTGCAGTGCCTGTTTTCCTGCAGTGACTTGACTAAAAATCAATGGGCAGTAAGTGGATTTAGGAATGTGGGGCTTTTTCTAATATATGTGTCTCTCTCTGTGTGTGTGTGCACGTGCGCGCATGTGAAAAATTTATTTCTGAGATGGCAGAGACTATGAGCGAAACTGCTCTATAATTATGAAGCAAACCTCTGGAGAAGAAATGCGAAGTGAGGTCAGCTCTGCTAAAAGAAGAGCTGATCATGATGGAACAACAAGCCAGTGAGTAGACAGACTCTTTGTAATTCCTCTCTTGACAATGAGATGACCTGAAATCTCCCACAGGTGTTCCGGGCAGTTGTTCTTCATGAGAAGACTGCAAGACTGTAGTCTCCAGTGGGTTTAGAGCTCTGGGAGAAGAGAGAATGTCCATCTTGCTCAAACCATGGTTGGTACCTTTAAAAGGATATTGGACTCTCATGCTTCTTTTTCTAATCGTTTTTGGAAACTGCTTGTTAATTGCTTTTCAGCTATTAGGAACCATTTGTATTGACAAGTGCAAGGTGCTCCAAGTTAATTTTAGAATGTCGGCCTCTATAGAGAGACTTTCTTTAAAAGATGTTATGGAAGAGGAACAAGTTATACCAGACAAAACTGAGACTCATCTCAAAATATGAATATGAGAACATCCAGGAAAAAACAGAAAAGGCATCCCAACACCTGAAGGAAGCTCAGAATCCCATGATTATATATATATATATAGGGGTTTCTCCCACGTAGAATTTGAAGTGTCACTTCAGCTTCCCTTCCCAGTTGATCTTATCCACCAACACAAAGATCTTCCTAATTTGTCTGTCCTTCAGTCCCCAGAATTCTCCAGCCAATATGGCCCTTGATCTTATCATTGTGTCCTTTGTGAAGGCCTATTGTTCTCCACACTCAGAACAAGAAGGAAGCATTTGTCTTCCCATCTTACAATTGATTGGCGGTAGATACAGGATCTCAACATGCAGGGCCATCATTTAATGGATTCTCTTGCCACCAGAAGATGGAGAGATGACAATGAGCTTTGATGGCTTTGAGCGCAACTTAAAGAAATTAAAAGGAAATAAAACTGTAGGCCACTAACAGTTGGAATCGGAATAGCAAGGAAAGAATTATTACCTTCAAACCTTGTTTGGAGGGTTTTTTTCAATTGAGACAGAGATAATTAGCTAAAAAGCAAAAATGAACTAAACATTCCAATGAAAGTATAATAGTGCTTTTTTTTTTTTTGCAAGCTTACAATTTAAAAGACATACAAACGGGAAGAAGGATGGGGAGAGAAGAACATTACATATCCAGGGCGCTAATTCTTATGCTGAAAAACTCTGACCAGCTAGACAATTATTAAAAGAGATGAGAAGCCCAATGAAGTTTGGTTTTTCATGAAAGTTGATGGAACACCCTCTCATCTCCCTGAACTTCAGAAGACAAGATTATGGACATGAAAATTATTTGATCCAATCTATCCCAACCCTTTATGTGTAACAGTTAGACTTCTCTATTGATGTAGTTGCAAATTTGCACACCAGGAAGAACTTTTTTCAGTGAAGTCTTTCCCATACAAATATCCTGTCTCGGAGCTACTGAATTAGCAAAAGAGCCTTCCTGCAGGAGATTAAAAAGAGAGAGAGAGAAGCTTTAAATCCCTCAAAGCCACTTATATTAAGCATTTGAAACCGTTGCTTTATTTGGTATTGACAGAAGCAAAAACAGCTTGAAGGTATGCTCCTAGCCAGAGTTATTGTTACTAATTAGTTTGTTCCCAGAAGAAGGATGATATCTGTTCTTACAATGTGACTTGGTAAAAGAGAGGGGGAGGGGGGAATCTCCAGAGTTCATGTCTGTATTGTGGCATTTTCATGCTAAAAATGAAAAAAAAAAAACCCTCCAACTCAGCTGCTTATTTTGACAGTGCTTGTAAATACCATTTTTACTTAAATGAATTAACACATGTTTTTCGAAAGATGCAATGCTCTCAGGGTTAGATGGTGTTTTTTTTCCTCCCCCCCCCCAGAAGATTCTACATCCTCCCAGGATACGTTGACATGAAATATTAGGAGATGGGTTCAGTAAATAGGTTCCTCCTGTTGCATTATATACTGCGAAGAATCTGGAACAAAGATTTCAAATGTGCAAATTCACATAGGAAAGGAAAACTCATAATAGTAAAAGGGCCATTTTTTTCTCTTCCCTTTACTATCTATTGAACTATCTAAGCCTAGAGGGGGTGTCCTCCTCCTCCTCCTCCTCCTCCTCCCCCTCCCCCTCCTCCTCCTCACTGTAAGAGTCTGGAGAAATCTGGTATGTTTAACATGAAGGAAGGGGACCATAGGAGAGATGTAACAGCAGTGTTCCAGTTCAGAATTGGAAGCCACTAAGAAGATGGCCAAGAGTTATTTTCCATAGATACTGGGACCATGGATAATGGGTGTAAACAGCAGCTGCCTAGACTTTATTTAAATGTAAGAAAAGATTTCCTAATGGTTCTGTACATAAGCAGAATGGTCTGCTTAAGGCTATTGTGGATTCTGTGGAGATTTTTAAGAAGAGATTGGACAGCATCTTACTGAAAATGGTGGAATTAGTTTTCCTGAACACTACAGAAATGATCTTTGTGATCCCTTCCAATTTTTCAGTTCTTTGATTTATGATCACCAAAATTCTGCAAGTGGTTGAAGCTAGGAAATAGACCAAATCAGCTTTTATTTCATTTGTAGAGCTGAAGTGGTCATATATTTAATCATACCATTTATGATTTTTTTTTCAGAAATATGTCTTGATATTGGATGGTCTTTGAATGTTTTAACCTAAAATTCCCATCACTCCTTCCTATTGGTCATGCTAATTAATACTAATGGAAGAGTACCAGGTTGGATGCTACTGCTAACTATATAGTGTTAGCTACAGTGGTGGGATTCAGCCAGTTCACACCACTTTGGCAGAACCAGTAACTAATTTTTTGTTGCCTAGGCCCAGAATGGACTTCTGGAAGTGGCATCCACACAGAGAACTGGTTGTTCACATATTTGAATCCCACCACAGGTTAGCTGATATAATTTGTTAGCATACAGCATTCATTCTCCCTAACCATAATACCCACATGCATAGTGTTAGAAGGTTAAAGACAATTATCCCTACTCTGTAGTCACATTCCATCAGTTTATGCCTGAAAAATTACAAGTTCTCACCCTAGCTTCCTTGTCATTTAATATATAAAATGCACCACTTTTTCAGTTTTTTTGCACTTCTGTGAATTTTCTTGAATATATATTCCCCTTAATTTATTTTTGGATGGGGAAGTGCTCAACTAGTTGTCATATCAAACCTATGCTGCAAAGTTCTAGATGTCCACTTGATGACAGCAAAGAAGTGGTGGTTTTAGGCATCTCTGCTGCCATCTAATGGACACTTGGAATTTTTGCAACTGGTATCCCTAGCTTTTACAGTAAATATTATGGCAATTGATAGATGCTTATTGCCATTTCCAGAAGGATAGATGATAATATACTGAGAAATTTAAGTAAAAGATAGATCTTTAAATTCAAACAGCAGTATCATTATAGCCCAACATTTACAACATATGCCAATCAAAATGACAGCTAATGACTGATGGGGGGGGAATCATGTGAAGACAGAGTTACATGAGAACCATACTCACATCTTCCAAATCACTTGTTTGATATACAGAATTCGGCAGAAAGTAAGCAACTTTGTTCATGATGGCACATTATCTGGAGATTTACTCAAGCTAGCAACAACCTGTTTTTTTTTTTTCATAATCTACACCCTTGGAGCCAATGCTTGACCATCTATATAGCAACTACTGGAGTCATAGGGGCTAGAGTCAGGCAACATTACAAATCTGTAGTCTCGCTTGATTTTATTCATTATGTGAAACATTACAGTTTGCAAACCAGGGCTTATGACATAGGCCAGTAGTTCAAAATATGTGGCCTGTCTGCACTCATTTTATGAATCCCAGGTGGCTGGATCCAAATATCCCCGACTGCAGTCCTGCACTCCATCATACCTTTAAGCCTCTCCATGGTGTCTAAACCCAGCCCTTGTCTGTTGAAGCATCCCAGAGATTATTTAAGAGTGCAATGGGGCCTGAAATCTAAGAACGTAATTAGAGTTATGAATCTTATGTCAAAGAGTTATAGGATAAATTATAAGGAAAGATATTAAGCTGGTGCCTTGCAGAGTATAACAATTACAGCCAATATAATACCTTAGGTTTCTCTGTCCAGGATAAATTCTCTTCTCTGGGATCCTAGAGCATTTCCGAGATTTAAGAAAGGATTTGGGTGGATTGAAAAGACTCTGGGATAGAATTAAAAGCTATCATTCTCAAACCTTCCTTAGGAAAACATTCCTTGTTCTGTCACATCTGGCAGACTTCATCATTTAGACAAAGGGAGAGAATGTCAGGTTTTTGGGGTCTCAAATTTTGTTCAGCTTTTATTGGTCAAGACCAGAGGATCTGAAAACAAATGATCAACCAGTCAAATAGGGAACAAAAGTCAAGTTCTGTGTTCCCTTTGGCCAAGAGCAGTTGATTTTTATTTATTGGATCTCCTTTTTATAACTTAACGCAGAGCAAGTGGCTGGCCATTTCTTGCTTATGGAACCCTGATGGAAAGTTTGCTATCCCATTTATTTCTCAAAAGAAAGCACATCTGAGCAAACAGCCAACATTTTCATTATCTTGCCTTTGCTAGCATCTTATCTTCTCTTTGCCAGAACCTCTGTATTAAGGAATTCGAAATGCCTACAGAAAGACAACCAGGCATCCTGGGGGTAAGCAACACACTTTTCACAGATGACACATCTCCCTGCCCAATGAGAAGATATATGAAAAAGACAAACTCATTACTTACCACCTTCTGTAATTTGTCTCGGCCTTGGATAAGAGACTTCCGCCCCCCACCGTTGAATAAGCAGCTGAGTGTACAGATTGTTTCTGCTTCTTTTTTATTTATTTTTTATTCAATTTTCACTGGAGTCAACCCAAGAAACGTGAGGCTTCTAGTGAGCATCAGCCTCAGGAATTGTCAGGAAGCTAATATTCCTTCTATATCATTTGCCAGCTTGTTTGATTCAAAAGAATGGTTCAGAACAGACTGTTTATATATTCCAGAATGAAACACCTTGCTCTGTTTTCAGGCAAAAACAAAAGGGACATTTGAATATTAGGCAAGAAATGAATTGGGGTGGACCGATAGGAAAGAATTCATGCAGAAGAGGCTAGTGGAGTTTGGCGACTAGTCTGTATTTCATTTATTAGACAGTCTGTTTGGAGCACTGCCTAAGACAGCGGTTCTCAACCTATGGGTCGCGACCCCATTTGGGGTCGAACGACCGTTTCGCGGGGGTCACCGGACACCGCGGTCCGCCATTTTGTTTTTTTATTTTTATTTTTATTTTTTATTTATTTATTTTTTTCGACACGCATGCGCCGCGCATGCGCGGATCCGCCCATCGTGCCGAATTTTTTTTTAAAAAAATAAAAAAATAAAAAAACAAAATGGCGGACCATGACGGGCGGATCCGCGCATGCGCGGTGCACGCTCAACGGGCCGATCTGCGCATGTGTGGCACGTGTGCCGAAAAAAAATAAAAAAAAATGGCGGACAGCGATGGGCGGATCTGTGCATGCGCAGCGCGCACGCCACGGGCCGATCCGCGCATGCACGGATCCACCCGTCGCGGTCCGCCATTTTGTTTTTTATTATTTTTTTTAAAAAAAAAATTTTCAGCGCGCGCACGCCACGCATGCGCGGATCAGCCCGCCGCGCGCGTGCCCGGGTCGGGGTCGCGGCGCGCATGGGCGGAGCAAGTGGGGTCTCAACCTGAAAAAGGTTGAGAACCACTGGCCTAAGAGAGCGCTCTGATCGTAAAGTCTCAAAAGCTAGGAGGATGGCCTTGCTAGAGATGTGCAACTAGATAAAAGAGGCTGAAACATTGTTTGAGCCCAGAACAAGATAACATTGGGAAGCGCTCAGGCAGATACTGCTCTGATTCAATGGAGGAGTATACAAAAAGGGAAGGAAGGAAGGATCAGACTTTCAAGACTCAGTTATAGCCAATCTGAGTAAAAGTAGTTTTCCTGCTTTGGCCTAACTGATTTGACTTAGGAAGTTGATCCAGAGGACTTTGACATGTGTGGAAGAAATGAAGAAAGAACTGCTTGCCTTAGTTCATTTTCAGTGGAAGTGGAATTCCCAGCAAATGGGAATGTGTGTAGCCCAAACCATAGTAGGTCTCTTTTGGCGTAAATAATTTCATCGTGGAAGGAAACTGGCTTGGCACCCAGCATAGAATAACTGAAATCCAATGGTAAGATTCTGGGTAAAAATACACAAGCATAAAAAAAAAGAAAAGAAAAGAAAGAAAGAAAGAAAGAAAGAAAGAAAGAAAGAAAGAAAGAAAGAAAGAAAGAAAGAAAGAAAGAAAGAAAGAAAGAAAGAAAGAAAGATGAAGGAAGGAATTGAACCTACTTTGCAAGAACTATGGAGAAAAAAGAGGAAGTTAAATGGAAATAAAGGAAATAGATTATGCATTAACAGAAAATAGCCCACTGATTTATTTTGCTTCACAACTATTCAAGTTAGTCTGACACCTGAAGGAGTAACATGCATACTTTCCCTTTTCACTAAAATATAACAATAAATTAAGCAACTAACCATCTGCTGCCCTTTCATGTCCCTTCAAATCAATTGCCAGATATAACTGCCTCATTCAGTCTAACCTTTGCAAGAACCTACTTTCCATGTAGCAAAGGCTACAATCATGATATCTATTACTCCTGAAGAAAATGTTGGCTTTTGACTGATAGGTGGCATTCTGTCCATTTCTTACCCATCTGAGGTGCTGTTATCTGCTTTGCAAGCATGAAGTATGATTTTGCATAGAGGAAGAAGATCTGTAGAAATAAAGTGGCTTGTAGACCATCGTGTGTGTGCATGTATATGTAATAGATATATGGGGGGGGATTGTATCCACAGGCATTATTGAGAAAACACAGAGAGCTGATAAAATGGAAACAATTTCTTACAAGGCATATAGCAAAAATGTTCCAAGTATACTTAATAAGGTGACCAAATTTGGGTGCTGAGAATTTCAGAGGCAAGCATGAATACTATTAGATGAACTGCAATAAGGCAGGTGAAGAAGGTGATGACAAAAGATATCAAAGCCACGACTGCAAAAATGTACAATAAGGCTGCCCAGAATAGGGTGGAAGTTCCTCTGAATTGTGTAATTGGAGGGAACAGCACAAAGCTTTCTGAATGAGGGGAGAAAAATAAACATTTGTGGCTGGCATACTAGAAGCCTTTGGAGATAAGGAAGAATGAAGCTGGTTGAGTTCTACAAATCCTCCAGGCCAATTGCTGAAAGCAAAGTAACAAATGGCATTCTGATAAGCCAAAAAGACCTGAACGTTGATCATGGAGAAGTTTAATTACTGAGATTGGAGGAGTAATTATGACATGATAAAAAAGGGATTTTTTTTAGATAACACAGGATTACTTTATAACACAATTTGTCAAACAATCTCTCTGACCATAGAGAGTGTTTGACAAATTGGAGAAACCAATTTGATGAATGAGAAGCATCTAACTAATAAAGATGGGCAAGCAGAATCTGGTAATTGTATAGTTTCCTTCCTTCCTTCCTTCCTTCCTTCCTTCCTTCCTTCCTTCCTTCCTTCCTTCCTTCCTTCCTTCCTTCCTTCCTTCCTTCCTTCCCTCCTCCCTCTCTCCCTCCCTCCCTCCGTCCCTCCGTCCCTCACATCCATCCATTATTTACAGTTCTCAGTTTCATGAAATAGACATTTTTTTAAAAAAAATGTGGTGTGGGCTTATTTTTCCATTTGAAAATGTCATTGAAGAAATAATTTCTTCTCTCTCCTACCCCTATCAAAATGTGCAAATAAGAGTTATTTAGTAGAGGAGTGGGGGGGGGGGGAATGGGAAAGTAGAACATACAATTTCTCAGCATCTGAGATTGCTTTGTTTCTCTGTTCTGTTTTTATTGTTGCTGTTCTTATGGTTAAAGGGTTAAAAATGCATTGTCTTGGCTCAATGGAGCTGCCTTGTTGATGATAGACTCAGCCAGCAGAATGCTAGTTCATCAACCCTAGTCCTGTGAATGTTAAACATCAGAATGGATGTTATCAAGAATGGGAGTGAACTATTGTTTACCCAAAGCCAGTGAATACAGATCAATAAGGAATGGACTGTAACTCCAGGAAGGTAGATTAGCTCCATTGTGGAGCAGATGTGTAACAGTGCCTAGGGAACTTCTGCAATCACTGGAAGATTTTTTAAGACGCTGACAGGCAGCTGTCAATGATGCTTAAGCCTGAAAGACACATGTGAGTAAGCAAAACCAGGATCCAAGCCTTGGTTGGGTGGGGTGTGTTGATTAGTGATTTGGCAAGGCAAAGCTTGTGCTCAACGCTATTTTTATAACAGTGCACTCATTCTGCAGATTTGACACAGAAACATTATGACTGTGGGAGAAAGTTGGCACTTTTTGTAACTGATATCTGCCTTTATTTTTTCCCTTACCAGTCAATGTTTGTGTTCCTTTTTTCAGTGTCTTTTTTTTTCATTTGTGATATTCCATGGTTTCTTCTGAACAATATGGACTGCTTCTTTTACTATGTCTGTTTAATATTTTAACATCTCTTCTCCATCTATATAAAATGACTTCCTCTTGACTTTTTATATTGTGGTTCTCTATAAATATCGGAAAGCTTTTTGTGGCAAAGTGTGACAAAGTTGGTGGCCTTTGGAAGGATAGAGATCAATTAAACGTATTCTGCTGTTCAACTTTGTGACCTTATCAACTTCGTGTTCACTTTTCTTTAGATCTGCTCATTTACCAACTAAGCTGCTGCAACTATTTTAGACTATTGCACTGACCTTTCATTCTTTTTTAACAAACATCTATGAATCAGCCATTAAAATGCAATAAAAATGTGTAACTCAGTTTATAACGAAACTAAGAGATACCCTTACATGTATTAGAACTGCTTGTCATTTCCCCTCCCCCCAAACTTCCTTTAACATGTACACAAGCTTATGCATGTATATATGACTAGGTGGATTGGCAGGATCAGAAAGATTATTTCCCTTTATATGGATATAGCAATAGCAATGGCAATTAGGCTTATATATCACTTCATAGTGCTTTGCAGCAGTCTCTAAGCAGTTTACACACCTCGGAAGGATGGAACCTTGAGCCGGTCAGTATTGAACTACTGGCAGTGGGCAGAGTCAGCCTGCAGTACTGCATTCTAACCACTGTGCCACCCTGGCTCCTGATGAAGGTGAGTAAAAATGTACTCCGATTTCAGATAATGATATAATGAGGTCCATAATAATGAAGAAACTTCTTCCACCTGTATAATCTCAAATATGTAGCCCAGAGTTGGATTGTAGGGTTTTTCAAGCTTGTTATTTTTTTTTACACTTGGAGATGTTTTATTACTCACCTAGATAGCATAGTCAGAGCTCGCCAATGAAACTGATCGAGTCATAAATTGAGAGGAAGGAGCACACATGCACATGGGATATTGAATCATGTCACACTCTGTCCTGGAGACACCTCTTTAGAAGAATAGCTAGAGCTTAAAGCCAAGAGAAGAACATTGTTCTGGAGAACCTGAAGTCAGGCCAGAGAATGCCTTATTTCCACATTTTTCAAAGCAAAGCTTGAGCTAGGAAACATGTCCCAATAGAGATACTGTATCCAGTTTTGATCACCACGATGCATCCAGTTTTGGTCACCACGACGTAAAAAAGATGCTGAGACTCTAGAAAGAGTACAGAGAAAAGCAACAAAGATGATTAGGGGACTGGAGGCTAAAACATATGAGGAACGGTTGCTGGAATTGGGTTTGTCTAGTTTAATGAAGAGAAGGATGAGGGGAGACATGATAGCAGCATTCCAGTATTTGAGGGGCTGCCACAAAGAAGAGGGAGTCAAGCTATTCTCCAAAGAACCTGAAGGCAGGACATGAAGCAACGGGTGGAAACTAATCAAGGAGAGAAGCAACCTAGAACTAAGGAGAAACTTCCTGACACTTCCCACTACTTTAGAAGAATTCTGAAACTTTATAGGCAGAGGTGCCACGTCCATTAATGGCTAATGGTCCAACATGAACATTGTAAGACTTCCAGATTGCTTCATTTTTTTTGAAAGGTAGTACTACTGTATGTAGTATTTATGAACAAATGCAAAAACTGGAAGTTTTATAGCCATCAGGACCAGCTCAACAAAAGTAAATGGGACGAGACACTGAGAAACTCGCGAGAAATGAAATTGGAGCACAAAATGGACAAGTCTGAAGAACGTGACAGGACTAAGGAGTATCATGTCTCTTCTACACCTTTTCTGACCCGGGGAAAAAAAAAAGAAACCCAAATACTTTTCTGGGTGGGGTCAGTGTAGAAATCTATTTTCTGAGAAGATATTTTGCCACACAAGGCAGTGATTAGTCATCCCTGATTCTAGGTAATTTTAGAGTTTGACAAGAGCTTAGCAGAGGATTATTATAAAGCAGTCATTACTTCCAAGCCAAAGCTTATTTCGATAGGCACACGGTGAACCCCAATCACGTGGTAAAAGTAATTTGCTGATATTTGGGTCCAGCAATACAGGGGCCCTACTGAGGATTAGGTTTATTAATTTCTGATCTGTGATGCAGTGTGAAATCTTGTCAAGTCCTTACCTACAAACTCCAACAAGCTGTTTCTTAAGCTCCTGTACATACACTGTGGTGTAACACAGCACTAATTTAACTGCAGCTCTCCCTTAAAAGCTTGATCAGAGTCTGACAATGGACAAATCTAGCTGCAAAGCGAGGCAACTCTTGACCTTATTAGCTGCGATCTCATTAGATATTGGAAATGTTACCTCATTATTTCTAGAGAGGCCCCAGAAAAACAGGATTCGAACTCACTATTTTAGCTTGTTATGTAACAGTGGAAAGTGTCTGCTTTATGAATTAATTCTTTCAGAGAACTAGTCTTTTCTGTGGCTGTTCCTTTTTTGGGGGGGAAACCCCAACAACACACATGCAAAACCAATTTATGCATTTCAGCCGTAGGATTTTAGAAGAAGGCTAAGAAGTCATTTGAATGAAAAGAAAACCAATCTGTTTTGAAGATAAAGTCCTGAAGAGGCACAAACTCTTTCATAAATGTTAAAGCTTGTGAGATGGGCGGCTGTATAAATTTGATTAATAAACAAACGAACAAATAAATAAACATGAAAATACCCACCCACCCTATTGGACCAATCACATGACTCTCACAGATCTGGAACAAACCAGAAACTCTTTAAATTTCCTTAGGAAGAATGAAGATGGAAAGCTCACAGTGGATCACTGCTGATTTATAGAAAGAGGGGGAAAAAAGCAGAGTGGGGGCTGAAGCAACTCATAGAACAGAAAGACTGTAAGGTGTTTTGTTTTGGTTTTTTTTAAAAAAAAAACACATTTACTTCCTAAAGAGTCCAAGCTAATTCCAAGCTTTTCCAATCATTTGGGAAATAACTATTTCCAAGTTTTCCAAGGGGATTTAACAATCTAAGCTGGGATCCAGAAAGAACAATAGAGAAAGGAACTCAACACCAGAGAAAAGTGCAACACAAAGGTTTTTATAGTTTCCCCCTCTCTTAATCATATACATCTTACTCCTCACTCTTAGGCATTTGGTAAAAACCACAGTGTTATCACATGCGTTATTGTAGCACTGACATGCTAAGGGTGACTAGGGGTGGCATAATAGTGGTGTGGGAAGTCAGCCCCGCAGAGAAGGAAATATTAAAAGGGCAGGAAAATATATTTCCTCAAAGGATCTTAAAGAGGCAGAAAAGCATGCCCAGTTTTCTTAATAGCCCCCAAGTCTCCCCCCCCAAGCAGAAACCAGCTCTGTAGAAATGCAGATGTAAATAATCCAGGTAGGTTGCAGGCCCCCAGCTAGAAGATTAAGAAGACAAAGACACCTAAAATCTACATACCCCACCCAAACTCTAAAACAGGACATAATAGGATTAACCCACAGATGCCAAAGGGACACAGGTCAAAATACATGACACATGAAATACAAAGCCTCAAACAGGAACAGGGAACAACCTCAAGAGCCCCAGAGAGTATAAAAACCCACTCCCTACATGTGCTCGTTCTCTTTTTTCTTCCAGAGCCATCTTTCTGTCTGGCTCTCCTCTTCAATAAACTGCAACCTTCTTTCTAAAGCAGTCGCCATGTTGTTTATTCCCGGCTTGGACTGAACCATGATGAAGACTTTTCCTTCAACAATGGTGTTCTAATCTCTAAGCGGCTGCCACAAAGAAGAGACCAATTCTGCAAAGTACCCAAAGGCAGAATAAGAAGGAGAGAATCAACCTAGAACTAAGGAGGAATTTCCTGACAGTGAGAACAATTAATCAGTGGAACAGCTGGCCTCCAGTAGTTGTAGGTGCTCCAACACTGGAAGTTTTAAAAAAGAGATTGGACAACCATTTGCCTGAAATGGTATGTTTCCTGCTTGAGCAGGGGGTGGACTAGAAGACCTCCAAGGTATCTCCCAATTCTGCTATTCTGTTAATGTAATATTAACAGAATGCCCCCAGACACCTATGTCTTCACATGAGTGAAGATCCACTGAAATTTGAGGCCTTTCCTGCATTACGTGCCAAGATACCACCTATGAATTCCCATCCCCCTTTATTAGATAAACTATCATTTCTGCCCTTTCCTCCCTCCCTCTTGCTTTTCCACTATTATTAGGAAGACTTTACTGATCTATTTTGAACAGCAGTATACCAATCAATCATTTCCTTCTGCAAACATCCCTAGCTCAAGAAAATCTGAGCATGTCGAACATAATCAGGCTGCTTTTGTTATAGGTAACTTTTGAGTGGCTTACTAGAGACTCTATGCAAAAAAAAAAAACAGGTTTGGGGGGGTCTCTGTGCAATCCATCAGACTTAGATATTGCTCTTCTGTTTCCAGATAATCAGCCTTAGTTGCCTAAAGACAATGCACAATCTGCTGTGCTTCCACCATAATGATGATGCTATCTGTTCAATTGGGTGCAATTCTTGGTGGTTCTATGGACCAGCTCATTCCCCATTTACCAATCTTGTATGGCTTCTTTCAGTTATTTTGTGCTCTGTTTGGTGTTGGCTTTGATGGTGTCAAGGTACCGTGTGACCATTCTCACATACGCACCTTTTCCGCCGAGTTTGAGCGCAAGACAGGGCTGAAATATGATTTTGCCTTCCATCATATCCTGGAGCAAATGATCATGTAAATATGTTCATGCAAATTGGAACACACACTAGTGTTCTTCTTCATCCTGTCAACTTTGCAATGAACCTGGCTGAAGCCATCTTGCTTGTTTTCAGTTGCCACAAGAATGGGAGGAGGTTTATGGAATTTTCATGTTAGTCTAAACAATTCTCTATCCCGTAGGAACCAAGGTCATCTCTGTTTGTTAGACTGGGGGGGGGCTGAGCATTTTGTTAGAAAGCCCACCAAACTAATCTATTGGGAAAGGTAGTTGTTGCATAGTACTGGGGTGGGAAGTTTAACTTTGTAATACTGTAACTTTTTGGAGGGAACTTTAGTCTTGGTTTCACTTTTGGCTGTGCTGATACTTAGAGGAAAACTCCAACCTCGGAGTTCTGTTTTAGCTGGTCTCCTCTATCAGAACCATGACACATACTTCCTTTATTTCACCCATCTGTTGCCAGCTCCAGTCCATCTTTTCACATTTCTTTCAGCCTCTAAATTAAATATAGGAGTCACACCTTGTGATGAAATCAATTAAAGGTCAGGATGTGCGAAGCTTGGCAGAGAGTTGTTTCATTTTCTTGCGTGATCAATCAATACCAACATTAATTAACTATTATAAAGGAAGACACAAGCAAACAATGAAGAAGGAAAATTATGGGGCCCAGGTTGAGAAATGTCTCGGTGAACAGGAGGAGGATGAAATCTTAAAATTGTGATTATTAAAGAAAGCCGCTTTGCTGTTTCTTGCTCTCTTAAGCAATTTTTAGACCCTTGGTTTTTCCATTGCCTAATGAATATGATATTTTGCTTTTACTGCAGTGCTCAGATGGATTAGGGAGCTGCTGACAACATTCTGGTTATGAAAGAGGAAGAATCCTGGGAATATTCAGAGAGGTCTTCTGCATACCGATGCATATTAATGAACTGTTGCCATTCCACAAAACTGATACAGTCAACTTAAGGAGCTACTTACAAGGGTTTTGTTTTTTTTAACTAATAAAAAACAGCTAGGTAGGGCAAGGGAATTGCAGCCAGTTTTGACTGCCCATGCATTTGATATTCTTTAAAAATATCACTGGAGGAAATAAAATAAATACAAGGAGAAAAAGGAGGGAAATGCTCTTTGGCAGCAATCAGCTGCATAATATGGCCTTCTGGAGATGTTAAGAGGATTACTTTAAGTAAGGAGTTTGCAACTGGCAGCTTATGTTCATCTACTTTCTGTAATAGTACATAAAATATTACGATATCCCATAAGTGTAAAAAGTGAAAAAAGAAAACTTGTTGTCCTGGTTTTTCAGAACATAAAGTTTCAATCTGTATTGCTTTTTTTTTTATTCACAAATGTACTGATTTATGGTTGTTTAGGCACATGTAACTACACCTGCTTAAGAGATATCCCCAAGTCCACATATTTTTCCTTGAGATAATTTAATGGAGGGTGCTTAAAAAGACAAAAATTGGAGCCGGCAGAAATATGTTTAAATTGGAAGAAACAATGCTGGGTAAGTTACATCACCTCACCGTTTTCCTTCTCTGAGTGTTCTTATCTGGAACTCCTACTATTTTCCGATACTCGATACTTGTTTTGCCTGCCTTCTCAGTCCAGAAATATCTATGGAGATTCTCAAACATCCAGGTCATGGTTGTCCCGAAGGTGCTTTTTCAAGAGACAACTGGACTTTGTTTTTCTTTTGAAGATGTTCCACTTCTCATCCAAGAAGCTTCTTCAGCTCTGGTTGGATAGTGGGGAATGGAAGGATTTATATTCCTTAAGGACAGCTGGTCATTTGCCTTCTTTTAAAGAGTCTCTGAGGCCACTTGGAGGTTTATCTGTGTCCTCAGGGTCACCTGAGTAGTGCAAATGTGGAGCCTTCTTAGAACTACTGAAAGGACCATGTTGTAGACTGGAGATAGAAGATGTCATATCCCTCCCCCTCTGTTGAGGGAAGGGCTGTTTAATTTTGACATAGATGGCCTCTTTGACCCCTCTTTCAAACCAGTGGTCCTCTCTGTCCAAAATGTGGACTTTGCTGTCTTCAAAAGAGTGTCTTTTACATGCAGATGGATCTGCTGAATCTTGTCCTGGTGGGTTTGTTCTCCTATGTTGTGCCATGTGTTTATGAAGGTCTTTAAAGAAAAACAAGAAAGTCCATTTGCCACTTGAAAAAAACATCTTTAGGCCATTCCAGAAATATCCTCGGGAAATGGGGTCTCATGCACAAATGAAAACTTGAGGTTTATCCCACACAATCCACCCCTTAGGCCTAAAATGTGTCACTTATTAGACTTAATGTGCACAGACAGCTGGAATTTTCTAAGGCTCTTTATTAGGGCCAACTAAAATGTCAACAAAATAAAAAGTAGAGCTAGGTACAAATGGCCTTTTGAAATGAACTGCCACATTTTGATACACAGAAGTGGGGTGGCAGTTTTCTTCAATTTTCCCCCAGGGAATGAGAAATTCTCCAAGAAGTACTTAGAGTCAGGAGTCCCCTTGGGTGATGCCGCTAGGGCCATAAGCACATGCAAAAATGTCACCTTTGAAAACATACTGAACTTGAAAATGACCATTTTGCACTGTTCTGGAACTGTTTCCTGAAACAGGTCTGAATTCAAATAGGGACGTGAGGAGGTTTCTGTTCTGAGAAAACGATCAGAAATGCGGTACACAACCGAACACCTTGTGCATTTTTGTTCATTGTACTTATAATGTGCCAACAGAGATACAAATGTGCTGCAGGCAGTTAAACAAACATTTTCCCCTCCTGCTTTATTTTCCTCCTTCATCTGTAAAAGAATGAGAATGCAACAGTGATTTATTGTTACTGGAGTAACTATTTCTAGGTTAACCTTCTCTACTTGATATGAGTTCAGCTTAAGCTTGTGACTCTCCATGTGTCTAGCTTTCTGTACAAATCCCTCCTCCTTCAGAGTTAATCAAGAATGTTAATTAGGCATGATTAGCATTTCTCCAGCTGACAGAATGTCATCTTTCTTGATCTTTGTAGGCTTGGCGCTATTCTGAAATGCTTCAGAAGTTTTCTCGCAACCCATTCTGGAGCTATTCAGCAGCCTTAGCTCCATTCTAGGACAAGCAAATCTTCAGGAACTAAATCTCTTCTTCTCTTTCATTGTTCTACCTTGTGGAGAATTATTTGTGTCAAATCCTCATCCCAATGACCAAGTGTTCGGCACTAGTAGCAGCCCTCAGGTAGAGATCGGGAAGATGAGTGTTAGCGGACAAGTAAATATACAATTTAAATCCATGTCAGTTGCTCTGTGCTTGATAAGGAAACTGTCAGCACAAAGAATCAGGATCACACATAAGTTCCAGTTCAGAAGATGTATTGCTCAAATTCATACACAAGAATCTGGTCAACTAATGGTCAGTAATAAATTGGTGCTAAATAAGAGTTAACTGAATTCAGGGGGCGGGCTGGATTTGCTTGTGGACATGTAACGATTCTAGGCTGAGTTCTCTCTTGACTCTGTCTTCAGGCTCAGCCTGCTCTTCTCCTACAGAAAACTCTGTAACTATCAATGAAGCTTCTGCTGCATATCAAAGAGTAGCTGAGAGGTGTTTTAATCAGGACTTTTAGTACATGGTGAAACCTTCCTCCATGTACCACTTGCTAGTTTTGATCTACATTCTTAATTTAGCAAATTATCCTTAATGATGCAGTATATCTCTCTCATTTCAAAGTCAGTTACATAGGTGAAGCCATTGCAGTCCAAATGATTTGTTTTCTAGCCCATGATAAATGTTGATGGCTTTGTTTAAATTTTAATATTATCCCCACTCCACCAAGTTTTTCTTTGATGCCATATGGGTAATTCTGACACACTGAACAAACAGTCGAGCTGTCTATTGACACATCCAGCAATTAAAACAGTGCCTAGTTTTGACTGCTGAAATTTGTGTTGGGTGGAGAAATATTACAGCATACTTTGCTCCTCTTCTAAGCAAGGGTCAGTTAACACATTTATGAAAACATAAAAGTGATAATCATCCCCCAAAGACCTATTATATTCTCTGTAATCTGGGTGGTAAAAGTGCCCGATTGTTGTTTCAATCTGTAATACTTTTTCCTGCCTAAACAAACATAAACAGATTCTTTTTTTTTCAATTATTAGAGCTGAATTGCAAGCTTTTTGAAGAAGGAAGTGCATTCTCTGGTGAGGTATTTGAACATTTCCCTAGATGAGCAGAAGCAGCTTGGAAGTTGGGCCCCCTCCATAGCTTTTTTTTTAAAGCAACTGATTACGCTGGTTGATACCAACATAAAAGAGTTGAAAGCTGATGTCTCTCCTGTGCATTTTTCTTGCCTCTTCCTCCATCCCAATAACTTAGCTCAAATTTCCCAAATGGGAAATCTACAGATTGGAGCATTGTTATTCTTTGGATTTTGCCTATTTTGCAAAATTTGCAACTTCGAGTTTCCCACTTGAAAACATGTTCCCCCAATGCATATAGAAATGTTTTGTCACTATCCATTAAGTATCTTTTTTTTTTTGCAGGTTTCCTTGGGGTGAAGCGAACCCAGATAGAAGGCTGCCTCCCCTTTTTATTACCTGTTACAGTGGGTGGTTACATAAGGCATCACATGGTTACAAACAGCCAATGACAAAGTTATAGCTGTGGCCAATAGCAAGGCCACAGCTATAACTTTGTCATTGGCTGTTTGTAACCATGTGATGCCTTATGTAACCACCCACTGTAACACACCCCCATCCTCTTCTTTTATAACCCTATTTTCACACAGAACTCAAATGTTCCTCTTCTTGCAAACATACTGCTTTCATTTGGATTTCCTTTGCTTCCACAATCACTTTCCCCCAAGGTCCACCTTTGATGTTACCAAAACTGGGAATGCCTCATTATTTGCTATCTTTCACTCAATCTCTGAACCTTTCCCCACCAACAGTCAATGAACCATGATATTTGTTTATCTATTGCTGTGAATTTTGCTCACACGATATCTCTGAAACTAATGGCCATCTTTTTTTTTTTAATTATAAAAATTCTTTTATTAAAACAATCAACATTGGACATAAAAAACATATTATGAGGCAATCATCATGACACCTGGTATACAATACTAAGTATTAGTCTTTGAAAACGTCTGAATTTAAGCAGATGCTCACCTGTGATGACCCAGGGCCCCAAACGGAGGCAAAGCAATTAGCTGGTCAGAATAATTGTCTTTGTAAGTACTGCCAACGTTCACCCAACAGCCCCCACATATGCTGGCACAAGTTCAAGAAAACAGTCAACGGAGTTAAACAGTTAAACAGATAACAAACAAAGTATGATCTTTTCAACGCCCAGCTTGCCTATAACCTGCGAACTGCAAAACTGAGGACAGCAAGGAGAACTCAGCAGGAAACAAACTTGATCCAAAATACAAAGAGTCCAGGTACAAGAGCTCACATCACAAGAGTTCACGTTTGTTCCTGGCAAATGCCCACCCCACAGCGTCTCCTTAAATACCTACTTCCCAGGTGTGCCTTGTGGAGTGGGGCATGATGCTCTCCTCCCAAGCAAGCGAGCCTGCCTCTGTTGTTCCCTCCTCCTCCTCTCTGCTCTCCTAGCTTTGGGATCTGGTGGGGAGGGGACTTGATCCTCGCCTGAGCTCTGCCTTCCCTGTTCCAAACTTGAAGGGTCTTGGCCTGCTTCAGCCTGCTCCTCCCCACAGTCCTCCGAAGCCACAGACACCCCCTCCTGGGCCTCAACAGGGAACTCCATGTTGTCCTCAGAGTCAGGTTCAGACGGAGGCATGACACTCACCAAACAGTCACCATTCTCGCAAATGAAGGCCTTTCTCATTCATTCCTTGGTTTACAACAAGCCCAAATGCCTTTTCCGCATGTTTTCATCTTGCTCGCAGGCACTAGTTCATGTCACCTAACAGAATATTTCTTTCCCCCTATATATACATCTTGGATAACATTTATATAGAACATTGCCCATTGTTTTCCTCAAAACCCATCTCTGGTTCTTCTCATCGCCATTTAGTGAAATGTGATACACAATTTTCACCAAGCTTTGACTTCCTAATTTCATACACAACTAGAAGAACTTAGAGGACTATAAGCTATACTTTCTGATATACATTTTAGGCCTTTCATTCAGGAATGAATGAATAAACCAATTATTTCATTTTATTTGCTATCCAGGTCCTTTATAATTTACATTCCAAATTACAATTTTTCCATAAACCATGGTTATCACTAGATGAGCCCATAGTTGTTGATCTCTATTGTCCACCATGGGTTTGGTCAATTGAGGCTTTTACACAATGCTTTCGAATATTCTAGGAAAAGTATAGATCTGGCTACCAGTCTTAGCTGAAGTCACCAATAAAATTCCCTGCTAACAGAAAGGGCAGTCTGAATCTCTTTTGGCAAACTTGGTTATTATGCCCTAACTGCAACCAAAGCACAACTTTTGACGCAATCCTATGCAAGCTAGGTCTCCAATCTCAAAAGCCCATCTATGTTAGGCTGTAACACCCTGATGGACCCAGAATTTGCAGATAGTCTCAAAGTTAGGATGTTTGTCTATTTGTCAACTCCATACACAGAGTCGCATAGACACTTAGAAGAATGTATGTGTAGAAGATTCTTCTTACTTTTCCCATCCTTTCTTATCCTCGAACAGATCTTATAAGTCAACTTACTGTTGCCCACATACCACCGATAAGAAAATCCATACAGTATTGACAATACATCTGAAATATGAAGTCACTTGCTGGTAGCATTTATCATTTCATAATAATTATTGCAGCAGTCTATGGAATCCAAACACAGCACCATTATTATGTGAAATTAAAGGAAAATAAAACAAGAATGCAAATCAACAGAGGGTCCATTTGGACTCCAACTTGACGACTCTATAATTATGGCAGAGATTGCTGAGCGCCAGCTTTGCAGGGCTCATGATGATACAGAAACGAAGCAGCATCGATGCGAATTATGCTGCCATTAGGAAAATGAAACACTGAAGCAACTGTGGAAATAAAATCGGGATTTTTGCTTCTTGCAGGGAGCAGAAATATTTCATAGCCTAGCCTCCTTCTCTGCTCACTAACCGTGTATTCATCTGGCGATGGATTTATGCTCATTGCAAGAAAGACAAAAATAAAGTATGTATCTTAAAAGAAATAGAGGAAGGATTCTCTATGAACAATTCTCCCTCATCTTCAGAGTAGAGTTATATTTTAATTCATTTTTTTCTAAAAAGGGAGATGATTAAATATGCCTATCCTTAGCCATTAAAAAAAAGATCATGCATTGAATGAATGGGGAGGCATGTTCGTCAAGAGCCGTGTTGCAATTTCAGGATCACTTTTCCTGGAACCTAATTGGAAGGTTGAACCAATCATTAAGTTTTCCTTATGAATAACTTATTATTATAAAAACCATTGGTATGAATGGCAATAATGATACCTCAAAGAGCTTACAGTCTAACATTCTTTGCAGGTCAAATAATAGATCAAGAGAAAAGCAATAGGCAGCCATTCCTGCTGAATATATTTAATGTTACTTACTGAATGAATTGCTGTCTCATATGATAAAGGTATTGATTGATTATATTTATACTTCCTTCATCAATATAGCCAATCTAGGAGGGCTGTAAGTCAAATCAGACACATATTTATGGTGGGAGGTCAAACTAAAATGTTTATTTGAAGATTCAAGGGTTCCACTTGGTGGGATCACTGGTGAAGGTTTGTATATCACCTTTCCTTCAAATATTCCTTCCTACCATTTCCCCCCCCCCTCCGTTGGATATGTTCCACTGAAAGACAGTAGTAGGTCCAAAGCTGAGAGTAAATCTGAACTTTGATCTCCTTAGCCTTAGTCCAATCCACTTTACCATCACAACAAACCAACATGCATTAAGAGCCATGTTTCTTTTCAAGATATATATGTAACCCAACTTTTTTCACTTTGACCACTCTCCTGTTGTATTGGCTTCAGGTCCCAGAAGTGGTGACCCAGGATGATCAACTGGAAATATAGAACAGCACAGACAGAAGGCATCACATCAAAGAACCTGGTTTAATATATAGTTGTGTGGCATATAGCCACACCATTGCAGAATCTACAGAATTTGACTGCCCATAATTTTTAGACTTAATTATTTTTGACATGAGCATGTAGTCTGGGTTTGGAAAGTAATTGTTGTTCAAAGCATTTACATTGGCTATTTGAATGTTACCTTGGTTACAGTATTGTTTTATACAGTGTGTCAGACTTCTCACCACAGATTAGCAGTAAAAACAGAAATCAGTGAAAGCTTTTCAGCTCTTCCTTAGACACTGCAGAAGATTTACAGATGTGTCTTGGCTAGACTACACAGCAGCAAAGAATGAAGGTTTAATGCAACAGTTGGTATCCTACTGCAGAACAATAATCCAGAGCCTTTGTGTAGCAGTGCTCAAAAATTTAAACTTTATGTTTCTTTCTCCTTTTGAGTTAAAAGATACTTGGCAGTTCAGCTGATAACTTTGGGTGGCTGGAATATAAGTACATAATGGTTCCCATGAGTTTCAGGTTTGGCCCAATTATTCTTCCATATGTATTGTTCACAAATGATCCTTTCTGGCTCTGTGGTTTGGCTAGGGATTCAGGCCCACTTACAGGTTATTAAGAGGAGACCCAAACTCACTGGTAGCCTCACACTGCAATGAACAAGGACACTCATTCAATTTTGCAGCTATTAAGATTGTTGGATGAGCAGACACAAAAACAGCCAGTTTTTGTGAGTGAGTCGACAGGAATGCTGATTTACCACCAGCCTATCAAGTACTTAGAAGGCGAGGGCTGGGCAGCACAAGCAAAAGACTTAAAAGCCAGCCATTAACACATCTCAATCAACATCTAAAAAGCCACATACAACAGGCACTATAAATGCCACTCAGCACAAACTCTTCTAGAGAGATGATCCCTGAAGATGGGCTCCAGCAGAAGTCTGAAAGCTTGGAAGACTAAACCTCTGGTCCTGGTGACTGACCCATATTGGACCCTGCATAAAAAATGGAGTCCATTATCCCCTCCAAAGTAAAAGTAATAAAGGATCATGGGAAATATTCTTTAATATATGACCAGATGCTTTGGCTCCAGTATTTAATCACTAATGGATTGATTGGGTTTTTAATCCATTCAATAATAAAAGCCTCTCAGTTGGTTGCAAAGCATATTTAATCGTTACTCCTTGAATTATATTTTTTCCAATTGTGTTATCAAAAAATGATCAGGCACAGATCTCTCTGGTTTTTGTGTTTGTTTTTAATTCCACCTGTCTACCGATAATTAATCTCCAGACTTCTGCCAAGGTCTTTTGGAATTACAATGAGAGGAAGTGGTGCTTTTCAGGCCTGGTTTTATGATGATTTAGTGTGAGGCATTTATTTATCAATCTTATGTATACACCGCTCAATAACCAAGACCTCTGGTGGCTTACAATATCAATGAAGAAATAAAATGTAACCCACACTTTGGCAGAATGAAGCGGATGCCCAAGGCAGTAATTATTGAGGAGAAAAGATCAGAAACAAGAGGCTGGAGAACAGATCTGTGTGTTCTGTGTGCTTTCCCCAGATCTGCTGCTCTCAAATGCTGAGAAGGATGCTATTCACCAGCACTGAAGTGAAGGTTCAACTGGAAGTCTAATCAGCTTCCATCCTTGGAACGGAAGACGGTCAAGGAATCCTTGTTCTTTCATCTCAGTTGGCATGATATTTCCTAGCCCGTCCAGGTCTTTTCGAAGAAAGCAAACCAACAGAATGTCAATCATATGCTGTACTTGGTAAAACCAACCTCATTCCCTCAATAAATAAATAAATAAAAGAGGATTGGGAGGGAGGAATTCAACTGCCTTGGCTGTGAGTTGACATGTTATTGTTGTTCAGTTGCTAAGTAGTGTCTGACTCATCACGACTCCATGGACCAGACCCCCTGTCCTTCACTGTCTCCTGGAGTTTGCCTAAATTCATGCTCATTCCATTGATGACACTATCTAACCATCATCTTATCCTCTGCCATCTCTTCTCCTTTTGCCTTCCTTCTTTCCCAACATCGGGGTCTTTTCCAAGAAGTCCTCTCTTCTCATTTGGTGGCCAAAGTGTTTGAGCTTCAGCTTCAGTAATCTCTCCATCTGAAGAGCAGTCTGGGTTGATTTCCTTTAGGATCTCCAACACCACAACTGGAAAGCATCAATTATTTGGCACTCAGCCTTCCTTATGGGATGAATTTAATGGTTCCACAGACAAGAAAGGACAGACTGGCCTCGCCTGTCAGTCTAAGCCAGCCTTTCTCAACCTCAGGGTTTTATAAAAGGTTGCTAGGGTGTTTATTTAAGTATTAAGGTGAGCTCTAGGAAGCTTACAACAAATTTAAAAGCAAGATAAAACATTAAAATATTAAGGCAGTAAATATTTACCCAGAGTCTCTACATAGCCACAAAGTCCAATCTCTCTTGAATTTCATTGGCCCTTATCAAGTGCTAACCCTTACTTAAACAGATTCGGCTGGATAGGCATGACCAATAAATCACTTTAATTGGAATTTCACGTGTGGTCCTGGCCTTTTGCACCTGACATTAGCCATGTAATCATTTATTGACATGAATTGACTTTCTCATTGGCATTTTTGGTAAAGGGAGATTTTAAATAAGTCTTCTTAAAGACAAAGACAAACAAATATAACAGTCCTCCTGAGAAAAACAATGACTGGATAACATATGATGTTCTGTACCCTTTCATGGGCTGTAGAGGCTAACCACCCATCTCCAGATGGCAAACATTATACAAAATGTCCAGTATGTGACTGCATTTTTTTTGTAAGAAGAATAAAGCAGTGATCTTTATAAGGCCATTAGGCCTTAGCTACTTATGTTAACAGCAACAAAAGTATAGGACTGATCAATGAGAGGGAAAAACTGCTATTCTGAAGCTGTCAATTATACCATGCTTAGAATCAGCAGCCTAGCAACGGAAGGAGGTTGGAGAAATTGGGAGTGAGACAGTTTTGCAAATTGTGAAGTCATTAAATTGTGATGATGGCTAAGAAATAGAGAGAGGGAGAGAAAGACTGGGGAGACGTGGCATGAAAAAGAAAAGAAGATTTGCTATGTTTCTATAAGGTTTATCCTAGAGAGGCTTTCAAAACACCAAGGAAGCTTTAATTAATTACATCTTTTGAAAGGCTTACATGGGAACAATTATTATCACTTATTAACTAACACTTATTTTTTAATAAGGAAATAAGGCCAAGAAGTTAACAACACTGGCAAGTTTTGAATTTTGCTTTTACTGAAAAGGCTGAGAGGTATAAAACAAATGCATCAATTCATCTAGTCATACATTCAATTAAAGAACTCTCCCCCCCATATTCTTATTCTTTTAACTTGAAAATAGATCTTGTCCATTTCTCTTTGGGGAGATTATTAATATATATCTGGGCAGTAATTACATTAATTGTATATCTTTTCAGTTAAAGTCAAATATACATAACTTTTAGTACCCTAGTAGTATATTTAGTATACTATTAAGAATGCTAAGTAGATATAGGGCACATCAAGGACCAAATGCAGTGAAGGTCTCAGCTTTAAATAGTTGAAAAGAAAGTTTGACAAAGTCACAGAAAAATGCGACCAAAATCAGGGCTGGGATAACTGTAGGTTCAAAGCAGGTGATTAAATTAGACTCAGAGGAGAATGTAACTGATTCACTAATTCACGGATAGGAACTGAACTTCAGAGTGTGGAATCTGGGACTGATCTGCATGGGGTCACACTGGTTGGTAACTTGGATAATTGGGCTTGGGGTCTTGTAATGCCTTTAGCTGATAAACCAATGTGACCATTCATTGGAGATCTGGAAAAGGGGAAACACAAATTGTGTGTGCCTTCAGTCTCAAGGATAGATTGCTGCAGGATGGCCTTGCTAGGCTAAATTTGGAAATGGTCAAGACCTTTTTTTTATCCATCAATGCTTTGCTGATTCCCCTGCCTAGCCTAGCAATATTAACCATGCAGGATTTCTCTTATATATACTCTTAGGGCTCTGCTTTCTACATCCCACATCCCCATATTCAATTCCTTGGTTGTACAGAAGTGAAAAACACATGAAATCCAGATATTAGCCCCGTCTCTCAATGTGTAAGCGTGCCAGATTCTAAGCTTTATTTTAAACTCAATTTCATGTAGATGATGCATCTTTGTGCCTGTATCCTTCATGGAAGGAGCCAGATTTATGTCATTGAATCACTGCCAGCTGACATTTTCTATAATGTTTAATGGTACATGATAACTTTGCAGCCAGAAACACAGCCTCTATGAGGGAACTTAATGAATGGAGCCATCAGCAGAATCAATACGCATCCTGGCTTCTTTTTAAGGTTAATATCCATCTCTTATGGGAGAAACAAATATTCCCCTCCAATGCTTTATTATTTATTTATTTATTTATTTAATTTTCATCCTTGATGCCCACATCTCAGTAAATATGAAAATATTACCCTCCTTTGCTTTCTTGCAATTTGGCATCGTTACTGATGTCTTAATATATGAAAGCAAAAGCTGGCATGCAAATTTTTTCATCTGTGCTGTTTGCCAAGATTTTTTTTATATATATAAATAATCACATAGAGGGAATTAATTTGAATAAATATGATTCTGAAAGGAAGAAAGGAAGGAAGGAAGGAAGGAAGGAAGGAAGGAAGGAAGGAAGGAAGGAAGGAAGGAAGGAAGAAAAAAAGAAAGGAACAAGGGAGGAAGGGAGGGTGGGAGGAAGGAAGGAGGAAGGAAAGGAAAGGTGGAGGGGGAGGGAGGGAGATAGAGAAGAAGGAAGGAAGGAAGGAAGGAAGGAAGGAAGGAAGGAAGGAAGGAAGGAAGGAAGGAAGAGTGGAAGGAAGACTAGCCCACAGGAACGACTGTTCTTTTTGTAGACAATTCTTACATTAATTAATGGAAATCATAAATCATTTTAACACAGACAGGAATGAGCGACAATGAGCTTTCCAAGCACATGACTCAGGGGATCAGTTTAAAGATTGCTTACCCAAAGTCAATGGGTAAGCAAACAAGTTACTCTGGTAAGTAGACGCTCTCCTCCCACTTTTCTATGCTTGCACTCAGCATGCCTTTCTTCTTCCCCTTTGCTCCAACACAGACTCCCTGTGCTTGCATGCTTCCCACACCCTCTTTCCTTGATCTTCCTGAGCTCACATCCCACCACAATGCCCTCCTCCTCCTCCTCCTCCAGTTCACGTGCAACCTTCACAAGGCAAGCCTTTCACGGCCTCCCCCATCCTTCTCCTGCACTCTTTACGTGAGATTCCTTCTACTTTCCACTTAATGACTATATGCCTTGAGTTATAGGGACTGCCTGGATTACTGTCACTAAGCACTGTGCTTATGCGATGTCAAGCTTTACAACTGGAATACTTATTGACAGCATGGTTTCAGTCATAACTTCAGATGCTACCTATATGCCCAGAGAGCCAGTTTGGAGTAGTGGTTAAGACACCAGGCTAGAAACCAGTAGACTCTGAGTTCTAGTCCTTTTTTAGGGACAAAGCTGGATGATCTTGGGCCAGTCACTCTGTCTTAACCATAGGAAGGAGGCAACGACAAACCATCGGAAAAGCCTTGCTAAGAAAATTGCTTGCCAGGATTCAACAATGACTCAACGGCACACCCACACACTCAGACCACAAACAATGCACCTACTTCTTCACAGGAGGCCAAAGGTTTTTCTCCTTAGACTACCAATCAAATTATGTTGCCATTTTACTGTTTTATAAAGCTGGTAATTTTTGTCAAGTATTCAGGTTCATCTTGTTAAGAATGAGGACAACATTTTCATCAAAAGCTCTTCCTTGGAGCCTTCTCATCCATAATTAATTTAGACTCCATTCTAAATTAACACTTTGTAATAAGCATGTTTAGATGTTTCTGATTACATTGAAAGAAAGAAAGAAAGAAAGAAAGAAAGAAAGAAAGAAAGAAAGAAAGAAAGAAAGAAAGAAAGAAAGAAAGAAAGAAAGAAAGAAAGAAAGAAAGACAGAGAGAAAGAAAGAAACAGAGAGAAGAAAGAAAAAAGAAAGAAAGAGAAACAGAGAGAGAAGAAAGAAAGAAAGAGAGAGAGAAACAGAGAGAAGAAAGAAAGAAAACAGAAAGAAAGAAACAGAGAGAGAAGAAAAAAGAGAGAGAGAAGAAAGAAAAAGAAAGAAAGAGAAAGAAAGAAACAGAGAGAGAAGAAAGAAAAAAGAAAGAAAGAGAAACAGAGAGAGAGAAGAAAGAGAGAGAGAGAGAGAGAGAGAGAGAGAGAGAGAGAGAGAGAGAGAGAAACAGAGAGAGGAGAGAGAGAGAAACAGAGAGAAGAAAGAAAGAAAAACAGAAAGAAACAGAGAGAGAAGAAAAAAGAAAGAGAGAGAGAGAATGAGAGAAACAGAGAGAGGAAAGAAAGAAAGAAAGAAAGAAAGAAAGAAAGAAAGAAAGAAAGAAAGAAAGAAAGAAAGAAAGAAAGAAAGAAAGAAAGAAAGATGAAGAACTTCTAAAGGATGGACCAATGTATCTTGTGGTTTGAAGTAGAACAAAACATCATAACTTCAGACCAAGAAAAGCATCATTCTTTATTTGTAGATTGGCTCACAAAAATAAACAAGCAGGTATTGGTGGACCTATCTTTCATGTAAAGTATTGTAAGGTTTTGATATTTCTGCAGTGGAGAATCTGTTTTCAGAAATTTGAAGTTGATAGGATAAATCCATCTTCTGAATACTCTATTCTTTCTTACTGTAGGACCTTTCATGTCCAGTAAGAAGACTTCTCTAAATTGTCAGAGACTGTGAGGGGTGAAGGATCTGTTTTTTCTTTCTTTGTTTGATTTTTCTCTTCTCATTTTTATGTCACATTTTCATTACCACTAGATACAAACACATATCTTATTTATCGGCTTAATAAAGCATAAAATTAGGCTGAAAAAAGATAATGTTTGCCAGGAGGAACTAAGGTTTGTAGAAATTGCAACTGGAAAAACCAACTAAAGTTCCACAAAATGTACTGAGTTAATGAATGTCAAAGAGATATGTAGGCGTTTTGTTTCCCTTCACATTATGGGGCTGCAAATTGGTATGGGAATATATGAATTAGATAAGGGAAAGATAAATGGATAAGATAGGAAGACCGGTTGCACAGAAAATACAGAATTGATATTGTTTTGTTTAATCTTAACAAGAACAATCAGAAAGATTATAAATAATATCTTGAGCCCATGTGCTGACCAGGAAGGTTTCCAATGGATGCATACAGCAGGAATGTGATAACAACCAAGGGGACAGCAGGCCTGAATTTTCTAGAAAACCAAAATTCACCAGTGGCGTATTGCTGCAGATATCCAGAAACAAGCTACCCTTCAGTCTAATAAAATTTGAAATGGACCTATCCACCAAGAAATCACTCAGGATCAAGGACTCCATCCAAGTAACCCTCAACTTTCCAAATTTTCTTGTTCCCTTTCATTAGTAGGGCAAACATACATGTACCTACATTTATAGCTTTGCTGATAGCCATTAAACTAGATTCAAGCTTCCTTTCAATATTGCAGATAAGCACTTCCTCAGACCTGCATCAGGGAAGAGAATCAGAGTCAGAGGATTTCATGATCAAATAAATGATTTGTGGGAAATTCTATTTGACTGTGAGTCATATGTTCCAACTTTCCTATGCTCTATTCTATTCTGTTCTGTTCTGTTCCGTTCCGTTCCACTTCGTTCCATTCCATTTTTTCTATTCTATTCTATTCTGTTCTGTTCTGTTCTGTTCTGTTCTGTTCTGTTCTATTTCTTATTCCATTCCATTCCATTTTTTCTATTCTATTCTGTTCTGTTCTACTCCGTTCCTCATTCCCCACTCTCCATTCCATTCTAGTGTATGGGTCCTTTCCCCAGATATTAAGTTTATTCAGTAATACAATTTTTTTCCTATATATATATTTTCACTTCACTTTCCTCCATTCCACTTGACAGCCATCCTAATTCACTATTTCCTCTGCTATCCTGTCTTTATTATCTTTGGCTCTAAGCTCCCTTCCACTAGTTCTTATTCCATCTTGGCTTTCCATGTCCATCCCAGCAGACCTTTTCCCCATTGGTCCTCTGATCTAAAACTCCTTGCCAATAATACTTTCTATATTTTTTGAAATGATTTTCCATTACTAAATAAAGATGCTTTATTTATTTAAATATGTGACTTGATATGATCTTTTTTATATGTCCAAATAAAAAAATGATGCTATTCATTCACTACCTTGTCACTACATAAGAACATAAGAACATAAGAAGAGCCATGCTGAATCAGGCCAAAGCCCATCGAGTCCAGCATTCTGTGTCACACAGTGGCCCACCAAATGTACATGGGGATCTTGAGCAGAAAGAGAAGGCAAAACCCTCCCTTTCCCTTGACCCCCAAACAAATGGTACTCAAGGGAATCCTGCCTGCCTCAACCAACATAGAGGCGGCACATGGACATCCGTTTTAATAACCACCGATACACTTTGCATCCATGAATCTATCTAGCCCTGCCTTGAAGCTGTCAAGGCTGACAGCTGTCACGACCCCTTCAGGAAGTGAATTCCATAAATCAACGACTCTCTGGGTGAAGAAATATTTCCCTTTATTTGTCCTCACTTTCTTAGCTATGAGCTTTAGGGAGTGCCCCCTTGTCCTGGTATTGTGTGATAGAGAAAATAATTTTTCTCTATCCACCTTTTCTATCCCATGCATGATTTTATACACTTCGATCAAGTCACCCCTTAAACGCCGTCTTTCAAGGCTGAAGAGACCAAGGTGTTGCAATCTGGTTTCATAAGGGAGGCGCTCCATTTCCTTGATCATTCTTGTTGCCCTTTTTTGCACCTTTTCCAGTTCCATTATATCCTTCTTGAGGTGCGGTGACCAGAACTGTACACAGTACTCCAAGTGTGGTCTCACCATCGATTTGTACAGAGGCAATACAACACTTGCTGACTTATTTTCGATTCCCTTCCTAATCATGCCAAGCATGGAATTTGCTTTTTTTACTGCTGCTGCGCATTGGGTTGACATCTTCATCGAGCTGTCCACCAAAACCCCAAGATCCCTTTCTTGGGTTGTCTCAGAAAGTTTGGTCCCCATCAGTTGGTAAGTATAATTGGGGTTCTTTGCCCCGATGTGCATAACTTTGCACTTGTTTAGGTTAAAATGCATTTGCCACTTTGTTGCCCACTCACACAATTTCGAGAGATCCTTCTGGAGCTCCCGACAATCAGTTTCACTTTTCACAACCCGGAACAATTTAGTGTCATCAGCAAACTTGGCTACCTCACTATTAACTTCTACATCCAGATCATTGATGAATAAATTAAAAAGTAAAGGCCCCAAAACTGAACCTTGGGGTACACCACTTCTCACTTCTTTCCATCCGGAGAATTGTCCATTTATTGCCACCCTTTGCTTCCTACAATTTAGCCAGTTACCAGTCCAGGACAAGACCTGTCCTCTAATTCCGTGGCTGGAGAGCTTTTTTATGAGCCTTTGGTGAGGGACTTTGTCAAAAGCCTTTTGAAAGTCAAGATATACAATATCAACTGGGGCCCCTTTATCTATGTATTTATTTACACCCTCAAAGAATTCTAACAAGTTAGTAAGACATGATTTGCCTTTGCAGAAACCATGTTGATTTTCTTTCAGCAATGCCTGTTTTTCTATGTGCCCTGTAATTTTATCTTTAATAATGGTTTCCATCAGTTTGCCTGGAACTGAGGTTAGACTGACTGGTCTATAGTTTCCTGGATCACCTCTGGATCCTTTCTTGAAGATCGGGGTTATATTTGCTTCCCTCCAATCCTCCGGTACAGTGCCTGATCTTAGAGAAAGATTGTATATTTTAGCTAGAAGTTCAGCAATTTCACACTTGAGTTCCTTGAGAATTCTAGGGTGGATGCCATCTGGACCCGGCGATTTGTTGACGTTTAGTTTAGAAAGGCATGCAAGAACATCTTCCTTGTTTATCTCTATCAGGTTTAATTCTTCTATTTCCCTCCCTGGGAAAACTAATTCAGTGGCAGGCAAATGTTCTCTATCCTCTTCGGTGAAAACGGAAGCAAAGAAGTCATTTAGCCTCTCAGCAATCTCCTTGTCTTCTCTGATTATCCCCTTCTGACCATTGTTATCAAGTGGCCCAACTGATTTTCTGGTTGGGTTCCTGCTTTTGATGTACTTAAAAAAGGTTTTGTTATTATTTTTAATATTCTTGGCTATATGCTCCTCAAAGTCTCTCTTGGCTTTCATGACTATCGCCTTGCATTTGGTCTGCCAGAGTTTGTGATCCCTCCTGTTCTCCTCGGTAGGAAGAGCCTTCCATTTCTTAAATGAGTTTTTCTTCTGTCCAATAACCTCCTTTACCTCATTCGTAAGCCATACTGGTATCCTCTTGGACTTTCCAATCCTCTTTCTTCTTTTAGGAATGCATTTTATTTGAGCCTGCTGTAACGTATTTTTAAAGAGTTTCCAAGCATTTTGGAGGGATTTGACTTTTTTTACTGTTCCTTTTAGTTTCTTCTTTACTATTTTCCTCATTTTGTCAAAATTCCCTCTGTGAAAGTTTAAGGTCTCTGTGTTAGTTTTCACTGACAATTTGCTATCCATGGTTAAGTTGAAGGTTATTGTGTTGTGATCGCTGGTTCCTATGGGCTCGGTTACAAGGACATCATGAACCAAATCCTGTGTGTTAGTTAGAACCAAGTCCAGGATCCTCTTTCCCCTGGTAGGTTCCATGACCATCTGCTCAAGGGAATAATCAGCTAACATGTCGAGGAACCTTGTCTCTCTATCATGTGTAGAACAAGAATTTACCCAATCTATTTGGGGATAGTTGAAGTCCCCCATTATGACTACCCTATTTCTTTTTGAGGCCTCCTTAAATTCATTTTCCAAATAGCAATCTGCCTCTGGAGTTTGGTTGGGAGGGCGATAGCAGATCCCTAACGTCAGATTAGTTTCCTGTCCTGGGATTTTTATCCACAATGTTTCTGTGGGTGAGTTTGAATTTTCTTGAATTTCGAGTTCATGAGATTCTAACTCCTCATTTATGTACAAGGCCACGCCACCACCATTTCTCCCTCTCCTGTCCATCCTATACAATTTGTAACCTGGAATCCTTGTGTCCCATTGGTTTTCATCTGTCCACCAGGTTTCTGTTATGCCGATAATATCAATATTATTTTCCTTCACCAAGCATTCCAATTCCCCTATTTTTGCTCGAATGCTTCTAGCATTTGTGTACAGACCTTTATATGTAATTTTCTGGTGCACTTTCAACTTTGACTGTGGATTTTGACTGTAGAATTTGGTTGTAGAATTTGTAGATGGTCTACCATGTCCTTTTGCTTGACTATTACAATTTAGTTTTCCTGTTGACTCACCAATGTGTGCATAACTTCCACACTCCATATTAGGCAGTGCGCCTTCTCGAACCGGAAGCTGCCCAGCTCCTGTCGACTTGCCCCTATGAATCAGTTTAAAAGCTGCTCTGAAACCTTTTTAATATTAATCGCCAACAGTCTGGTTCCATTATGGTTCAAATGTAACTACCTTTTAGTGTATGATGTGGTGGCAAACTGGGCTAGAAATATATATCAAATGAATAATAAATGCAGATGTTCTTCTAAAACAGACTTTTCAATACTTTCACAAAAGTTCCAATACGTGTCAAAAGTCCTTTGTGTTTGGCTTTCCCAGCTATCATTTGGAATATTTATAACTATTTTGTGACATTACCATAATTCACCCATAAACCAAGAAGCAGAGTTCATAGGCTGGGAATTTAATAGTTTCTGGGGTGTGTGGGGGTGCGTGCATGTGTGCACATGTTTAATATTTTATTTACCGTGTGTAACAAGCATATCCATTTCGGTTCCAAATAACAAAAACAGTTGAAAAGCCATTTCCACCCCTGCCTGCATTAACCACACGTACGTTTTGCACAGCAGGAAATTCTGCTGTTCCTGTTCCTGAATCAAAGTGAAGTTTAATAATGAGCACTGCAGATGCCTCAACAACACTTCCCATTAAACAAGGGAAAGGAGCAAGTTTACTGTGAGTGTGAGCCTGAAGAACTGTGGGCCCTAAGCAGTCCTTTGAGGTTCCTGCGGTGATGGATGAATCTGCCAGCAAAAGGCAGGATGAGGGCAAATAGTATGACCCTCCCCTGCACATCGTGACACTGTTTGCTGTGCCAGATTTAAAAAATCTGAACAACTTAGGGTGACACCATTCCTATTCAATTAGTTCTGTCCAAAATAAAGTGTAGCATCACACAACTGAGAAGCATTTTGTCCTCTAGGATTTCTTTTCCTTCAAGTAAAGAGTCAAAAAGAAGATAGAGAACATCTTTAGGGCACTGGAGTAATTTCACTCTTGTCTCTGTAGGATCAACTCCAGCTAAAGTGCTCTCCTTAAACTTTTGGTCACTTGCTAGACTAATTACTCAGAAATGTGTGCAGGTAGAGAAGGGTTGGAAAATGTTGGATATTGCCATGCCCAAGAGGGAAGAGGTTGGCAGCCCCATGAAATCAAGCACTGGATGCAGGATGAATTGCTGTATCTTCAGGTAACCTTACTGTTTGACCCCACACACATGAAGGCCTGACATTGCCATTACATTCCTATTGCATCAATATTAATTTATTGTTTAGGGCTAGCTGGCTTGATCTAGATGGTTTATATACATCTTTTTTTTTTTTGCAGTATGACTAGTAAGTTTATATTGGGCATCATTGCAACCTCATTGTATACTTAACAAACTACTAATATGCAGAAAGTATTTAAAACAGCATTTAAAACAACATTTTATACTGTACAGATAAGAATTCTTTAAAGGCCAAACAGATTTTCATACTTAGTTTTTATTTAACAAAATGTATCAGCTATGGATCTCTTACACTCTCCCTGGTACAAGAACACTAAAAAGGCAGAAACTGAATAGGAAATATATTACTTTATTTATTAATGTATTTATGATGAATACCTATTTTACTACTCCAATTCCTAGGCTGCCTACTCCACAATGATGCTGGGTGGCTGAAAACTTAAAAATGTAAAAGAAAACAACATATATAGGTACACCTCAAGTTACAATCACAATTGAGACCAGAATTTTGGTTGCTAAGTAAGGTGGTTGTTAAGGGAGTTACACCCAATTTTACAACCTTTTTTTTGCCATGGTTAAGGGAATCACTGCAGTTAAGTAAATCATGTGATGGTTAAGCAAATTGGCTTTGCTTGTTAGAAGCCAGCTGGGAAGGTCACAAATAACAATCACATGCCTCCAGGATGCTGCAACTATCATAAATACATGCTGGTTGCCAAGTCCAAATTTTGATCACATGATTATGGAGATGCTGTGATAGTGTAAGTCACTTTGAGTGCTGTTACAACTTTGAACAGTCACTACGACTGTAAGTCAAGGACTACTGTATCAAAGAAAAAGAATGCAGCTGACGAGAAAACCAAAAGGCAAAAATGGATCAATGACCATCCTATTGCAAAGCCTTAGAGAAATCTTCAGAAATTAAAAAAAAAATAACAGCAGTACCTATCTATGATGTAGTTAGAGTAACTGTTGTCAATCAAACACTTAAAGATTAAGCTTTGACTGAAATTTATTTATAAGATCCATAAAGTACAACATCAAATATGAATACATCAACATCTGTCAATAATGACCTGGTATTTTATATCACCCTGGTATATTTTATATTAGTCAATCTCTATACAAAGGAAGAAAACACAGATCCAATTATTAGAATTAACTGTACACCAAATAGAGTGACTTTTTAATTTGGTCATTTCAAAGCAAGCTTTCCTCATTTTTCCTTCTTCTGAACTAGTACTGGGGCATAAACAAACTGTTAAGTCTATAAATCTCATGAGGGAGTTGTTGGTCTTTGGTGTACCATACGGTGCAATGTTTTGATGATTTTATTGTATAGACCCAGAAGAAAATAAACCACCACACTTTATCTTTTTCCACATCTGAACTTCTAAATATTTTTGCTTATTCTCAATCACTTTTTTTAAAAAAAAATCCTTTTCTTTCCTTGCATAACCTAACAAGTTAAAGTACTATCAAGAAAAGCCTGACTTTTAGAGCCATGAAGGTTTGATGGCCCTTGGCCACATTCTAGAAGTGATTTTGCCCTTTTCTTCCTTTCAATATTCTATACCAGCCCAAAAGACATGAAATTTCCAATGCTCTATCTATCCAAATACTGTCCAGAGTCAATCAAGGGCAGCCAGATGCTGCCACTCACTGAGATTATAAAATTCTCTCACAGAAATGTACACCCTCTAATGAGCATTATAACAAGTTCTGCTAGTCTTTGTGCACGACAAATTTCTTCGGGCTAACTCGCCTACCTCCTTTGGAAACGCCACGCCACAAGCGAATCGGGCTTCGTGAAGCTTCCCTTCACATTTCAGGCCCAATCTCAGATACTTCTACGGCCCCATCCGTTCCCCAGAACCCTCCCCCTTTTTTTAAATAAAAAATTCTTTTATTAAAACAATCAGCATTGAACATAAAATCATAGTATGCATCAATCATCATAGCACCTGATATACATCACTAAGTATTAATCTTTATAAACGTCTGGTTTGGTAAACATTTTTCACTCCTCACATCAAGCCTCAACTATACGCCTGTTACAATTTATTTGATTGGTGTTTCTCTTTTCCATAGTCTATCCACAGTTTCTAGTCTATCACATATTATTCATCTCAGTATTAGTACAATCTTTTAGGATCCCTACCCAAAAATCCTGAGGTAAAAGTTTAATAACCTGAGGTAAATCTTGTATATGGTTTATCTACTATATCTAGTCTATCACATATTGTTCATTCACGCTTCTGAATTAACTTCGTCTCAGTAATAGTGCAATCTTTTATAGTCCCTAACCAAGGATCCTGAGGTAGAAGTTTCATAACCTGAGGCAGAAATTCAATCCGCTTTATCAATATTAAGGTAAACAACATTAAGCATAAGATCATATTAAGAGGCTTTCGTCATATAACATAGACATACAACATTAGGTGTTAGTCTTTGTAAACATTTGATTTGGTAAACATTCTTCCCTCTTTACGTCGAGCCTCAACTAAACGCCAGGTGCATTTTGTTTGATTGGTGTTTCTCTTGTATATAGTCTATCCACTGTTTCCAGTCTGTCAAATATTGTTCATTTGAGCGATCTTTCAAGTATGCCGATATTTTCGCCATTTCCGCCAAATTTGTTACTTTCACAGTCCATTCTTCCATAGGCGGTATTTCTGGATTCTTCCAGTATTGTCCCACCAACAATCTGGCTGCTGTGATCAAGTTCAGAAATAAGTTCGTCTCTGAGGTAGTGCGGTCCTTTGTTATCCCTAACAAAAAAACCTGAGGTAGAAATTCAATACGCTTTTTGAAAATGGTTTGGAGTGTCCACCATATCTTCCTCCAGAAGGCTTTGATTTTTCTGCATGTCCACCATACATGAAAGTAGGTAGCCTCCCCGTCACCACACCTCCAGCATTTGGGCTGGGAGTCTGGATAGATGAGTGATAGTTTTTTCGGGTCGAGGTGCCACCTATAGAACATCTTGTAGAAGTTTTCCCTTAAGTGTTGCGATTTCGTAAATTCTACATTTCTCACCCAGATTTTCTCCCACGTGTCCATGGTGATAGAATGCCCAAAGTCTTGTTACCACTTTACCATACAGTTCTTGACTAGCTCGGTTTCAGAGTCCATTTCTATCAGAATGCTGTACACTCGTTTGATGTGCATGATCCCCTGTTCTCTAATCTGTTTAATTAGATTCTCGTCAGTTTGGTATAAACCCTTCTTCTTGTCTTTATGCCACCTTGATTGCAGTTGTAGATATGATAGCCAGGTACCTCCTATTCCTTCATCTGCTAGCATTGTTTGGGGTTTCAAGGAGAACCCATTTTCTTCTTCCAGTACAAGTTTACTGTAGGGCACCACTTCTTGCCCTTGGGATGTGTTTACATCCCCTATTGCGTGTCCGGGGATCGTCCAGATGGGAATCTTGTCGTGTAGGAGGTGTTTATATTTCTTCCAGACCCATAACAATGGGATTCGTAGTGGGTTCTCCTTGAAGTTCCTGTCTGCCTTTTTGTCGTATACTAAGTATGCGTGCCAGCCGAATAGTAGACCATGCCCTTCAACATTCAGTATTCTATCATTCGTCATATTGATCCAGTCACTCAATGCCACCAACGTCGCTGCATAGTAGTATAGCTTTAGATTAGGCATTTTTAGTCCCCCTCTCTTCCTTGTGCCCTGGATGATTTTTAGTTTCACCCTTGGTCTCTTGTCGTCCCAAATAAATCTGGTGATGCCCCTCTGCCAATTGTCCAAGTCCTCATCCTTTTTGAGTATGGGTAGCATTTGGAAGAGAAATAGAAATCTTGGCAAGACGTTCATCTTTACTGCTGCTATCCTGCCCAGCAAGGATAGTCGTAGTGTTTTCCACCTTTCCAGATCTGCTTGTATCTTGTTCCACAGCACCTCGTAGTTATTTTTGTATAATTTCGCATTTGTTGTTTCTATCTCCACTCCCAGGTATTTAACTTTCTTAACTATTTCACAACCCGTTATTTCTTTCCAAGTCCTGTTTTGCTTTGTTGTCTAGATTTTTAACTAGCATCTTCGTTTTTGATATATTAACTTTAAAACCTGATACCTTGCCATAGTCTTTCATTATCTCCATCAAACTCCTTGTTGATTGTACTGGTTGCGATACTGTCACCAGTAGGTCGTCTGCAAAGGCACACAGTCTGTAGTCCTGTTTTCCAATCTGTATGCCCTTTATGTCCTTTGCTGCTCTTATCTTGTTCAGCAGAATCTCCATCGTTAAGACGAATAACAGTGGTGACAGCGGACAGCCCTGTCTCGTGCCTCTTTCTATGTTGAATGGGTCTGTTAGTTCGCCGTTCACAATGATCTGGCCCATTTTTTTCTGGTAGATTGCTGTTATGGAGTTGAGGAACTGCTTTCCCATTTTCATCCCCCGGGCTAGGTTCGTCAGGAATGGCCAATTCAGTCTGTCAAAGGCTTTTTCTGCGTCCACAAACATGAGGGTAGCAGGTACCTGGTTGTGCCTTTCCAAGTACTCTATTATGTTCAGCAGCTGTCTCACGTTGGTTTTCATCTGACGTCCTTGTATAAACCCCGTTTGATCCGGGTGAATTATTTTTTGTAATACAGTCATTAATCTGTTGGCCAGAACTTTTGTGAAGAGTTTGTAGTATGTGTTCAATAGTGAGATGGGCCTATAGTTTGCCGGTTGTGCATTATCTTTTCCCTCTTTGGGGATTAGAGAAATGTAGGCTGTTTTCCAGGAGGGTGGGACTTGGCCTCCTTCTTGTATGTTGACAAATAGCTTTCTGAGGGGTTCTATCATTTCCTCTTGGAGATGCTTGTTATAGGTAGCCGTTATCCCATCCGTCCCGGGTGATTTTCCTTTTTTCAGTTGTTTGATCGCTGAGTGTATTTCCTCCTTCGTGATTGGGGCGTTCAGGGCATCTCGTTGTGTATCGGTGAGTACCATTAATTTTTCGTTTTGTAGAAACTTTTCTATCTCTTTGTCCTGTATCTTCTCCTCGGCGTATAGCTTTGAGTAGAACTCGGTGAAAGCTTTCTTAATGGTTTCCTGTTTTAATTCTTCCTTGCCTTTGTACTCTATCTTTTCAATTATGCGAGCTTTCTGTTTCTTTCTTATGGTGTAAGCCAGCCACCGACCTGGTTTGTTGGCGCTACAGAATGTCTTGTGTTTTGCATATTGTATATTCCATGCTACTTGATCCGCCATCAGCATGTCAAATTGTTTTCTTAGTATCTTAATTCCTTCTTTTGTGGCTTTGTCCTCCGGTCTTTTTATTAATACTTGTTCCTGTTTCTTTATCTCTTCCTCTAGTTCCTTTCTTTTTCGTTCTTGTTTGCGTCAGTGCCTGGCGTTCATGTTCATGAGGATCCCGTGCATAAATGCCTTGCTAGCGTCCCAAATCATTTCAATGGGTGTTTCATTGTTCATGTTTATACTAAAGAATTCCTTCATGGCACTTTTGCATTCAGCCACCTCTTTCTCGTGTCTAAACAGGTTTTCATTAATTCTCCAGGATCTCCTCGATTTCCGATCCTGTCTTAATTCCATCCCTACTGGGTTATGGTCTGTTAGTACTTTGGGTAGGATTGACACAGTGTTTAGGTGGACTAGCAAGTCACTAGATGCCAGGATGAAGTCAATTCTGGAAAATAATTGATGCCTGTCGGAGAAAAAGGTGAATTCTTGCTCTTTGCCGTGCCGTTCCCTCCAGACGTCTGTCAGTACAAGGTCTTCCTTCATGTCGAAGAAAGATTTAGGCAACTTGGAGTGCTTCTGTGGGTTAGGTTTTGTTTTCTTCTTGTCTAGGGCAATCTCTATGACCCTGTTCCAATCTCCCAGAATAATACATGATCTGTAGTTGAGTTGTATTAACTTCTTATGTATCTTTTTGTAGAATTTTCCTTGTTGTTGATTTGGTGCATATATGCCCATCACTAGAAGTTTCTTGTCATCCTGTGTCACTTCGATTGCTAGGTATCTACCCTGGGAGTCCGACTCTATTAGCTTTGCTATTACATGTTTCTTCACGTATATAACAAGCCCGTTCTTCTTTCGTGGCGCCGCTGCGACAAAATGTGTACCTAGTCTGTTGTTGATTAAGTATTTCTGGTCCGCTGCTCTGATGTGTGTTTCTTGTAGGCAAATTATATCATTTCTTCCTTGATACAGATAATGAAATATCTTTCTCCTTTTCTGTGGGGAATTTAGTCCGTTAACGTTCTATGTCAAGTATTTAGTTGTCATTGTCGGTTTCAGGATACTCTTCCAAGACCGCTTCTGTTCTATCTCTTGTGTTATTCTTTGGTCTCGTTCCCATGGTATCCAAGTTGGTGCTCAAGTTGCGTAGAGGGATCGTGTCGTGCTGCTCCGTGCGTTTAGTGGTGGATCTTGTTATCCTGCCCTCTGCAGTCTGTCCTGTTCCCTTGTTGTTGTTGCTTCCTGTTCTCTGTGTCGTCGTGTCTCGAGTTGGTCCTTTCCTTTCTCTTGCTCCTGCATCGGTCTGTCATTCCGGTGGCCCTTCTGCGTCTTCTCTCGTGGTGTATTGAGGTCCATCCGACGTCAGTTCCTTTGCAAGGAATTCTCTGGCTTTTTGGACCGAGTTCAGGTAGTATCTTTTATTTTTATAGAAAAGTGACATCCCTGTAGGGGCTTCCCATCTGTATCGCAGAGCGCATAATCTCAGTTCGACGACCAGGAACTTGTATTCCTTTCTGTCTCGCAGCATCGTCTGGGGGATCTCTTTCAGTACTTTCACTTCTTGCCCCTCTATGTATAAACTCTTGTTGTAAGATGTGACTGAGATGAGGTTCCGAAACCCCTGCGTCGCAAAGTGGATGACCACGTCCCTTGGTTGACGCCTGTTTATTGCTGTCCGTGCGCCCACTCTGTAGATTCTGTCGAATTGCCATGCGATCTCTGGGATTGGCTTTCCCAGAAATGTTGCCAGGGCCTCTATAAAGGTTCCGAGCAGGCCCCCTTGGGTTTCGTTTGGTGTCTCTTTCCAACCTCTAAACCTGATTGCGGACGCCATTTGCCAGTACTGTATCATGGAGGATTGGTCTTGGGCCACCCCTTTCATCTCTGCTATCTGTCCCTCAACTTGATTCTCCACTTCTTCCATCCGCTTTTCCACATTCTCCCTGATCTCCTGGAAGTTTTTCTCCATTTCCTCCCCTATTCCTTTGTAGTGTGCTTGCATTGCCTCCTTCATTTGTTCCAGATCTGCGGCCATCGCCCTGCGTTGCTCCTCCCATTTTCTCTCTAGCTCTCTACCTTGGTCTTTCAGCATTTGTTTTATATCATTGCATCTTTTCTCCATCTTTTGTTCTGCCTCTACACACCTCCTCTCCATCCTTGTGTCCATTTCCACCAACTTTTTATCCATTCCATCCATCCTTTCAACCAGCGTTTCTATTACCTCTTGTAATTTTTGTATCATGTGTGTTGTTGGGCTGGCCTGTGGGAGTAGATGGGTCTGGGGGCCTGTAGTTGGATGGGAGTGTGTGGGGGGTAGGTAAAGTAATTCCTGGTGGTTTAGTACGCTGGGCTGGGGAGGATACAACTCCCTTCGTTTGTGTCAGTTTGGTCTGTTTGGAGGCCATCTTGAGCTTATCCTCCTGTTGTCCTGGCACTGTTTTGGTTTCCAGATTAGACCAGATTAGGCACTAGACTGTGATCTGGTGCTGGTCCAGTAATCTGTCCTTTCAGTGGGAGGGGGCTTCAGGGTTCAGGCAGTGCAGGTCTAGGGGCCTGTAGTCAGGCAGGTCTGTGTTCAGGGAGTCTATTCAGTGCCTCTGCCTTTGCTTTCTCCTCTTTCTCCTCTGCCAGCCTTTCTCTTTTCTTTGCACCTTTTTGGTTCCCTCTTGCCCCTCTTTCTTTGCCTTCTTTCCCAGATCACTTTCTGCTGTTCTCTGCTTGTCTGTGATTCCAGGCCCCTTCTGCCTTCCCTCCACAGTGGCCCAGGATGCCTTTTAGTCTTCCTCTTATGCTCACCTTCTTCCCTGGTAGGTTCTGCTCTCTTCCGTATCCCTGGGACTCCCGTTCTGGGGGGTCTGGGGTACAGCGCGTGGGGTGTCTCTCCCCAGTCCCTCTGCCACCCAGGGTACCCTTTTCTTGTGTCCTCTCCCGCCATCTGCTTTCTTGCCTCTTCCCTCTTAGGTCTTCTCTCCTCCCCTCTATTGTTCTAGCTTGCCTGCTTCCAGCTCTGTTTGTTGTCTCCGTCTTTATCCGCCTCTTCAGGCCGCTCCGCTGCCCTCTCGGCTTTTCCACCCTCTTAGGCTCGTCTGGGGGCCCTCTCTAGGTTGGGAGACCCCCCCAGTTGCCCTCGCCCCTCTTGCCGATGTCGCTCTCGCCTCTCTCTCACCCGTTCTCTGCCGCCTGAGGCTTCCTCCTTTTGTCCGGCTGCCCCGGCCCTCTCCTCTTCCGATTCCTGCATCCGGCTCTCACCTCCGCTCTCCTGTTCTTCCTCGCCCCCTGAGGCTCATCTGGGGGTCGTCTTCGGTCGGCGGGCTCTCCCGGCAGCTTCCGTCCGTCTCCACGATGTTCGTTGCTGCCGTTGTTCGCTCCCACTGGCTATTTCCGATTTCGGGGCCTCCCGGCCTCTTCAGGCCTGCCGTCCGGCCGTCCGGCCACCGCCGGCTTCCTCCGCTCCGTTTGTTGCCTGTGGGGGACCCTCGGCAGTGATTTACGCTTCTCCGGAATGTGCCGAGGGTCTTCTTCGGGTGCGCCTATCTCTCCGGCGCTCCCCTCTCTCGGTACCCCGAAATTTTTGCGAAAAGTTAAGCCACGGTCCGGAGCTTTCCTAGAAGGGCTCTGGACCTCATGACCGGAACCGGAAGTTCCTTATATACATCTTTGAAGCCCTTAGTAGCTTGCATTTCCTTAGCCTTAAAAAAAAGTGTTTGCATTTCCTACTTTTTGCAGAGCAGTTAAAACTTGGACAACACGCCTGTTGGCCCACATTGATCATGTAGTAAATCTGTTCCGTTGAGGTGTGATGGATCTTGGGAAGATTACCTCAAAACAGGTCGGCATCTGGAGATAACTGTACCATCATGAGCTGAAGTAGACATGGTATAGAACAATCTTATGGTTGAAAAACCTTAAACAGGAAAACACTGAAACAAGTATACCTTGAACTGAGAATATAGCTGTGGTCAGTTTCTGTTTTTAGAGTCTTCCATTAAAACAGATCTCAGGATATTTTGCTGTGTGTGCATGATTTCTGTTGTTGGCCAACTGTGATTGACAATTTGACTCTCTTGATAGGTCTTAAGAGTTTTGAATGCATTTCCCATCCTCCTTGAAAAGCGATTATGCTATCAGGGACTAGCTTTAGTTGAAGAATGAATGCATAGTAACCCATAGTTAAACATTAATGGGCTACTTTTATCTTGCAGCTATCCTACATGGCATGCACAAATTAAGAGAATGTCATCTCAGCCATATTGGTAGACTCCAACTTAATGGCAATAGCAATAATAATATCAATAGTACTTAGGCTTCTATACCGCTTCACAGTGCTTTACAGCCCTCTCTAAGTGGGGTGTATCTATACCCGCAAGTATCCTGGTCCCAGCATTTTGCCCCCAACAATCTGGGTCCTCATTTTACCCACCTCAGAAGGATGGAAGGCTGAGTCAATCTTGAGCTGGTCAGGATCAAACTCCTGTCTATGGGCAGAGTTACCCTGCAATACTGCATTCTAACCACTGTGCCACCACGGCAAAATACTTTTAATACTTTTCATAGCTTAATACTTTTCACAGAGAGGATCCCAGTCCTGGTATATCCAGATACAGCTATAAATTCAGGATTTCTACTGTCAGTTGCCAATATTTGAGATAGATCCACGTTCTGACTTTTTGTAAAACAATTTCAAAGGTTTTTCATAAAGTATTTCTAAAGCGCTGGTACATATCTGCTGCTTGGTAACTTGTCAAATATAATATCATAAGCTCATTTGCATGGGCGAAAATGGCCCACTGCAAATATAATGATAGCTTTTCCCACCAACTACATTCATTACCAATGAAATTTCTTCACACATTCGGCTACAAGCAGTCATAGTATATGAAGAAGTGTAAAGAATCAAGTGATGTATGTGCGTACGTGAATTATGCACACAGACACAAAGCCCCTTAGCATAGAAGAATTACAATGAAAAGCTAGCTGGTCTTGATTTTTAATTGCATACTATCTATGAATGGAGAGCGACACATGCATAGAACTATATTTAGTGGCACATAAAGCATTTTTAATAGGATGGTTTTATTAACACATTTGCCCCATTCATCAAAATGTCTGAAAATTAGACCATGAAGACTGTGGGTGATTTTACAAATAACCTTTTCTAGTACGGACAAATAGCTAAGTGATCTTTTGCCTTCCAGGGACTGTACAGTCAGAGGCAAGTAGAATGAGGCAATTAACAGCAGAAGGAAAAAAATTATAGTTTAAAACAGAAAAACTCAGATAAAGTCTCTATAGCTGAATTTCAGTAAACTAGCATCTGATCTATAAATGGTTTTGGAATTTTACTATTTGTAGAACCATGTCATCTTCAATAAACCATGCTTGGCTGGCTTAGTACAACATTCTAATTAATAGCAATGATTTACAAAATATTATAGTTTCATCCTTCATATTAAGCAAGAGCAAAACACGCCAGTATCTGGCATTGTACCATATGCAGTGGTGGGATTCAGCTGGTTTGGCAGAACCAGTAGCTAATTTTTTGTTGCCCAGGCCCTGAATGGACTTCCGGAAGCAGCATCCACACAGAATTGGTTGTTCACATATCTGAATCCCACCACTGGCCATATATATTGACTTTGTCCGGACTGATATTTTGTAGTTGTGTTCTTCACATACAGATAATGAAAATATTCTATTTCTGGACTCTTTGAACATCCAGAATGTATTCATTCAGTTTCCTTTACGTATAAAGCTACTAAAGTAACTCAGTGCATTGGCCCAAAATAATTACAGGGTCTAAACTAGCCTAATGGTGGATGTGAGGTTCTTTAGAGTTGAAGGCCAAAATAAACCCTGATGTGTGTGTGTGTGTGTGTGTGTGTGTGTGTGTGTGTGTGTGTGTGTGTGAGAGAGAGAGAGAGAGAGAGAGAGAGAGAGAGAGAGAGAGAGAGAGATTAGACAACTCTCTTAGCCTTGTACCATTCAAAGCACTTGTCTGTTAAAGATGGAAGCAAATCACATTTGTTTTGATGTGGATGTGCTTAGCAGTCATGATAAAAAAGTGTTTTTCTTCATGATGGTGTTTGCATGTCACCTTATATCAAAAAGACACCAGGACTTGAAAGAAACTGCTACTTCATAATGTTGGAAATCGAATTTTAGTATTCTAGAAGTAAACATTATTTAAATTATTATTATTTAAAATGGTATAGACATCCATGAGGTTTTTTTCAAATCACCCTGGCTTTTATCTCCCTTTCTTTCGTGAACATAATTGAAGTTTGATATTAACACTTAATTTTTCATACCCATATTTTAAAAGCATGCTTCTTTAGAAAATACCATCTCACATAACTCTTCTGCGCAGAGGTACACAGCTTTGTAAGGAGCTTTACATCTGTGAGTGCCTCTCCATCTCTACTCTTTAAAAATCAGGAAAGTCATTTCCAAATCATGCTTGAATACTGATGGCTTATGTGAACTTGTCTATGCAGAGATTGTTGTATTTTTGGTTTTTGACAACAATAAACATGTGCTTTAGATTTTTTTTTTCCAGTTTCCAGTTGAGAGCCCCAGAATTTGATGTAGGAATCAGAGATGACCCTGCTTAGCTTTCTAGTTCAACCGATGATGGCTAGGTGTTATTTCTTACAAAAGCCCCTGGATCTAGATCAGACCAACTAATCATATATGGCTGCAAATTCCAAGTGAAAAGCTACAGATCTCTCTCTGGGGTTTATTTTCCTTAACATTTCTGACTACAGTGATGTGCCTTTGTATTAAGTGCTGGCATACAGGCACTCAGCTTCCTATGAAGTCTTCTCAAACCCTGCAGCTTCCCACATCTTTTGAAAATCTGACGTGGAAATCCCAGGTTTTCAGAACTATGCTACAGCAGCGTTATTTCACTTGTTCTAGAAGACTGCTTCCAAAAAGCAAAACACCTTCTTAAAAATAATAATAATAAAGGGCAAAACAAAGCACTAAATTGCTGCTTGTGGACAACCTGTCATTTAAAAGCCACATTGTTCAATAATTCTGCAAGGGGGAATCTGCTACAAAATGTTGCAGTATAGTCTTTTCTTCTTCTCCTCCTGATGAGCATGCCTGAAAACTGTGTCCTCTTCCAGGCCACTCAACATTGAAAAGGGTTGTATGTGACTGAAATTGGTTAAAATAGCCTTTATTTCAAGAGCTGAGCAGGCACATCAATCAAATACTACAATTTAAATCGTAATTCAAGGGAAAAGAGCTGAAAAGGAGCAAGAAAGCAAAATTTTCAGAGCAGAATGACACGTACATTGGTGCAAATGGAGGCAGTCCTCCTATTAACGACCAGAACTGAGCACAAAATGTCTATTGCTAAGTGAGACATTTGTCCCATTTTATGACCTTTCTGGTCACAGTTGTTAAGTGACTCACCACAGTTGTTAAGTTAGTGACACAGTTGTCAAGTGAATCTGGCTTCCTCATTGACTTTGCACGACAGAAGATTGCAAAAGAGGATTGCATGATCCTGGAACATTGCAACCATCATAAATATGAGTCCGTTGCCAAGTGGGTGAATTTTGATCACGTGACCGTGGGGATGACACAACAGTTTAAGTGTGAAAAACAGTCATGAGTCCCTTTGTTCAGTGCCATTGTAACTTTGAATGGTCACTGTTGTAAGTTGAGGACTGCTGTAAATCAGTAAATACTTTATTCAAAAGTGAGGTCCAATATTTCATCTGCAGCTAGTTTCTTTACCCCTTTTCAGTTTTATGCCACTGAGGCCCGACATCATCTCTAAGACGGTCAGTGATGTGTTTGTTATTATTTATATATATATATATATATATATATATATATATATATATATATATATATATATATATATATATATATATATATATATATATATATATATATATATATATATATATATATATATATATATATATATATATATATATATATATATATATATATATATATATATATATTCATAGGATGACAAGTAGTATATATATATTCATAGGATGACAAGTAGACCAAAAGTATGCGAAAGAAGCTTGCAAAATTAGGTTGCCATGGGAAAATAGATTCACTTTCTTAACTTGCTCCATATGTTGAATTATTCTATTACCTCTAGATTATGCAAGCTTTTATAGATGATCAGTTTGCATCACAGTCATTAATTAGGGTTGTGTGAGTTTCAAGAGGTTCTTTGATTCAATGAATTGTTCATCAAACCACACAATCAGTGCAAATCCAGACACTCATTGGAACTCCTGAATGTACTCAAAGACTCTTTTCTGCTACATCAAACAACTGGCAAATGACACTGAGTTATCAAGGCTTCCTTTACATGTTTTTTTCTGAGTCAATTCAGATTGCTAAAATGATCTAGATCAACATGGAGTGGAACCACTTCCCACAAGCCTATATTAATCACATGCTGCAAAGAGATCCCGACGATTGTCCTTAGGTTGCTACTCTATCATTTTGGCAGCAAACCACAATTCTTGCAACTTAAAAAGGCATTTTTCTACTGTCTGTGCTTTCTATTAATAATAATAAAAACCAGCCCAAATTGATCTACTGCAATCATTCAACTGTAAAATCACTCTACTCAATGTAGGAAATTGTTCTTCAGTTACTTAATTGCTTCCAACTCTTTGTAATCTGATCGACATCATATCTCCAGGAATGTCTGTCAGCAACTGTTTAGATTCTGATGAATTCTCGGTTTATGGTCTCAGTGATAGTATCTAGCTACTTTATCTTCTGTTTCTTTTTCTATTGCTATTGATTGATGGATTGATTGATTAATGTAGTATGCTTCCGGGTCTTCTCCAATGACTCTTGATTTAGCAACAATTTGCAACACAAGATGCAGTATTGCTTCCCTCCCCCAAGATATTACATATCTTGGGATAAAATTATAGACTATTCTTTCATGGAGAAGAATATCCCAGCATAGAGAAAACAATATTTTAGTCTTGACTATTCTTTTATTTATATAGGCCGTAACTGTGCCAAAGTTGTCATAGACATATAAAAATGTCTATGTTGATGAGAATAATATAGAAAAATGCATTTTATGATTGTACACTGAGTGGCTCAAATACATGCATTATGGAAAAGGGTATGCAATGATCAACATATTGAAGGGAGAAAAAAATAATTGGCCTCCAAATGTAAAACAAAAATGGCTGAAAAATCAGAATGTAATAGATTTAAACTGGGAGAAAAAGAGAAACTGTATAAAACTAAAATTGACAGATTTGTTCAAAATAATGAGACTCTCCTGGACTTTATATAGAATGCTGTTACATTCTCTGCAGAGTTCTTATGCAAATGAAGAATCATCTACCAGGGTCATTGTCCGTCTACAAAGTATTCTATTTGATGGAGATGGAATTTGATCTTATTTGGGTGAGGTGTCAAAGGAACCAGATGGTGCTTCTAACTTTTCAAAAAAACAAAATCCAAATCTTACCAAGAGAAAGAACTTTTATGTCCATGGAGAAAATAAGGCCACATTTATAAAATGGATCTCCTTTCATTAGAAAAACTGGTTGTAAGAAGGCCAATGATTCACTATTACCAAACCCTGTTTAAGATTTATTCTAGGTCCTTGAAGCCCCCATAACCATTCTTGAAAATGTATCTGGCGTTTAGTTGAGGCTCGACGTGAGGAGGGAAGAATGTTTACCAAATCAAACGTTTACAAAAACTAACACCTAATGTATGTTTATGTTCTATGACGAATGCCTCTTAACATGAGCTTATGCCTAATGTTGTTTGCTTTAATATTGATAAAGCGGATTGAATTTCTATCTCAGGTTATGAAACTTCTACCTCAGGATCTTTGGTTAGGGACTATAAAAGATTGCACTATTACTGAGACGAAGTTAATTCAGAAGCGCGAATGAATAATATGTGATAGACTAGATATAGTAGATAGACCATATATAAGATTTACCTCAGGTCATTAAACTTTTACCTCAGGATTTTTGGTTAGGGATCCTAAAAGATTGTACTAATACTGAGATGAATAATATGTGATAGACTAGAAACTGTGGATAAACTATAGAAAAGAGAAACACCAATCAAATAAAGTGTAACAGGCGTATAGTTGAGGCTTGATGTGAGGAGTGAAAAATGTTTACCAAACCAGACGTTTACAAAGATTAATACTTAGTGTTGTATACCAGGTGCTATGATGATTGATGCATACTATGATTTTATGTTCAATGCTGATTGTTTTAATAAAAGAATTTTAAAAAAAAGAGACAGAACAAGCTATGAGCGATTCATTCTGAACCAGAAAGTGATGAATGATTGACATTATCAGTCCTACATAGCAGAAAAATGGATTATGAGAGATCCTTCTGATGTGAACTGATATTACACTGATCAGCCCTGAAGATTCGTGTACGCATTGCTGAGATGGTTCTGGGGACATGACAGAAATAGTAATATGTTTCTGGCCTAGCAAGGAAGCAGTTAAAAGGGGCCAGCAATTTTAATAGCAAAAGATGATATGCAGGAGAGAAAAATCATAGCAACCTATCTTAGCTTTAGAGGACATGAAGGCGGACTCAAACTCCCTAAATGAAAGCTGTACAAATCACCAACAGCTCAATCTTATACATGTATACCAAGAAGAAATATCCTCTCTCCTAGAGTTCAGTGAAAATTATTCCCAGGAATGTAGGCAGAAGTTTGCAGCAGAAGTTCTACCACTAATATCCAAAGGCTGAGGTTCATTTCATCATACAGGGATGTCTTCACGCAGGCAGCATCCAGAATGTCAAGCCTTGAATGGGAATTTTAAGCCATTTCTGAGCTAGAATACATTTGTAGAGATTGGCAGTCAGTAATGCCAATGGAACTGAAACGGCTTGGTATTCTCTGTAGAATATTTACTGGTTAAATGTAATGGGAGTTTTTAAAATCTTCATGGGAGATATTTAGCTATTTATTCTCTCCAGCTGTAGTTTGATGGAAGTTCTGCATCTCAAAAAACAACAAAAAACAACAACAACCAGCCCAAATGTTTAAGGAACTTTCATCTCCGTTTCTTGTCAGTTTCTTGTCTTTATTGGGACGTGAACTGGAAAGATTCTGATGTGTTTCTTGAAATGGATTGCTTCAGATTTGTATGCACAAAGTGAGTTTTCTTTTGCCAGTTTTGGAACAATAATGTGTTCCCGCCTAAAGTGTTACAGAACGTAAAACAGATGATACATCAGTAGGAGTTGTTCCATTTCCCACCTTATGTTCAAACAGCAACAAATGCCAATCAGAGAACCAAGTAAACTTTGGAAAGAAAAAGATGACTTTATTTCTGTTGTTCCTTCTGATGCAGTTATAGGAGGCTGTATTGATACATCAACAAGGAGCAAAGCTATAAGAAGCAGCGCCTAAAAACTGGACTATGCGCTGTTCAGTTTGGATGTTGCTTGCTTTGGCTAGAGGCTTCACTTGGAGCAACAGCTCATTGACTACACAAGAAAGAAAAGGACAACTCAAATGGAAACATATGAAATCCTCTCGCTGGGGAAAACCTAAGAAGCTGCCTGCTTTACAACAATTAACTCCAGTGTTGTTTAGCCTAATTTTGCCTAATTTGATTGGCAATTTCTTTCCAAGACTGCTTTCCTACCAGCTGCTACTACATCCTATCTCTATGGGGTTGGCATAACAGGAATTTGGGATTTCCCACAGGATATTTCATTCTACCACAGAACCATGGGTTCACAAAACATTAAAATAGAGAAAAAAATCTTATAGGACTATTTGTTTGTCTAACCCAACACTCTCTGATCTTTCTGAAAACAAAATGGAAATCTCTCACCTAGACACAAACCAATCTGGACTTGTCTCTCTTCCTAGCCCTGGTCAAAGAAAGTGTGACTTCAAAAGTTGGCAACATTTCATCAGTTCCTATTATTACTACATGGTAACTGGGCCAGTTCGGACTCTGCCTGTCACAGGTATTAGTGCTGCAACCCCTGTTCCAATCTGTAAGGGAACAGTGGTGAAATTCTCATGGGGGAATTGATGGTGTCTAAATATAATTTATTCATTTGCACAATCTGGCTAGAGATGGTACTGGCCTTCCATCAGAAGAGAGCTGGAAGGGACCTTGGAGGTCTTCTAGTCTAACCCCCTGATCAAGCAGGAGACCTATACCATTCCAGACAAAGGGCTGTGTCTGTCCATTGGAGTTTTTTTCAGACTGTGAATTATAGGGAATCTTCAGAGTGATGGAAAGAAATATAAGAAGTCTGTAACAATAAAAGTAGCTAAAAAAACACCCCAAAAGAGAGAAGTTTGAAATAAATCTCCTAGTGCCCTGAATTCTTCACACACACACACACACACACACACACACACACACACACACACACACACACACACACACACACACACTTTCTTTCACTGTGTTTGAAAAATTAAGATGCAAATTTTAGCCCTGAATTAGATGTACTGAAATGGAAAGTCACTGGAAAGGAAATGCAGAACAAAACAAGCCAGATCAACAATTAAGGAACACAAAAGTTAGCATTTTTTCCCCCAACTGTAACCTTGCCCCAGAGCTTAACTACTACATTGCCCTGTCTTCTAAGCAAATGTTTAAAAGCAGTAGAAGCTTGCCATGATGCTTAGGAATTAATTATCATTGTTTGATATTTTTAAGCAACGTTTTAAATCATTTCCTGGAACACTATAAAATAGCCTTCTGAATAATTAAACAAAGCCTTCCTTACCAAAGTACGCAACGTGAACATCGCAAATCACAGATTCACAATGTTCAGCAGAACTTTTCAGAAATAAACACAAATAGGCAACAGTCCTCCCTATATCATTTATCTGAATTTTTTTAAAAAAAAATTGTAATCCCAAGGAATCAAGGCAGGAGTTACATAGCAAATCAATGGGAAAGTCGAAAGCCCAAAATGTATTAAATATTCATCTCTTCAAATCCAGTGGTCCAAAAAGTTATGTTATAAGAGAGATGAATAAGCTCATTTCTAATGAGGGTGATCTACACGATGCCATTAATGTAAAAGAAACAGTGGAGGATATTATGGGCGCACTAGAGGCTATAGAACAGCTTGGAGAAAAAAAATATATAATCATGTATATGTTGCGTAAAATACTCTATGAACTGTTCCTCTTTTAATTCCCTGCTTATCTTCAAGCATTATTAGACAATGAGCTAGTTAAGTGCCCCCCTGCATTGTTGCTGGAGATTCTTTTACTGAGATTTGTCGATATTTCCATAAAGGGGGAAAGATCAGCTATGCGTACTTAGCAATCTATAGTTCTGCAGGGTGGAGGCAGTGCACACTTCATGGAATGAAAGGGGCGCATGCACTCTTGCAAAGCATTGAGATGAAGTTCATGTAACAAAAGCCTGTTTGTCAGTTAAGAGAAAATTGTATGCAACTTCACAAACCTTTCTCTAGGAGTGTGTGTGTGTGTGTGTGGTATGCTGGTGTGAAAGGGATCTCTTCACTTCACTGAAGGGAATGCTATTTTGAGGAACCACAGATACTCTTAGGACTACTAATAGCATGGAGGTTTTTTATTTCCTGGTTCAGAAGATGCTGTTTGATGACACCAAATGCTCCAATGATATTAGGAATCAAGGATGCATCTTTAGCCTATGGATCACAGGAAATGACTAAGGGACTGGGCATTTTTTTAGTTCTTGGATTGAGTTTTTTTGTGATGGTTTTATAGTTTTTAATTACTGCAGAGAGCCACCCAGAGTAATGTTTTAAGATGGGTGGGCAATCTTTTAAATAAATAAGTAAATCTACGTTGTCCCTGCCTCTTCAGCATCGTGGAAGATAAAAAGAATAGTGCCGAACTCACCAACCGTATACTTACAATATTTAGAGATATAGCAGGAAGAAGTAACTGGACAATTCTCCTTAATCTGCAGACTTGATTTTTCTTTTCTTCTGCACAATCTAGAATAAAGTCAACAAGACTTGACTGAAGAAGATTGCAAGTCATTGATCTGAACTGATATTACTCCATAAACATCTTACTATATACATTTCAGCAGCAAAACAAAAGAGATACATAAACAAAAATGAGAGAAAGGGACAGAATGGATGTGATAGATCTCTAAATACAATTAAGTCTTCGTTGTGTTTAAAAAATGTAGGCCTATTGATTGCAGTTGGAGACTTTTCTAGCAATTTCAAGAAAGGAAAGAAAAATATCAACCAACATGGTGGGATGGGAAATAGTAATGAAAGTGTATGCATGGACACACACACCCTCCCGTGTATACACCACACAGATAAACCCAAAAATTGTCAGCCATCAACCATTTTCTTATAATAGCCAAAGGCAAAATGAAGCTAGTTTCAAACATTTCACTAAAGCTGTCCATAGATCTGATCAATTGAGCTTGGCAACAGGAATAAAAAAGGTTGTCATCACAGCCATTTTGTTTCATTTTTGTTTTTCCTCCTGTGTTGACTGAGAGAAATTAAAGGGGGGAAAATCCATTATTGCAAGCACTGATAATAAATGCAATTTCTCCTCCCTCCTTTATGCATTCTTTATTTTAGCTGTTCCATTTCCCCTGATTGCTTTCAGTTCAGTTCTTCAACTGTTCAAGATCTTCTTTCTTTCTTCGGGAGCGTTTCTTTTATCGGTCCCAAGACTTAATGCACAGTGTCTTTTCAATTGTTCTCCTTGGGGTACCAACATTTAGGGTTCTCACAGGGACCACTATTGGAATATTGGGTTAAGAAGGAAGATTATTTTCCTATGTGTGCCTATGGATAAGGCATTTGATCACCTGCATCACAAAAATACAGCACAGTTGAGCAGTTATGGTGTTCAACCAGGTAACAATGGACAAGTTATCGTTTTGATCTATCTCACATGATACCAATAAAGGAGAAGATTTGTAGCTCAAGATTGAAATGAGAAGTCCTTGCTGGTTGTTTTTTTTGCCGAAATTTCATTACCCAAAGTACGTAACATCATCAATTTAGCACTCATGACGTTACCTAGTTTAGGTAATGAAACATCTGCAAGAAAATAACCCGAGGGCACTAAAGGCTCCCTAATCTTGCATGGTTAGGTGGATGAGTAGACAACCCTTGTTTCTCAAGAGAAAATGGGAAATATAAAGACAATAATACACACTCTATTGTATCATGGTTTCTTTGGTTTTTGCTAAGTGAGTTGTCCAAATCCAGATATTGTGGCCCTTAATCAAAATGAAGGAATGAAGTCATACTAGAGGAGGTAGAACAGCATAATATACTCACCATCTAATAATTACATTCAGAGTGCTCCAAGCAAGACAGCTTGACTTCTAATGCTAATAGAATTGTAATTGAATTGATCTTGGCAAATCACTAGCAGTAACTGTTTGCAACTCAGATATTCACCTTGATAAATCAAATATAGCCCTATGACCAAACGTTTCTGCTTTTTAAGAAGATAGAATGCAAAAATGATTGTGTGCACATGGAATTAATCATATTTACAGGTAAATGCCCAGCAAGAAAGCAGCACTCAACTAACCCTGGCTAATCTTGGGGGGGTGGGGAACTAAGAAGGATTAGACCTGATTGCTATTTGGATGAGAGAAATCCTTAGGCTGTAGACTAGACTGAGATTTCAGTAAAACATCCCAGGGGTATCTTATATTCCAACTACATCAAAATGGCCATGAAGTCAACAGTTAGCTAACATTTCATGCTAACATGAAATGAATATAAAATCAATTTCATTTTCCTCCTGCCCCTATCCATTTTATGGTATGATACTCTAAGACTTTCTATGACCCAAAACCCAAATAACATTGCACACCACAATCTAATTCTAAAGTTGAAAGGTCCAGACCTGGAAGTTCCCCTGCCTTTCCTCTTGATTCTGTTGAGTTTCCCCTGAGTATTAAATGTGGACTAAGTGCATCAACAAAGTAAAGCTTTCTTAAAATCAATCTTGCAATACTGTTTTGGCCCACCGCTATCTTTAGAATACTAGAGAGTGACATGACTCAGATTTTACGGATGGGGTTTGCAGTGATTTATAAAAGCCTAATCATATATTTATAAACATCTTACAAATTGTGCATAGAGATACATAAAAACACCCTTACAAATTATTTACCAGGTATTTACAGACAGACTAACTATCTGATGCAACAGTCAACCTTGCAAATTTTTCTCTGCCTGCAGTTGGAGAGAGGACGCATTACAGAGAAAGCAGTTATAAGAGCTTGAATATCTCTGTATAATTTAAATAAACAATACTGATTATTTGCTTTCCTATCTTTCTTTAGAGAATCTGAGGCATGACAAAAGTAAAAAAAAAATTTATAGGTTCTCCTGCTTAAGCAGGGGTCTGGGCTAGAAGACCTCCAAGGTATCTTTCCAATTGTTATTTTGTTATTCCAGTTAGTCCCTTCTTAAATCTATAGTGGTTTACATTCAAACACAATGGCAAAAATCAAATTTAATAGCAGATCAGTCTTCCGTTTGCTAGGCCACTTATGCTTAGCTTGCAGCTGATATTATGCAGATTTATTGCAGGGTGCCACTTATCCATGTAATACTCCTCAAATATGTCACGCCAATCTACCATCTGTTCCAATGAGCTGTGGTTGACACACAAGGCGGTCGAGTGATCCAACCCATTGTTCCCAAGATGCAAATATAAGAATTATCCACTCTTTTCATCCAGAATTTAGGGAAAAATATTCCCACTTCAATCTGACTTTGTGTTTTGTTTTTCGGGTATGAGAAAGGAATTTTATAGCTCAGAGAGCACCAGTAAACAGGAAATCAGAGTTATGGGGGCAGAAGTTCTCACAATTCTAAAGGACAATGGAAATGTTTGCATTTGACCTTGGCTAGGATTCTTGGACTGTTGTCCAAAGCTCTTTTATATTGTAAAATTTGGAAAGAATCTTGGGCATTTTGATTTCTGAAGAGATGTTACCATGTCAAGCTTCAGAGGACCCTCAAACCACGATTGTTCTCGTGGGATTGTCCTATTCTGCTTGCCAGTAGCAAATTACAAGAGGGGAGCACAAAAAGTGAGAAACAATACTGAAAATACATAGGAAGTTTGGACAATTCAGCATTTGGACATCAGTCATACTTTTGGTTGCAAATTTTGAATTCTGTCCAAAACAAAAGCCTCTATTTTGTAACCATATAATAATGAAGTTCAGAAACTGCAGAGCAATAAACGCTGAAGAATAAACTTAAGAATAAAGTAGAAAAACAGAAGCTGCAAACGCTTCTTGGATGAGAAACGAAACATCTTCAAAAAAAACAAAACACCCCAGGAAAGTCCACCTGCCTCTTAAAAAAGCACCTTTGGAACACCCATGATCTGGATGGCTGAGAATCTCCCTAGATATTTAGAAAAACAGAAGCCGCTTTGTAAGGAAATAAAAGTACAGTTGTGTCACACTGGGCATATGTATCATTGCATTATTCCTCCCATTTCTGCACAGCTTGTGATCATCTTGCATTCAATTGCATTAATCACATGCTACTAAAAGACCATATATAACACCTCCTACATTCTTCTGAGAAAGAAGCCAGATAATTTTATTAGAATATATTCCACCAGAACTTGCATTGCTGCTAAAGGAAATTTGGTTTCTGCAGCATTACATTTCTCATAAGAGTGATTCATTGCCAATTTTAATAGTGGCATTATTTTGCTGTGTTTATAAAAACCTCTGCATTCCCTTCTCAGCACTGGAGTATGAAACAGATGCTTAAAAACACATAAGATCTTGCAGATTTTCAAAACTTTTTTTAAATGACTTCTATGTTTTTTTTAGATAAAATTAACTATTTTATAGTTGCCCTATGATGCTTATATTAATCCTTTTGGACTCATCATTAGGCCTAATGTTCTACTTGCTTCGTTCTGGCTAACGACTGCAATAAAGATTGATATTCAAAATTGCTTGCTTCTTGTGTAAAATTGCCTTTGAAGGCAATTTTGGAGACTGAAATATAAGTCGGTGTTAACAGAACTGGCTGTTTGCTGGCCTGCAGAAAAAGATCAGGCCAATTATACAGATAGTCCTTGATGTACAACCACAATGGAGCCCAAAATTTATATTGCTAAGCAAGGCAGTTGTTAAGTGAGTTTTGCCCCACTTTATGACGTTTCTTGCCACAGTTGTTAAGTGAATCACTGCAGTTGCTAAGTTGGTAATTATTATTATTATTATTTATTTGGGTTTGTATGCCGCTCCTCTCCGGGGACTCGGAGCGGCTAACAACATATATATAACAATAAATTACAGTAAAAAAAAACCAAACAAAGATATCTAAAAAATACAATAAAAAACATTCAATTCAACAATCAACCACAATCATCCCCAGGCCTGCCAGCAAAGATGAGTTTTTAGATTTTTCCGGAAGGCCGGAAGAGTCGGAGAAACGCGGACTTCAGGAGGCAGTTGGTTCCAGAGGGTGGGCGCCGCAACAGAGAAGGCCCTCCCCCTAGGACCCGCCAGATGACATTGTTTCGCTGACGGGACCCGGAGGAGGCCGACCCTGTGCGCTCTCACCGGTCGTAGGGAAGTATGTGGCAGAAGGCGGTCCAGTTAAATGAATCTGGCTTCCCCCTGGATTTTGCTCATCAGTCGGTCACAAAAGGGGATCACATGACTTCAGGACACTGCAGTCATCATAAATACGAACCATTTACCAAGCATCCAAATTTTTGATCACGCGACCCTGGGGATGCTGCAAAGGTCCTAAGTGTGAAAAACGTCATAAGTCACTTTTCCCAGTGCCGTTGTAACTTCAAACAGCCACTAAACAAATGGTTATAAGTCAAGGACTTATAACACCCAACAAGGGCAAACAAAAATTCAAAACACATCTATGCAGACAGGCTTGGGGCGTGTGAGCTGCGCTCTGCCCCTGGCCTTTGATTGGGAGTGTATGTTGTATGAGTGAGTATAGTTTTATAGTTTTATATTGTAGTATTATTTTATATGACTTATATATTTTGTACTTGTATTTCTGTTGTGAGCCGCCCTGAGTCTGGGGAGAAGGGCGGCATATAAGTCAAAATAAAGATAAAGATAAAGAATAAAGAAAACACGTTTGAATCAATGAGCAATATTCTACTTCAATTCTATGAGCAAAAGACAGCAAAAGACAAAGTTAACAATCCCGAAAACACTGTTCTCCCCCAAAAATGAGAGAATAAAAAAGTGGGCTGTCTTCTTCCTGCTTTTGCATAGACTTTCCAATTTTTCCCCCCAGGCTATTACAAATGCTTCTAGCATGCTGCAGTTGGAAAGGGCAAAGGAGAATGTTAGCACTACAAAAACACATTTTCTTTTTGAGCTACACATAGTCCAGGTGCACGATTCCTAGGAAAAGAACCCAAACAGGTTTGAAATGTGAACTGCGGGAGAGAACAGATTATAGGCAAAATTCTGTTCTGGCCGATGCTGGTGGAAAGGCAGCACCTGCCTTTGTTTTATTTCTCATTCGTCCTGCAAGTGAAGGAAAGTGAGACATGGGCCTTTAAAGCCTAAATTAATACCAAAGCTTCTCACTTGTCTTTTTATACAGAGAGACTGTTTTTCTTGGCATGCACACAGAAACATCAATCAACTAAAGTGCAATTAACAAATATGAACACTTGGTAAGATTTTTTTCATCTTTTTTTTTTACCTTGTTGTATTTCCCTCCCTCCCACCCACTCCCTCCCTCCCCCTGTTTCCTTCCTGCCTTGCAAAGCTGGAATGCTCCCAGATATGCAAATAGTCCCATTGCTTTCTCTACTCTTTCAGTCTTTGAAAAATTAGGAAATATAAAACAGTCTCTTGGCAGAACTGCAGCAATCAGAATGGTAATACTCAGCATGTATAAAATGTGAGCCAAAAAAAAATAAAGTTTGGGGAATAGATTTTTGAAGGCTGCGGAAGAAAGGAGCTATGTACAGCCAGGGGTTTACAGGTTCTCCTCCCCTGGAATAGATGTTGACCTAAAATTGAAACAATCTAGGTTGGACTCAATAAATAAATTTTTAAGACTTTGTCCAAAGTCGTTGTTTTGCTTTGCAATAACATAATATAATTTATCAGAGAATTTGATAGCTGTTTACCTTCGAGAAAGCCCTTTTAAAAGAATGCCATGTCACAAAAATGGAATTTACAGACATTGGGGAGAAAACCAAAATGTCAGTCTGGAGACCAGATTTGCTCTGGGTCAGATTCAGTACCCTCCTACTGGGTGATTTTAAGACAGTTGCAATCTCTGAGATAAGCCTGAGAGTCTTCTTCATCAGAAAATCAGAAGGAGAAATTCTAGATAGCCCACAGTGAAGAAAAGGCACGGTATTGAAATGGTATGTAGGAATGACCTTTGGAGACAAGGCAAAGAGACACAGCCAAGGAAATAGTCAGAGGAAGGCAACTTAGCCCACAGGATGGATGTGGGAGAGGCAAACAATCCAGAAAAGACTCTACCTAATCTCTAGAGTTGCAAAGGGGAGGATGAAAGGAATGTGTTTTCAAACTTGCAAGGTTTTGTTCATGTAACTTTGCCATAAAGAAGTATTAGCTCATCTTGCAAATAAATAATATCTATTATCTATTATTATAAATAAATCTAACAAATAAATAATATCTGATAATCAAAACTCACCTATGACCCCTGAAGAGGGAAACAGTTCCATCTCACTTTCAAAAATTGCACTCCACACACCGTTCAATTGAAAATAATTAATTGCGGCAATCTCAAAATATCTGGTTAAAGTCAATAAAATGCTCTCAATGCCTCTTTCTCCCAAATGTGAGGTATTGCACATTTATGCTCTACAGCTACACATGTTTGGGTAGAAGTGCATGCCCGCCAGAAAACCACAAAGTGTGGACTACCTCAAAAGAAAGATAAAATACAACTCCTGCTAAGCAAAAGATGTTGATCATCAGCGCATAGCTTACCGCAGCCAATAAAACACAGTTTCATTCATTACATGTTTCTTGATAGTTCAATGAATGCAGAGAATGAGTAATCTTCATTCTTAGTGTTCAACGGAGGGATTTGATTCCTCCTTGTACTAAAGTTTCTTAATCAAGAAAAGAATGGGGAGGAATGGTTTAATATTGTCATTCTGCCTGCAAGGCTTCCAGGTTGTTAATTGATTCCATTTGAAAGGAATGGCGTTTTTGTAACATTTTCATTATTGCTCTTTTTTTTTTTAACAGGGTGCTTTACATTTCAGATGTTCTTCTCTCATCCTGATTTACATCGTTCTGCTTGGATTCTCCAAAGCTATTTGAAAGGATTCACAAACCGGTTGGTCCCTCCTTCAGCCATCGATATCTTTACAGGGTTTATTTTTCCCAGGGGGCTTCAAAATTAGCTCAGACCTGGAGTCAGGTTATGTCCACATCCGATCTAAAATGTTGCTTAGAATAGCCTAAAACAGCGATGGCGAACCTTTTAGAGACTGAGTGCCCAAATTGCAACCCAAAACCCATTTATTTATCACTGGGTGCCAGGTGGGCGTGGCCCACTGGGTGGGCATGGCTGTGGTGGTCATGGCAGACTGGGTGGGTGTGGCCAAGGTGGGCGTGATCACCTCGATGTTGCTCGTAGGGAGGGACACACATGGGGGCTGGGCAGGGTTGGAGGAGATCAGGGGGTCTCTGGCAGATGGGGCGGTGGGCAGGGGGCTCGTCCTGTGGGGTGAAACGAGTCAAGGCAGGGTGGGGATACCATTGTCCCAGGGCAAGGCAAGTCAGGGGCTGGGGCGGCTGTTGCTTAACACCATCGGTCCCTGCACACAGAGGCCAGCGAGCACATGGGTGCTGGGATGTATCCGGCCACATGAGACCTCGGCGAGTTAGCTGGTTGAAGTGGGACAGTTGCCATCTCCAGGGCATGGCCTCTGGCAGGTGTGCCATAGGTTCGCCACCACTGGCCTAAAATATGAGGTTGCTTATTCTCTGCAAGTCTGCAGTTACACCACAGAAGAAAAAGGTCTCTTGGACTCAAAAGGCAAAATGGTAGCAATGAAGAAATCAGATGGTTTTGCTTCCTTAGTTGCACTATTTCTTTAAAACAAAATCAAAATATCTTCCTCTCCCAATCATGTAGAAATTGCTCCACTTGACTGAGTTTTTCTCAACACTGACTCAGATAAAATTATTTCAATACCTCTCTGTATTGAACCAGTTTAGTTTAGCTTGGGCACAGCTGGTCAATCTTTGTTTGACCGACTCTTTGCTCTCAGATCTTGGTGGTGATTTCTATAATAGACCACCTGCTCTGGATTCTCAGTTCCTTTCCTTCGAGAAGAAAGCTAGTAAGAATGAATCAGCTGCTGTGTTTTAGGTGCTCCTATACCTCCCTATTGCCTGGATGGAGTGTCCAGTCCCCTATAGAGTCACAGTACTTGGAGGCTAAGACAGGACATGCTAAATTTTCCTCCTAACCAAATGAACCAGGCCAGAGTACAAATATAGTGAGGTTTGAAACAAATCAATGGTAGTTGGAAAGGCATGATCTCACTAGCAGAAGATACTACTTATCTTCACCTGACAATCATCCACAACTAATGTCATAGGCTTCAAAACTTCATCCTAAATTAGCCATATTGCATTTGTTCAGTCTGGATTTCTTGTTTACTCAGGTGCAACGGTGGCTTCCAAGTCTACCATTCTTCCCAAAGAACCATTCTCTATAGCCTTATGCTTCAATGCCTTTCAACCCTCTGATACTCAGCCATTGTCGTCATTGCTCTTTGTGATCTTAAAATGTACTCAGGAGTACTCTGATCTTGGTGCATTCATAGCAAGAGCCATTTCTTCCATACTTCTCCTAATAGACCTTGATCTTTGCCTTGGGGCTTCCACTACCCCCCACTTCATCTTCTGCAGATGAGATCTACATAGAGACTATGACATAAATCAATTTAATCCGGTGTCTCATTGGGTACGTTTCTGATTAAAACCCCTGAGGTTTAGTTGATTTGATCAATTAATGTTATTATTTTTAATGTGTTACCACAACTTATTAGCAAATATGTTTCTTCGCAAGCCTGAAACAGATGACCCTGCCGTAATTAATCAAATTATTAAAGCATTACATTTTCAATGCAGCACGGAATACAGCATTGTCAATACAACACGTCTTTTTTATATATATACTTCTAGGTTCTGCTTTATATCAATCAGATATCTATAAGGAGACAGAAAATTAGCAGCTGGGATAAAACGCACAGAAGTCTACACGACTGCAAAAAAATCCTCGACTTATAACAGTTCATTTAGTGACTGTTTGAAGTTACAACAGCACTGAAAAAAGTGACTTATGGCCATTTTTCACACTTATGATTGTTGCAGCATCTTCACGGTCACAAAATCAACATTCAGATGATTGGCAATTGACTCATATTTATGATGATCGCAGTGTCCCAGGGACAGGTGATTTCTTTTGAGATCTTTTGACAAGCAAAGACAATGAGTCAGCCAGATTCACTTAACAACCATGTTACTAATTTAACAATTGTAGTGATTCACTTAACAACTGTGACAAGAAAGGTCATAAAATGGGGCAAAATTCACTTAACAACTGTTTTGGTTAGCAACAGAAATCTTGGGCTTAATTATCTGAACTTTTTGAATGTCATCCATTGGTAATCGTTAGTTGCACAGCCCAAATCTGGTCACCATAGATGTCTCTGTGTCGATCAGCCTCTCTAATTCAGTTGGAACCACTTCCTCAATTCCATAACAGGAACAATAGTGTTTATTTTACTGAGATACCTTTGGCTTCTACAAGTCCCTTACTGATTCACCTTGTGCAATCCTCATTTGCTTTCTGCCAAAAGGTTTGTCCAGGTCTTGATACAGATTGATGGTGGGGTTTAGCTGCTAGGATTTGTACTACTTTGTAAAAAAAAAAATATTGTTTTTGTTACAATATGGCTGGCAAATCTGCACAGGAGCCTTCAAACAGCCCTTTTGAAATAAATAAAGACTTCGCATTATGAATCTCCCTTCTATATGCCATGTCCAAACAGTGGACTGCAGTTTTAAGATTAATGGAAAAGTAGCATTTCAAGAGTCTCAGTCTTCTTGAAGTCAAATTGGTAGGTTTCTTAGCTTTACAGCTTGGGGGCTAAATTCTTACTCTTTAGCCACAGTAACCATTTCAGTCGCTAGTATCTCATTGATCTAAATCCAGAGATGGCAGGAGTAAGGTTTGAATGACAGATGCATAGGGATGAAAGAAAGAATATCAGCTCTAGCCACCATTTTAAAAATTGTTTTCATATTTAAAAAGAGGACTTCTCTCTTTCCACCCCCTTTCTTCTTCTCTTCTCTGCTTCAAAGCTAGAGCAAAATGTTGTGGGTTGTTTTTTTGTTTTTTTTTACAAAACATAGCAAGCGTAGAAAACACAAAAGTTTTAAAACTCACAGGAGACTTTGAAAAAACAGTTAGAAATCTAGCAGACGCCAAAGTATAACTACATCAATAATAATACTACAATGTGTTTTTCCAATCAAGTTTCCAAGGGAGAATGTTTTTTTTTAAGATGACAACTAAAACACGGATTTCAGTATATTTAGCTTTTTCAGATTCCAACTTATGTATGTTTTCTTAGAAGTGCTAAGAAAGTTTGGTGAATTTTGCGCACTAAAACTGAAGAATCACATTGCTTTTTAAGCAATGCTATGCCTAACACTTCTTTAATGTTTCCCAACCACAAACCACCATGAATTTGAATGGAATTGCTTTTGAATATTTTTTTATGACCGGATTCATAAACATCCTTGAGCATCTAAGTAAGATAATCTATCTTTTGTTATAGTGCCCCAGGATCATGTTATAGGATCTAATCTGGGTCAGTCACCAAGACCAGAGGTTAGTCTTCCGAGCTTTCAGATTCATACTGGATTCCATTCTCAGAGACCTGGAATAATTCAAAAGCACACATTCTGGTGAGAGAGAAGTTCTCCAAAGGATGGGCTCCAGCACAAAACAGTCCAAAAATTCAGAAGACTAGGTGCCTGATCCAGATTGGATCCTATCTTTTGTTGTGCAGTCCTTTATCCCACAATCTGAAGCCTTAACATCTCCATTAGATCTGAAAAGATCACTTCTAATAATAATGATAATAATAAAGTTGGAAGGGACCTTGGAGGTCATCGAGTCTAACCCCCTGCTCAGGCAGGAAACCCTACACCATTTCAGACAGATGGCTGTCCAGTCTCTTCTTAAAAACTTCCGGTGTTGGAGCATTCACCGCTTCTGGAGGCAGGTTGTTCCACTGGTTAATTGTTCTAACTGTCAGGAAGTTTCTCCTTAGTTCTAGGTTGCTTCTCTCCTTGATTAGTTTCCATTCATTGCTTCTTGTCCTGCCCTCAGGTACTTTGGAGAATAGCTTGACTCCCTCTTTTTGGGGGCAGCCCCTGAGATATTGGAACACTGCTATCATGTCCCCCCTCGTCCTTCTCTTTGTTAAACTAGACATACCCAATTCCAGCAACCTTTTTTTTTAAGATCAAGAATTCGTACCAGTAACCTTCTCACAGCCTGAGCAATTCTATATTATGCTTCTTCTCACCCACCAAAAATATGCAACATATTTTTATATATCTTTACATAGTTTATATAACTGCCCGTCTCACCCAAGGAACTGCTTGGCTTACAAGGATTAAAACATAGAAAATCCACCATCACATGACTCCACAATGCCTGGGGATAAACCCCACTCACCAAAAACACATCAACCCCCTGACCCAAATACCTGGGGGAAACAGCCAGGGCTTTGATGCCCTGTGAAAAGCTAACAAGACCAAGGCCATCTGCATCTCCAGGGGGATACTATTTATAAACTCTGCCAAGCACCACGATTTAAAAAGCGTCTTATCATATCAATGTGGTAACATCTTCTTTTAGAATACCTGGCTAATTCTTGAACAAGCATCTCACCAACAAAGTGTCTCAAATGCATTAGATGCCACTCATAAATTTGCATTATTAGATGCTCTCCAAGACAGAAGTCTTTCATGATTACGTTATTTGGAAACCTAAATGCATTTAGAGTATTTGCTCCATTGAAAAGGAGACCTGGGAAGCTGGGTTGTTTTTTTTCCCCTTGCTAAGTTGGTCAACAGACAGAAGTCAAATATGAAGACTAGAGATTTATTGCTTCTTTCCATCCTGGCCTTTTCCTTGAGGCAGTGTTTGATGTTGTTAAGTATGTGCAAGTGAATATTTGTTTCCAGAAACCAATTTGCATTTCCTCAAAGACTGCATGTTAGAAGTATTTTTCCCTTTGGTCACAAAAGCTCACTGTTATTGTCATTTGGAGACTTATGTAGTTTTAGTCATAAATAATAAAGCAAGAAGACAAAGGGGGCACAATGGAACATCAAGTAGGACTGTTTGGCAAGGTATACTTTTTTTGATTCGTTTTTCTGACTCCAGAACAGGGTGAATGTGAAGAAAGATAATGATAATGTAATTTATTCATTGTTTAAAATATTCCACAGCAGCAATATAGTATAATGTGTATTCTCACATGGAAAGCTCTAAATCTTCCTATTTCTCTGTATAATTTGTTATTTTGATTATTATGATAATAAGAATAGATGCAATTTTAGGATTGTCTTGGATCCTAATATATTATAGCAATTGATTCTGATTGCTTTGGTGGCCATTCAGTTCAGTTTGGGATTAAATGCAAACTGAGATTTGAAATCCAAAGCTTTCTTCTTGTTGTTGTTAGTTGCAAAGTCATGTCTGACCCATCACAATCTCATGGACAATGTTCCTCCAGGCCTCCCAAATAGAAAACCCACAAATGACGATAACTTCTTGGACATCTTGTCAAAATCTGTCTTCTGGTGCCCAATATGCAGATGGTTGTCCATAGATATATCTAAGCAAGGCATTATCTAAGCAATTCTCTGCTTAATGTCCTAACCTACATGCTTTTTCACTTCTGCTGCTCCAGAAACTAGTCACTGCTACTTCTGGCCAAAGGAACACATCCTCATCGTCAGGTTAAATCACTAGTCATCCAATTCCAATACCATATTCCTAGAATTAGAAATAACCACCAAGTAGTCATATACTTGTCCACCTCGCATTCTTCATGGAACTAAGATAGCTTCTAAAGATAAAGGTTCCCTGGCAGTCTTGTCCAACTCTAGGGCATGGTGCTCATGTCCATTTCTTGACCAAGGGAGCCAGCATTGTCTGAAGACAATTTCCATGCTCATGTGTCCAACATGGCTTTATGCTGAAGCGCATGGAACTCTGTTACCTTCCCACCAAAGTGGTACCTATTAATCTATTTGCATTTGCATGCTTTCAAATTGCTAGGTGGGCAGGAGCTGAGGCAAGTAACGAGCTCACCCCTTTGCATGGAGCTCGGATCTCGAACCTAGGCTGTCAGCTCTGCAGCTGACAAGTTCAGCATTTTTAACCACTGAGCCATTGCATCCCCTTCTATCAGGCACTAAATAAAGTAGGATTGAGAAAGAGGTTTTTCTCAATGTTCCATTATTTAGTCTGTCCTATTTCACTATTTTTGTCCTGGTCACTTGACTTTTCATTCCATAACAGGAGAAATGGGTGTTGACTCAAACCACAAACTTTCTTGATGCTAAACAGATGCCGTCCCATTCAGAGCCATTGCAACAAGCCAAGGTTTATTCAAAATGAGGCAATACACATAGCGAATCATGACCCAAGATCTACTGCAGGGGTTCTCAACCTTGGCAACTTTAAGACTTGTGGACTTCAACTCCCAGAATTCCTCAGCCAGCAAAGCTGGCTGAGGAATTCTGGGAGTTGAAGTCCACAAGTCTTAAAGTTGCCAAGGTTGAGAACCCCTGATCTACTGGCATGCAGGGTTGGGAAGTAGATAATGAAGGACAGAGTTTGCTCTACATGACAAAGATTCCACCACTTGTCCTCCTTAACCTGCTCATAAACATCAATTTCTCCTTTATCCAATCTTTCCAGCCATTTTAGGTGCCATTTCCAACTTTATACATTCAAAACACAACCCCAAAATGTGTGTGTATGTGTGTGTGTGTGTGTGTGTGTGTGTGTGTAGAGAATTGTTTTGAAAATCCATTTGTGCTAATAGAGCAAGAAAATTCAATTCATCTCAATCTGGTCTCTCAGTGGAATTAATGAAAGAAATGTACATTTTGTCCTTGTTACCACAGCAAAAATATTGGCAGATAGCAAATGGTGTATACTTTACCTCTTTAATAAAGATCTGTTTCTCCCCCCCAGAAATGAAATTAGACTGAGATGGTTGAGGAAAACCATTATAATGAGCAATTTGAGACCACAAGTCATATTTTGATAGATTTTTATGAAAGTAGGTTATACAACCATATAACAACTTCTTGACCTTGTCATCTTGTTAATAATTTGGATGTGTATGTGTGGATGCAAACGCACAAGGATGCAAATGCAACCCAAAAAAGGTCTTGCTCAAAATGTGCACAGGATGTTTGCTTGAAACCTACTTTTTCTGCGTTCACTGAACCCCAAGAACAGGTCTTTAAATGCAAAAAGAAAAGGCCACTGAGATTATCTGCAGTGATACTGTTAGTCAAATTTTTCCCCACTTAATTTTTTTTTACATACTCACTCCATGGATCATCTCAGTGCCACAGAAAACGTTTGTCTTGGGTGAAAGTTCTATCTCCCTTGACAGCATCAATATTTGCAATTCTTCTTAAAGTCTTTGGTTAGCTCAAACATGTCTGAGTTTTCCCAAAATTTTGGATGCTGACCTTGAATCTACTCTGTATTTCCAAATGAGACTCTGGCTGGTAAATTGAAAAAGCAGAAAAGTTTGCAGCAAAACTTGGCAGCCAACTTAATCTTTCAACATCCTGAAGAGCTGGGAACCAACTGGACCTATCAATTCATTGGCATTTGTGAGTGCAATTTTTCATACAATGCTATGGTTGTAATTCATTCCAGCAGTTCTAATCAGGTGAGGGGAAAGAATCATTCTCAGGAGTATATTTATGTGTCAAAGTGCAGAGTAATTACTTACATCTTCCAATTCAATTTGTTTGTTTGGAAGACATTATAAACCCCCTAAATCTCAGAAACAAATAACACTCCTGTTCCAGTTCAGAAGGTCAAGCCTGTGATCACTGAGGTTTCCAATGAAGTTTCCCTCACCACCATCCACGAGTAAAGCATGGGAGCTTTCTATGTTTCTACTTCCAATCTCAGCTAAACAGAGACAGCACTGACCCTCAACTAACCCACACAAGTCCACCTCAACCAGCACTCCCAGTAACCTCACCAGATGCAAGCTACCCATCACAAGACCCTTCACAAGACTCTCACTTGACACCACCCACACCTGACCCATCACAAGACCTACTGACCACACACCCCTTAAATTCCACTGAAGATGTTACCTAGTCTGGTGATGAAACATTAGGAGACCAACCCATAAGCTCAGAGAATGAAGCTTCACCCTCAATCATTTTAATTTAATTTTTTATCATGTGTGTGAGAATCGCTGAGGTGGTCTTAAGCATGAGGAACAGTTGCAAATCACTTTTTTTCCATGCCACTGTAACTTCATTGTAATGTTAAACAAATGATTGTAAGTCAAGAACTATTTCTACTGAGTCCAATACTCTGGTAATAATAAAGTAGCAAAGTGGATGGTTCATCACTAAGCAGTGTTTTAAGGCCTTATTTCTTTATGTCCTCTTTGACTGACTTTTAATTCTGCATAATTTGTCAGAACCTTTTTCCACCAGTCTCTGGGGTTCCTGCTACAGAATTCTTATTTTCCCATCAAGCATGGCAAAAACATTGCATTTGCTCTGGGTCTCTTAACAGAGATCTTTTTTTTTCTAAGGCTCAGAGAACATGTGCTGAGATCGACCTGGTGCACTGGGATTGTTAATTATTAACATTTTTAATTATGTGTTTTAATTATTGATTCTGCTTGCCTGGTATAATAGAATCCAAGTCTTCCTTTGCTGTGCAGCCGTGGAGGGTATTGAAGAGATGTGTTGGAGCTTTAGGGTTTAGGGTTTTGACACATGTTTTTCACTTTCTGTAACAATAGCATTTGTAACAATGGAGAGAAATGCACATAGATCTTTAGAAATACCTCATTGCTAGAGTGGGGTTCTTTTTATATATTAAAAAAAGGAAAAGGAAAGAAAAAGCTATAGGTGCAGAGTGAATAGAATCAGAGAATATATTTGAAGAAACAGATATTCATATTTCATGTCCTTTGAGTTTATTCCATGTTTGTGCCATTTTATTCACTGCTTTGCCTGCTCAAAGTAAGTGCAGATATTTCCGTTTCTTTCTCTTCCCCAAAGCCCTGCAGAAGAAAACTCATCCATTAGAATTAGTCACTGTGAATCAACGGCCAGGGTTGGGAAACTTCAAAGCACAGCCACCCCATTGTAAGCCAGCCTTAGAATTGTACGTTCACCGAACAAGTTGAACAAATGATGCTCAGTTTTTGGGGATACGTTTCTAGCTTGTCATATTTAAAGATAAATAAATAAAATAAAATGTTGTTGATTGTTTGCAGGGAGATTGAAGTAGAGTTTGGAAGTGGGTCATCCCTCTCCCTCTCTCCCTCTGTTCCAAAGCACCGGAAAGCAGGACAAGAAGCAATGGATGGAAACTAACCAAGGAGAGAAATAACCTAGAACGGTGGTGGCGAACCTATGGCTCGGGTGCCAGAGGCGGCACTCAGAGCCCTCTCTGTGGGCACGAGCGCCGTCGCTCCAGTCCTAGGCCTTCAGCTGGGTTTTATAAAACCTTTTCCCTTTAGGCCTCCGCCACCATGTGCAAAAAAAAACAAACAAAAAAATGTTCAATCAGTCAATTTCAACTTCTCATGGGAAAAAAAGATCTTGCAAAGTTGGAATTGATTGATTGAACTTTTTAGTCCCACCCAGTCTGCTGTTACCACTGCAGCCACACCCACCCAATGGGCCACACCCACCCAATGGGCCATACCCACCCGGCACCCGACGATGCATAAGTGGGTTTTGGGTTGCAGTTTGGGCACTCGGTCTCTAAAAGGTTCGCCATCACTGACCTAGAACTAAGGAGAAATTTCCTGACAGAAAAATTAATCAGTGGAATGGCTTGCCTTCAGAAGTTGTAGGTGCTCCATTGCTGGAGGCTTTTAAGAAGAGATTGAACAACCATTTGTCTGAAATGGTATAGGGGTTGGACTAGAAGGCTTCCAAAATCCCTTCCAACTCTATTGTTGTGTTGTTATTGTAAAGAATGTATATGTTTATTTCTTTTTGATTTTCTTTATTCTTTATTTTCTTTACACTTTTGCACCATACCTTCCCCTTCTTTTCCTTCTTAGTAATTTTTGGTTTGTTTTTATATTTTAACTTTTGTAGAAATTTAATAAAATATATTGGGAAAGACATACTGACAAAGGTGTTTTTTTTTCCTTTCAAAAATAAAATTGAAAATGAGCTGAGAGCAATTACTTCCCAAATGCATATTTTGAGGGAGAGCATGTTGAGAAATAAGTCATATTGTGAAAGAAAATATATGAGATTGATATTTGGTGAGAAAGCTTTTTAGAAATGTGCATTTGAGGCAGATAGGATTTATGAATGAACAAATCTGAATCTGATACAGAACAAAAAGAGACAAAGTGCCACATCCTTATTTTTGCCCTAAGATCCCATTTGTATTTTTTCCTTCTACTGAAACAATGCAATGTTGATGTACTGCAGTGACTTGTGAAAAGTGCTTTTAAGAAGGTGTCAACTGTGCACTAAATTGAATTCAATACTGAAGGCACATTAAAACCTAAGATTAAAATAAAAGTATTTACTATTACCACTGTTCAACTTGGGTGTCACAATTATGATCCATTGAGAGAGATCCATCACATTAAAGCAGTACTTCAAAGAAGAAATGGGGTCCCTGACTAAGGATGTATTTCAATCAACATTTATGGTGGCCCAGCAGCAGACCTCACTTTCTGAAGGACCAGAGCAGAAGGGACCAGGAAAAAGTGGGACCATTCCATTATTCTGGTGGAAATAAAGCAATTCCATCATGCTCTCCATTCACACAAATTTAATTAATCACAATTTAAGGCTTTTAATTTTCAGAATTGTTGATTGAACAAGGGTTCAGCTGCTATCTTTGGGTGCATTAGCAGGAACTTAAAGATCAGGTTACTGAAAGTCATTTTTTCTCCTACACGTTGCACTGGTCAACTCCCATTGAAGCATGTTCAGAGGGGAAGCCAAGATATTGAAGTATCTAGAAGTCCTTTGGTGAGTGGTTAAAGGATCTGGCTATGTAAACCCTACAGAAAGTTAACTAAGTCTTCAAATATTTGAAAAGGTGTCCCATGGAAGAGGAAAAGGATTTATTCGCTATTGCACCAGATAATAGAAGTAGAAGTTGAGGATTAAACTTACAAGGAATAGGTCCAGGCTAGACCTCAACACCAAAATTTCAAGGTTCAATCTATCAATCAAAGTAATAAGGCATTTGACTGGATCCTGCCTTGAGGAAAGGGTTGAACTAGATGAGTCTCTCCCAATTCTTCCCATTTTTTTGTCATAATGCTCCATTTGCATTTTTTTCACTGATTATTAAATAAGTCATCTGAGCTTTAGAGATGAAAAGTGAGATAGAAAGCAAGGCTTTATTATACTTTCATGTTATCTTATAATGAGAACTCTTTGGGAGTGAAAAGCTAACCTTAGCTCTATTTCCAGAAGGAACTGTGCTAAAACAAGCATAGCTTTTCCTTCAGAAGACATGAGGCTCTTTCTTCTCAACCTTGTCTCAACTTCTTAACCAAATAAAGAATTGGGTTTGAAGGCTATGAATATCAGTCGTACTATAGATATAATCATTTTGGAATAGCACAATAAGATCCAGTGCATATGGGACACAGACTACATGGTTAATTTCCAAGTTAAAATCAAAGAGTTAACAGTATAGTCAAAGCTTACTTAAATACCTAATACCATGAAACTATACTACTCTGTTGATTGCAAATTTTTCCAAATGCTTTAGCATAAGAATTGCAGTGAGAGGAGGAGGAGGAAGAGGAAGAGGAGGAGGAGGAGGAGGCGAAGAAGAAGAAGAAGAAGAAGAAGAAGAAGAAGAAGAAGAAGAAGAAGAAGAAGAAGAAGAAGAAGAATCTATAATAAAGTTTTATTTCTATAAAATGAATGGTAATGATTATGAGACCATATGTCCCACTAATTGCGGCCTTAAACTCCAACTTAATGTTTAGCCTTGATTAAGTTATAATTCAATATTTCAAGTCATAAAGGTAGGAAACTGAGTTATTTGGATGGGGACAGATTAAGCAATATCTAGTGATGGTGACGTATGTTACAATTCCTGCTTAAACATCTAGGCTGATTTGGGGGGTAGGGGCATTTGGCTTACATCCCATAATTTTAAAGTGAGTCCATATGGAAAACACCACCCGTACATATTTCACTTCATTAGGATTCATTAGAGCATGATTAAAGATTTCATTACTCTTCCTTTCTTTAAGAGTAGATTAATAAACCTACCATCCACTTTAGACTTCGCACATGCAGGCCTAAACACTTGTAATAGATGAATTAATCTGAGAGGCAGTTTGAAAACCCCAATATATTAATCATGTATTTTTTTTAAAAAAAAAATGGAGTCATACAGACAAGTGAGATTCAGGACCAGTGTGAATGGTACACTCTCTGTGCAGAAAACCAATCACGGAGCTGGTCTTCAAACAGTAAATGATGGCAAGTACACTAAAACAGCCCTCTCAGTAATAATAATTTTAAAAAAGACACATCTCCCCGTTACACCCCCCTATCTCTTTATGTTAAGGCAAGGTCATCACTCAACATATTAGGTCAAAGTTATCATTCCGGGATTGCTGTACAACAATAAGCACTTATGGAAATGATTGGGAATCTGAGTGTAATTTGGTAGGCTTGAATGTGAATTTATTCTGTTTACATTGTTTAAATGCTAAGTGATAGCTATTTTTATTTTATTTATTTATTTAACTACCCATTATAAGGCCATTTATGAAAACTGCATGCAGATAGGCAGACGTTTCAAAAGTCTCTACAAGCAAGGAGAGAAATTTGGTCTACAATTAAGTACATTGGGAAACATTTTGCAAGTTTCCTCTGAAAGGCACTCTTTTTTTCAAACCGAGTGAGAGACCAAACACTCTTGCAATGTATGGCTGTGAAAGTTGGACCATAAGAAAGGCTGAGCACCAAAGAATGGAGGCCTTTGAACTATGGTGCTGGAGAAGACTCCTGTGAGTCCCCTGGATTGTAAGGTGATCAAACCAATCAATCCTAGAGGAGATCAACCCTGACTGCTCTTTAGAAGGCCAGATCCTGAAGTTGAAACACAAGGACTTTGGCCACCTAATGAGAAGGAAGGACTCACTGGAGAAGAGCCTGATGCTGGGAAAGATGGAGGGCAATAGAAGAAGGGGGCGACAGAGAATGAGGTGGCTGGATGGAGTCACTGAAGCAGTAGGCATGAGCAGGAAGGCCTGGAGGAACATTGTCCATGGGCTCCCGATGGGTCAGACATGACTTCACAACTAACAACAACAACAACAACAATGGATTCCAATAGATTATTTATCTTTCCAGACAAAAGGATCAAGAAGCTACCATGTTTTTGGATTCTCAGCTAGCTCTGAATTTGAGTTTGATAAAGATAGGGTCCTTATGTTTATAGAGATTCTCAGTCATCCAGGTATGGTTATCCCAAAGATTATTTTTTTTCAGGAGGAAACTAGACTTTGTTGTGTTTCCTTTGAAGACATTTTGAAACTCATTCAAGAAGCTTCTTCAGCTTTGACTAGACTCCCCACCATCTAGCCAGAGCTTAAGAAGCTTCTTGGATGAGAAGCAAAATGTCTTCAAAAGGAACACAAGAAAGTCCAGTTGCCTCCTGGAAAAAAAAAAAAGCACCTTTGGGAAAGGCCCCTTATCCAACTACAAGTAAGCAGTAGTCTAGTGTAGACTGCATAGAACAGAAATCCATAGCTATCCACGTGTGACAGATTGGTGGAGGAGAGACTGGGAAAGAAAGGGAAGGGACAGTTGCTATAAGACAGGGGTTTCATGATCAGATCTTTTCTGATCACGATAGCATTTCATATAGGTAGCCCTTTGTAGCTCTTCAGAAGCTTCAAAAATGATTTATGGCTGCTGATCTTTTAGAAATTACACATTCGAAGCTTAAAGGATCTCTTTCAGTAAAAGTCTGGCTCTCTGAGAAAGACTCTAGGAGCAGATCCTCTGCAGTCAAAGAACCAGATGTGACATGGAAGAAGTGATGAACTGAATGTCAAGGATTCAAAGCCAGGAAGTGGAAAAGGGGGGTTATTTATCTTTTTAAAAAATTGAAGAGCTAGCAGGGAATTATCATTCTTGAGCTGGTCTCAGAGGGGACTGAGGATCCAGGAATCCTAAGAGAAGATCCTTTTCTACTGTGGATCCAGCTGCCTTGGAAAATTCCCTTTGCTTCACGGCTGCCCATTTGTAAGCAGTCTTATCTCAGTAAGCTTCTGCAGCTTATTTTTCTTCAGTTGATTTAATGTTCCTGCTGCTCCTTTTCAACCCTTTGAGTTTATTTTTTATTACTGGGCATGTTTTTTTTTAACTCTTGGGGATTATCTCAAGCCTTGAACATTTTACAGAAAGATGGGATATCAATGCTGATAATTATGGCACATAAATAAAAACAAAACCGCTTTCAATGAATTTGAAATGCATTTGAAATGCATTGTTTTCAGGTGTTTTAAAGTCCTGGGTTTTGCTGTCTCTGCAAATGTATGCATTATTCCCCTTCCTTGCTGAAAACCCTTTTCTTGCAGACAATCATCTGTTCCTTTTCTTTCTCTCAGTATGTTAGAGCACTAAATTGGTGTATTATTTCTCTTGCCCTGATCTGGAGAAATATAAGACTCGCTATTGATTAACTGCTCTTCCCTGCCTGGAGGGGGGGAAAAAGCTTTGCATTTATCCCCCTCCCCACTTGCTGAGATGTGGCTACAGAACTGAAGCAGCAGCTGAATCACACCCAGGCAACCTTCACTATATGCAAGATTTCACTTACTTTTGTTTTAAGTCTTAATGATTTCAAGGCAGTTAATGCTAAGGGAGAGAGCAAGGAATCCTACCTTTAAAACAGTGTTTCTCAACCTTGACAATTTTAAGGCATGTGGACTTCAACTCCCAGAATTCCACAGCCAGCAATGCTGGCTGTGGAATTCTGGGAGTTGAAGTCCACATGCCTTAAAATTGTCAAGGTTGAGAAACACTGCTTTAAAAGCAAGCACCTTCCCAGCCATACTTCATGTATCCCTCTCAGAGAAGGAGGTAGAGGTCGAATAAAGCAACTGGCACCTATTGGTACCCAGGTGGCATTGGTGTCAAGGGAGGAGACAGCAGTGGAAGCAGCTTTCTCAGAAGAACTGCACCACTGCAGGCAATCCTCACCCTCCCTCCAATTTAGCTGATTTTGCAAATAGGAATGTTTGGCAAATGGGGTCTTTGTGCCTGGTCAAGGTCAATCCTTTGAATTCATGGGGAAATGTTGAGGCTTCAGCAATTTGGGATAACAATGAGAAACATTCCTGCTTGATCATATTCGGGAGCCAGACAAGATGACTTAACAGTATAGTAGAGCTATCAAAAGAAGAGAATATCTGTAGGTCAGGGTTGAACCATGGAGTATATGATGATGATGATGATAATAATAATAATAATAATAATAGTAATAATAATAGTAATAATAATAAAGTTGGAAGGGATCTTGGAGGTCATCGAGTCCAACCCCCTGCTTAGGCAGGAACCCTACACCATTTTAGACAAATGGCTGTCCAGTCTCTTCTTAAAAACTTCCAGTGTTGGAGCATTCACCACTTCTGGAGGCAGGTTGTTCCACTGGTTAATTGTTCTAACTGTCAGGAAGTTTCTCCTTAGTTCTAGATTGCTTCTCTCTTTGGTTAGTTTCCACCCGTTGCTTCTTCTCCTGCCTTCAGGTGCTTTGGAGAATAACTTGACTCCCTCTTCTTGTGGTAGCCCCTGAGATATTGGAACACTGCTATCATGTCCCCCCTCGTCCTTCTCTTTGTTAAACTAGACATACCCAATTCCAGCAACCGTTCCTCATGTGTTTTAGTCTCCAGTCCCCTAATCATCTTTGTTGTTCTTCTCTGTACTCTTTCTAGAGTCTCAACATCTTTTTTACATTGTGGTGACCAAAACTGGATGCAGTATTCCAAGTGTGGCCTTAGCAAGGCATTGTAAAGTGGTATTAATACTTCACATGATCTTGAAGTATTAATACCACTTTACAATGCCTTGGTCTCTGAGCTTGGTTGTTTTCTTGCAGATGTTTCATTATCCAACTATTCAATATCTTGCACTGCCAGTTTTGGTGGGGGTATGGTTTTGTCTTTGATAGTTCCTTGCTTAGAGTATTTGTCCGAACAATTTACTGAATATAAACAGGAGGAGACCCCACACTCACGAGCACTGATGATGTTTCCTAATGAAATGTCTGCAAGAAAACAATCAAGCTCAGAGGACACCAAGGATTCCGTAATGTGATAAAGGAAGAGCTGGGCCTGATTCAGTCAAAGCTAGCATCTTACATTCTAGCTCAGATTTACTTGAACTATACTGCTCAGATAAACATGGAGGCTGGAATATTAATAGTCCTTAACAGCAATGAGAAAATGTCGCTGTCATAATTTAGAATGATTTGCTCCCCAAATTATAAAGCTAATGTTTTACAATTGGGCAAAAGATCCCTGTTGTTACACCGTTCCAAAACTGCAATGACTTTAAATCACAACAATGCAAAGTCATCTGAAACATTTTCAATCATGCCTAAAATTTATTTAAAGACTCTTGGCAACTTAGGAACCTCTGAACGTTATGGATGTCGGCTCCCATCAGCATCATCCATCATAGCTAATTGTAGGGGACTATGGGGAATGTAGTCTAAAACAGTGTATCGCACCAGGTTGCCTATCTTCCTGCCTCGTTTTTTTTTTTTTGAGCAAAATAGTGTTGAATTTGTCCCTGACCAAATCACAGGTTTATGGATCACCTTTGCTTTTTTTCTAGGAGTTTACTAAGTTTATTAGGGTGAGATATATATTTCAAAATTAGAGCCATGCCAGGTTGATGTGAGGATGAATTTATATTGAGTCTAAAAGACCAGTGATTGCAACAAACATTGAGGATCCATTCCCTGCATGAACGTTGGATTAGAAACAGGAAATTTGGGTCCATGTCCAGCCTCAACCAGAGAAGCTCCCCTGATAACCTTCAACCAGTCTCATTCTCAGCTCAGCTTACTAACTGTTGTGAGTGTCCCTAGACCAGCTTGGGAAGTGTCAGAATATGAGGATCAGCAGCCAGGCCCCTCTGGGTGTTTTCCCCTCCCGGCAGCCGAGGAAGAGCAGCCAGGCCCCTCTGGGTATTTTCCCCTCCCGGCAGCTGAGCCAGACAGGGAGGAGATTTACAGGCAGTCTGGATCAGATTCACAAAGTGAGGAGTCAGATTTGGATCAAGAAGATAAATGGCTTGATCCGAGATTCCGAAGGTTTGATAAGCGACGGTGTCAGTTAAGTGGAAAAAGGAAGTAAGGAGGGGAAGTGACGTATCGGACACTATATTAGAAGGGGACAGAGAGACTACGCCTTTGTCACGAGCAACGTTACTATCAAGGAGTAGCTTGATGCCTTGCCCAGTTCGTTTGAACTTAGTTCTCTGATGTTTTTGGACTCTACGGAAGATTAATGAGCTCTTGGACAACTTTACAGATAAAGAGTGAGTTAATTGGAAGGGAGGGAGAGCATGTTAAACGCGGAATGTAAATAAATCAGAATTGGCCGTTCCCCGGCCAACAAAATGCCAGCAGCTTGCTTTGCAATGAATCTCTTGAAATGTGTTAAATAAACCTCTTAAAGACATATTTATGTGGATTTTAATGAGCTGAGAGAGGCCAGACAGAACACTAACCAAGATTGTTTTGGGGAAACAAAAATGAAAAAAGATCTTTAGATCTCCCTATAAGTCTCCTTGAATTCCTGGAGGAAATGGTAATGGTACAATCATTTGGCATAGGGTTTCCTGCTTGATCAGGGCGTTGGACTAGAAGACTTTCAAGGCCCTTTCCAATTCTGTGATTCCGCTACACGGGAATGACTTTGAAACAGGAAGAAGAGCCAGTGTTCCAAACACACCATTCAAAGGTCAAGTGAAGTCTTCAACTCAGAACCTCATGTACTACCGCAGTAAATTTAATAATTAAAAAAACCCTCCAATCATCAAGTGTTAAAGATTGACTCTAGATTTGAAAGGAGGCAAAATGTTTCCTTAGCAATGGGAAAGTTCATTTCAGGTAAGAATCTGTTCCGTACTGTTGCATTCATAAAATAAAAGGTATGGAACAACAATGGCAACAATTGGGCACAGAAACCTCATCTTTGCTTTGAATTGATATATAACCAAATGTGTTTTTAAAGAAGTATAATTTTGAGGGATGACTCTCAAAACCTGCTTAGAATCTATTCTTCCATGTGGTCTGGTTCAGTCCCTTTCACTGAATTTTACATAAGCTGGAAAGGGATTAAACCATGTAGATGCCTGTTTCTACTTTCTCAAGCTGTCAGGTTGTGTCTAAATATCATATTAAAGGTAGGGATGTCAGGAGAAAATCTTCTCAGTGCTCTTTTTTTTAAATCCTGATTTATTACTTTATAAGTAACTCAAGGACAGCAAACTTACATAATACTCCTTCCTCCTCCTATTTTCCCCACGACAGCAATCCTATGAGCTGAATTGTGCTGAGTGAAAATAACAGGCTCAAAGTCACCTAGCAAGTTTTTCATGCTTAAAGAAGTGCTAGAACTCACTGTATCCTGCCTGTTGGTCCAAAGTCACTCAGCTGACTTTCGTGGCTAAGGCAGGACTAGAATTCAGATTCTTCTGATTTCTAGGCCATCACCTTCACCACTTCATAAAATGGTTGTCCCCAGTGTTAATATTAATTCATTAATACTCATGCAAATGAACCCAATTTGCACTTCCCAGAATTCTGTCTGAAATTGGTTAAATGCCAATATCCACACTCTTTCAAACTGGGCCATTTAGCTTATCATTCCCCCTGAAAAAAATTCCAATAAAAAATGGGCATATTAGGAGGGAAAGTTGCACAACAAGCTATTAGAAAAAAACACTTGTTTAAAAAAAAGTTTATATTCAGAAAAAGCCCATGCTATGAAAGGAAAGTACCTATAAAAGTGCATTCTTTAAAAGGAATTCACAGGGAAAATGTACGTCTTTCCATACATTTACCATATTTTTCATCCCTCAGTCAGTTCTCTTTCTATGACCGTTGACCACATCCATTTGCCGACGAGGCTGCTTTTAAGGTTTTTTTTTTGTTTGATTTCGCCAAGAATGATAGAGAAAGCACCTATGAATTAATGATGTGAAGACAAACATCTCCTGCATTATTTTATTATCAGTTCTCCATGAATGCAATGGAAAGGAATTTGCTGTCAATATTTCTTTCAAGGGGAAAGAGAGTTTTTTTTTCCCTGGAATATGATGCTCTTCCATGTATTTAATAATAAAGTAGACATGGGTTTGGGTTGAACAACCTCTCTTTTACTTACAAACTTTTCTCCACTAGTTTGAAGTCTTTCTGGCTTCCAACACCTAGATTCAATCCTGATGGGAGAAATGAGGAGCAAATACCTTCTCTAGGGATTTGTCAAAGAAATGTACACAGCATCAGGAAAGCATCAAAAGATTTAGATACATCACAAGAAAACCAAATCTGCCATCCACAACCCTTTCCACGCCATTCTCCATAAAGAAAATGGGAAAAGACACAACAGAGGCTCTGAGACTAAAGTAGAACACAAGACTTCTTATTCCTAAAGGAGGTACAATTTTAACAAGCAGGAAGGCAGATGCAATTGAAAACTTGAAGACTTTGAAAACTATGTCGATTGTAGAATTTATAGTAAAAGAAGGGTTTGAATCAACAATCTCCATTTCATTGTTACAAAGCTTCTAGATAAATGTTTTGTATTCTCCTTTACTCAGATATAAGCCTGCAACTTAGAGATTATTTATATCCAAACAGTCTGGCTTTGTTATTCCCCATAGATGAACAAATAGTAATCACTAAAGTTTGGGAAATAGGCTAAATGCAGTGGTTATCCTTCATATTAAGAGCAAAAAGAGTCAGGCAATATCCAAATGCCACTAACAAGTCTAAATGGGGAGTATAGTGCTGCTGTAAAATGGCAATTCAGCTAAAAACCCTACAGTTAAATGCCATTAGAGACTGTGACTTAAACTCCTAAAATGAAGGATTACAGAGTGAAAACAAGAAGGTCATAATTAACAGTTTGTGGGTAAAAACAGCAACACAGTATGGCATCTTTAAGAATAGAGTAACACAGGGAAAGAAGTAACACAAGTCAAGTGTTTAGGGAGGAAAATATCCCACTGGAGCAGAAGATGAAAGGGTAGAGCGGTAACACTGATTTAAATCAGTTATAAAAACAGAGCTGATTTACACAACTACAAAACAAGAAACTCTTGTTTCAAAGCCCAGGTTGCCATGCCCAGAACAACGGCAGTCTGGATCAAGATTATAGGGTTTTGACAACCATTTAGGGCAGGGGTAGGCAACCTTGGCTCTTTTATGATTCGTGGATTTCAACTCCCAGAATTCCTGAGCCAGCCGTGCTGAGGGGAAAGGGAGACATTTCCAAGCTGAGCCATGCTGGCTCAGGAATTCTGGGAGTTGAAGTCCACAAGTCATAAAAGAGCCAAGGTACCCTACCCCTGATCTAGGGGGTAAAATGGGAGGCTTCCTACCATTTTTAGTCAAAGGGGGTCTCCATGAAGGAAAACCCATTCGCAAGTAAAAGTAGAGAATCTTGCAATCTCCATATACACAGAAAGTCCTCTTTGGATTGTTTTAATGGTCTTCAAGATCTATAAAGATGAAAATGATCCATCTGGTATCATGATCCTAAGTTGCTGACGGCCTTATATTATAAGCTAAACTTTGAAGCTGGTTAGGTAGCTAACTGGCAGTGGCTTAAGTGGTACTATAAGAAGCGCATGGCTAGATGTCCTCCTGGTAACCACTTGAAGATTTTGGAGAAGGACAAGAATGTGAATGTGAAATTGCCAATGTATGGATAATAGTATCTAAGCTATCCCTGGCCAGGAAAAGGTGTAGCTGGCACACCAACCAAAATTGGTTATCATAGTAGTTAATTGTATCTCCCATGACAACAATGGCACAACGAGCATCCAAAATCTACATGCCTGTTCTGTGGAAGATTTCAGTTCCATTTAATACAGCAAGCTCACTGTGTCCCATAACTGGGAACCAGTTTGTCTTGTCAGGATTCAATCCCAGTTTACAAGCCACTTTTAATTCAAATATTATGGAAATGTAGAGCTGAGCGCCATCACCTTATCGACAGTACCTCAGCCAAAACATTAGATGCCAGTTCTCGGAAGTATATCTAGATAACCTTAGGGACAAAATAATGATTTGAAGAACCCATAGCATAAGTGCCAAAGGCAGAAGCAGAGTTAATCCACATTTTCTGAGACTGTCCCTTTTTACAAGAATAGAACCATTGCTATCTGCAACTTAATTTATAAAGGCAGAATGGAAAAATGTACTTAATTATCATATTTTGTAGCCCATATCATTTCTTTTCTTCCAGTCAGTCATATCCGGTTCTCTGAGAACATTCCTGAACATTTTTCTTGGCAAAGTTTTTCAGAAGTGGTTTGCCATTGTCTCCTTCCTAGGGCTGAGAAAGAGTGACTGGCCCAAGGTTACCCAGCTAACTGTGTACCCATGGTAGGACTAGAATCCACAGGCTCCCAGTTTCTAGCTTGATGCCTTAGTTTGATACCAAACTAACCCAGTCTATATCATACTGAGCCATAAATTACAATTTCCAACCTATGCTATGTGTTCTTACACAATACGCTAAGCTAAAAAGCAAATGAATCATAATATTATGGCAGAGAAAAGAGCGAGGAAGAGGGAGAGGCTTAATTTCAAGATAGGCATTTGCTTAAACAGGATTTTCTATGATGATCCTAACAAGTGTGAAAACTAAACAGTAATTGCAGTTTTATATAAGCACAGAATTCTCATGTGACCCTATGCCATATGGGATGTGTTTGGTTTCATTTTACTGTGTTGTGGTTTGTAAATGAACCATAACTTATTTAACAAGCCACCGCTTCCACATTGTAGCTTCCAACATGCATCTAGGAACAAATCTGATCTGAAGCACAACAACATATTTATCACTATTTGTTTTTGGCAACTTTTTTTTTTTTTTGACAACCACACTGTATCTGCATATACCTTCTCCTTCTGTATGCGGTGTTAAATTAGAAATTCCCAGTTAATTCAAGGTGAGATGCCTTTTTGAATGGAGGCAGAAAGTTCAGTGTTTCATTCCTTGTGGTGTGGGGTTTGATCCAACAGCTTCATCAGAAGGAGAATCTTAAAAGTTGTGCCAAAGTGGGGGACAAGTGAATAGCAACAAACAACACATTGTACACATGCTTCTAATTATGGCTGGCTGGCATTTATAGGTCTTCTGCTATAGTAGTGACATCCAACAATCACAAATGTAACCGGATCAGTGAGCATTTGGCTTTCACTAGCTGTCAATTAAGCATAAGATGATGGATTTCAGCTCTCTTTTTCAAAGAGTATATGTTTGTCCAAGTTTTTCCGAACCCAGCTTCCTACTCCTCTCTCTCCGCAATGCAGTAACAAAGATTGGCACTTCCAGCCACATTCTGGGGCGAAAGGAACTTTATTGTGCCCAATTTACTTAGAATTGCTGTCTGCTCTGTCCCCCTTCGGTCCTATTTTCAATTCATACAGTTATTTAAAGTGACCTTTCAAATAAGGGGGGGGAAACCCAGGCTAATTAAAAAGCATATTTGGATTTTTAAAGCACCATAAACGTACTCAGAAAAACCTGCCAGTGTACAAATGATAACACACATTTAAATCCGCAAAGGAATGCAAAAGTCATCAGCGTCTAATTGTACAAAGGCTCAAAACGTTTTGTACTATTTATTGCACTTTGCAAACACAACTGTGGAAACCTGGAGAAGGGACGTGGGGGGGATATTCTATTGTAGATGTACCTTTTCTTGGGATGGGAACTTGGTTCTCTGCTGAATTGCTTACACAAACCGTAACTGTCTTCTATTACATACACACATACACAAAAAAAACCCCAATGTAATAATAGAACATTAATTTTTTTAAAAATTGTAAAAAAACCCCAAAAACAAACCGTAACTATTATTTCACTTGTGGAAGAATCTGTTAACAAGGATAAGAGAAAAATGTGCTTCAAAAAATAAGGGAGACAATTGCAACTGTCTTTCTGAATTCCTCAAAGGGCCTTCTTGCCATTTCTTCCTTGTCTAATTATTAAGAACCTTTTAATGTTTATTGATTTAGACATAAACACATTGATTTTCCAACTACAAATCAGTATAAATATCAGGTTGTTCTACTCTATAAACGCAGTGCACGGATAGCAGGAGGAATTTTCTTTGAAGCTCTTCATTCTGCCAGCTTTGATCTTTAATTTTAATAACTTAAAGCAAAGAAAGGAAACTGCACCACTAAGTACCTGGCATCATTTCACTGTTCTAGCTAAAATTACATCCACATTTATATTTTCTGGCTGTTCTGCCAAAACGCATGCATAAATACAAGATGGAAGGAGAAAGAGAAAAATCAGCTTATTTTCTAAAGTTTTCTGAGCTTTAAAAGGATTTTCAAACAAGCAAACCAAGCAAACCTGCTAAGGTAAGTATATGTGTATATATCTAGCCTGGCAATTTTTCTGTAATCTGAAGTTATTTTGCTTTCTACAGACATATTCACATGGGTTATGATGTTGCTGCTGCTGTATTAAAATTACTTGCCAGAAATTTGCAATCTAATCACTAAAGACAGTTGGCTGCTTCTGTGTACTTGGAGATGAGATACAGCTCTTTCGGGCAGCCTGTTTCATATATATATATATGAAACAGGCTATATATATGTTTTTAAAATTGTTGACAAAGAAATAAGGGATTTCTGAGATAGCTATTTCGAGTTATTTAACTCTCTTCAGTCAGAACTCACCCTTCCGGGATTCGAACCTGGGCAGTCTGCACACTAGGCAGATGCTTAAACCTCTAAGCCACAGGCTCTCTCCCGCTTTGTCAGTAATCAGGGAGGGAAGATGTGTATATAGTGTTTCTTTTTTAGATAGCACCCTGTAAACCCAAATATGGGAGGAAGAAATCATTCTTTCCTTTTGCCTGTTTCAGCTCAACCCAGAGCCATCTGCAGGCACAAATATATATATATGTTTTTAGAATTGTTAACAAAGAAATAAGGGATTTCTGATATAGCTATTTCCAGTTCCTTAACTCTCTTCAGTCAGAACTCACCCTTCCGGGATTCGAACCTGGGCAGTCTGCATGCTAGGCAGATGCTTTAACCTCTAAGCTACAGGCTCTCTCCTGCTTTGTCAGTAGTCAGGGAGGGAAGATGTGTATCAAGTATTTCTTTTTTAGATTGCACCCTGTAAACCCAAATATGGGAGGAAGAAATCATTCTTTCCTTTTGCCTGTTTCAGCTCAACCCAGAGCCATCTGCAAGCACAAATATATATATGTTTTTAAAATTGTTGACAAAGAAATAAGGGATTTCTGAGATAGCTATTTCGAGTTATTTAACTCTCTTCAGTCAGAACTCACCCTTCCGGGATTCGAACCTCCTGGGCAGTCTGCACACTAGGCAGATGCTTAAACCTCTAAGCCACAGGCTCTCTCCCGCTTTGTCAGTAATCAGGGATCTATATATTTATAGAAAAAAATAACTGCTCCCCCTTTCCTTCCCTTTCTTGCAGACACATAGACAACACAAATACCCACAGAGTGGGAAGAGTACTGCATTTTAAAAAGGCAAAAAGCTGAGAAATGCAATTAATACTCTTCTTCACAGTAGAATTCACCTCCCAAATATGTAGTGAAAGATAAAAAGTTTGGCACACTAGCATTTTAGAAGTGGTCAAACCCAAACCATCCTCTAGCTCAAAAAACAAGGGAGAGTTTTGGTAGAATTGCACCAGTGAAATACTTCACAAAAGAGCAAGTAATGGAACAGAACCAATGGCCAGAAAAGAAAGGAAGTCAATTAAACACTAGGACAACCTTATTAATGTCAAAGGCTAGTCAAGATTGAAGCCAACTGTCTTTAGATCTGGTGGCTTCTTCTTCCCTGCAGCCGTTTCAGCAAGAAATGGGATACTCGTCTCATAGAGAGGCTGTGGTTACATTCAACAATGAAGTAGGAACTAACCAGGCAAAATGGTCTCCAACTTATCTCTTAATTTAATTCCAAAAATTGACAACGAGGCATGGAGCTCTGAACCCATGCACCCACATGTATGTGAACAAATGAGAAAAAAAACCCACCTTCTGTGTTTCCATGAGGCCAAACTAACCCAAACATGTAACGGTGCCTTCTCACCATGGACAGTAATTTTCAAACACGAATATATAGTTTCAAACACATGTTCTTTAAATCTTCTCAGTCTAGATCTTCTTGGTCTCCAACTCTCATTAGGTCCAGCTCTATGACTAAAAGTCAAGCATGAAAAAAAACTGTGGTCCAGTAATATCTGGAAGCTCATAATATATTCCTCTCTCTGTTCCATACAAAATAATTTCTGGATTCATGCATAGTGCTAAGCCTTGGTTTGTTTTAGCTACAGTTCTTGAATAATACACAGATGGGTTCACAAAATATATCAAGCCAAAATCAAGTTACAGTTACAAACTTAGCCTAATACATGAAGATAATATTTCTCACAAGAACTGAAAGAGATATATGCAATAGCATAGATATGTGAATGCAAAGTGTTAAAACAAGGCATCAATACATGATTTTTTCATTCTAAAAAATGTTTTCTGTAATATTGCACCAATATTAGAAAAAAAGAGAGACAGAGATAAATTTTCCTCTCTCTCCTGTAATGCTAGAACTCAAGGTTAATCAATGAAATTGATGGAGAATAGATTTACCCTAGTAAATCCCCACCTCTGCCACCTTTGAAAGCTAGTGTCATGTCAAACCAAGCCATAGACAATGAAAAGTGAGGGCTGGAAGCCAATAAAGATCAGAGGACAAACCAAAAAGGCAAGTCTACTGATGACTTTCAGTGAAAGGCAAGCTCAAATGGTGATAAACAAAGAGACAAATCAGAAGATAGGAAGAAGAGGAGGGAAATAGTGCAGTTAGGAGATTGTTAGAACTAGTGGTGTTGTATATTTAAGTAATATAATATTGGTTGTGAAAGGCAGAATTAACTTGTCCATCAGCAGCAGCACTATCTCCAGTATAGTGGATCACCTGGAAGTGGGCAAAAATGAAGTGAACCATTCATGGAAGAAAAGCCTTCAGAGCTCCTGGTTCCCATCACTAGCTGCCCTCTTTGTGTTCTGCCCTTTCTGTGTTTTGTGGTGTTTAGGCACAAAGCAGTGAGGAATAAAAAGGGCTGTGTGATCCATTCTCCTCTTTTGCCTATCTATCCTCAACTGGAAGAGGACTTGGTCACCCAAACTCATACTCTCTACTTAGTATCCCACCTAAGAAGTTTGCCTCTGCATATTACTATGGAGTATGATCGCAACTGGAGTCAGAATTTCCATTGTTAAGCGATGCAGTCATAAAGTGTCAGGTCACGTGATCACTTTGCATAGTGTTGGCAATTATGACAGTCTGGTTACCATCTTAACCTGAGGACTGTATTGGTTGTTAAGCAAGGATGGCACGTAACCTCGACTTCTGACTTTCTACTGGCTTCTCTATTAAACTTGATTTTGAGAAGCTGGCAGGAAACATTGAAAACCACATTCACATGTCCAGGGATGCTGCAATAGCCAGAATTCCAAGGACTAGGTGTTAAGTGTCCAGCACCACTGTAACTTTGAAGTTACAGGTTGCTGAATGGAGGGTCTACCTGTACAAGCTTCGGTATCCACCTGAGAAGCTGTCCTCCCCTGCTTATATTTCTTTTGAGGGAAAATAGCCAAAGTCAAGGTTCACCACTTTCCACAACCATCCCATTGTTTTGGCAACAAACATATGACGCTATTATTGATTTCTCTCACATTGACCAAAGAACTCATTGCTCTGTTTCCTGAGTTCAGCCTTTCTTTGAATCACGATCTCTTTGTTTCATTTTCATGTGCCAGAGCAACATGAGCAGTTCCAAAAAAATAAAGCATAGCTTTTGGTCCAGATTTACCAAGCATCGCTGCATTCTTGACCTTTACCCGGCCAGTCTACTCAGCATCTCATTATCTCAATTAGTCCAGTAGAATAGTTCTCCAGCAAGGAGGTGATCAGATCCTCCTTCCCTTCCTTAGCCTGTGTCTATCGCCTTTGCTGTCTCATTTATTTCTCCAAGCTGGCCCTTTATTAGTCAGAGCTACTTCTAACAGAATCTGAGCCTTGGAATCCATCATTTACCACTTTGTTTCTCACCCCTTCATTATACATGCTGCTACATCCATTATAGCCAGCTTTATATTTACTGGATACTTTGCTTCGCCTTTACTTTTGATCCTGCTCCAGCCAGCACTAGCCAGAACTGTTCAGCAAGTCCAACCAATTACTTTTTGCTCTCCCAAACTGCATCATTGCTTTCTCTACAATTCCAACAATTATTTGAGATGGCAACAAAGGAAAGGAGGGGCAATGTACAGTCCACTCTTGCTAGGACGATATTTGTAGCTTGTTTGTTTGGCCTTTATGCTCTCCCAGCGTTACTGATTTACTCCCTCTGCTTTAGGGCTAAGAAATGTAGAATCCACATATTAAATCCTCCAGAGATTCCCCAAGAGAAAACCCCTGAAACCAGATGGCCAAATGATTTGATGTTGGAATTTGGGGCAGCACAATTGTTGAGTTCTTATTCACAATATGGGTGTGATCTCCATAAGGAGTTAACAGCTCCTTGCCCTCTGTTGCTGCCCCTGAAAAAAAGATCACCCCCACACACAGGAAGGGGCATGCCCAGTCGTGTTTCCTGCAGCTTTTAAAGACTGAAAGAAGTTCAAAACCCAAGTGAAATATTCCCAAGAGTGGGCTGTGATAGAAATGGGTTCATAACCCTACTTGGTTGATTGCAGGATGAGCTGAGGCTGATGATAATATGTCCTGATTATGCTTTCTGTGGACATAATTGGAACTTCTTAAATAGATAGTGTAATCTGCTAAGAGTACAACCTCCCCACAGGCAGAGATCAAAACCTCTAACATTTTGCACAGAATGGAAAAGAAACAGAGCACAGCATGGAGCAAAAGCTGAGAATTAAGCAGGGATCAGCTACCAACCATCCAAGGATCATCTTTTTTGCACCTCCTCTTCCGAAGAGAGCTGTCTCTAGCCAACTTTGCTAAAGAATGGCACCCACATATGTCTTGTCCACCCTCAATGAAGCTGAACATAATTTAGGAAATAACAAAACACTCCAAGACTCTCCTTGACAACTAAAAGAAAATTCTGGCCATTTGAAACATATTCTATGTCATCTCCAGCCACAAAAAGCTTGCCCAGCTTTTGAAAGAAAGGAACATGGACAGTTCTTCTAATGCACGGGTGCCCAACCTTGGTTACTTGTGGACTTTAACTCCCAGAATTTCCCAGCCAGCCATGCTGGAGTCCTGCTAAGTTGAAGCAATGCTGAGTTAGTCCATAGGTCTTAAAGTTGCCAAGATTGGGTACCCCTGTTCTAAAACATGACTTTCGCACTTCCCTTATTCCTGATTACCTTAGTCCTCCACCCTGCCTTTCCACAGGTCTTATTTTATCCTGCTTTCCTTTTCACAACTCTCTTTTGCATGTAAGAATATGTTTCTTGCAATGTGCTTTCTTTTTCCTGAATTTCTTTCCTGAACAAGTCAGTTTATGTGGACCAAAGAGACAAACGCCGAGTCCTGCTGGGTGCCCTCACGCTAACTTGATTTCTTTCCTATTTGTTCCAGGGGAAATGGTTACCTGCTGTGTTTAAGCACACTTTTGGACTGCTGAATCAGAACTGAACAACTTAAAAGGCACACCGAGATGAGATTTCACAGGGTGTCCTATGAAACAAATTTGGATTTGTTCTCAAAAAGCCTTTCGCCAACAAAGGCTCACCTAGTTATTTTTGCACACTGTTAACAGAGTTCAAAGGAGACCAATCACATCCTCACTTGTTCTCACTTACTCTCAATGCTTTCACTCATTCCTGATGCCCCTTTGCACCTTTTTGTTTCTCACTTTTACTTTTCAAAATATACTTTTGCCTGTCCCAGGCAGTTTTGGGTTTCCTTGCTTGGAAGGATGCTGTGAGTGGGTTGAAGATCCATCAAAAAGCAGAACTGTGATGGAATGTAGTTGGGAGTCATAGGAAGGCAAAGAGACAGTGGAGCAAGGTGGGACCCTCCCTAGCAGTTCATGAAGCATATCCATAGTTAGGAAGACAATTGCTTCAGATTCTTTGATTTGAAATCAAAGTCCCCCCAATTCTGATCCAATCATATAGTCAGCATTCCCTGGGCTGTTACAATCTTCAGAGCATTTCTTGATACTCTGGAACATAAGAACATAAGAAGAGCCATGCTGAATCAGGCCAAAGCCCATCGAGTCCAGCATTCTGTGTCACACAGTGGCCCACCAATTGTACATGGGGATCTTGAGCAGAAAGAGAAGGCAAAACCCTCCCTTTCCCTTGACCCCCAACAAATGGTACTCAAGGGAATCCTGCCTGCCTCAACCAACATAGAGGCGGCACATGGACATCCGTTTTAATAACCACCGATACACTTGGCATCCATGAATCTATCTAGCCCTGCCTTGAAGCTGTCAAGGCTGACAGCTGTCATGACCCCTTCTGGAAGTGAATTCCATAAATCAACGACCCTCTGGGTGAAGAAATATTTCCCTTTATTTGTCCTCACTTTCTTAGCTATGAGCTTTAGGGAGTGCCCCCTTGTCCTGGTATTGTGTGATAGAGAAAAGAATTTTTCTCTATCCACCTTTTCTATCCCATGCATGATTTTATACACTTCGATCAAGTCACCCCTTAAATGCCGTCTTTCAAGGCTGAAGAGACCAAAGCGTTGCAATCTGGTTTCATAAGGGAGGCGTTGCAATCTGGTTTCATAAGGGAGGCGCTCCATTTCCTTGATCATTCTTGTTGCCCTTTTTTGCACCTTTTCCAGTTCCATTATATCCTTCTTGAGGTGCGGTGACCAGAACTGTACACAGTACTCCAAGTGTGGTCTCTTTGCTTTATCTCTTCATTTATATATTCTTGTTTTGTTTTCCTGGTAGTAAGACTACTGGAATATCAGGACAGCCGCTAGATGCAGAAAACTTTCAATTTTTGTTGCCATCTATTGGTTGTTTAGATTTTTTTTTTTAAATCTGGATCTGGTATCCCTAATGTTAGAGAAAATTAACCTGTCCAATAAAACTCTAAGTGATTTTGAGAAAGTTCCATTCACACTCAAAAGCAATGACCATGTTCAGTTACCGTATCTTGTCAATCCTACAAAGATGGATGTTGCATATGCTTATGGATCCTTCCCCTCAATTTATTTCAGAATAAATTGGATAGGAACAGGTTACATATCCAGAGCTAAACAAAGGTGAGGGACGGACTCCCGACAGTGTAAGGGACAAGTCTATAATTCATTTCTAACTCTGTTCTAGCTGATTAACTTCATGGTGTCTTGAATGGGGTGAAAGAACTGTCTCCTCTCCAGTCCTATTACAGTCAACTCATTAAGAGTCCCTTCATGTTCTGCAGCTAGGTTGATATCTACATTATTCTCCTTTCCTTTCACTAATGTGCTCATCAGGGGTGTGGACGTTTGCATCTGTTTCCCATTACACGATGGATAGATAGCTCTGGATATCAGGTGCTATTTGTTACTGTAAACTATCACTTCATTTACAATGTCCTTATCATAATGAACACAGTATGGGAGCCTATTTAATGCTCTTAGCACCAGCAGATGTTACATGCTGGAAAAGGGGAGAGCTGGAGAAATCACTGTCATTTGAAGAACTAAACCACCCATAATTTAAAGCATATCCATTTTATTTTTGTTTGTTTTCAGCTTGAACCAAAATATTATTTTAGAGCCAAAATTACTCAATGGATAACAAATATTGCACACAAACAATCTTTGTATGTTTTAACAAGTGAAACATTTGTAGAGTTGTTTAATCTCTTCACAAAGTGTGTGTCTATCATATTTGGGCTGCAAAAAAGCTGTCAGTCCACTAGATGGCAGCAAAGAGACACAGAAAGTCCTCTGCTACCATCTTGTGGTCTGGTGTGCCTCTAAAACTCCTGAGATGCTGTGGTCCCAAAATATTTCAATGTTATGTAGTTTCAACTGATTGGACTAATCGTCAGTTTTTATTTAATGATTTTTGTCCTTTGCTTACCCAGAAAGTGGGTGATGTTTTTAGATGTATCACCCTCTAGTCTTTGGGGACCATACATGGTTTTTCTCTGCTGCCATCTGGGGTTCAACTGGAGTTTTACAGCACTGTATGATAGCACTCTGGCAGCTATATGAGAAGCAGAATGGAGAAATGGAGGGGGGAGCAGATGTTGTAGCACTGCTGAGAGAGTCCTGCTTGTGTGATTCTGTTTACAAGGCAATGCATGTAGTGCTTAACCTTTTTTTAGTCGTCACACATTTTGTTATGGAATGTACAAATGATCTTGGAGAAAGAGGGGAAGAGGTGCTGTCTAAGAAACACAGAGATAAAAGAGGGTAGGAACCTTAACAGCCAGAGGAAAAAAACTTAGGAAGAACCTTGCATATTGGATCAAGCGATGGCAGGAATTTGAAAGATTCTGTTATTGTAACCTTACAATAAAGTAGAATTAGTTCATCTAGTCCCATTTTCTGTCTGCTTTATCTGGGAGGGCTGGCATATCCCAATGTTCCTAAGTAACCTTGAGCCACTCTTTTTGGTTCACAACGTACCTCCCAGAGCTGTTGCTATGGGGCTAAAGCAAGCAAAATGTGCCACATTTTGTGGAATCTTAATGGAAAGACAGAGTGTGAATGCAGCAAGTGAACAAAAGAGAAGAAGCCCTTCGTGCTGTTCCACAGAGGGGAGGGCAGCAGAGAAGAGTAATGGGTGGCTACTAAGATCATATCTAGTAAGGCAGTAGAATGGCAAATGTGGCTTATCAGGCCACAATCTCAATGATGATGATGATGATGACAACGATGAAGAAGAAGAGTTGGAAGGGACCTTGGAGATCTTCTAGTCCAACCCCCTGCTCAGGTAGGAAACCCTATACCAGTTCAGACAAATGGTTGTCCGATCTCTTCTTAAAAACTTCCAGTGTTGGAGCATTCACAACTTAATTCTAGGTTGCTTTTTTCCTTGATTAGTTTCTACCCATTGCTTCTTGTCCTGCCTTCTTATGCTTTGGAGAATAGGTTGCCCTCCTCTTCTTTGTGGCAATGCCTGAGATATTGGAACACTGCTATCATGTCACCCAGGTCCTTCTCTTCATTAAACTAGACATACACAATTGCAGCAACCATTCCTTATATGTTTTAATCTCCAGTCCCCTGATCGTCTTTGTTGCTCTTCTCTGCACTCTTTCTAGAGTCTCAGCATCGTAGTGACCAAAACTGGATGCAGTATTCCAAGTGTGGCCTTACCAAGGCATTGTAAAGTGGTATTAATACTTCACGTGATCTTGATTCTATCCCTCTGTTAATGCAGCCCAGCACTGTGTTGGCTTTTTTGGCAGCTGCAGCAAAATGCTGGCTCATGTTTAAGTGATTGTCCATTAGGACTCTGAAATCCCTCTCACAGTTAAGTTTTGGCATCAGGCCATACATAATATCAGGAACTCTGTTCTACCCCAACAGTGTTAAGGGTATGGGTAATTGTTATTGCGATATCAGTGAATTGCCCTGATTATTAACGTTTCTGCTGATTCTCTGCTGTTTTACATACTAAAAAAAAAGGAACCTACAAATTAAAATTAAAATAGATTCTGGACTAGGTTGCTTTAGAGGCAGTGAAGGAAATCTTTATTCGATAGATCGAAAGCTGATCTATCCTACAGACTTAATTCAGTTCTAACCTTTGCTGTTCATTCCCAGGTTTCTTAAAAATGTGTAATCTTTGTGAGGAGATGAAGACTTTCCCGTAGAGACTTACTTCCTGCCACTTTGACAAAAACAGAACTCCCAAGATGCTGTGACAGTTAAACCAGTTTAAAAAACCCATCGGGGAATGGCTTGCTTTCACAGAGTTAAAGCAAATGTCATTCTTTAATACGGAATCATGACTAAAGCCTGCATTTCACTGCCAGCTTTAAGAGCTTTCTTAAATTATGCTCGTTGATCCTAGTGTGTATATTACACAGTGGATACAGCAGAACTATATAAAATTCTTCTTGGAGCTGTTTGCTTTCCACATAGGCTAAAAATGTCTGTGTATCTTTGCTGTTCTTTAGTGGCATATTTAAAATCTATGAATCAAGACACCGGGGAGAGAAAAGAGATCAAGGAACAATGGCAATCGACTCCGTGGCCTTACAAAGGAAAGGGTTTTGTCCAAAGGGAATACACCTGTCAGCCATCACACCTAGACCAGACTGGAAACACAATTCTACTTTATTGTAAGGCTACATTAACTGAATCTTGCAAGTTTGAAAGTACAAATCTCCCACCATCTCCTTTACAGTCTGAGAAGACAGGTACATTCTGAGTTTGTCTGTTGTTATGCACTTGTGAGCTATGCCCTCCCTTATGAAACCAGATTGCAACGCCTTGGTCTCTTCAGCCTTGAAAGACGGTGTTTAAGGGGGTGACTTGATCGAAGTGTATAAAATAATGCATGGGATAGAAAAGGTGGATAGAGAAAAATTCTTTCCTCTATCACACAATACTAGGACAAGGGGGCACTCCCTAAAGCTCGTAGGTAAGAAAGTGAGGACAAATAAAGGGAAATATTTCTTCACCCAGAGGGTCGTTGGTTGATGGAATTCACTTCCAGAAGGGGTCGTGACAGCTGTCAGCCTTGATAGCTTCAAGGCAGGGTCAGACAGATTCATGGATGCCAAGTGGATCGGTGGTTATTAAAACGGATGTCCATGTGCCACCTCTATGTTGGTTGAGGCAGGCAGGATTCCCTTGAGTACCATTTGTTGGGGGTCAAGGGAAAGGGAGGGTTTTGCCTTCTCTTTCTGCTCAAGATCCCCATGCACAATTGGTGGGCCACTGTGTGACACAGAATGCTGGATTTGATGGGCTTTGGCCTGATTCAGCATGGCTCTTCTTATGTTCTTATCTGATCCTTTCCTAGGCAGTGTCTTTGCCCCTTGTCCCCCAAGGTCATTACAACATATCTGTAGGAGATGACTAGGCTGAACCCAAGGCAGGAATCAACCACTTCATCAGTCTTAAGTCCCTTCCTCCCCCCCCCAAGAGATCTAAGTCCAGCCCGCCATGAATTCCACTGACCGCCAATTTGCTTTGACCATCAGATTCTTGTTGAGAGTGATAGCAAGCAATAAACCTGTATTCATTAGAACCACCTTGCTTCCTGATTTCTTGTACCTGACAATACCATGGCATCACCAATAATTGTGCAAAAGTCATCTGGGGAGAATCTGGATACTATGGTATATACACACAGACACACCGGAAGAAATATTGGAAAAGCACATTACACTATTGTTATGAGCAATGTCACTAATATTCAGCCTGACCTGACTTAGATAGAAATGTCCTGGTTCATAATGCTTGACTACATTTGTATCAGTGAGCATGTTCCACAGGAGCTTTCATGTGCTTCAAAATTTAACCCGATCTTGTATCTTTTCCAGGCGTTCTGCTATGATATTCATTTATTGCAATTTTGGCTACCATTTTCCTTCAGGCAGATGGAATTGATCTGATTAATACTCCCAAAGGACAAGAACATTTTTGTGAAATTAGACTGATCTCAATGGAAGTATATGAATATCCTGTCTCCATGGCACAACACACTATGAGCCTGCAGTCTTCCTGGTTCTTCATATCCCCAACCAAGATGTTTCACCATGGGTTTTCTTCCAAGTGACTTTCTCAACTTGGGAACTGTAGCAAGCCAAGAAGACTGATGAAACATGGGCTGTGTGAAGCCCTTTGAGGTTGTCTAACAAGAACAACTTGACTTTCGGAACCTTATTGCTAGAAAGGTAATGTCACAGAATCCTGAAAATCTGACAAAGCAATTCTCCAGTTCAACTTATACCTAGCAAAGTTAAGGCAATTAGTGTCTTTCCCCCATCACTTGGATTCAGGAAATATTTTTGTAATGGCCCTGCCTCTAACTATCATTGTCTTTCTCTCTCCACCATATTTCTAGGTCCTGTCAGACAACCAATGCTGTCACTTGGTAATAATCAGGTAAACTTAAAAGTATCACCAAAACACGCTAAGGAATTTTAAAATACATCTGGGGAAAAGTAACAACAAGAAGGAGGTGGGTTTTTTTCCAGAGCAGAAAAGTTTAGGAAAATTGGAAGACAGATTTTGATGGAAAATTACTGCTTCCAAGATTACTGTTTCATCCATTACATTTGTTGGGATATACCGGTAGGTATAGAAGCTTGCCTTCATCAATATGGAAGAGGTATTTGCTACAATCTGTATCAAAATCAAGATCAAACTGAACAGAAAATTCCTGGGTTTTGTTTTTTTTTAAGTCAAAAAACATCTGCTTTTCTCATCAAAGGATGAGATCATCCCTGCAAAATTCTCAGAGAGATAGCATGATTTTCTGACCTGATTACGAAAATGCCAAGTTGCTGGGTGAATTTTTTTGTCTTTCACCAGACAATCATCCGTCTCATAATTAGTAGCCTCTTTGATTTTCTACACTTTTATTACATTCCAAGAGGAACCATCAGGAGAGAATTTTTTCCCACAACATTTTTCAAACTGGAAAGTGCAGGTCGCCAGGTGCCACAAGAGAGATGGAAAAACTTGAAACAGAAATAGGAGCACCATTAGAAGCATTGCCACTACCTGTGATGCTGAAGAAATGTGTGGTGTTTTTTTTTAAAAAAATATCACTAAGAAAATTAGGGAAAAAATCTGAAGCATCCTGAAAATAAATGTAGCAAACCATATGTTTATAGGGTATATTTATATTTGATGATTTTAATGATTTTATGTTGTAAGCCACCCAGAGTTATTCTGAAATGAGATAGGTGGCAAATAAATGTCATAAATGAATAACTAACTAAATACATAAATAAGCTTCTTTCACAAGTGAGGAACATTAAATCTTCCCTTTAAAATGGCCCCAACGTCCAACTGAGATGTTGATAAAAGAAATTCTCTAATGTCTAGTTTGTGTGAAGGGTCCTCTGGCATCAGATTGCACAATATTAATATCTGAAAATGAAAGACATTAGAAATGTGCTCCAATTCTCCGCTTATTTTAAACAGGAACAAGATCCCAAATTTGGTTCTGCGTTTGATGTTGTATACAGAGAAAGAATAGTCTTCTGAACTCAGTGGTAGGATTCAGCCGGTTCACACCGGTTCGACAGAACCAGAAGCTAAATTTTGTTGAGTTCAGAGAACTGTCTGAATGCACACTTCTTCCGGAAGTCCGTTTAGGACTCGGAGGGCCTAGAACAGCCAGCTGAAATGCAGGGATGCCACTTCCGGAAGTTTGTTCTAGGCCTCGGAGGCCTGGAGGAGGCTTCCCAGGCCTAGAACCACGTGCCAGAAGTGCGGAGATGCCACTTCTAGAAGTCCATTCTAGGCCTTGGGGGCCCAGCCCTGCATCCAAGCAGAGAACCAGTTGTTCGGGGATTTGAACCCCACCACTGGATTGTTCACATATTTGAATCCCACCAACTTATCAATGTTCTTCTGAACCTCTTATCAATTATAAAGGACACCCCCAGTAGAGAACAAGAGGTGACCACCAGAGAAAATTCAAATTAATTTTGGAAGTAATAACACCAGCAACAGCAACAACAAATCACTTCCCCCTTCCATAAATAGAAGGAGGAGACAAATGTAGTAATAAAAGTAATAAAACCACACATAGCACCAACCAGAATTTATACTTCAAAATGTGTCAAATAATGCACCAATGTTAGCAATGTGATCAGAGGAGTTCACACATTTTGACAGAGTATATCATTCTGTGTACAGTGAGCCAAACATTTTTATTAATACAAAATGCATGTTTCGGGGAGGGCGGGGGCAAATGTTATGCAGTCTTTTTCTCACCCAAAGAACCCTCTTGAAAGAGCTGTTTACAGCACTTCTGTTCCGCTGACGAATACTTTGGAACTTAGCCAAGCAGAGCTCCTTGTCTACTTACAAGGCTACTTTGATTGACAGGCAGTCTAGCATGGCAGCAAGAGCATTTAAGAAGGAAGGGAGCTATCTGTTGACTTTGATGAGATCTCATTATCTCCAAATTCTGCCTTGCTTTCACTTAAATGCCGTTAAACTGTAGGCAACCCTTATGGGAATGCAGAATCTCTAGAGGGTACTTGCTTTGCTTCAATCCGATAATATTTTGTTACAGTTTTTTTTTTCATTATTATTATTCTGCCTCTCCTCAAGATGCTTCTCCTTCTCCTTCTGGTTCTCCTCATTTTTGGAAACTTGGCTGCACTGAGTAATAATGAGCAGCCAGAAGTCACCCAGTGAGCTCCATATTTGAGTAGGGATCTTGAATCTGAATCTTCTTAAGCTTTATATCCCACCAAATGTGTAGGCAGTTCCTTCCCATGGCAATGTTATCTGAAAAGGTAGGACTACATTAGATCAACTTAGACTTGAATTCTCATGTTCCTTTTTGACCAGGAAGATATACTGGTAGTTCTTGTGATCACAATTGGGACCAGAACATCCGCCCCTAAGTAAGGCAATTGTTAAGGGAGCTGTGCCCGATTTTACAAGATTTTTTTGACACTGCATTAAGTGAATCACTGCAGTTGTTAAGTGAATTGCGTCATCATTAATCAAATTGGGATTTCCCCATCGACTTTGCAAATTACCCCGGGATGCTGCAATCAACATAAAGAGCCCTGGTGGTGCAGTGCTTAGAATGCAATATTGCCTGCTAATTCTGCTGACTGAAGGCTACTGGCAGTTCGAATCTCACTGGCTCAAAGTTGACTCAGCCTTTCATCCTTCTGAGGTTGCTAAAATGAGGACCCAGATTGTTGGGGGCAATAGGCTGACTCTGTATACCACTTAGAGAGGGCTGTAAAGCACTGTGAAGCGGCATATAAGTACTATTGCTTTTGCAGGCTAACTCTGCCCACAGCCTGGACTTTGATCCTGACCAGCTCAAGGTTGACTCAGCCTTCCATCCTTCTGAGATTGGTAAAATGAGGATCGAGATTGTTGGGGGCAATACACTGACTCTATAAACCGCTTAGAGAGAGGGGGCTGTAAAGCACTGTGAAGCGGTATATAAGTCTAAAGGCTATTGCTATAAATACATCCTGGTTTCCAAGGGCCCAACCTTTCATCACATGACTGAGGGGAGGCTGCAACAGTTGTAAGGACAAGGACTGGATGTAAGTCACTTTTTTCAGTGCCCCTGTAATTTTGAAAGGTCACTAAGTAAAGTTGCCTGTATGCAACTTTGCTCATTCCAAAATGTGATGAGTCAGATTTATTATCTCAGAGATTCAATGTGATCACCCCGCTTAAAATATGGATGTCCGTGGGGATTCTCAGTCATCCAGGTCCTGGTTGTCCCAAAGGTGCTTTTTCAAGAGGCAAGTGGACTTTCTTTGTTTTTCTTTGAAGATGTTTCTCTTCTTGAATGAAAGTCTAGTTGCCTCTTGAAAAAGCGCCTTTGGGACTCCAAAATGTGGCTTAATTACACCAATTATAACTGGGCTAGTAGTAACATTTGTGTGACAGGAACTCATGCAATTGTTTCTATTTATAGGACATAAAAATAGACTTGTTCATGGAACAACGAAGCAATATTCCAACAGAAAGCAAAAATGTTATTACAATCTGAGATGCTTGGAGGATGCAAGTTTTGCAAATTTCTATAGGAACAAATCCAATCCAATCCAATCCATGCAGTCTGCTATTTGACTTGGAAGATTGCCCTGAACCTCCCCCAATTTTTTGTGAAAACTGTGAAAGTATATTTTCAAATATGTATTTGGAAAGACAATGCATTTAGAAATTGAAATATTCAGAGTAAATGTGTTTAAAATATTAGCATCTACTTAAACAAGCCTTTTAAAGCAAGATTCAAGTGTGAATCGGGCTAATTGGATGATATAAGCTTTCTCCACGACAGATTATCAATATGTCCTACATTCCTTGGTGCCATTTAAATCACTGAAGTTCCTGCCATGTCGTGAAATGGAGAAAGAGAGAGAGATGAGATGAGAAGCTGCAGGAACACTCCATCTCTGGTTGTGAGCACGGAAGGTCCTTGAGGATGACATTAGCAATGTTGGCTTGCAGAGAAGATCAGAGCTTGGTATCAAGTTTCCAGGAACACCGAAGGTTTTTTCCCCCATCCCCCTGGCCTCAATGAGAAACCAATGCAATTAGGTCAGAAGACAACTGCTTATTGGTGGAAGATGATTTTGTTGTTTTGGTTGTTATCACGAAAGAACTGGGGGATAAATATTTTTTCTTCCTTCCTTATGCCTTAACCCAGGGATAGGCAACCTTGGCTCTTTTATGACTCGTGGACTTCAACTCCCAGAATTCCTGAGCCAGCCATGCTGAGGAGAAAGGGAGAGGTTTTCATGCTGAGCCATGCTGGCTCAGGAATTCTGGGAGTTGAAGTCCACAAGTCATAAAAGAGCCAAGGTTGCCTACCCCTGCCTTAACCACTACATCAAACTGACTCTACCACTGCAGAGTAAGATATGAAAATGTTAATGATGTAGCTTAGGCTAGATCAGTGTTTCTCAGCCTTGGCGATTTGCAGATACACAAGCTTTAATTCCCAAAATGCTGCCTGGGGGATTCTGGGAGCTGAAGTTGTCAAGGTTGAGAAACACTGGGCTAGATTACAGAATGAAGAAATGGGGTCCTGCAACCTAGATCAGCAGATGAGTCCTTATCCATGACAGTAACAATGTGTGTGTCAGAGATGGGGGGGTGGAAGGAAGGAAGGAAGGAAGGAAGGAAGGAAGGAAGGAAGGAAGGAAGGAAGGAAGGAAGGAAGGAAGGAAGGAAGGAAGGAAGGAAGGAAGGAAGGAGTTGGGAAAGGAAGGGAGGGAAGGAAGGGGTTGAGGTAGGAAGGAGTTGGGAAAGGAAGGGAGGGAAGGAAGGAGTTGAGGAAGGAAGGAAGGAATCGAGGAAAGAAGTTAGGAAGGAAGGAAGAAGTTGGGAAAGGAAGGGAGGGGAAGAGGGAGTGTCTGAGCACTGTATGTAGGTCCAGAACCAATGTGGCAAATAAAGTCACCACTATGTGATGGAGCTCCATTAATAATGCTTATCTTTCTCCCTTCTCTTCCTCCCCCCCCCTAAGAAATACCAGCAAGTATTTAAGTATAAGAGGGATACAGATAGGTAAAAGCTGAGTCTAGTCAAGAGAGTACAGAAGGGGAGGGGAGTAGAAAGGAAAAGGTCAAGGGAAAAATGTAAATGTCAGAATCAGAATGTTTGGAATCAAGACGGTTATACCTTTGAATGTCATTGTGATCAATACTATTCGGGGGGGAGTGTTTTTTGTATTGTTTGAGCAAACCAGTGTGAACAGCAAGGATGGCAACTGGCAATCTTCTAACTAAAGCTCATTAAAAAAAACAACATTACGGGCAAATATACCAAGTCCAATTTGAGAAACAGGTTAAATCCACATTGTCTAAAGAGTAGAATAGTTAAGGTCTTCAAAGATGATTTAGCCAAAGGAGGTAATCTTGTCTAACCGCTTTTCTGATGAGGCTCACCAACAGTGATGGAGAAAGAAATGAAGCATTTCAGAAACACACTGATATTTCAGGTCACTTGATTACCAGGAGATGGGGCTCACAGATATCGTAAAAGAGCAGATGCATGCAATAATATTGACTAAATTGTCGGCATCCTTAAGAAAAGGATAGCTAACCTATGACAGAAATGAAAAATATATACACTTGGAAAGTTTGCTTTCCTAACAAGGTAAGTTAAGGGAAAGTCTGAGGGCAAAGACATCAGAGCAAAACTGATTTACAAACTTTGAATTCTATGGCAACAAAACCCAGATCACCTGTTACTCACAAATACACAACGAGCACAGGATGTATCTTTCCATTGTACTTTGAAGCCAGCAGATTGTTTATTTAATACACTAATCCCCAGTTCGAGGGAAGCCTTCCTGTTGTCAAGCTTCAATGCCCGACTCTCCGTGATTCTATTTGGGAAATGTAGGAAAATTCTATAGTGTTATGAGATTTGCCCTTGGCGTTTTGTTAGATGGGCATAATGAAAAACACCAAAACCTGCCCAGAGAGTAAAATGAGTAAAACATGTCCTCCTCCTAAGCTTTGTATTCTTTAAGGATATCTGACATTTTCTTATTGCCCCAATTTTATGCGCCTTTCTGTTTAAAAATGTATTTAAGCTTTCCAGTCCAGACTCAAGAGATATACAGAAATTTTGTGGCAGGTAGGATCAGAGAATAAAAATGCAGCTTTATCCCTTGATAGATCTGAAACACCTTCTTCCAAACTACCATTTCTTTTAACTGTGAAACTGAGATAAAATTGTTTTCTGGTTTTTGATTTGGCAGTTATTTTTTGTTTATTTTATATCATCTTCTGTATGCAATCATATGTGTCTGACCTGGTCATCAACCTAAATAAAGAAATTTAAAAACACAACAAAAGAGAACAAACAAAAGTATACGATATCATCAAGTTCTCCTGCTTGAGCAGGGGGCTGGACTAGAAGACCTCCAAGGTCCTATTCTATTCTATTCTATTCTATTCTATTCTATTCTATTCTATTCTATTCTATTCTATTCTATTCCATTCCATTCCATTCCATTCCATTCCATTCCATTCCATTCCATTCCATTCCATTCCATTCTATTCTATTCTATTCTATTCTATTCTATTCTATTCTATTCCATTCCATTCCATTCCAGTCCATTATTCTATTCTATTCTATTCCATTCCATTCCATTCTATTCTATTCTATTCTATTCTATTCTATTCTATTCTATTCTATTCTATTCTATTCTATTCTATTCTATTCTATTCTATTCCATTCCATTCCATTCCATTCCATTCTATTCTATTCTATTCTATTCCATTCCATTCCAGTCCATTATTCTATTCTATTCCATTCCATTCCATTCCATTCCATTCCATTCCATTCCATTCTATTCTATTCTATTCTATTCTATTCTATTCTATTCTATTCTATTCTATTCTATTCTATTCTATTCCTGTTCTGCTCTATTCTGTTCTACCCCATTCCATTCCATTCCATTCTAATCAAGAGAGTAAAAGAATTGAAATGGAAACAGGCTGGTCACATAGCAAGAAGAACTGATGGCAGTCCTAGAATGGATCCCACTTGATAAAGAGAGTCTATAAAAGAGACCTAAAACAAGACAGATCATTGATATCAGCAAGCATTGAGGGCCCAATTGGCAAAAGAAAGCTCAAGACTGTACTGGCAGGAAAAATGCAGAAGAAGCTTTCATCCTACAGTGCATAGACAATGGCTAGAATGATGGAAAAAACAACACAAAACTAAAAGAGCACAAAGAAGGAAAAGAAAACAAACTCAATTTCCTATCCGCTCCCCCCCTCCAACTTTATCCTATGGTTTGCATCATGCCCAGCTAAAATAAAAATGACACCTTCCTGTAACCAAGTTAATATTGCAAACATTATTCATTTCAGTCACTCAAAATTATGTTTAAGACAAAATGCTTTTGGAATCTTCTTTAGCAAGCACAAACTCTTTAGAGAATTGTATTCTCAAGAATATAGTATAATCAACAACAGAGAGGCATTTGGTCTACTGGTTAAGGCAGCAGGCTAAAAAGTTGGAAGACCATGAGTTCTAATCCTAGTCTTGCCATAGCCAGGAAAGCAAGATGGGGTCCCATCCCCAGGAGACTGTGAGTTCAAGTCCCACCTTATCCATGAAAGCCAACTGAGTGGCTTTGGGCCATTCACTGTCTCTCAGTTCAAATTGCCTCACAGGGCTGGGGGGGAAATGGAGGAGGAAGGTGTGTTGGATATATTCACTGCCTTGTGTTATTTGTAAAAAAATAATAAAGACAAGATACAAATAAAAAAAAATAAGAACTAAAAAGTTTGGCTAACCCAATTTCAACATCCACAAAGAGGTTAAGAAGCCCTTAAAGGCTGTTTTTGACATCTTAAGAAGAAATACTATTAATTTAAAACATCGAGCTTCCAGTGCAGTGATGAACACTAATGGAAGACTCCTTTCCCCGCCCCCCCAAAAAATCCAGAGGACAGCATGACAAAAATTAAATAAGAACTCAGCTCACAACCCTGACTGCTGCGTGGGGGTATTTTGAACTCGTTCCAAATATCATCCACAAAGCTACAGTCCATTGCACGCTTATCTGAATAGTTACATTCAATTCACATGCAGAATGGGGTCCCCGTGTAATCCCTTCTCTGCCTGCACTATTCCCGTTTTTCTTGTATTTATTGCAAGCAATTCCTGGGCATGGCTTTTCCGCTGGTGTCCAGATTTAACCACCTTTAACTGATAAAATCTGACAGCTCACAGGCTGCACTAGGACAGCTGCTGGCCGGGGAGTTCTTTTAGGAAAGTGGAAAGTTAAGCAGATGAACAATCAATTCCAGTAATGCCAAAATCATTTACCACCTTAAATTATAGCTATACACGGCAGCAAGCCTTTCCACAACAGCTTGCAATAAGCAGCAAAGGCAACCCACCCTTGCTAAATGGAAAACCCTTGTTATGCTAGCTAATTATAAACAAAAGTGGCAGGAGGGACATTCATAAACTGCGAAGTTTTCATACAGAAGTTCTTCCAATCCAGTCTATGTCAATTTTGCCACGTTTAACCCCCTACGTCAGTGTGAGTTTCATTCTGTGTTAAACCATACGCCTTTAAAAAAAATCAATATATAAACCTGACTCACTATATAGTTGCAAGTCTTGGGGGGAGGAAGGGGAATCTAGAAAAAAGCATGGAACATTCTTGTGTTGGTAGCCCATCACTACGCAGGGCATTGCTGGGATCCTGACAGCAGGATATTCTTATTATTCTTATACCTCTGCCCTCTCTGGTGATAATATTATTATTTTTAGTATTTTAGCTACCCACAAAGCAAGTGGAGATAATGATAAGAGTAACCAAGTTTCTTTTTTTCTAAAATATAAGCTGGCCACCTCACTATTCAAGTGCATTTAATGTTATCCCCAACTATCTGTGGCATTTATATTTCCCTTTTTCATTTTTACAGAAGGGTGCCAATATAATCGGAATCCAGGAAATTATGTTTTCCTTTTTATAACCCCACTTCTGCCTTGTATTAGTTCAGCACACATATGTCATCCATCAAAATGACATTTGTACTAGAGAGTTTAAGTTCCAATGTGCTTTATAATGGATCTGGGTGTGTATGTGTGGAAGAGGGAGATCAAGAAGAGATGAGAAGAAAAGTTGAATTCCCTAGTATGAGGCCAATAATGATTTAGGCATGCACTTTACATCATGATCCTCCACACAATTAATTCCACCAATAACCATATTAAGGAGCAGAATACCTAATGTCCGGCTTGTCAAATAATCCCTTTGGAAGAATTGAGATGGGTAACGGTAGAGACATTAAATGAATGGCTTCCATGAAAACATAGACTTAACTAGTATCAATAGGTAAAATTGAACTATGGATCTCTGTTTAATCACCTAGATAGATACACCTTCAGAAGATCAAAATGGCACTTCCGGTGGCTCCGCCGGCGCTGCTGGGTCTCCTTTGTGAGACTCCGCTCTCTGGATTTGTAAAGCCGTGAAAAACAGCGCTCATCAGCTGTTTTTTCGCGGTGAAAAATCCCCTCTCCGGGCAAAGGAGAGGTGTAGAGCATCGGGAGTAAGGTTGAGCCTTCTTAGATCCCTGGAAAATAAGTTTTCAGGGATTAAGAGTGAGCTCCCTATAGCTCCGGAGAACGCTCCTTTCCAGAGATGCCTCTGTCTTTTGACAGAGAAAGACGCCGCGACCACCTCTGCTTCTTTTAAGTTCAACACTGGAGAGACTGTAAGCAGGCTGAATGAATACAGGAGTCTTAAATGGATTGCAAGTATTTTTATTGTTTCTTTTTGGCTATACATTTCTAACGTACACAATCAACATAATGCTTCAAAATGGCGCTTAACTTTCACTGCTTTCATTGTTAGGGAAAGTGCTGGATAGTGAAAGTGGATTTGTTACTTCTCACTTCCTGCTTCTTTAAGTGCAGTTAGAGAGATGGCTCTGACTGTCTGAAATTTAAAATGGAGCGGAATTTACAGTTAAATGCTGAACCTATGTTGGATTGTACTGATGAATTTTATGAAGAAAGACCTGATATGCAGGGGATTTTTATTTTTACGCAAGAGTTTAAAGAGATTAATGCACTTTTGAAGGAGGCTTTTACAGAAATATTTACTATATGTACTAAATTCCTTCCTTTAAATGAAGCTGAACAACTTACTGCTGAACAATTTATATCACAATTTGAATATGGAGAAGAGCTAGAACATTCAACTGGAATCTCTCCTTCAAATGAATTACAATCCTCTGTTGAGTATTATACAATACAAGAGAAATTAGGAGATCAACAGGGAAATGAAGAGAATACTTCTGAGAATAAAGACTATAACAGGATTTTGCTTGATGAAAAGTTTATTTATGGAGAGGAAGAGGTTTTGCTTCAAGAAAAGGAATTCTATCCAGCTAAGCACCATGAAGAGGATTTAATTCACAAAAGAGAGATATTGTTTTACCTCAAGAAGCAATTAGGCTACAAAGTGAAATGGACTTTGCTTGATGAGCAGTTTATTTATGGAGAGCAAGAGGAATTGATTCAAGAAAGGAAGATTCAGTTTCAGAAGCAATTTATTTACGGGGCTGAAGAAATAACGAAGAGAGACTTATTATTTGAAAGGGTGGCCCTGTTATGGCGGCTTGTTTGGTTAGGAAAAAAACCTAGAGTTCGTTTGAAGTAATGAAATTTAAATTTGTATGTAAGGAATTATTGGCAATTTAAAACTATGGACTGAATTGAGGACCAAGATTAGGAGTAAGATGCAAGAGAAGATGTTTAATGGTTGACACAATTAAATAGACGAAGGATGTATTTGTTTTGATGATCTGGGTTTAACATTAGATTGACTTAATGATGAGATAGATAGACTGGATAAAATTGAAGGAATGTAAGTTAGAAATGCTATAAACAGTTTGTTTGTATTATGGAGGAGAGCCCAGAAGTCGATTGATTAAATGAAATTTATAGAATGATAAATATTATTCTTAACAAGATGAGTTAATTGTTTAATAAGGAATTAAGCTTAATTTAAGATTATGGGTTGAATTAAAGATAAATATTATAGCTAAGGTTTTGGTGAGGATGTTTAAATGAAGATATATTAAGATATATTATGAGAAATTAAATTGATTAGAATGTAATTGATATTGCTACTATTATTATTATTATTTTTCTTTTTTGAACTGAGGGATTTATTGATATTGTTATTGTTATTAATATCATTTGTTTAATTCTAATAAGATGAGTTTTTTTTTAGAATGTAATTGATATTGCTACTACTATTATTATTATTATTTTTCTTTTTTTCAACTGAGGGATTTATTGATATTGTTATCGTTATTAATATCATCTGTTTAATTTTAATAAGATGAGTTTTTTTTTTAATGGATTGTTTTGATTTAGAGAATGTATATATTACATAGTTTAAAATTCTTGTTAAGATTATACAATAATTATGTTTGATGTAGTGGGGTTTTCTTTCGTTATACCCTGTAAGCATTCTGGGAAGTCGTGGGTTAGGGAGGGATTATAATTTTAGATAAGATGTTTTCTCAACTATATTTGGGGCTGGTGGAAGAATAATTAATTATTGTTATTAAAGGGTTGTCTGGGTGGCCTTTGGTGGAGTGAAGATTGATTTAAGTGGAAGTTGATAAGAAGGGGGAATAATAGGATGGAGATAGAGAACGATGAAGGTTATTTGTTTGAGATGTTTATTTTTAGTTGAGTTATTATCATTAGATGCATTGGAAAATGTATTTATGCTCTGTTTATGGATGATTGTTTATTTTAATACTATGATTTGATATGACTAGTCTCTTTTTTCTGTTAAAATTTTAAAAAAAAACCAATAAAAATATTTTAAAAAAAAAAGAAGATCAAAATGGCATAAGTAATATCTTCTCCCTCACTCATTCCCAAACAACAGGAACCCTCTAATTTCAAGGCAAAATAAAATTATCGTAATATATCATCAGTGCTAGGAAACAGCCCCCCTCCCTCTAGAACCTAGTTGGGTAATGAAACATCTACAAGAAAACAACCCTATTCGGAGACCCCCAAAGTTCAGACCTGAGCTACAAATATCCTCTAGTGTTGGTAGAAGATGATTGGTTTCACAAATTTATGTAAGAGTTTGTGACTGTGTATGTTATGCGAATCCAGTTATTGTCATTTGTAAACCATGGCTTACGACCTGACATGTTCTGTGAGCCCAACAATTGCTTAAGTAATCCATGGATTAGCACCAGGCATGAATTCAGTTACCAGATAGTCCAAAATTACAATGTGAGCTTCTAGGGCTGAATTTTCCTTGCCCTATTTCTCTATACTTCACTGGAGTGTCTTATGGATGGGAGAGAAAGGAGGAGAGAAATAGTCACAAAGATGCTAATGAATTCTGATCTCATTCTGAAATAAACCAAAAAGAAATTCAATCACAGTTAAGCACAGGTATCAGTAAACTCACCATCAAAGCCAGAGTATAGAAAGATTCAAAGAAGTAATGCAAAATCAGAAGATGTGGAGAGAGCAGGCATTTGAGGTGTCTGAGAGCAGAGACATTCCCTTCTCCTACTATGTACCCAAAGTATTTAGTCTTCATTTTATGTTTCTGCAATGTAATTCTGCAATAGATACAAAGAAATCTGAAGGGGTCGTGACAGCTGTCAGCCTTGACAGCTTCAAGGCAGGGCTAGATAGATTCATGGAGGCCAAGTGTATCGGTGGTTATTAAAACGGATGTCCATGTGCCGCCTCTATGTTGGTTGAGGCAGGCAGGATTCCCTTGGGTACCATTTGTTGGGGGTCAAGGGAAAGGGAGGGTTTGGCCTTCTCTTTCTGCTCAAGATCCCCATGTACAATTGGTGGGCCACTGTGTGACACAGAATGCTGGACTCGATGGGCTTTGGCCTGATTCAGCATGGCTCTTCTTATGTTCTTATGTTCTTATGTTCTAAATCAGTTCCAGGCTATTGCCAATTTTCTCAGTCCATGGCAGTGTTGATTGGCTTTTTATCAGGTATCCACAGTGGCGTATGTAAGTGGGGTTCTGAAGGTGTTATCTGGCACAATACACTCTGTTCAACTGTCATTAAGCCTAAGTAAGCACACTGAGTGAGTGAGAAAGACAATGAGATCACCTCTGTGTAAAGCACTTAAAATTAGGACCTCTCCAAACAGGTTCACACACTCAAAGTGAGAATCACAGATACTCCACTTCCACGTGGGCACCTGAAGTTACCAAATGAACATCTTTGTAAAAATACTTGACTTTGTTTCACCCAGAGGAGAAGCACAGTGCTACTTTCTCCAAAGAATGAATATCAAATTACCATTTTTGATGTCAAGTACATGTCACGGAGCGAAACTTGAGCCCAGCAATAAAGTGTAAAGACTTACTAATATAAAATCGGTCGGCTACAGGAGCATTCTGATAGATAAATGGAAAAGAATATTTAAGTCTCTTTGCCATTTACATAGTGATGGGAAACACTGAGCACCCGTGACTCTAAAAATCTGTATGGATACCTTTGTTTCCATGTTGACTGATATTTCCATGAGTTAATGGTCAACACATTTGAGTAACACTAGTTGAAGGCAAGGCGGTAAATGTCCCAAGAGTAAGATGTTTGATAATATCTATTCAATTATATTTAGAGCATTTTTTTAAAAAAAAAATGGGGCAAGCAAATTGTAATGATTGTGAACAGTGTATCCAGTGTGGCATCTATTCCATATTATGAGAAGATGGTATGTATAGTATGATTACTTATATGATATTATTACTCTCCTTTTTGTGTCTAAGAGATTCTCAATCATCTGGGTCATGGTTGTCTCAAAGGTGCTTTTCCAAAAGGCAACTGGCCTTTGTTTTGTTTTGCAAACCTTTCACCTCTCATCCAAGAAGCTTCTTCAGTTCTAACAGATTGGTGGGGAATTCTTCAGAAACTGAAGAAGCTTCTTAGATGAGAAGTGAAAGGTTTTCAAAGAAAAAAAAAACCTCTGGGACTTTCATTTTCATTGAAATCTTGGAAGAGGAAATTTCCAAGGAAAGCTGGAACACTCAAAATCAGAAATGGTCAAAGATTAAGAGAGAATATGCTCTGTAAAATATTGGGAGCAATCATTGATTTAGCAGAAAATTTGCACTTCAGGAGCCTATCAGAATGGTTCCCATTTTTCAAGAGAGAATCCAGTAATGAAATTAGGTGGTTGGAATTATAAATGAAGATAAAGTGTCCATACCCTTGACCAGATTTAATGCAGGATAGCATCTGGTTAAATGCTAATAGTGTCGGGTGTGAACAATCGGGACCACACATTAAGTTCCAGTTAAGATAATTTATTGTTCCTGCCTATACACAGGAATCTAGTCAACCAGCAGCACTAAATTGGTGCTAGATAAGAGTCAACAGAATTCAAAAAAGGCTGGACTTGGATTGTTCGTTAGAATGTAATGACTCTAGACTGATTCCTCCCTTGATTCCACCCTCAGGCTCTGCCTCTTCCACTCCTACAAATAGGTACCCAACTTGCATTGGACAACCCAAAATGACACCCCATTCATTATCCCCAAAGATGCTACACTTTGCAATTTGCCATTTCCATTGCAAAGCCTTCACTGCATAATGGGAAAGTTTTCCACCAGACTGAATAAAGGACCATCAATTGTTTTCAGATCTCTCCTCCATCTTTCTTTTCCTCACGTAAGAAAGACTGGGTAAAATTAAACTTCTTTAATAGAACATTTAAATGGAGCACAGATTTAGAATGATTTTAAAAAGAAAGAGATGGGAAATAAATGCAAATAGCCCATCATTAATATTTCAAAATACAAAGCACACAATAAATAGCCTATGGAAATAATGAAAACACAAATTACCCAGTCCAGAAATATAGTTAAACTTTGATGAAAAAGTCATAAATTTTTAATCCAAGACTTGAAAGAAAAGTAGTATATTCAACATGCTGCTGCACAAATCCACTTCTGAATTTGGTCATAGCTTGATTTTCAGTAGTATGCTAGGGGGAAATTCCATGTTATTTTCAGAATAGTCATTTATGAAAGAGAACTAATCAGATTCTTCTATTATAAGGGTCTCCACATTATTTATTTGGTCTCTTAGGAAGAGCTCACATCCATCTTGTTAATCCATTCTCTAACCCTGATTTGAATTAACATTAAAATTGCCTGGATTTAAATAACTCAACTTTGAAGCTTGAGCAGAACAGAAAGAGTTTTACTGGATCAGACCCAACAAGGTGCACTTAGTTAAGCACTGTGTTTCATACAATGACCAACCAACAATTTTAGGAATATTCACAAGCAGTGACAAGCACAGTGAACATTTGCCTCAGGCTAGAGGTGACATAGGTTCACAATGAGATCTAAATAGAATACCGGAATATTGCAGCCAATTTTGCTCACCATATCACAAAAAAGATGTTGAAAGTTTGGAGAAAATTCAGAGAAGAGCAATTAAGATGATCAAAGGCCTGGAGACTAAAACATATGATGAACAGCTACAGGACTTGGGTTTGGCTAGTCTAAAGAAAAAGAAGCACCAGAGCACCAGAGGGAAGGACGAGAAACAATGGTTGGAAACTGATCAAGGAGAGAAGCAACCTGGAATTGAGGAGAAACTTCCCGACTGTGAGGACAATTAACCAGTGGAACAGCTTGCCTCCAGAAATTGTGGGCGCTCCATCACTTGTCTGAGATGATATAAGTTCTCCTGCTTGAACAGGGGGTTGGACTAGAAGACCTCCAAGGTCCCTTCCTATTCCACTCCACTCCACTCCATTCCATTCTATTATTCTAGAAGACAGTCATGCAACTTATTCTGCACTCCCAAAGCTAGTTTTGCCATCCCCACATGCAATAGAGCACCTGATTCACCAGCAGTATTACCGGTAATAAAAAGAGTCAACTGCCAGTCTAGTCAGCTCTTATACCTTGAGTGGGAGCGACCACCATCTTTTCTTTGCCTCCAACAACAAAATGTCTTGGCCAGACTCTTAGCATTCTGAGGTTGTACATCCTCAAGACCCTCCTCCATCTATCTAATATTTTCAACCTGTCTTTTTTCAGAGGAGCTCAGATTGTCTTTTTTTCCCCCTCCCTGAGCTCCTGTGAGGTAAATTAAGCTGAGAGAGATTGATTCGCCCAAGGCCGTTCTATGCCTTGGTTCATAGCTGAGGTTTAAAAAAAACCCTCAATAAATATTACTTGAAACATAGGCTGCTGTCAAAATAGAATTGCCATCACTTCATATGTTCTTATTATAAGTTGGAGAGAAATAAGACAAAGAGAGGAGTTCAAGATGCCATTTTGAGTCATTGCATGTTTTGAATAATATTGGTTCAACCTTCCAGTGGGGCTTGTAAGAAAATTTTCCAGATTTGGTCCAAGAGACTTGGAACTCATCTTTTTGGATTTTGTAATAATCTGCCTACCATCCAAAATAGATCATTTTACATGGAACATGTCAAAGAAATACCCCAGAAATAATTATCTTCTGTACTGTGACTTTTGGGGTAGTTCATACAAATTCCACAGAGGGTTTATTTGATTTCTTTGCTTCACATTTGATACAAGAACAAATCTGGGGCAACTTTAGAAACCAATCAAGAGAGTTTTAATTCCTCCAAAATTAAAATCCATGGGATATGTAATCTGTAGCCCTTGGAGGAATTGTTTATGGTGCTGCATCAAGTTTTGAAAGTCTTCTACAAACCCTTGGGAAATAAAAGCTACCTCCCCCCCCCAGTTTTTTTATGGGAGAGAGAGAGAAAAAGAAGAGGAAGGAGGGAGAGAGGGAGGGAGGGAGGGAGGGAGGGAGGAGGAGGAGGAAGAGATGGAAATGGAGGAGAACTAAAGAACTGGAAACTGGTAAATTTTTATTTATGTAATTGATGTTTACCTTGAGTTATTATTTTAGATCTCACCACTGCTTCGGGACCTCAAGACTATCCATGCAGAGCTTAACCTTATTTAATTCTCCCCCAAAGACCAAGCAGGAGAGCTAGAGCTGAAAAAAACAACAACTGAGCCTAGATACATGCATGATCTGTAGGGATGGTTCCTGGGTCTCCTTGAGGTCCAGCACCTTAATTGCTACACCTTACTGGCTCTTCCCCAACACATTACCCCTGACAACCTCGCACAGCAGAAAAAAAGAAGTTTCACTAGTTCTCCTTGCACAATCAAGGGACTGTGCCTTCTCAGTAAGGAAGAAGGAACACCTCAGAAGAATCATGTCTGATGATTTAAGCCTCAAACCATCCAATTTAAAAAAAAATCGATGCAGTTCTTATTTTCTCACCCGGCATAGAGAACCAATAGAAGCCACTTTTAAACAATAGAAAGGGAAGCCTCTGTTTTCTGTCTCCTACACCTGTAGAATGCCATCAAAAGAAATCTTGAGCAGAGTCCCAGAGGCTGAAATGTAGCCTGAAGGGAGGAGGACTGTACCCTTTTGATTTCTCAGTGTCAAAACAAGGTCAATGTCATTATAAAAAAATCCCGCTTGCTTCGGTACCCGGAGTTCATTTCCAATTTTGCAATAAGCAATTGTTTCATTGAGTTTCAGACTGCTGTCTTAGTTGGAATAACTCATAGCGGTAGGCTTCTTTATTCTATCTCTTCTCTTTTTTAACAACTCTTTCGTGTGGCTGCTGATAAAAACAGGATCGCCAACATGATCACCAATGTCCAATAACGGATATGGCACAAGAAGAAGAAAATATATACATTTGGCCATAAATTCACAAGAAATTGTGTAGAAATATTTCTGCAGACTAGAAAAAAGTTCATAAACTGGTAGAGAAATGCAATGCAAAGAATTTAAGATGCAAGAGAGAGAGAGCAAAATTCATCTCGATAGCATAATAAAACCTATCATAATTATTTATTGACAGCTTGGCCAGAAATGAATAAAAATCAAACAAAGATTTTTCACTTGGGAATTTCAAACTAAAGGTAACTAGGGCTTTGTCTAATGCAAAATTCTTTCAAAATCCATTTTCATTATATTCCTATGTTTAGGTGCTGAACCAAGATATAAAAATGCCTTGAGATATTGAGAGCCCGTTTGGAGTAATGGTTAAGGCACCAGGCTAGAAACTGGGAGGCTGTGAGTTCCAGTCCCATCTTAGGCATGAAAGTCAGCTGGGTGACCTTGGCTTTGAAGCATCAAGTTGTAGTACTCCACAGTTCTACATCAAAGTCTTCATGCCATCTTTCTAACTTATGATATGCCCAAATTATTACTCTATAGGTTCTCACCTATGAGGAGGAAGATCTCTCTGTCTCTGTCTCTGTCTCTGTCTCTGTCTCTGTCTCTGTCTCTGTCTCTGTCTCTGTCTCTGTCTCTGTCTCTGTCTGTCTGTCTGTCTGTCTGTCTGTCTGTCTGTCTCTCTCTCTCTCTCTCTCTGCCCAACTCACTTCACAGGGTTATTGTTGTGGGGAAAATAGAAGGAAGTTGTAGGAGTATGAGATATGTTTGCAATCTTGACTTATTTATACAAATAATGAAGATAGAATGGATGGATGGATGGATGGATGGATGGATGGATGGATGGATGGATGGATAGATAGATAGGATAAATTTGCTATTAATGAATAGGAGATAGGTAGGTAGGTAGGTAGGTAGATAGATAGGTAGATAGATAGATAGATAGATAGATAGATAGATAGATAGATAGATAGATAGATAGATAGATAGATAGATAGATAGGATAGATAGGATAGATAGATAGATAGGATACGTTTGCTATTAATGAATAGGAATCAGTTCAATATTGAAAGACAAAGCCGGAAAGAATGCATAGTTGGCATGAATAAAAGATAAATGCATTTCTCCGTGTGATCTCAGAAATACATGGATAGGCCTTAGAAAACCTCTTGGGAATTGCTGCATTGTTTATTAAATGGAGGAAAAAGTTATCCAGAGTACTTTATATCAACTATACATAGGCTCAAAAGAAATGGTATATGGTAGAAATTTTACTAGAAGGGAAATTCTGTGTGCTGTTTTGGTCTTAAATATTTTTGGGAATTCTGTGAGTGGATGGAGGAGACAAAAATCAGGGTTTCATTGATTCACTAGATTTATATCTTACCTCTCCTCCAGGGTGCAACAACCCTAAAGAGTAATTAGAGTAGGCCCAAAGTCATCCACACAGTGTTAGAATGGATTTGAACATGAGGTTCTTTGTTCCTAGAAAGTTCTTTAAGTACTGCACCACTCTCATTTCTGCTCTTTCTCCGTCCATCCTCCTTGCCTTACAAGGTTCAGATCATCCCCCCTCTCCTTTTGAATGGGTCAGTGTGTGGGTCACTGTTCATTCAAAAAACATCAAAATCACTAAAGATGGTAAACAAAAGCCTTAACTCCTTTGCCCTTCTCTCCTATGCCCACCTCTATGGTTTCCAGCTGACCTAGATCAAGGACATAATACATTACTTCTCATGGTCTGAAAGATTTTTCTAAGGAGGAGAAATCCAACACATTCATCTTATGATATGGCTGTCTTTAATGGAGGAAGAGGACTCCACTACGTTGATCACTTTCTACCATTTATCTAATCACAACTAAAACCATCCAGCCAAAAGAGATGCTATCTCTGAATCATCTCATGGGTCCAAAGACTGAAAGGTTGCTGCTCTAGATGAAAAGTCATGGGAGAGTGCAATGAGTGTGAAAGGGGAATAGTATTTCTCTCCCTCTACAGCCCATCCCTGGTGCATAACATTCAACTCAACTCAAAAAGCTTCCTTGGCTGACAGCCCCTCAAAGTAAATACACAGATTCCCCATAGTGCATTACAGCTGTTGTGCTGGAACAACTGTGGAGAAACAGAAAGATAGTAAATGAATTGAGAACTTTAATCAGAAAGACTAAGGAACAAATAATCTGGCTGCAAGGAAAAAGGGGAAATGGAGGTTAGCAAGCCTAGAACAAAGAGAATTTTTAATACAATTACTAATTAATGAAGAGAAGGACTAGGGGTGACATGATAGCAGTGTTCCAGTATCTGAGAGGCTGCCACCAAGAAAAGGGGGTCACGTTATTCACCAAAGCACCAGAGGGCAGGACAAGAAACAATGGTTGGAAACTGATCAAAGAGAGAAGCAATCTGGAATTAAGGAGAAACTTCCTGACAGTGAGGACAATTAACCAGTGGAACAGCTTGCCTCCAGAAATCGTGGGCTCTCCATCACTGGAGGTTTTTAAGAAGAGACTGGACAGTCACTTGTCTGAGATGGTATAGGTCCTCCTGCTTGAGCAGGGGCTGGACTAGAAGACCTCCAAGGTCCCTTCCAGTTCTATTCTGTTCTGTTCTGTTCTGTTCTGTTCTGTTCTGTTCTGTTCTGTTCCGTTCCGTTCCGTTCCGTTCCATTCCATTCCATTCCATTCCATTCTATTCTATTCTATTCTATTCTATTCTATTATTCTGTTCTGTTCTATGCTATTCTATTCTATAGAATATTGGTGTTTTTGTTGTTATTATTATTATTATTATTTATTATTTCTACTACCAGGATGTAAGGTTTGAAACCAAGAAAACAAGACTAACAGGAGCTAGTTTAAAAAGAGCTCCTGGTTCTTTGAGAACTTATTGAATATAGCTGAAATGCAGAAATCTGGGTGTTTTTTGAAACCAAAAATTAATTATGGATAAAATAGATATAGAGGGTGATTCTTCGAAAGATATTTTATTCTCAGACCCAATCTGTTTTTGTCCTCTTTACTATAGACTTGAGATTTTGGAAAAATAGAAATGAGATGATGATTGTGATTATGAGGATTTATTAAGCCTATAACCACCTGAGAAATTCAGACTCTTCTCTTCCCTGAAAGAAGAGATAGTGTAGGGAAACCATTGATTTTCATGGACAAACCTCACCATTTTTACTCATTATATAAGTGCTAATGACGTTTTAAACTTCTCAATTCTGTTTTGAGCAAAGGATGTTGAAGAGCCATCACCCTGAATCTCAGCAGGAGAAGAAGTAATCCCTCTTCTTATAGATAGAAAGATATGAATAGAAATCTACTTTCAGCCATGAAGCTTATCATGTGAGACATGAAAAGCTGATGTGCCTTAAATTGTTTTTGACATGGTCTCCACTCTTTGAAAACCTCCTCTGCTTGTTGAAGACATAAATGCCATAAGGTTATGCTTATGTTATAAACCTGTTTTTAGAGAAACGAGAGCAATTATGCTACGTGTAAATCAGAGCTTTAGCACAAACACATCATTTGCAACTGCAATTCAAATAGTTAAAGGATCGTGACATTTTTAGAGGAAAAATGGAAGCTATGGACCAGGATAGTCCTCCATATATTGCTGAATGACATAACTCAGCTATCTTTATTCTTGACTTTGTTTTGTTGTTTTGTTTTGTTTTGTTTTTGTGCTACTGGAAGCTGTGCTTTCAGTTCTGACGGAGGGCCGTTCCTTCTCCCCACTGTGGATCTGAACAGGCAAAGAGTTTTATTCTTGGTCTAAACCAGCCACTTTCCCCAGCTCAACCTCATTTAAATTTACAAAATTCATGAATAACAAATAGGCGACTTTGTAACAGGCTCACAATAACAAAACAATAAACCAAATGAAGTAATCACAACAATTGTGTTCTGGCCAGAGAAGTTTCTCAAATTTCAGTCTTGACAGCTTAGCACACATTGCCTCTTCACTTGCTTCAACAGAGTCCATAGGCACGAACATGCTCATGACACAACAAGGAAATGAGAAAGAGAAGATGGACTCAAAATGAACTATTAAATTATTAACAGGCCAGCGGCATGCCAGAAGTCGTGGCAAATCGAGAGCTGCGTTTTTCTCTGTGTGGTGACAATTAACAGAAGATTCTTTGTTACCACTTTTCAATTACCAAACTTGCTCAATCAGTACTGGCTGCTTTCTAATCAGCAGCCTTGCCTCTTTGGTCTTCTCCCACAGCACGAGTGGGCTGTGGTTAGAGATGCCTCAAGCAGATTTCAGAAAAAGCAAAGTCTAGCTAGTCCTTCTATTCTTCTTAAAATGATGACTGCATTAATATGCACTTCATCTATCTATCTATCTATCTTATCTATATCTATATCTATATCTATATCTATATCTATATCTATATCTATATCTATATCTATATCTATATCTATATCTATATCTATATCTATATCTATATCTATATCTATATCTATATCTATATCTATATCTATATCTATATCTATCTATCTATTTGTTTTCTGAGGTTTTCGCGGGAGTTTGTATGTAGGTCTTTGGTTCTTTGGGTTTTCTCCCACGTAGAATTTGAAGTGTCTTGGCGACGTTTCGACGAGGTCCCATTCATCATCTTCAGGCTGGTGCTTTCGGCTTCGTGCTTCTAGTAGCTGCTTCTAGCCGAAAGCACCAGCCTGAAGATGACGAATGGGACTTCGTCGAAACGTCGCCAAGACACTTCAAATTCTATGTGGGAGAAAACCCGAAGAACCAAAGACCTATATCTATATCTATATCTATATCTATATCTATATCTATATCTATATCTATATCTATATCTATATCTATATCTATATCTATATCTATATCTATATCTATATCTATATCTATATCTAGATAGATAGATAGATAGATAGATAGATAGATAGATAGATAGATAGATAGATAGATAGATATAGATATAGATATAGATATAGATATAGATATAGATATAGATATAGATATAGATATAGATATAGATATAGATATAGATATAGATATATATATATATATATATATATATATATATATATATATATATATATATATATATATATATATATATATATATATAGAGAGAGAGAGAGAGAGAGAGAGAGAGAGAGAGAGAGAGAGAGAGAGAGAGAGAGAGAGAGAGAGAGAGAGAGAGAGAGAGAGAGAGAGAGAGAGAGAGAGAGAGAGAGAGAGAGAGAGAGAGAGATAGTTTAAGCTGCAAAAGGAATGGCCATCCTTTTTTTTAGGTCAGGGAAGATTCTGGAGAGCTCAGAAATGCTACAAAAAGTCTTCTCCAAGAAGACAATGAGGTCCAAGGATAATGAAATGGAATCCCAAAGTGGTATCTTTGTTTTTAATGATTAGACAGCTATTGGATGACTTACTGTCTGTTAAATAGTAACTTATTGTTCTTTTTTAAAAAAATATAATGTTATTAAAAACTTTAAGAAATAAGATAAAAACTAATAGAAGCTAGTATGGAGTGATAAAAAGAAAAGACAAATCAAAGGAAAATAAAAGGAAACAGAAAAGAAAGAAAAAAAGATACAAGGCAGCTTCTTACATTGTTGTTTTTGTAAGGATCAACATGGATTTTTACCTAAAAGATAGTTAAGATAGTTAGAAGTGTATTTTGAAATATTTGCCCGACATAATGAAAAACAAACTGCATTGATTTTCTGAGATGCAGACAAGGCCTTTGGCAACTTGAACTTGGATTTCCTGTTCAAGATTCTGAAAGGTATGAATTTTAGAGAAAATTGTACAAATTGGATTTCTAACAAAGCCAGATACAAAAAGATAAGAAACGAAAAGGATCAAGGCAGGAATGCTCACTGTCTCCTCTTCTTTGATTCTTGAAATACTGAATAAAAATATACAACAAGATTAGAGAATTGTAGGAATAAAGATTTAAGAAGAGACTCAAATCTTAAAAGCTTTTGCAGGTGACTTGATGTTGGTTTTGGAAGATCCAAATAGTAATGAAGTAATGATTTATCAGTATTACTTGTGTGTATACTGAGAGCTTATGCACCAGAGACAAATTCTTTGTGTGTCCAACCACACTTGGCCAATAAAGAATTCCATTCTTTAAAGGGAGTGAAACATTAATGGACAAATTAAAATAATTTGATGCATTAGCAGGTTTTAAAATCAATAAGCAGAAGACAGTGATGTTAACAAAATATGAAACCACAAGGGAAACAGAATGATGAGCTTTAAAACTGAGAAAAGGGTAAAATATTTGGGTACTGTAACAATACAACAAATAAGAATTGTATGTTATTTCAAAACAACTACCGGTAGTTAAGACATGAAATTAAGTTAAATAAGACATGTTAAGAAGGAGAAACTACAATTGTCATGGGGGGGGGTTTCTGTAACTGTGATGAATGTTTTGTCTAGAATGATGTTTTTGTTTCAGGCAATACCTGTTTTGACAACTGATGCACCATTTAAACAATGGCAGAAGGATATATCTAAAGTTGTATAGCTGGGAAAAAACATGAATTAAATATAAAGTGTCACAAGATGTAAAAGAAAGAGGAGGATTGGGATGATCTGATTTGAAAATGTGTTTTGCAGCTTGCAGTTTGATTTAGTAGAAAGAGTGGGTGTTGTGAGAAATAGAAGGCTTTTGGAGTTAGAAGGACATGACCTGAGATTTGGGTGGCATGGATATTTGTAGTATGATAAAGTCAAGGTTAATGTGGGTTTTAAAAACATGCCATACTGAAAAAAATGGAACAGATATAAACCCAGGCTGGGCCACAAACATCTTTGTGGCTTTCAAGGCATAAAGCATCTTGTAGATAAGAAATAATAGGCAACACAAGTGGTTAATTTATTGTTAAATACTAGAATTTTGTCAGGGGGAATGTACAAGAAAATCAAGAGAAGATCTGGTGAAAGAGATACAGTAAATTTGTCAATGGTTTTCTTATTTATAATTACTAAAAAGACAAAGTAGATAAAAGAAGTTATGGGTTCTGAACATTCTAAAACTGACTTTGAAATAAAATTGTATACAAAGGATGAGCCTATACTTGCTAAAATGTTTAAACCTTTACTGAAATTTGAAACAAGAAGAACAGGTGAAAGAACGTCTGATAAAGCAGGCTAAAATATATAGATGGAACAATGGAAAAAAATGTGTGGCTGAAAGGAATGGATTTCACATTATGTTGTAATCTTTCAGTAATATATTTTTCAATCTTATGAAGGTACTCACACAGCTGGGAGATTTTAGATAGCAGAAAAACAGTTCAAGCTGCAGGGTAAAAGATACCAGCTTGATTTTTTTTAGCCAGTACAGTGGGGGCATAGCCTTGATGTCACGGCAAATGTAAAACTTCCTGGCTTTTTTGCATCCCAGCTGAGCTTAGAAAATGTTATTCCCGGATAGTAATCAGTGTTTCTTTCTTCCCCTTTTCTTTTCTTTCCTTGGTTTAAAAAAAGGGGTCACATTGGTTTACATCTGGCCAGATAGCATTTCTCAAAGCAGGTTTGCTTGGAAATAAATAGCACGATATTAAAGCCACTAGAGTTTTGGGATGCTGTTTTGAAACACACTGGATGAAATCCATCGCACTGGGCTATGGACAGCAGCCAAGAAACAAAAGGAATCACATTGAGGAACACAGATTTCAATTCTGAACTCTTGCTTTACAGAGAGAAAGAACCACACTGTTGGGCAAGAGAAATTGTGTAGCACCTAGGTATCTAAATGAGATGGCAAGTTCTTTCCATTATTCCTTTCCATTATGTCTCCTTTAGAATAATAGAGTTGCTGCCTTTCAGGGTCAACCAAATAAAACAATGATTTAAATGACATCTGCTCCAAAGTGGTTCTCCACCTCACCTTTTCCTGGAGGAAGGATAAAATCATGAGTTTGGGGGCTAGAGTATAGTATTTATTTTATGAGTTGATGCTCCTGTACGAAGTAATGGAAGGTGGGAGGGAGTTTCCATGCCTAAACTTTGCCGCTAAGCCTCACATGGCCCACCAGAGCAAGTGGAAGGAGACATATAAGGAACGGTTGCAGGAACTGGGTATGTCTAGTTTAATGAAGAGAAGGACGAGGGGGGACATGATAGCAGAGTTCTAGTATCTCAGGGGCTGCCACAAAGAAGAGGGAGTCAAGCTCTTCTCCAAAGCGCCTGAAAGCAGGACAAGAAGCAACAGATGGAAACTAATCAAGGAGAGAAGCAACCTGGAACTAAGGAGAAACTTCCTGACAGTTAGAGCAATTAACCAGTGGAACAATCTGCCTCCAGAAGCTGTGAATGCTCCAACACTGGAAGTTTTTAAGAAGAAACTGGACAGCCATTTGTCCGAAATGGTGTAGGGTTTCCTGCCTGAGCAAGAGGTTGGACTCAATGACCTCCAAGGTCCCATCCAAATTATTATTATTATTATTATTATTATTATTATTATTATTATTATTATTATTATTATTATTATTATTCTGATTTACAGACTAGATCCAGTTCCCTATTTGAACACTAACTCAAAGCCATCACTGGCAAGAATTCATAATACGCCTTGCTTATTTAATTTGCATGCAAATCTTTATGGTTTGGTAATGCCAATACCCAACACACTGAACTCGGATATTGTTTTTTCTATGATGGGTAGCTGAATATTCTGAAAAAAATCTAATCAGGCGTTTAACTACAGAAAATAGATGGCTCTGGAGATGGAAAAATGTTTGTACTGGGCCTTTAGGAGTTCTTGTTGTTGCATGACATTACAATCTCATGCTGAAGTAAAGAGCCACCTGGTGTCTCCACAGTCACTTTCCTTACTAGCAAAACATCTCCTCAACAAGTCCCTTAGCCTTATCCAAGCAATTGGCAGCTTTTGAAGCATTCTCCTGCAGCAAGGGCAGGCAGCTGAGAAGAAGGAAATGTTGTTCTCTGAGCCATTTGTTCCTCTCTCCTCCCTACAGATCAAATATGAATGATTAAGATGAATTCAAACCAAGCCAGAGAAAGGACATAGCAGAAACTATTCTGAACTCCAGCTTAGCTAGAATTGCCTGCTAAATAAGAAAAGAAAGCAATTCATGTTTCTCTCTGTTTTTTTTCTGTTTGTTTCCCAGTTGAATTAGATTGATAAAATGAGCCAATCTGTCTTAATTCTTATTCAGAGGAAATGAATAATAATGAATGAATGAATGAATGAATGAATGAATGAATGAATGATCTGATAGGAAGTCATCCGGTGACTACAGATGGAATGATGGGCATGCTGCCTGAGGAATTCTGGGAGTTGAAGCCCACAAGTCAAAAAGGCCAAGTTGGAAGACCCCTGGAATACAGGTATATTGCAAAAAAAAAAAAAACCTTTACAATAACATTTGATATTTTGAATTTCTGGAAAACCTATAGAGCAATGTGTATGGTGAATCAAGCCTGAAGCCGAATACTTTCTAATAAGAACTGGGATGGATGGATGGATGGATGGATGGATGGATGGATGGATGGATGGATAGATGGACGGATAAGCAGACAGATTATAAATTTATCATATGATGGTAGAAATGCTTTGTTATGGAAATATTTTGCTTCTTTTCAGAAGGTTTCTTAAGGAATTGCTACAATTGTTCACCAACCAAGAAGAAAATCATACATTTGTAATTCATTCATTATGGCCTTTTAAAACCCCTATAATAGAATCAGCAAAAACCTTCATTTCAGCTAAAAAGGGCCCTGCTATTCCACATTTTCTTGCTATGGAACTCCATGGGCAAAGAGCAAATTTTATGTTTTGTAAGATATATTCAGCAGCTTGCACTCTTCTGCTTCTCAGCTGTTCCACTCAACTGTTCATTTACCTCTCAGGTCTTTTTTTTTTTTAAGTCAGAAAATGGAATAAGTCATAAAAAGAGGGAGAGAGAGAAATATGACAAGGCTCTAAATGGCTGCCCAGAGAGCCACTGAAGCAACAATGTTAAACTTGTGACTTGCACTGAAACGATGAATGAGATGACATGAGAGAGATCTGAATGCAAGCCAGCCATTGCAATCTACTCTTTGGCTTTCTGATTCTGAGCACATTTTGCTTGGGAATGAGTCCTTCCGATTTTCTTCCAACCTGTATCAAAAGGAGTGTAGTTATGCAGCTAATGGAATATGATGCAGGAGCTCAGCAACATGGATCACTTATGGTTCTAAATTTAACAAATGGTGTTTTGTTTTTTTTTGTAAATTTAACATCCTGATAAAGTTGGAGCAGGTGGTTGCATTTTTTCCTCCTCAATTCTGCATTTCCCCCCCCAAAATCTACTGTTTGTTTATCCCAGTGAAACAAAAGCAATTGAAAATTGGAAAATTGCATGGAACCTTGTAGTACTCTGGTGGTTCATAACTACATCTTACAGCATCCTTCACCATGGCTATGCTGGTTAAGAAGGCTAAGAGGTTGTCAAGCTCCAGAAAGCAAGAAAAAGATGTGAAGATTTATCCAAGCAGATTTCTTTATTGCTACACACCCATCGACAGAATCTTGCCAGACTGAAGCAGCTTACTACCTACATCAAGCATATAGTCTGGGAACTGTTAGGGAGGAGTTGTCTTCATCCTCTTTCTTTCACACAAACTATCTGAACGGAGTTGCTTCTTATTCCTTTGGAATGCACCCTTCCCCTCCTGGGAATCCAGAGTCTCGAGGTCAAGCTCACGAACGGTCAACATTAAGGTCTAGCCTAATAACATTAAACTCACAAATGCTCTCGAGATTTAAGGGAGCACTTTTAATTAGAAAAATAAATCACAATGCCATGAAACCAATCTCAGAACCAACCATTTCTATTAACATTTCAAAAGTTCATCAAGTCTATGGAAGATCTACTATCTGAAGCTTATACCAGATGTTGGTTCCCAAACACATGTGCCCAATTTCAGATGCAGATCCTCAGTCCACTACTTTGTGACACATGAGTTCTACCCATGAGCTATGTTCTTCCTTGACACCACAGCAGCTTTATCAAGTGAGGGCTATCCTGAAAAAGCCAGAAGAAATTGCCAGGACTCCTGTTTCAATATAACAATAAGGTATAGATTGTTATCAACATCCTTACAATAAAAGTATGAGATTTAAGCCACATCTGCAAAAAAAAAAAAGAGTTCCAAAAATGAAACTTTGCTTCTGAGATAAATAGGTTTTATATCTTGCACTTGACACGGGTTGGATTTCTTCTTTAAGAGTTTTCCTCATTCTTCAATTAACATTTTTATCAAAAGATATGTCATTGAATTACTGTCAGTGAAACTTCTAGTTTGACTATCATCTAGGAGAATGTTGACCTCAACTCTTTGAAGCATTCCCAATAGAATACATTAAACAACAGGGCAGGATGAAAATGTGAAAAAAACCAGATTCAAATCTCTTGTCTTTTAAAAGAACTCACCTCCAGTTTTTTCCAAGGAGGAGTTGCGTGTTGTTATTATTATTATTATTATTATTATTATTATTATTATTATTATTATTATTTGCATCTTTTGGCAGCATGAAATACAAAAGTAGAAATAAATCAGAAATTAAATTTTCTTTGCATACATTCAAGATTTCCAAAAATAATATTCTAAGGGAGGGTTTCTGCGCTCCCACTTCAAGCAACAGTGCTGGTGTACACATGGTCCTAGCTTGTCAGAAAGATAAGATTTGTGCGATTTCAATGCCCCATTAAATAATGCATGCAAACACCCTTCCTGCTGGCTGTCACTACATTAACACCCCGTTCATTCCTAGCATTGTTCTGACAATGTATTAACATGGAGCTTGCCAGCAGGAGCCTAATCTATTGCTTCAAGTCTTCCTTGTTGCCTTTGCAAATCCCTCCTACTATACAAAACGTCCTATTATACAGGGATAAAAATATTTCAGCGCAGCTGCATATATATCACGATTAAATTACACCACTAGCGGCAGAACAAGGATAGAGGATGCCTGTTCATAGAGGAACAAGTTGCAAGCTTCTGCACCCAGAGGTCATCTGGAAGTGGTGGACTTTAGTAAGGTTTCACCCATATGTGAAATGGTCTTCCAGGATTCCTATACACGGACTCCTTCCCACTCAAAAAACGACTTACAACCCAGTTCTAAACTTCTGAAGGCCAGCCCCCGCCGGTCACATGACCACATTTTGGGGGCTCAACCATTGGCCTGCATTTATGGCCATTTGCAGCATCCCGTAGTTTTGCGACCACGATGTACAACATTCAAAACCCAGCTCACAGCAAACAAAGGGTTCTCTTAAAGAACACAGCATTCGTGTAATGATTGCCACATCCATTTCACCACCACCGCAAAAAAAAAAAAAAAGTTCATAAAATTGACTCAGTTACCCAATGACCTGCTTTACGTTCATCAGAACTTACAACCATAATTGCCAGGCTCAATTACAGTCATAGGTCAAGGGCTACCGGTAGAGAGGGGTCTTCCTGAGTAACTAGCAAACATCTTCTGCCTGTCTCATAAAGGGATTTGCAACCTGTGTCATCTGGCTGCCAAAAGGGAAATCTCTCAGCACTTGAGCAGACTGTCTCTAGTTATTTTATTATTTATTATTATTATTTAATTCGATTTCTATGCCGCCCTATTCCAAAAACTCAGGGCGGCTTACAACATAGATAATAACATATAGAAATCTGATATTAAATACATTTATAAAACCCCTAGATTAAAAACCCAATCATCCGAAAACAAACTTACAACAAACATACACTGGCTAGGGGCAAGATGTTAACTGCCCCAGGCCTGTCAGCAAAGATGTGTCTTTAACAATTTGCGAAAGGCGGAGAGGGTGGGGGCAATACGGACCTCTGGGGGGAGTTGATTCCAGAGGGCCGGGGCCGCAACAGAGAAGGCTCTTCCCCTAGGCCCCGCCAGGCGACACTGTCTGGCTGACGGGACCTGGAGAAGGCCGACCCTGTGGGCCCTAACCGGTCGCTGGGTTTCATGCGGCAGCAGACGGTCCCGTAAGTTACTGAAGGCAACCAGCACATTATGTCTCCTTCAGTGTGAACAGCTGACTTCATCACAATTTTCTTAACCCATTTCCATGCTATCTAAGAACAGAGATTCTTCTTGCCTTTAGTGAAGAGATTTCCATGCATTTCCAGAAGGCTCATTGCCTTTATGACAATTACAGTGTGGATTCTATGCTCAATTATATAGCAATCTTTGAAACCTCAATACTTTTAGATACACAGCTATGCCAATCTATTGATATTTATAAATAGTTTTTCCTGTTTTATTGCTTTCTGATATTTGTGTTTTGGTTTTTGACCTTCAATTCCAGCCCTATAAATCAGGGATCAAAAAAATCTGCCTTTCGATGCAATATTCAAATCAGGCTTTCTTTTGCCAAACAGTAAACTGTTATTTCGTGCAACAGAGAAACTGTTCGTGGCATATCCATAATACTAAGCACAAATTTAAGCATATACCAGTTCATTAAAAAATTAAGGCAGCTACACAATCCAAAAAGTTTTGTAAAAAAAAAAGAAATTTTTACAAGAGAAACACAATCAAAATTAGAGTTGTGAGAACTGGAGGAAGAGAGATTTAAATTTAAATGCCAGCAGCCTTAGCCAAAATCAGCCCTTGACCTGAAAATTGCTAACCTGACTGAAATTCATTTTATTTTATTTTTTGTTTTTTTTTTCAAACTGAGTATGGCCCTGGAAGAAGATCTTAAGAACCATATTTCTGATCCTTGTTGAAATTTACTTGTGGGGATTCTTGGTGCTCTTCAAACTTGGTTATTTTCTGGCAGACATTTCATTACCTAACTAGGTAACATCATCAATGTTAGAAAGAAGCTAAGGAGTTTGCTTTCTGTTTATATGCAAGTAACGTGTCCTGTCAGTGTTGTTGGAAGTGCTCTTGGTGGGCCCTTGGTGCTTCCATTGACTTTCTGATTGGGCCAACTTGGGGCAATGAATTCACAAACCATTAAATGTCCCACTCAACTCATCTGCTTTGCTTTCATCTGGAACTGAAGCCCATCAGAATGATTGTGCAACATAAGACTACGCTTTCTGTTTAGATTCTGCCACCTGCTGAATAGGCTGTCTTAAGGAAAGAATGGGGGGATATAAAGAGGATAGATACTACCAATAGTAAGATGGAGAGTCACTTTTTTTTGTCCACACCCAATAATGTCCTGTGGTTATGGAGATTCTCCATCATCCAGGACATGGTTGTCCTCAAAGTGCTTTTTCAAAAGGCAACTGGTGTTTGTTTTTCCTTAAAGATGTTTTGCTTCCTGGATAAACAAAGTCCAGTTGCCTTTTGAAAAAGCACCTTTCACATAAAAATGCCCCATTTCCTCCCTTACCAATTGTCAGCCTGCCCACACAATAGCTATGCTAGCCGATTGTTTACTGCATCATTCATTTGCCAACACTTTTCCTATCTCTCAGTCACCCCCCAGATTTTATAAAGAGCAGTTCAATCAAAGAAAGAGAATTAAGTATTACAAATGTAGCGCAGGCTTTATTATAAAAGGTCCTAATTTGCTGGTGAGCTTTCTTAGAAGCATCTGTGGGAGGGAGAAGCTATAGATGTATCTGTTTGTCTCATCTATTTTTAGCTAAAGGGGAAAAAAATTAAAAATAAATTTGTTCACAGATGTGAAATGCACACTGAATACGTTCTCACTTCTTTTCCTTCCACCCACAATTGTTTCTTTTACACAGTCATTCACACAGACGACACTTTGCAGAGTACACAGAGAAAAGAGTAGCTCAACCATAAGTAAAATCATTGGAAATGCCAGATAAAGAAAGCATTACAGATAGAGTAATTGGTGGGGACAGGGTAGTATTTTTGAAGACAAATGGGAAAATTGCCCCTAAACACACACACACACACACACACACACACACACACCTCACTAAAATAGTAAAGTTGATTACGCAAGAAAACAATCATACCATTTTAGAAGACTATGGGGTAAATCTTACACTGTCAGGCAGATAGTGCCTCTTCAAATAGAAAATGTGCCATAGAAATTCATGAGATAGCACAGTATAGATGTCAAGTTAGGCTTTGGTTCAGGAAGAGTCAACCAGTTCAGTATCCTAATCAATCACTGTAATGATCTGTGGGAGACCTTGGGAGAGGGAGGGAGAGGCACAGCCTAGACATCCATCAAGCAGAAGGTATCTCAGCCCTCAGGAAGAAAAGGACATGGAAAGCATCTCAGAAGTTCTCTCTGGAAGACTAGATGAGTCTTTTCTGAGATGTTTCCTTTTCCTCCTGAGGGCTGAGATACCTTTTGCTTGATGGATGTCTAGGCTGTGGCTCTCCCTCCCATCTCCAAGGCCGTTCACTCTCCCTCTTGCCTTCCAAGGTCATTTCCACATGTCATCATGCACATTCTCAAACCTGGTCATAGAATTCTGCTTCAGGAATAAAATGATGGGAGAACCTTAAAGTACATTGTTTTAATCTTTCAAGAGGAAAGGTCTAACAGAGATGCAGTAATAGAAAAATAAGTCAATATTAATATTGAATATCTAACAAATGTGAATGAATGTATATGTATAATTTAATCTAATCTAACCATTGATTTCATTCTAATTTTGTCAAGCTCTTCAGATTGGATTGTCCTAACCAAACCAGTTGGATTCCATTTGTATCAAATGGATAAAAATGATGCTCAGATGGGTTTGAATGGCTCTAGCGTGCATGTACTTGATTCTTATTAAATCAATGGTCCTGCTTGGAAAATCAGTTAGTCAGAAGTAAGGTGGCCTGTTGAGAAGTTTTGTTGACTGTTCTGTTTGGGTTTACGCTTGGTGTCCACTATGGCTTTTTATTCCTTATTAATATTGTTATTGTGTTATCAGTAACTCAAAGTGGCATTTGTTTATTTCTACTCCATGTGATGTATAAATTGACTTCATATAAATAAATAAATGCAACCTTTAGACTGAATCCTTGAATGGAATACTTACATATACAACCTATTATTAAATTATTCAGTAATTTCCCTGTAAAAGAGAAAAACTCATCCTGGAGAATGTTGTATAGGAACAATCGGAACTGGAGCACAACAATCTCTGCAAAACTATAGATGTCCTTCACTCATGCTAATAGATTGCAGTCAGAGATCAAAATGAAACCATTTATATCAGAACAGTTTGTTTAAGCTTTTGTATTGATGGTTTGTGGTTTATAATTATGTACAAACATTTTATGCTCTTTCTCATTGCTGGTTGTATGAATGGAGGAGTGTGTTATTTGGTTTGCATTCTGATAAGAGCTTAGCAAACTGGATCTTTCCAAATCAGTATGCAAAATGGAATGTAGTTATCCTTGCATATTTCAGAATTTTGGGGTGCCTTAAGCCTAACAATAGCAGTATATCATAGTGCAGATGAAAAGAAATCTACATACACAAATACATGTGACAGTGGAGTCCAGGAGAAACCAGTTTAATTACACAAAGAATAGATTGTTTTTAAAAAATATTTACACATAAAAAGATATAAAACAATATTTCTGATGGAGAGGCAATTGTCGTAAGCCCAATTCTTGGATAAAAATCAATCCAAAATAGATGAATAGACAACATTTATTTAAGGTAACAAAATGAATTAGTGAAAATATAAAATGTGGTATGATTTATTTTCTCAATATTTCAACTCCTTTCTCCATACACTTTTGCTTATAGTTCTTTGATCCTGATTCACAACAAATAAAGAGAGTAAAGTCACACCGACATAGAAGATATTGGAGAAAAACTCTTTGGAGGCTGCTGAGTTTGATCATTGCTTTATTGGGCTTCTCAGAGACTTCAAAAATTTCTTTAGGCAAAAAAAAAGTGTACATTATCAGGAATGTACACAACAAAGCCTATGAATCTGTGAGTGGACTTTTGCTTGTACTGCAAACTGATGATGAAAATGAATTTAAAAAGATAACACCAGGAGGGCAAAGAGAAAAAGATAAATCCACCAGTTGGTAATGTCATTTTTACAAGACAACTCAAAAAAATATTTTGGATAAAATCTTTTCGGGAAGGGAGGGATGGAGGCTGCAATTTTATTCCATTCCAACAGATTGTAGGATTGTCAGATTGAACCTTCAGAGGTGAATCCTGCAGCCTTGCAACAAAAATGTTTGCGGGATTGAATTCAAACCCAATCCACTCCATATCAAATTGAGTTTATGATGCAGTGATTTGGAGAGGATCATCAAATCAGATTAGATGTGTTTGAATTATGTGGCCGTTTTGAGGAACAGAAATTGAGTCAACTTTCTTCAAGGCAATCCAGAAAAATTGGCATTGATTTTCATACCCAGCCCTTTAAATCTGCCTATTTTGGAGATCAGGAAATCCTCAATATCCCAAAGCATTGACTGCTCAGGCTTCCAAAGAAGCTGAATATTGTCCAGTTTTCTGCCTGTAGATGTATTCTCCTTCTGTTGTTTACCATGGGAGAAACTATCAGACCATGATAGATGGGAAAGTTGCAAGCTTTTGTCCATCTTCCCCTCTGCTTGTTAGTCTGGCAGCCAACAGACCATTTAGGATGTCAGAGCAATTGGACCAAAAGTTAGGGCCACTCTGTTTAAGCTCTGCTTGAAAGAGAAGCCTCTGCTATTACTGACAGCTGCAGCAAATTGAATCCCTGACACTAAAAATCTACAGCATTTTTCACCAGCCCAATTTTCACTATTTTCTCTACCCTATCCCCCTAACATATGTCTTCAAATGGTTCTACTGATAACTTTTGGCACAGAAAAGCTTTTTTAAAAGCTGGAGGAAGGTCAGAGTGCACAGCAAATGGACTTAAGGTCGTGAGCCAAGATTCTGGGTGGATTGTTTTACTTTAGCCAGCACCAGTAAATGATGTACACTGGGAATGAAATAAAAGAGGCCAGGTGGCATTGGGTTTTGCCTGGGTGTGTTGATGGGTACTGGGCAGAGATGGGTACTGGTCCTCCTCTTGTCTTTGGCTGTTAAGATCCATCAAGGTGACTCAAAGGGTGCTCAAAGAGTAAACCAGGAAGCAAAAATTACACGTCTCAGTAAAAATTTCCAAAAGCACAGAGCTTCCACATGGAAAGTTTATAACAAAATGTGGATGTTCATATTTCAATATATATCCTTGTTGGGCTGAATTCTTCCTGGAAAATGGTGATTGCTGCATATGGATTCTTGAGGTTATCTGTCCTTCATGAAAACATTGATACCGGCTGTCAATAACGGCAGAAAGAAGTGAGAATCTGACTTAAATCTGGAAATATCCTGATGTGATGTAACCACTGACATCCATCACTAAATGCTAGAGTTTGAATATACATTCTTTGGAGAACTTCAATTAATGTTGTCCTGAATTAATTCACTGTGCTGCTTTTTTTCTGGAGTCAAACTTCAACTTTGATTAGTTTGGGTAGTTTGATTAGTTCATTTAAAACTGATCTAATCAAAACAAAGTTTGACTTCAGTTAAGATGCAAACCAAATGACATGTATCGTGTTGCTTTAAAATTCCCTCTGGCTCCAGACAAACATCTTTTTTGTAGTCCTCAGTCAAAATCATTGTTGATTAAAAATCTGGGACTCCAAGCATTAATTGGATCAAAGGATTAATCAAAGCATTAATCAACTGATTAATCAAGCAATTACTTTCAGATTCAAAAGCCTGGCTTTTCATGAGGGGAAGGTTTTCAGGAGTTATGGAATTATTGTTTTTGTAGCTGATCAAGATGAGCTTCCTCAGACTGCATAGTCACAAATGTTACTACCTCTAGAATATCCAGGATGGATGGATGGATGGATGGATGGATGGATGGATGGATGGATGGATGGATAGATGGATGGTCCATCCCTTCCCTTCATAACATACCTAGTTCCCTTAGCTGTCCATCATACAATTTGGTTAGTGTATATTAGTTTGCAAAAGCTGACCATGATGCAACCACATTCCTGCAAATTTGCACATATTCATCTGAGGCTTCACCCATCACGTTTCATTTCCAAGCCACTTTGAATATGAATCAATTTTCTTCTGAACTTAAAACAACAACAATGACATACTGTAAAATCTGTTTTTTTTTCTTTCCAACTTTTTCAAGTTATTTAAAAACATTTGGGAAGCAAATAAGAAATAAATAGTATCAGTATTTGATACTGATCTGATTTGACAAGAAAATGGGGGTTCCACTACAACAGAATGTCCATTCAACCTTATATCTCAATCTTTTGTGCATTTTATGAATTTTACACATTCATAAAATGTATGAAACAAGCATACAAAGAGATGGTGTCTATCTCACCCAAAGTCTACTGTACAGAGATCCATTAAATTGAGTATTAATGCAGTGAAATTGAGCAAGTAAAGTGCATTTTGGATAAGCTATGTTGTTTTAAAAAACAAAGAAAAGAAATTGGGAAACCAGAAATGTATGGAAATTTTGAAGGATATTTTAAAAACATATACCAATTGGATTCTAAGATAATTAATTGAAAAGTGGGATTGCATTCATCTAAAGATTTTTCTTTTACAAATTAATATCGTTTAAAAGAAGATTTCCAGGCCACATGAAGTCTGATTCAGAGCTATTTTGTATTTGTTAAATGGGATGTGACAGGGATATGCTACACTGCTACGCTACAAAAAAATAATTAGTCAAGAAGTAACTTGATAATTTTACCAGTGCGAAGAATGAATAGAAATCAAACTTTGCTTTAATTATGTGCAAAGGAGAAGTATAATTACCTGTGGAAGATAGTAATCAGGGAAAATGATAACGCTGGATCCCCGTCTTACATGGTTGAAAGCAAACTAGTTTGTTTAATCTTTTCACCTGTGATTGTGTGTGTATGTGAGGGGGAAGGATGAAAACCATATAAATCTCTTACTGAAATGTAATTCTCCCATCTTGAGGAAGACTGGGAAATGACTACGTGTAGCTGAGCTACAATGTTTGATGATATCCTCAACTCATTTTGCACCAAACTATCCTTCTGCCTTTGCATATCAACTCTACCACAAAGAAGTCAAAGCAATTAATCATTATAATCACTTTTCCTTGCTTGGGTAATTAGTTATGTCATAAAATATCAGCCTGCTTCTTCAACTAATTCCCTGAACCTCATCTTCGGATTTCTCATCAACATTTTATTAATCCCATGTAGCATTTATTTCTTCCATATAAGTGGTTCTCAGCAGTCTTAGCTGACATGCCGGGTTTTGTTTCCTTGGTTTCTCCTTATAGTGATATCATAAGGGAATTCATAGGCTTATTTCCCCATCATTTGTCAGGATGAGGAAAGTGGTCCATCACCAGTTTGAGAAGATTCAGGTCAATCATAAGGTCTCATATCAGGAGATTTCTGTAATTAAACTCCCGGTCCATCTCATATTCCCATGCCTTCTACAAAGCTTGCAAAGAAAGTAAAACTAACTTCAGGCAGAAGTTTCAAGATTCAATTGAAACGATTTAAAAAGTGGAATTGGAAACTTCCACAAAGTTTCATTTGTGTAACTACAGAAGGAAAACTATCACATTTTGGGATATAGGAACCAATGAGCTACCAAGGATGAATTGCCTTCTGTGTTCAAAACATTCCAGCTCCTGATGACCTTGGCAGTTATGAATAGTGACCAAATAGCTTTATTTATTATAGTTTTATAATTATAGTATTGTAGTTTTTATTGCTACAACAGTTCCAAAGCTGGTCTACAAGCCATTTCAAATAGTTCAACTTATAACCAGTTTTACCCTAAAATCAGCTAATTTTTCTATCACTTAAAAAGCTATGAAAGGCTTAGACAAATTTAATCAAAACTAGACAAGTATGTCTTTGGCTAGCAGTGAAACCTTAAAATATCTGGTGTCAACCAGAAGAGCATAGAAGAGCACAAAGGAAGAAATCTAGAATAAAACATCTGAATTAAAACAGCATGGTAACTCAAGAAAATGAATCAATTCTTTAAGTCATTCTATTTGAAGTGTTGGTCATCTCAACTAATGTATTAAATTAAATTGGTTCAATTCTCCAAATTACAGTGACAATTCAAAATGAATTGATTCAACATTTCAAAGGAGAATGGAATTAAAGCCATCTCTCTCTCTCTCTCTCTCTCTCTCTCTCTCTCTCTCTCTCTTTCTCACACACACACACACACACACACACACACACACAACACTACACTAAACCCTTTATTTTCATGATCTAAGTCTGCTCAGTTACTGAAAATAGGAAAACATTTGACATCTGATTAATATGCTGTATATGTATATGTATATGTATATGTATGTCTATGCATATATGTATATGCATAGGCATATATATTAATAATTTTCTCCTTTTCTGCTTTTTTTGGTTTCCTGGTTTGTATTTTTTTCTATTTCTTTCTGGTAAGCAATAGATAACAATACACAGATAAAATAAAAATGAAATTAAAAAAACCCCACTTTCCAACTCAAGTGAGTCATCCTTTGACAGAGCCGTTGGTCATCACCAAACGAACAAAGAGAAAAGAAAAATCAGAATTTCAGCCTTCACAGTGATTGTAAACCTGGGGGGGGGATCTATTATTGGGAAATAAGTATAAGATATAATGGTGGTGGTGATTATGATGGTGGCAATTCCATTATTTATCTACTCATTTTTGCAAAAAAAAAAAGTCATGTTTCTACTCCCAGATGACCTAGACAACGCCATTAATGTAACCCATCAAGTTTGGATTGCACCGGGCATGTTTTGCACACTGACTATATAGATTCCCCAAGCTTTCATAAGGTTGGCAAGACATGTTATCAGTGGCATGATCAGCTTGTAATGCAAATGTATTAAAATGAATTACTGTGTAATTACTGCTGCCTCTGACAGATTTACCTTGAAGTTACTATGTTGCTGTTGCTAAAATAACACAAGTTATTTCATGATAATTATGTAAGCCAGAATTTCCCTTGCACACAATTCTTTTGTGATAATCAAGGCAGGCATTGTGCCAACACAGCAGCAACAGGAAAAGAAAGAATGAGGACATAAACTGGAAAAGCAGACAAGCTTGGCAAAGGCAGCAAGGTAGGAGGGGAAAAAATCTTTAGGGAAACAAGATTGAAAACCAGAGATGGGTAGAGTACCATAAACAAATTAGTACCCATGGTTACATAAGAACATAAGAACATAAGAAGAGCCATGCTGAATCAGGCCAAAGCCCATCGAGTCCAGCATTCTGTGTCACACAGTGGCCCACCAATTGTACATGGGGATCTTGAGCAGAAAGAGAAGGCAAAACCCTCCCTTTCCCTTGACCCCCAACAAATGGTACCCAAGGGAATCCTGCCTGCCTCAACCAACATAGAGGCGGCACATGGACATCCGTTTTAATAACCACCGATACACTTTGCATCCATGAATCTATCTAGCCCTGCCTTGAAGCTGTCAAGGCTGACAGCTGTCACGACCCCTTCTGGAAGTGAATTCCATAAATCAACGACCCTCTGGGTGAAGAAATATTTCCCTTTATTTGTCCTCACTTTCTTAGCTATGAGCTTTAGGGAGTGCCCCCTTGTCCTGGTATTGTGTGATAGAGAAAAGAATTTTTCTCTATCCACCTTTTCTATCCCATGCATGATAGAATATCATTAATAAGGTCAGTAATGATGTGCCCGGAGAGGGGTGGTGTTAGCTCTGTACTTCCCATTCCCACAAACCAGCATTCAATAATCATCAAGTTTTTAAAACCCAGTTCACAGTAAACATCTTTTCCTTCTTGTGCATTCAGAATGTGTAATGCAGTTGATAATATTGATGCAGGACCAAACTCTGCCCTGGAATTTCTGAAGTTTTCTTCCTCCACAAAAGAGATACATATTTGTGCGTGTGCGTGCGTGTGTGTGTGTGTGTGTGTGTACTGATTTGTTTGTGGAGGATACCTGCGGATAATATTATTGGTGCTGTATTTTTTTGTTACACACATTTTCATCACTTTGAATGTTCCTAGCTGCTCATGCTTTGCAGTATATAAAAAGTCCACATCCATAAGACTCCATTTAAACTTTCATGGAAATATAAAATGTCAAAGAAGATGTAGTCCACCAGAGATGATCATACATTTCAAGAGATGACATAAACATAAACTGTTTGGCTTCCTTGTCACTAAACAAATACAGGGACACTCCACTCCACCTATGAGAATAAAAAACTTCTTTGATAGTAAAAAATGGAAGTGATTTTTTTTCTCTGCATTGCAGTAGTTAGAGTATCAGTTGATTGTAACTATTCTTGAAAAATTCTGTAGGATTAGACTGAATCATGGAAGACACTAGGGCTGTAGACTAGAGTGAAACATTAAAAAAACTAATGAGAAACAAGCAAACTATTATTATGCTTTTATAGATATAAAAAAGGGTACATGAATATGTCCACATAATCACAGGAGTTAAGTTTGATTTGAGTTTGAAGGAAACATTTCCGTTTCTCTGTAACTATGGAAAATTATCCCAAATTCCTAATGGGGTATCAAGTTCCTTGAGCAAATGTTGCCATATCTTAGGCCACGGGTGGATGCTTTAAACCCTTAAGAATGTTTCCACCTCCATAACACCCTTCCTCATTTGTTTTTCTTCAATCCCTGAATTATCTTCTGACTATAATTGTGGACAATAAATGGGAGAGGTTGAGAATTTGTGTCCTTTCAGAAGTCCCAATCCAGAAATTCCAAAAAATCATGGTCTGTGAAGTTAGATGCTTGGAATTGTGCTTCACTGTCTGAAGGACCCTTTGTCCCCATCTATGCCTTGGGTTGACTAACTACCTTCATGTGTTTCAGCATAAAGCTACTTCTGTACATGGAATGATGTGAAGATATGTGCCACCTTGAGCCCTCTTTGGAAATTCTTCAAAAGATACACATGGTCAACTCTATTGCCTTCTCTCTGTTTACAAGAAGTTTAAACTACCGGTAACACCCCTTAAAACTAGGTGGTTTTCTATGTAGCATTGAATAACTGAATAAGATGAAAATAAAGCCGATGCTGAATTAGGTATGAATTCCAATGGGCTGAGAACTTTGTATGATCCTGCACGCATCTGGAATCCTAAAGAGCTCCAGAGAAGTCTCTGCCATTTGCCATTAAGAGCTGCTTGAAGGTACTTCAATTGTGGAGTCAGTCAACCACAACAGCCACTTAGAAGCACATTGGCAGTTTCAGGGTAGCTGTTTTGCTTCAGTCGCCCACTATGCCAGCTCAAACTCCCCTGACATTTGTGAGAAATTTCCATTCTGGTTTATTCCCAGTAATTACTGCTTTATTGAGGGTATTATCGTGTATTCCACTTACTTTGACAACAGCAACAGAGAAACTATACATCTAAGTGCCACACATTGAAATGAAAACGCTTACAATACAAATCTACCTTTGCACACAGTATATCTTTTAGAGTAGCATGGAAGATGCAGTCCAGCAGAGGTGGTGATTGCATCAATAACAGAGAAAGTGCAGGAAAAATGACTACAGTAGCAGGTACATGTTCTACAAACAGAGAAGAGGCCATTTAAGTCCTCAAGCCCACCTCTTGCTCAGCAGAGAAATCCTAATGAAAACATTGCTGGGAAAAGGTGGTCTTAGATTCTGCTTCTCTTAGGATGGTGGTCCACCTCATCTACTTAGTTTGATTTCCAAAGAGGGTGGAATGAATTACATCTTTACACCACATACTTTCCCTTTGAGGTAGCCCTAATGAAAGCCTATTATTTTATGAAAGCCTATTATTTTTATGATAGCCACCACAAAATCTAAGGAAGCAATTCCATTCTGAAAGAGGCTGCTTTTGAGCATTTTCCCCCCCACAAAGAGCAGTTTTCTCTTGAGATGTATTTACTGATGTGGATATAATAGCCTGACAGAATGTGATCAGAAGACACAACAATAATAAGCCTCTCTCCTTGGTTTCTCTTGTCACCTGCAGAATATTTTTTACACAATTCTTCCTCAATGATAACTAATCCCAAATCCTCTTCACAGCTTTTCCTTTTTTCTATATATGAGGTATGTTGGAGTTTTGTATTACCAACATGAAAGAGAGCTGTTTTTTAGTTATGTAGAAGAAGAGGGTTCACAAACTGAGGCTGCATCTCCCATTGTGTTTGCCAAGCTCTGATGCTTTATTTGAGTGTCTTTAGTCTTCTACAATTTCCTGATGGAATTAAAATGTTATTTGCTGACACACAGAGGAGTGGGTGGAAACATTTTCCAATTGAAGGCTGATAATTTTGTAGCAGGAACTGCACTTTTCCTTGCTGGCAGTATCTGTTTATGAACCTCTATGGATACACTGGTATCTCGCCATGAGAAATCTCATTTTAATGAAGAGGTGCCAAATATAAGCATAAATAAGTACATGTCTCCACAAGGAGTGAAAGTCACATGGATTATATGAGCAGTCACACTCTGAAGCTTCTCCTTAGCCACTCTCCTAATAGTCAGAGGCACAAAGTAAGGTTCTACATTTAGGCAAGAAAAACCAAATGTACAGGTATAGTATAGGTGGTACCTTGCTCAATAGTAGCAACTGTGAGAGGGACCTCAGAGTCCTAGTGGACAATCACTTAAATATGACCAAGCAGTGTACTGTAGCCGCCAAAAAAGCCAACACGGTGGTAGGCAGCATTAACAGAGGGATAGAATCAAGATCATGTGAAGTATTAATACTACTTTACAATGCCTTGGAAAGGCCACACTTGGAATACTATATCCAGTTTTGGTCACCACAATATAAAAAAGATGTTGAGATTCTAGAAAGAGTACAGAGAAGAGCAACGAAGATGATTAGGGAACTGGAGGCTAAAACATATAAGGAACGGTTGCTGGAATTGGGTATATCTAGTTTAATGAAAAGAAGGACTAGGGGTGACATGATAGCAGTGTTCAAATATCTCAGGGGCAGTTAGTCAGTTTATCACCCCCTCATCCTACACCAGAACTACAGATATTCGCCACGACTGCAAAGTTTGCTCCATCTCAAAATATTCCAAAAGAGGCCCAAAAAACTTTGAAGAAAGTAATGCTGCTTTGAAATGCCTCCATTCCTATTCCAAAACAAGTAATGCTGCACTTTGGGAATATCACTAGTGAACATTCTGGTTTGTGGACAATTCTGAAATCTAAATCCGAAATCCTGAGAGTCTCACTATATTAAATTGAACAATTAGGACCTTTGGCAGAGCAGGAACATGGACCTAGAATTGTTCCTATGACTACTTGCCCTACAGCCTCCTCCCTTTATTTTAAAATCCTCCCTAGCTGCTCTCCTTTGAAAAAGTATTTTCTCCATTCTCAAGACAACTGAGCTGGATTCCTCACCAAGAGGCAGAATTTCCTGTGTTTCCACAAAGCTGCTCCTCAGCTTGCAAAATTAATTTGCAGCTAATGTAGTATTCATTCCGAGTGATAACGACCCTATCTGACACCCTTCTTCCTTTTTCTTTCGTGTTTACAGCAACTTGAAAAAGCTAATGGAGAAGGCGGCTAAAAGTAACAGCTCGGAAATACTTAACAAAATCCTATAATGAGATACAGGTAGTCCTCCCTTACAACCATTCATTTAGCATTGATTCAAAACACAACATCCCTGAAAAAGTGACTTACAACTAGTCCTTGCACTTATGACAGCACCCACACAATCACGTGATCCAAATTTGGCTGCTTGGCAACCAACATGTATTTACAACAGTTGCAGCATCCCGAGTCCTCAGATCACCATTTGTAATTTTCCCAGCCCGCTTCCAGCAAGCAAAGTCAACAGGGGAAGCTAGATCCACTTATCAACCCTGTGATTCACTTAATAAATGCAATGATTCACTTAACAACCATGGGGGGGGAGGGAAAGGCTGTGAATTCAGGCACATGACACTGAATAACTGCCTAGCTTTAGCCATGAAAATTCTGGTCCCAACCATGATCGTAATTTGAGAACCACACACATATACACACACAAAAAAAATGTTTCTTATCATGAAAGAAAACTAGCTGAATTTTGCTCGCTTCTAGAAATCATCTCTTCTCTTCCTTAGTGTGATGGAAACCAAGATATAAATCCCCTCCCAGAAGCCTTTGCAGAAAAATTCTTTTACAACCTCACTCCAGGGTATTTTAACAACTGTGGTGTTCAAAGGAATTAAATAGCTGCCACATAGTTACAACAATGTAGAACAATTTAACAATTGAATTTATGCTTGTCAAAGACATCAGAAATCTACTATAAGTAAAGGAATAACCCTAACGTCAACTGCACTCTGGAGACTATGCAAAAATGGAGAGGGAGGGTGTTTTAATTTAAGTTTTCAGAGCAAATTGCAAGAGAAATCATGTAAATAAACCATTTTGTTCCCATACCGTAAATGCTATTAGATTAAAATTTGCAAAGTGACAAAGTTCTTGGTGCATTTTAATCACACTGAGTAAGCAGTGCCGTAATGAAACCTTATTATATGATTATGCAATGCACTTTGCTTTGTGTAAGACTTTTTTAACAAAAAAAGCCTACCTTTTTTGTGCTTGCTTTGCTTTAAAGCACCTAATAACCTTTTATTTTAAAAAAGATATAAATGAGATACATACATACCCTCCATCTACCTTTTATTCTTTAGAGGAGTAAATGTGTTGTTTTCTAGTGGTAGGAATGTACAGCCCAAGTGAGTAGCATAGCATTTCAAGACACTGATAAAATTTATGAGATTTACAAAACAAGTAGGAGGGGAGGAAAAAAGCTGCCACAAGCACTATCTTTGAAATGTCTAGGGTTTTATATTATTTTTCCATTATAGAAGTTTTGTTTCCTCATTATTTAATCATTTCAGTCACATTCACTTAGTTGTTAATTTGTTAAGGCACAGATTCAAGTTATTATTTATTACCATTTTCTTTCAGGCTGCTCTTCTATTTTTCACCACAATTTGCAGTCCTGGAAGGAAGAAAACTAACGTGAATAATTAACACTCTTCTGTTTTCTTACAGTGTTTCAGAATTTGTCTCAGTCTAGGCAGAAAACAATAAAACTAACTGCACTACAAGATAAAAGTCAGCCGTCCCAGGAAGTTAAGATGGCAGCAGTTAGAAGAAACCATTAATAGTTCATTGATTAATTATTATCAAATATTTATATATAGCTGCCCATCTCACACAAGAGTAACCTGGGTGGTGTACAACAAAGCAGAATAAGAGAGTTGGAAAGGACCTTGGGGGTCCCTTCTAGTCCAACCTCCTGCTCAAGCAGAAAGCCCTAGACCAGTGATGGCGAACCTTTTAGAGACCGAGTGCCCAAAACCCACTTATTTATCGCTGGGTGCCAGGTGGGCATGGCTCACTGGGTGGGTGTGGCTGTGATGGTCATGGCAGACTGGGTGGGTGTGGCCAAGGTAGGCGTGGCCACCTCAATGTTCCTTGTGGGGAGGAACGCCTGTGAGGGCTGGGCAAGGTTGTGGGAGATCCAGGGGGTCTCTGGCAGGTGGGGCAGTGGGCAGAAGGCTCATCCTGTGGGGTGAGGTGAGGCAAGGTAAGGTAAGGCAGGGCAGGGGTGCCATTGTTGCAGGGCAAGGTGAGGCAGGGGCCGGGGTGGCTGCTGCCTGACACCATCGGCCCCTGCACACAGAGGCCAGTGAGCATATGGGGGTCAACAGTGTCCATCAGCAGCCACAGCCTGCCAGTCCCTCGACTGGCATACTTTGGGGCTCCGCAGCCTGCCACCAGCAGTTTAGAGAAGCCGCCTCTGAGCTGGATGGCCAGCTGACAGCTGAGGAGGCAATGCAGTGGGTCGTGCCCAGGAAAAGGAGAGCATGCGTGGCCAGGAGGGATGGGATGGGGGGAGGGAAACCAGCTGTGCTGGGATGCATCCAGCCATGTGGGACCTCAGCGAGATAACGGGCAGTTGGTTGAAGAGGGATGGTTGCCATCTCTGGGGCATGGCACGTGTGCCCACAGAGAGGGCTCTGAGTGCTGCCTCTGGCACGCGTGCCATAGGTTCGCCACCACTACCCTATACCATTTCATAAAAATGGTTGTCCAATCTCTTCTTAAAAAGCCCCAGTGTTAGAGCAAGCACAACTTTTGGGAAGCAAGCCATTCCACTAATTCAGTGGTTCTCAACCTTTCTCAGGTTGAGACCCCACTTGCCCCGCCCATGCGCGCCGCGACCCCCCCAAAAAAACACAAAATGGCGGCCACGACGGGCGCATCCGCTTGTCGCGTGCACCGCGCATGCATGGATTCGCCCGTCACGGCCGCCATTTTGTTTTTTTTATTTTATTTTTTTTAAATTTTTTTTAATTTTTTTTTATTTTTTTGGCGTGATGGGCGAATCTGCGCATGCGTGGATTGGCCCGTCGCACGTGCCGCGCATGCGCGGATCCGCCCGTCGCAGCCACCATTTTGTTTTTTTGTTTTTTTGATTTTTTAAAAAAAAATTTTAAATTTTTTAAATTTTTTTTATTTTTTTTCGGCGCAACGGGCGGGTCTGTGCATGCGCGGCGCACGCGCCAAAAAAATAAAAAAAAAAAAAAAAAAATAAAGAAAAACAAAATGGCGGTCCGCAGTGTCCGGCGACCCCCGCGAAAGCGTCGTGCGACCCCTAATGGGGTCGCGACCCCAAGGTTGAGAACCACTGCACTAATTGTTCTAAGCCAATCATTAAAAATGAACCAATTAAATACCAACCAATTAAATAATCAACACAAACCTAAGATAGTAATAGACCGTAATTACGATGTCGCCCAACCATCAATCGGGGCTCTCTATTGTTGGGATCCCAAGGCCTGATGAAAAAAATACCTTTTGAGGGTTTTTGAAAAGGTTATAAGAGTTGGAGCTAACTTCACTCGGAGGCACCACAGTGGACAAACCTTGTTGTCTGGATCCCATCAGATGGAACAGCACAGCAGATGGGACCCACAATATGCTTCTCCTGCTGGACTTGATAGGACTGGTAGAAATAATCAGGGAAAGGTTGCGCCATGTAGGCTTTAAAGGTCAAAATAAGCAGCTTGAATTGCATCCGGCAACCAATGCATTCTCCCAGAGCAGAGGTGTAATATCAGATCTACAGTAGAAATTAACTCCACTATTGAACAAAGAGCATTCAAAGAAACTCAATCCTCTTACACATTAACCCATTCAGAGGTTAATATCAGGCGTGGAAGTCCCAGTCCACACATAACAGTCTAAGTGTTTTGTTGCTTAACAGCCTATGCACAGGAATCTTCTCAAGTAACAGTGGGCACCTGCTTAGAGTTAGATAAGGGTCAATGGTGCCCAAGAGGGGTTGCGCTTAGTTCTATTGTGGACACACAGATATTCTAGGCTGACTCCCCTTTTCACTCTGCCCCCAGGTTCTGCCATCCCTTCTCCCATATATAAGATGGAATAGTTGTCAGGCTTAGTCCAAGAACAATGTAAAACAATCCAATTTCAATTCTTTATTTGCTCATGCACAGTAGACAGAATCTTGCCAGACTAAACCTATACTATTCTCACCCCAACAGATATAATCTGGGAGATATTAGGGAGTGGCTATCTTGACTCCAATCCATCTCCAGACTGTGCTGCCTTTTTTCTCACCCATCTCCTCCCTGGAAAATTGCCACGTCACTATAGTCCAGGGGTCTTCAAACTTGGCCCTTTTATGACTTGTGGACTTCAACTTCCAGAATTCCTCAGCCAGCATGCCTGGCTAAGGAATTCTGGGAGTTGAAGTCCACAAGTCATAAAAGGGCCAAGTTTGAAGACCCGTGCTATAGTCCATCACACCAGTTCCCTATGTAGGCATAGCCTCTCACAGCGGTCTATTCAAGTTCAGACAGATATGAATTGGACTTCTCTGATGTTCCTGAACTCAGCTAGAGCAGGACTGAGTTTTTTCTGGGAGAGACACAGGCAGGAACATTGGGCATCCATGCACATTACATGTGTTTCTCAGTCCTGTTGGCTCTGAACTTCTCAATAAAGTAGTGCAAGCCAAACCCATGCAAAGTTGGAAGTAGAACTAGTAACTAGTTCTTGCTCTCTTTGAGAAGAAGCACATCCTGTCTATACACAGGACAGACCTCTGAATAAAATGAAGAAAGGCCTTTTTTGCCCCTGGAATCCCACAACTTTTTAATAGCATGTCTAATGAAATCCATGGTACATAATATATACTGCTCAGAAAAATAAAGGGAACACAAACGTATAGGATCCTATACATTTATGTTCCCTTTATTTTTCTGAGCAGTATAGATAACCATGACTGACTTCCATTGATCTTCATGAATAAGGAACAACTTGGACAATTATGGAGGACAATAGATCAAAAAAACACATGCAGGTCAATTATCCACATAAGATGGTGTTCTCAGCATAAATTAAAGCAGTGTTTCTCAACCTTGACAATTTTAAGGCATGTGGACTTCAACTCCCAGAATTCCACAGGCAGCATTGCTGGCTGTGGAATTCTGGGAGTTGAAGTCCACATGCCTTAAAATTGTCAAGGTTGAGAAATACTGAATTAAAGGATTGTGTTAAATGGCTAGGTTGCACGGGACAACTTAGTCAAAAGAAGCTATTGCAAAAGGAAGGGGGTGGGTGAAAAACAGCAACGATCTGCATGGAAAACTGCCTAGCCCAGAGGAATTGCTTTAAATGCTTTGCCTCAGGAGGTTTCCACGTCTTTAACCTCACCTAAGGAGCAAATATGGCATTATATACCACGAGGCTACCATAAAGCATAAGACCATTTTTAAATGTCCTGAGGGGGTCACAGGATTAAGCAGCTGTACCTGGAATGTCCTGAGAGTTCCAGTTTTTCTCTTGATGGAATGGCAATGAGTTCCTTCCATGAAAAACCAACTGTGCCTCAGCAACCTATTCCTTATGTGAGTGAAATTTCCCTTCAATAATTTATAGACCACAGCTGTATCACTATAGGGCCCATCTCCTCCTCCACCCTCAATTACAGGACACCTGCAGAAATGGCTTTCACGGTGTGGTAGCAATGATGCACTTATATCAGCGGGGGTTTCTTTTAATGCAGGCAGTTTCTGAGTTTGCACCATACAGCCTTGATTCTAAACACTGCTCCCGAGTTCATTTTGGCACTGAATTTATGCATCTGACAAAGCTGAGATTCACACCAATGCTCTCATAGCATAGAATAATAAATGCAATATCTAAATTCCTGGCAAATCTTCGACTGCTACTTTAGTCTGTTGGGCTCCTCCTTGTCTCTTTTGGAGGCCTGCAATAAGCAAAGTGAAGGAGACGAGCAAGACTGCACCACTACAGTGAAATGTTCATAAATGCGGTATTTATCGATCCACTACGGTTCTGTCTAAAAGTGTTCATTTGTGTCAGGTGAAAGAAATTAGGAGCCAGGGTTAGGTCCAAAATGACTGCAGGTTTATTTCTTGGTACCTCTAAAGAAGAATTTGAGCTACTAACAGTCAAGGCAAATTGGCAGTAGATAAGAGTCCACAGTATTCTTCCTGACAGTGAGGACAATTAACCAGTGGAACAGCTTGCCTCCAGAAATCGTGGGTGCTCCAATCATTGGAGATTTTTAAGAAGAGGCTGGCAGCCACTTGTCTGAAATGGTATAGATCCTCCTCCAACTCTATTTCTATTTCTATTTTGTCCTGTCCTGTCCTGTCCTGTCCTATCCTTTTCTGAGTCTACAGATGTGTTGGGATTACAATTCCCATTGATCATTCATTCTGACAAAATTTTCCAGGAAGTAAGATCTATAATTAAACCATGCAACATTTTTGTGTAAAAAGACAAGTAAGAACAGCATCAAGGCCTGGGTGGGGTGCCACCCTTATGAGATGAGAGGAAAGCCTTAGAATTTCCTCCCCAAATTCCCATCATGAAAGCTCAGCGAAGTTCTCAGTTGAACCAAAACAGCTAGCGGAATTGTTGTTGCATTAAAAGAAAATGCTTGCAGGAGTGAACTGTAGGTGATGACCAGGCTGAGCTTGAGGGAGGAGTCAAATGTGTCATCAGTTTGGAGTCCTTTCATGCCCACAAGAGATCTAAGTGCAGCCCACCTTGAATTCTTAGGATAGGATAGGATAGGAAAGGATAGGATAAGATAGGATAGGATAGGATAGGATAGGATAGGATAGGATAGGATAGGATAGGATGGAACCGAACGGAACGGAACAGAACAGAACAACAGAACAGAAAAGGATAGGACAGGACAGGACAGGATGAATCATGACTCTGCAAACTCTTAAACATAGTCCCTTAAACATACAGGACTTGATTAGCCTTAGCAGAAGATTCTCAGACATGGCCTTTGACTAGATTAGAAATCTTATTGCAGATGAGAACAAAGCCTTGATCACAACCGTGTAGTACAGAACAAGAGTTTTATGTAACTATGTTCCAGCACTAAAACTCTTGATCTTTTCTGGCTGCTTTTCCAAGCCAGCAGTCACTCGACCAATCTCTTGAAAGTCTTGAGAGGCATCTTGGGAAAGTTTTCACTGGGCTTCCATCTAGTTTCCAGACTTTTAGTTCCTGCCTCACCACAGTTTTCAACCTCACTACCCCAGATCTCAGTTATATAGGCTAGCTTGTCTCCTCACCCATAAGCAAAGATAGAAATTATTTTGGAGAAAGCAAATACACAGCACCACCGAAATGGGCATAACAATTAGGGAAAATGGAGAGCAAGAAGAGAAAAAAGGAAGCAAATTTGTTTGTTAAGAAACGTATAAAAACCAGATTAGAGTAATTGCACATAATCATGAAGTAAAAATGCGCTGTTTGAAACTAGATGGATTTCAAGAGCAATTGGAAGTGACATAGGCAAAAGGCTAAGGAGTCCTGCATCAAATGAGAAGGCAGTTAAAAGTACTAATTATGAAGAGGAGGAGTAATGGGACAAAAGAGTGCATCTTTTCCTGTGCAGTTCTTCTAAAGCAGCCAGCTTCCTGCCTATGACCTTGGCCCTCTAGAGCAAGTTGGGGAACCTGCTGGGTTAATTACCATTTCCCTGATTGCATTCCATGAAACTCTGCACCTCTGTTATTTAAACAATAGATGGGTTTCAAACTGCTCTAAGATCCTGAGAAGATTGACGTAGGGGTGTGTATTGTGCGATATATTTCTGTAGCAGGTGACTCTTGAGAGATGGGCTGGAGAAGCGGATATGCAGATGACGGAGGCAAAGAATGAGGGTGGAAGAAGAGATTAGTGGGGCTTCTTCAATCCCTCTTGCTCTAAGTTCAAGAATATTATTGCATTTTTATTTGGGGATTGTAGAAATATATGAGTTCTGTATCATTTTGCTATTGAAACTCATTCTACTGATCCCATGCAGTTCTCACAACCGGGTAAAAATTGCATTTCTGTTAAGCGGTACTCCCAAGCTGAGTTATAGCCAGGGATCAGAATCAGAATAGATCTGGAAAGGACTTTGGAGGTCTTCCAGTCCAGCTCCCTGCTGTAGCAGGAGATCCAGTACCATTTCAGCCAAGTGACTGTCCAGTCTCTTCTTAAAAACCTCCATTGATGAAGCAGCCACAGTGTCTGAAGGCAAACCGTTCCACTGGTTAATTGTTCTCACTGTTAGGGAGTTTCTCCTTAATTCCAGGTTGCTTCTCTCCTTGATTAGTTTCCATCCGTTGTTTCTTGTCCTGCCCTCTGGTACATCGGAGTAGTGGCTGTTTGCTATTATTGTGAAGTCCTTGGTGCTCTCTGAGCTTGTTTGTTTTCTTGCAGACATTTCATTACCCAAACTAGGTAATATCATCAGGGCACCCCCCCCCCATGTCATCCTTGATCTACAAATATTCACCTTTATTAGTTTATTGTTCTATATTGGTTGTTTGTTTGTTTGTTTGTTTTTTAGTAAGCCACCCAGAGTCACTAAGAGTGAGTAGGCAGCCATACAGTATAAATTTTCTAAATAAACAAACAAACTTTCAAGCTGGAGGATCCAGTTTTGGTCACCACGATGTAAAAAAGATGCTGAGACTCTAGAAAGAGTACAGAGAAGAGCAACAAAGGTGATTAGGGGATTGGAGGCTAAAACATATAAGGAAAGGCTGCTGGAACTGGGTATGTCTAGTTTAACGAAGAGAAGGATGAGAGAGGACATGATAACAGTCTTCCAATATCCCAGGGGCTGCCCCAAAGAAGAGGGAGTCAAGCTATTCTCCAAAGTGCCTAAAGGCAGGACAAGAAGCAACGGGTGGAAACTAACCAAAGAGAGAAGCAACCTGGAATTAAGGAGAAACTTCCTGACAGTTAGAACAATTAACCAGTGGAACAACCTGCCTCCACAAGCAGTGAATGCTCCAACACTGGAAGTTTTTAAGAAGAGACTGGACAGCCATTTGTCCGAAATGGTATAGGGTTTCCTGCCTGAGCAGGGGGTTGGACTAGATGACCTCCAAGGTCCCTTCCAACTTTACTATTATTATTATTATTATTATTATTATTATTATTATTATTATTATTATTATTTACTGCAGAATTCTTGAACCTGATCAGTGATGACCAAAAGAAAAAAGAAAAAAAAAGGAAGTTAAACTGAAATCATGTAATACCTTCCCCTTTTCCGGATCCCACTTGTTCTCTTTTCTCGGCTATTCCCCACAGTATTCCCTGGACCATTATTGTGTTCTCTTTCCCTTAAAACCTGCCTGATAACAAATATGTTTTAAAGAGAAAGAGAAAGATGCAATGAAAAATTTAAGGTTATTCTGAGCTCGGTAGAATGATCGTCATTTTTAGATTTACTAGCCAACAAAGAAGTGTTAGCCCTGTCATTTATTGTTTTATTTCTCTTGCAAGCCTCATGAAAATTTCACATTTCAGGCCATTGTGTGGCTGGAAACTGAACTGGCAGCCTGGAAAAAGAGAGAGACGTTGGCACAATGCTGAAAAAGGATTTCCTTCTCTATCCTGCCAAGAATTAATTCCTCGGCTAGGTGATAAGTTTTCTATCTTTCAGTTGGCAATGGATCTTCATGGCTTAATTCTGCAAAACACAATAAAGGAAGACTATTTCTTTGCTGTGTCCTTGAAATCAGGGAGACAGAGATGAAAATAAGACACAAGCCAAGAACATGACTGTGTTTTCAGATTGTGTGACATGTGCCGAACTGGCTATGTTGCAGTCATTTTGCATTCATCAGCTAGGGCATTGTTCGTGCTTCCTTTGTAGGATTCTGATCATGAATCCTTCACAAATGAAGACCTCCATTCATTCTCTTATACACTTCCACAGTATTGTGAACTAACAAAAAAAAAATCTGACATAGATCCAGCTAGGAAAAAAATCCCAAACCATCTATAATGGAATAAGCACTAAGAGTTTAATGTTTTACAATGGTCTTTGAGGACTAGACATTCCTTTGCGGCATGTCTTGGAATGTGATCATGCAGGGGATGGTTAAAAAAATCAAGATAATCATGCCATCAAAGCTCCACCCCTTTTATTACATGTGTGAAGAGGGTTTGATTACTTTGATTACTTGATCAACAGCGTCATCTTGCAGACTCCCCCATAACCATGAAAAATTTGTATGTTGGTGTCATAGAACGTAGTCTGGATTCCCAGGATAGAGGGGGTGCATTCCAGAGGAACAAGAGACCATTCAGTTCAAGTAGTTTGTGTGAGAGAAAGAGAGTGAAGACAGCTCCTGCATAATGCTTCCCAGAGTATATGCTTTATGGCATGCTTTAGTTTGACCAAGATTCTGTCTATAGGTGAGGAATAATAAAGAATACTGCTTGGAAAGATCACAATATGCCTAAGAGTTCACTAGGAAATGCCAGAGAAGGGAAATGATCCCTCTGTAAATAGCTCAGCATTGTTACAAGCCATCATTTATATAAAGTAATTCAATCCTCATCTCTCCAAGCTAATATATATTTTTGCTGATTTTTTTTTAAATGCTTAACCAAAGTATATTGAACTGGAAACCTGCTTCTGATAGCAGATAGACAAATGGAATAAGCCTATCTTACTTTTGAAATAAAGACTAGGATAATAGGTGCTGTTCTGTGGTTTGCTTCTTTGTTTCTGCCACCAAAAGAATTGGGCAAGATATTTAGTCTTGATGTGGCTTCATTCTGGAGAATATGAAACAACCCAGTATTTATCCTCTCTTACAATTGTGCAGAATGTTTTTGATCTGAATAGATAGATTCTCAGTCCTGCAGGTCATGGTTGTCCAAAAGATGCTTTTTCATGAGGCAACTGGACTTTCTGGTCCAGATAAACCTCCAGATGGCTCCAACGACCCCCTAAAAGGATGCAAATGACCAGCTGTCTGCAAGGAGTATAAATCCTCCCAGTCCTCACCATCCAGGCAGAGCTGAAGAAGCTTCTTGGATGAGAAGCGAAACGTCTTCAAAGAAAAACAAGGAAGTCCAGTGGCCTTGTGAAAAAGCATCTTTGAGACATCTGAATAAATGCCAATTCTAAGCTGATTGTAAAAGTGATCAAATTCAAAGCAGACCTTTGATTGAAAAAAAACAACCTGAGTCACACCACTATTTCAAACCCGAATATAAAGTGTGTTGATTCACTTTAATTGGGCACTCTGAGTTAGAGAAAACTCAGAGGATAGGATAGGATAGGATAGGATAGGATAGGATAGGATAGGATAGGATAGGATAGGATAGGATGGGATGGGATGGGATGGGACGGGACGGGATGGGACGGGACGGGACGGGACGGGATGGAACGGAACGGAACGGAACAGAACAACAGAACAGAAAAGGATAGGACAGGACAGGATGAATCATGACTCTGCAAACTCTTAAACATAGTCCCTTAAACATACAGGACTTAATTAGCCTTAGCAGAAGATTCTCAGACATGGCCTTTGACTAGATTAGAAATCTTATTGCAGATGAGAACAAAGCCTTGATCACAACCGTGTAGTACAGAACAAGAGTTTTATGTAACTATGTTCCAGCACTAAAACTCTTGATCTTTTCTGGCTGCTTTTCCAAGCCAGCAGTCACTCGACCAATCTCTTGAAAGTCTTGAGAGGCATCTTGGGAAAGTTTTCACTGGGCTTCTATCTAGTTTCCAGACTTTTAGTTGCTGCCTCACCACAGTTTTCAATCTCACTACCCCAGATCTCACCCATAAGCAAAGATAGAAATTATCTTTTCTCTGAGTTAGAGAAAAGGACCATTCGCACACACAAATGTATGTATCATCCAGATCAGAGCAATCCAACCCAACTCCTTCAGTACAGAAACCCCAGCACTACTTTAATCTGACACTTTATCTCAACTGAGTGTTTTAATCAAAGTGCACACTCCAAGCTCTGCACAGCCACAACCTCTACAAAAGAGTTCCTGCCAACTGTTTTAAGAATGGAGACCACATATTAAAAATAAAAAATAAAAATCATCATCTCAGAGATTAGTAATTTTCAGCCCTTTTATTTTGTTCTGAGAGATGTCCTAGAAATAGACACATTAAGATTTTCAAAGTTCGGGTTTATTTTTTTTATTTGAATAGCAATGCTCTTGAAAAAAAACACAGAACTTTTGAGAGGTTTGTAAAACTGATGGGGGGAAGTGTGGTTTATTGTTGATTTTTGCACAACTAGAAATTCTTCCACTGTTGTTAATCAACCAAGGCAGTTGTGAAAAGCTGAAACAGAACAATCCAAAACTGCCTCTCATTTAATTTTAAATGCAGACAGAGAGTTAAATTCTCAGACAGGAATAGCAGTTCAACACCCAGAAATGTGAAAGAGACTAATTTTAGTGAATATCTCCATGTAAACTTCACAATCTGAAACTAAACTTGGTAAATGTTCTCATTCAGTGGCTTAGTTCTTTCTTCCTGAAGGAATGGGGATGCAGCAACAGCCCTAAGTGTGAAAAGTGGTTATAAGACAATTTTTTTCAGTGCTGTGGTAACTTTGAATGGTCACTAAATGAAATTTTGTAAGGACTATCTGTATTTGCTCCCATCAGCCTCAAATACAAGTCACGTTTTCTTATGATCCTGATGTGCTGCACTTCCTATCTCAAAAGTGTTTTTTTCCCCATGTTCATTACTCATATGAGTTCTCCTGTCATCCTGCGTGCTTGTGCTGATTTCCATCATATCTATCATCAGATGTCTTTAGAAGTGACACCTTCCAGCTCAGCCCTCTGCTATCAGCCACATCTTTTATTTCCTCTTGGGCAAAAGTCTTCTGTTCTTCTCTTAACCCATTAATCATGTCCAGTCTGATTCTTCTTTTGTCCCTTCCTGGCTATAACTTTAAGCACCAGCCTGAATTCTTGAGGTCTGATCCTGTTGACATGGCATCTTCTTGTATCCCATTCTGACCAATAGTTCAACTGATGAACTATTAACTTTGAAAACCAATGCAAAAGGTTGTTTGGGGTCTTAAAGTACCCAGAGTCATGGGTACAAAACCTGACTGTCCAAAGCCATTTTTGAACCAGGGGGCCAAGAACAATTGTCATATGTGGCCAAGGATCAGAATATCTTCGCATACTCTAGGTCAGCGGTTCTCAACCTTGGGGTCGCGACCCCATTTGGGGTCGCACGACCATTTCGCGGGGGTCGCCGGACACCGCGGGCCGCCATTTTGTTTTTTTATTATTTTTTTTATTATTTTTTTGGCGCGCCGCGCATGCGCATATCCGCCCATCGCACCGTAAAAAAAATTAAAAAATTTTTTTTAAAAAAAATTTTAAAAAACAAAATGGCGGCCCTGACGGGCCGATCCGCACATGCGCGGCGCACGCGATGGGTCGATCCGCGCATGCGCGGATCCGCCCGTCGCAGCCGCCATTTTTTTATTTTTTTTTATTTATTTTTTTGGCGCGCACGCCTGGGTCGGGGTCGCGGCGTGCATGGGCGGGGCAAGTGGGGTCTCAACCTGAGAAAGGTTGAGAACCACTGCTCTAGGTAGTAATCCAAAAAGAACCAAGTTCTAAAAGGCAGCCTGAATACTTTTTAGAAAAGACATGCTAATATTCATTCCACAATCCCAAAGTTAAATCAAAAATTGTGGCTTAGCAAAAAACAACAACAACAACAACAATGAAATGTTTCATATCCCTCTGACCTGCTGAGCCTCCTTTGCGAGGCTACCATAATTTTATACAACCCTGAACTGAATTAATTCCACACAGTCTGTTATTCTGTTTATAAATATTTCCCTGTAGCAAATTGTTTCTGATAAGGCAGCAGATACCAATTTAAGTGAAAGCTTTCCTTTCATTTGAGATTTCCCCTTAATGTCTTTACATTTTCAAAGTCACTTCTCCTACAGTGATCCTGTAGTAATGCGCTCCAGTGCATTAAAAAGTCTGCAGTGCACTAAAATTGTTGTGCAGATTTGTGTCATTGTGAAAGAGTTTGAAAAGACTTGTACAAGGTAGAGAAGATCATCAAACAATGTGTGTATTCAATATATAGGTTGCAATGGCATATGTTGTATAGGAACTCATGGTAGAATCCAGGAAAAAAAGAAGAAGAGAAATCTGATTGATTTCCTGGATTTTTGCCAGACTTCTCCAACAGTAGTGCTGGGAGATACCAAACCTCTACAATAAGCAGAAAGAAAATTCTATACCATGCTTTGAGGACCAGCTGGGAGTCAGCGAGACCACCATGCACCACGGCCGCCTCCCTCCATATCACCGGACGCCGGGGGAGTCCCGGAAACCGGCTGGACATCAGAGGCAAGCCAGAAGGACGCTGGAGGGACCGCCTCTCGCTGAGGCTGCCTCTCCCTCTTGCTGGGCGCAGGCCTCCTGCAGGTCTAATTTCGTGAACACACGACCCGTACCCAGTGGGCCAAGAGGTCTTTCATCAACGAGAGTGGGTATAGGTGCTCTATGCAAACCGCATTAATCCCTCAGAAGTCCACACAGATCTGAAGGGAACTGTCCTTTTTCTCCTTAAACAGGACTGGGCGGCTATCCGTGACCGAGCTGGTTGGATGAACCCCCGGGCCAGGTTCTGGTCGATATAACGAGGCAGCTCCTCTAACTATACCATGCTCCACACAATGAAATTTTGCCAAACAGGAAAAAGGAGAAAATATTTAATGTTACACTACTCTTTTTTCCCTGCAGCTAAGATTACATCTTTGCCTTCTTACATCTTTAAATGGAGTCACTCCTTTACAAATTAAAGTCTCTCTCTCTCTCTCTCTCTCTCTTTTTTTTTTTTTCTCTCTATATAAGAGTTTTGTCAATTCTCTTGCTTGTTTTCTTTTTGGCTCATTGCCTCATATGAGACAGAATTCCACAGTTTTTTTTATATATATATAAAAATTCCTTTATTAAAACAATCAGCATTGTACATAAAATCTTTGTATGCATCAAACATCATAGCATCTGATATACAACACTACGTATTATTCTTTGTAAACGTCTGGTTTGGTAAACATTTTTCACTCCTCACTTCAATCCTCTATTATACACCTGTTACATTTTTTTATTCTCTATGATCCCTAACAATAGGTCTTGAGGTAGTAGTTAAACATTAAATATAAGATCATAATAATAATCAATCATCATAGAACACAACATATAACACTAGGTATTAACCTTTGTAAACGTCTGGTTTGGTAAATATTCTTTACTCCTCACTTTCAGCCTCAACTAAATGTCTGTTGTATTTTATCTTTTATGATCCCTACGGTAGTAAAAGATCCTGAGGTAGAGATTCAATAACCTGGTGTAGAAATTCAGTCTGCTTTTTCATTATTAAAGTAAGTAGAGCACAATCACTATACCTAACAACAAAAGCAACAGATTAAAAAGGCTTTTTGTAGTGGTTCACATTTTTATGACTAGCTGGTATACTGAGATGCCTTTACCGCACCGTGCTAGAAACAATCAGCTTTTGGAATTTTTTCCCATGCGATTTAACCACAAATAGATATACACAAGTGCCGTTGGTATTCAAGCCTTCTCTTATTTTGCACAACCTTGTCTCCCAAAGATTTAACCAACTCAAGCAATTTCTTTCCCTATAATTACGCTTCTTGGATGCATCAACCCCATGAGATTAATAACTCTTTGGGAAAGTGTATCGTCCAACTTGCTTCCCTTTTCTTAAATAATACGGGCTGAATTAACATAATTCACAAATGCCCTTATTTTCTCCCATCTCAGGACTTTAATTGGGATTTGAGTCAGGTGTAATCAAGACTAGCCTGCTCATTAAGTAGATTTAATTGTTCATCTGTGATAATGATGCAACAAAATTGGCAATAGACTCTCCCTTTTAACACACCATCTCTGAAAGTGGACAGGATTGTCTAATTTTCACCCCTAAAGATTTAAATCCTGTTGCAAAGCTACTGCTATTACGAGTTTGCAAAGTCTCAGCATGCACTGCAAACTGCCAGAGTTTTAAGTGTCTGGTCAGCTTAATTAGATGATTGCTCATTGTTTTCTAAAGCTAAATTTCTCCCTCTGGTTACCTCATTGCCACTACTCTCAAAATATTTGGTAGAGTTGGGTTCACGAACAGGTAATTGGAGGTTCAATAGGCACTGGACATTCCCACAACAAATGGATCAAATGAGAGTAGTAGCAGCCTTACCTGGCCCAGGTTGAGATCCCGAGTAAAGCTGGCATCAGGCAGAAAGCATAGGTATCATGGCAGCAGTTCAATCAGGAATCCAAAGCAGGAATTTTAGAAAAGTCAGCCCAAGGGCTATCAACAAGGAAGCCAGATTGTCAGGAAATCCATAGCATGAACCATGGTCCAAGAGATCTGGTCCAGGAAAGATTAAGGTGGAAAACTGGGTAGCAGATTTCCCATAGCAAGGGATTACTTCCAAAGAATGGGGATTCACACCCACGTCTTCAAAATTTTCAAAATAATGTTGGGATTCACATCCCAGTCTTCAAAAATCCACTTCAGCTTCTGCTGTTCCACTGTTTATTATCTGGTCAGTGGGTGGCTTCAATAAGTATATGTCTTAATCCTGAGAAGCCTTTCTTTGCAACTAGATATGACTTTGACTTCTGGCTTTAGATCCTGAGCTTCCTCCACTTCTAAGAGCTTGTAAGATTTTGGGGTTTGAATCTGTCTCAACCTCTGAACTTTTAGGCACCTTGAATTCAGGTGTTCACCTCCGCACCAAGTCCAGCTGAACTTCAACCATCAAATTCCTGAGACCAGCTTCATTCTACCATGAGGACCCATAATACGCACTTGACTTCTTCTCTCCTGGACATCATCAAGAGCATCAAGGAAAAATTAAGGAGGTCATTTTCTTGGAATACTTCACCTAATTTTCTGCATCTGCTCCTTTTTCTTGAATTTCAGTAGTCACCCAAAATATCTTCCCCATTCTGTTTGCACTCTGGACTGCTTTTGGTAGTAACCTTGACTTTATCTGCACAAAAACAAACACAGAATAAAAATAAATTAATAAATATAGGAAACCTTATCTGCATATTTCTCTAGGATCGGCTAAGAATTTTCATCTCTCCCATCCCCAATGGTTTAAAATATCTCTATCAAATTAAAATAGAACACATTTGAAGAAATTCTAGATAGTGGTAATCACAGTCTTAATCTCCACTACTAAGACTGAAATTTTCTGCAAAGAGAAACTCTTTGGAACTTCTAACCATGGAATTATCTGATCTCCTTTATTCCACCTTGCAAAGCTACAAACAATTTAGGAAATTGACACATTATCTCCAGTTGCAAATTTGCACACATGTAGGAGAAGGAGTAGTAGAATTGTAGGCAGAGTCAAAAGAGGAGTCTCTATGTAGCCACTAATGGATCAAGTCTAATCCCCTAGAATTCCATTGACCCTTATCCAATGGCAAAATAGTGCTATTAGCTGAATAGATTCCTGTGCATAGGCATGAGTAGTAATATATCAGTTTCATTGGAGCTTCACATATGGACCTGGTCTTTCGGCACACACACAACCTTTCAAGTGCAGATAGGGTCCATCCATAACTTTGGATGAATTGCTTGGAGGCTTGAGTTGGGAACAACAAACTGGACTCACAGTTTTTCAGGCATTCACCAAATTGAGCATAGGACTCATGAGGCTTTGCAGTGAGACTAGAGCAATTATGGAAAATTACATATCTGAAGACACTGCTTTCAGCTTCATAAACTGCAAATTTTCAACAGTGTGTTTAAATTTGTTAAGTTTAACCTTTGAATATTTGGGGATCTGTGATACTGTGTAGTATTGGCGTTTGTGCTGCATGGTAGTTTTGTACTGTAAAAGAGGCATTTCATGTGGATAAGTTCAGGATTCATACAACAAAGACATCTCAGAACAAATCAATTGAAGTCCAGTTCTGGTAGCTAAAGACTAAAAAAGACAATCTAATCCTTTGTGCAGCTTTCCCACCAGAATTTTCGAAGCAAGATTCATTTCATTTCAGATCTGGATTTTTCCAAGTCTGCTACTTCATTTTTTCCCCTGAACTAGTACCGGTAGCATTTTAAATCTCAACAGAACTGTAATTTTTGAAATATTCTGATTAATTATGTTGTGCAAGAAGGAAGCTGAATAATCCATCCATGGACACTTAGGAGATTACAAACTGCTGTTATGCCATTGTTCACATGGTAACCAAATTTTGTGTGTGTTCTTTGTTATATGCTAAATAATGTGTGTGTTTGTATGTGTGTGTGCACACACAGAGATATTATGCCCAATTCCCAAAATGGGTGGTATTAACATAGTCTGTGAAAAAAAAATCTTAGTATTGAGAGAAGAATAGATTGTAATAGATTAAAGTTGATATTCTAGACAATCCCAGATAGAGTCAGCCAGAGAAATAAGCATGTCTACTTTGGTCAAATGAATTTTGGAACAAAAGAGAAGTGAAAGAAGCATTAGCCAATCTTTTATCTATAGGAACATGTTGTAGGGGATCCTTGCTTTCATTCAATCATAAAATTTGCTATTCAAATCATTAATATCCCATTAAAATAATTGCAAATCAAACTGCAGATCACTGAATTATATGCAAATAGCAGGGCAAGAGATGATTCAAAGCAAGGAAGGAAGGAAGAAAAAGAGTGTGGGTTTTTTTTTTGTTACATATGAGAAATGAAAGGTTGAAGGGGACTTAATTTTATAACTCCAAGCTATTCTTTGTCTTTAAAGGTAAAGCAGGAATTACCATAGCAACTGATTCACTCATTTAAGTTCATGGGGAAAAAATAAGAGTTGTCATCTATGAGTTAAAACACTATCAAATTGTTTATTCCTATCTTTGAATAATAGTTCAGGTTTTCTTTCCAAAGTGACACTATTATCCCCAAACCGAAGTCAAAGTATTCTATCAGAAAAAGGAGTCAGCATTTGTCACTCTTTTAAATCACAGTCCTTGAGATTTATTTTTCATCCTTTTCCTTCCTGGGGCTCACTTACTCTTTTTTAACTGTTGCTGTGAAATCACACATCTCAGAAAGTAACCATCACACATAATCTGTTGTTTTCTTCCAAAGTCTTGTGCTAGTTAGAGAAAATTAAGACTGCAAAAGCGTATCAGAGTATGGACCTGCCTTTCTTTGTTTCTCACTGTTATGAGACTGGCCATAAAAACATGTGTAAAACCAACCTATTCTAGAGATGGGTGAAAACAGAGTTTCAAAACTCTTCACCAGATCTGAAGACAGAAAAATGTGATGGGAGATTTCTCCCTTAAGAGAAGGAAACATTACTCAACTGTTATCAAAGCAAGGTTTTTCAAACTTTGTGATATCACAATTCCCTTCCAATAATAAATAAATGTGTGTAATACCTTTCATGGATAAAATGAATAATCACATGGGATAAGAGTTGGGCAAGAAAGAAATATACCATGTACCATAGGTTATAGGATAATATCCTTGCTGGCTGAGATATAATGGTTAAAGGCACCAGGCTAAAGACCAGGTGACTAGGAGATCTAATCTTGCCTTAGGCTCAGAGGCCAGCTAGGCAACTGTGGGCCAATCACCCTCTCTCAGCCCTAGGATGGAGGCAATGGCTAAGCCCTTTTGAAAAAGGTACGTGGTTGCTACATAGTTACCAGGAGTCAAGACTGACTCGAAGACTAAACAGAGAAATCTGCTTAGCTTTCATCCTACTTGCGTGGGGCTTTGTTCTATCGTGCCACAAATATAGTTCCATTTTGAAAGGACAGAAATTTGGAGCAACAATTTAAAACATTCAATTGCATTCATGCGTGCTCTTCTACAGATACTCCGCTAATTTCACATTTACTATGCCACCACATGACCAAAATCACATGGGAAACCATGTATCACTCCCAGCACTACAAGGATTGCTGGATGGTTTTGATAATTCCATGGATGTAACATGTACTCCAAAAGTGCTTCAAGCACTGTTCCCATTTTGGTCTTCCCTGTGCAAATTGGAAGCGATTTTGACAGCGGTTTGCTATTTTGGTAGGCCTTTTGCATATGCCTGCCACCTCAACACACTTGTACAGACCTTTGCAAGCATTGTTTACAAAACAATGAACAGAACTTATTTCTCTTTCGTTTCCAGCTGAAGCTGTCTTCAACAACATGATAACCTGTAGAGGATTTGTCTAGTGCAGCCAATTAAAACCAGTGATTTGCTGTGATTTTTGGAACTGTAATCTAAGATAGGCTTCCCAACCTGACATTTCCAGATGTGCTGGGAATGTCCTTCCCAGAATTTTAACCCAGCTTGGCAGACTTGGGGATTGATTGATTGATTGATTGATTTTCAGGCTCGTGTAAGATGCCAGATGAGTGAAAGATGTCCTAGGGTCCTCATCCTTACCTATAAAAGCAACATATTTCTGCCACATTCTTTCTGCTGATGCTCACGCATGCTTCACAGCTCACCCTGTTTTGGTAAGAAATTTTTCCTCATTTAGAAGGAAGTTATATCAATGCCTCTTCAGAAATGATTTCAAACAGTTCTAAAGAAGGATGAAGGAACTTCCCTGGTACAGAATGGCAAGCTGGTGAAGCCGCATTTTCATATTTGAAATTTTGGAGGGTGAATTTATGCTAAATGTGAACATGTCAGATTCACACGGACATGTCAGATTCGCCCTTTCTACTCACAGCTATTGAAGTGCAAATTTGCTTTAGTGGTGCTCCAGAACAGGTAGAGAAGTCAGTCAGTCTGGTAGGAAGCAACTGCCAGTAGGCAAACATTTTGCATGATTTGAGCTGCAAAATGTGAATTGTATAATTAAATCCACTGTTCCTCCTGCTGTGAAAATACCCCATTCTGTTATTTTCTTTATCCTTTAATGATAATGTTAATATGCTCTTTTATTTGCAGATGTACATGGATTATTTCCAAAACTTGACCAAAAAAAAAAAAATCAGTTCACGTAAACAAGAAAACAAAGGCAGGCAGAAAGTAACATTCAGCTTATGTTATCTTATCATCCAATGTTGCCTTCATTCTGGTTTAGAATAAATGCTACGTTTAAATTCTGAGTTCTTTCAGGCACACGTGTGCCTTTCAAGATACCGTGCCTCTTTGGTGGGCAATCGTGAATTCCCGTTGTAGCTGGCAGGAATTCAGTTTAATAGGGTTATAGCTGGAAGTGTGACTTCCAACTTTGCAAGGAACGTGTCTGTAATTTACAAGGACAGAGTGATTAATGACACCAAATCAGGCTCTCCTACCTGGAAAACACAGAGTTAGAGGGAGTAGAATTGCAAGGTTTTTTTCCCCATCAGAAACTCAGTAGGTTGCAATAGAAGGCACATACTATGCCACTATGTGGTGTGAAGGAGGAAAAGGGCGAATAAACAATAGTAGTAAATCAAAGGCTCTAAGATTAAAAAGAAATCAGGAGACTAGTATAGTCATTAGCTCATTAGGCTTCAACGTAGGTGTCCTGGGTTCAAATTAAGATTGTTCTCAATATATTATTGACTCCCCCCCACCCACCCACAATTTCAATTCCCAAACTTATTTGGTTTTGTGACCAATTGGCAGTGAATATAAATTCTTTTTCCTGTTTTGCATGTGTATTTCTGCAGGCCATCCCTGTTGTCTGCTGAACAAGCTAGTCTGGTCTAGTGGTTAAGGCATCAGGGCTAGAAAAAGGAAAACTGTGAATTCTAGTCCTGCCTTAGCCATGAAAGCCAGCTGGGGGTCTTTGGGCCAGTCCCTTTTTCTCCCAAAGCAACTCACTTCAAAAGGTTCTTGTTACGGGGAAAATAGGAGGAAAATAGAAAAACAGGAGGAGGAAGGTGCATTGGATACGTTCACTGCCTTTAATGATTTGTCAAAAATAATAATAAAGGCAGTATACAAATAAAATAAACAAACAATACGTTGCAACAACAACTTGTCCACTGGTGAGCCCTGTGCTATGAAGTCTCCACCAGCTTTGAAGACAGGCACTAGCAAAAACTGATAGACAACCATAAATGGCCTCACAGATTAACACCCACAGTTACTACAGCAAGTGCCCTCCTTGGGCTGGACTCTGCGCTGCCAGACGCGCACGCCGAAAAATAATAATCTTTTTAAAAAAAAATAAAAAAAAATTCAAAAAACAAAAACAAAATGGCGGACCGCAGTGTCCGGCGACCCCCGCGAAACGGTCGTTCGACCCCAAATGGGGTCGCGACCCATAGGTTGAGAACCACTGCTCTAAACACTCATGTTCATTGGCTACCATCAGATGGAGGAAAGCTACCTGAGATCAACCTAAGCAAGTTGTGCTTCCTTTTTCTAGTTGTTTGGCTATCACTTTTCATAGAATACAGTACAGATAATTGAACAAACTGTGTTGCATTACGTTCTTGATTAAATTATCTTTCCATTGATATATAATTTTATGGTACTACTCTCCCAAAAAAGTGGTGTTATTAGCCATCCAACCTCAAAAATACACTTTTCCCAAAACGTTTCCACAATTTTGGCCACTACTGTAAGTCTAAATGGTATTGCTATATGGTAGTACTTCAGGTTGTGCAATTCATCTGTGGACACGGAGGTGGCTCTGCGGTCCCAGCCTGGGTTCAAGATCTGGGATGAGCTCTCCTTCCTTGCCCGCGCTCCTGTCCACCTGTGTTTCCCCGATAGTAAGACACCCCGATTATAAGATGCCTCCTGCCCACTTCCGCGCCGCCCCCCTCTCCATACGTCACCGCGTCTGCGACAATTTTTTCCAATATAAGACATACCCCGAAAGTAAGACATAGTGGAGCTTTTGGGGATAAAAAGAAGGTAAGACACTGTCTTACTTTCGTGGAAACACGTAGCAGTTCAAATGCATGCAAATGTGAGTAGATAAATAGGTACCACTTTGATGGGAAGGTAACAGTGCTCTGTGCACCTTCAGCATCTTCAAATAATGCTGGCTCTCTCCGCTAGGAAACAGAGATGAGAACCATCCCCTACAGTCGGACACAATTGGACAGGGGAAACCTTTACCTTTACACCTTAGAAGAAATAGAGAAACAGAAATAAACAATGTTTATTATTTTACTAGAGGGGTTTGCGGAAAAGTTTTCTCTAGAGCGATTGTGTCATTGCTGTATTTTTATTTTTAAAAAGCATGCTTATTCCACTTGATGGGGGAAAGGCACCTTTGAACTATGTTTTTCAAAGAAAACAAAATAAAATGTTAGCCGCATTCTTCTGAGTGGGTAGCAGGGAACCTTTATCCAGATGGAAGATAATAAGAGACGGTGGTATTTGTTTCTGTAAGGAACAATTCCACCTTGTTTTGAAATAGGCTATGTCAATGCTTCTTCAGGAATTATTTCAAAACAGCTCTAAACAAGGATGAAGGCACCTCACTTGTCTTTGTGCAATTCTCTTTCTGGTAGACGTCTCCCTCGCTTTGCATTCAAAGACCAAGAAGATCAGAAAGAAAAGTTAGCTAGCAAGGCTGCAGAATAATGGACAAAGATTCTGCAGTATCTTAGGAACAAGGGAAGAATGCAGATCCTTTTGTAGATTGTGGTCAAGATGGCAACCACGACACTGCAATCAAAACTCTGTCCACTTTTTGCTCTTCATACTGTTGACCACACCCTGTGGACACTTGGTTGGGGGAGGGAACAGAAGAAAACTGAAGTAATCAAAGTTTTGGCCCACTCCACTTTTCTGCAGGACTCTGGTGGCCAAATTGTGCAGCCTAGGTAGCATCAGAAACAAGAATCCTAAGTATGAGTCACTCAGTCTCTCCAGTCCCCAAGACCTTAAACATACGTTTATTCTGTTTTGTTTTATTTTTCAGCTATCCTGGAGAGCAAATAGGTAACCATTTCCCAAGAGGAAAGAGATGGCGGGACAGAGCAGGGAAGGGAGAGAAACACCAGAAAGTTGGCAGAGGTGCTGCAGGTTAAAAAGCCATGCTGTGCCTGTAATGTTTCATAGACCAGACGGTGTAACAGCTGATGTTGAAGTGCTGAGGCCAACCTGTACAATGCTAAACCCAGCAAAATGCAACATGTTCGTGCAAGATTCAACGGTGCGAATGGGAATGGAGGTGAAACATCAGGGCTGCATCAATGGAGAATGACTCTGCAGCTTCACAGAGGCATTCTTATAGAGCAGGGGTGTCAAACTTGCAACGTCACGTGACGTGTTGTGACATATCGTGGCTTTTTTGCCATTACCAGCAATGGGGTGGGCGCAGTTTTGCTATGATGCATCTGGCCCATGGGCCAGCAGTTTGACACCCCTGTTGTAGAGCATTCATCCCAAAGAAGTCCAAAGAATTGAGTGGGACACAGCACAGAGATCTATCTGCCAGCTGCCTGTTGGAAGAAGATCACATTTCTTACATAATACATTTATTTACATAAGCTTGAGGGGATTATCTGAACTCTTTGTTATAATTTCTTTATTTAGCTTGTTTGCTTTTTAAAGCGCTATAGATTGACTCCAAAAATACCATTTTTAAAACTCTGTGTGCCTGAAAATGAAATTGAAATATCTCCTGTTCTGCACAAAACAAATCAAAATCTTGAAATCTGTAGCATGAATCTGTAGCACCATCATTGCCATTCTCCCTATGTAATGCATCCCCAATTATTACTTTTTTTAAAAGAAAAACCTTTTTCAGCAGACAAGGACCCTCACTTTTGAAGTCCGAATTCTGCATCATTTTAGGTTTACATAGAAAAATAAGAATAATAAGGTCTTCATAAGGTGGCAGGTACTGAAGGAAGCATACAATTAGTGCACTGGAATTCTCTTTCCTTTGGCTTAGCTTGAAGGCCAATGCACCCGCTGCCTCCTTTAATTTCCTGACCCATATGGCTATTCAGAAGATGCTCTGCAGATGTGTTGATGTGTTGATGCATTTTATGTTGCATTGTTTCTTTTCATTCCTGTATTTTCTAGAAGATAGTGTGAAGAACCATAATTGTTTACTTTCGATTCATTTCTATCCTGTACCTTCTGTACCATCTTGTTCACCCAATATTTTACAAGGTACCCTTTGTGCTGGAATCCTTCAAGTACCCTGCTCAGAGTTTTGAGGTGCAGAGAGTGGAAACAGAAACATATTTAATTCACTTCCTTTGAGTGTGTTGTAGCAATTGGTGCCAACCTGGTGTGTCATGCACATTGACCATTATATGAGCCAATAGTGTGAGTTTCTGTGCCACCAGCATTTCCCAAAAAAATGTCAATGCAATTACAGTATAGGACTCTGCAATTGAATGTGACTCAAAAAGGTCTAGCAGATGTTCATCATTTTTGAGGGACCTGGTCTTGGAGTACTCATTCTGTCACTGCATCACAGGAGGCAGTTTCTTTGCATTTCTATTTATGGAGGATAGCAAATCAACAAAATGGGGCAAAATAAATGCTCTTGATGAGTCCTCAGGTGTAAAAAGGGACCAGGAAAGAACCAGAGAAATCTGATGGTGCTCTAAATCTATTTTTCTGTGGTGCATCTTGTGATTTTATGCTATGGAATGACAGTTCAAAGATAGGGAATACGTTTTGCAAACAAATTACTTCAGTTTTAATCTCTATGCATCTTTAAATAGGACCAGTGAGATCACTCACTGTCCTCTTTCAATGAAGATTTCAGGACTCTGGAATAGCCAGCAGAAAAATCCAGATGATCGCTACCTATCCTTTCCTCCTGGACCTACCTGGTCGTGAAATGTCGCTTTGGTGAGTTGGGGGTTTTGTTTTGGAATTAGAATGATTGATTAGAATGTAAAACCCCTGAGCTCATCTGGGGTGAAAGGAAATTATTAATTATTATTATTAATTTAATTTATATGCCGCCCCTCTCCCAAGACTCAGGGCGGCTCACAACAACAAAACAATTTAAAAACACAATTAATTTAAAAATTTTAAAATTAATTTCATTCACACAACATACAAGCACATTCAGCTCACAGCCGCTGATGGCAGGACACTCTTAGGGCCACTGACATTAGCCAATGGTGCTGCAGATCTATTTTTCTGTGGTGCATCTTGTGATTTTATGCTGGTTGTAATCTGCCCCACCATTTTCTTCTGGATGGTTTTTCCTGTATGAAAGAGTTTTTTATGTTTCTATCTTACTTTCAAGGAGATTTAAAATACTTTTCAGATCTTTCTCTGTGGTGTTTTATCCTACTTGATTTCTGAAAGGTGCTATTGCACGAAGTTGTTTTCTTTTTTAAAACATCTTTCAATCAAACTGATGCCTCCCTTTTTAACCATAATTCTTGATTTGAAAAAAAAGCCAATGGGAAGAATTCCTTTCTGAGTTCTTCCTTTAAAATTTAATAGAAATATGGAAAATCAGAGAGGCTATTATGCTTCTGGAGAGTCCAAGGTACCAATTCACCCCCTGGGAACTAAATAAAAGCAAGGATATCATACTGCACTTTAAAATGTTTTTAAAACGTTGTTTTTTCCCCTCAGCAGGTAAACTGCAGCAGAATTGTTCAGCATGGCATTACCATAGATACCACTGATCTAGAGAGATCACTGGAACAGGCATTATATAAATCTGTGTGTACATGAATGGTGTGACCAGGTAAAAGTCACTTCCTTTATTACCCTCTGGTCACATCCTGTTTTTTTCAAGCATAAAAAGCTGGGAAATTTAAGCAGTTGCTGCTCTGATTTTAGTTCTACTCAAGCTATTAATTCCACCTCTTGTTATGGGTCACAGGTTTGCAAAATGCTTTCCGCAAAGTACTTGGTTTTATTTATTTGTGAAATGTATCCACTATCCCAATCCTACCGGTAACAGCCTTTCAGTGGGTTTCGTCCTTTCTCATATGCAAGACTGCCTTTCACGAATGAAGGCAAATATACGTGTCCCGGGATCACCAGGACTTGTGCTGGAACTCATCTTCAGATGACCTGGATGACTGAGAAACTCTGTAGACATCTTCAGGGAACTTCTCTCTAGCACAGGGTGTGTTGTTCTGTGTGTGGTAGTTATATGGTGCCTGTTGTATGTGGCTTTTTAGAGGATGATTGGGGTGTTGGTGGCTGGCTATTAAGTCATTGGCTGTTTCCTTGTGCCTCCCAGCCTTCACCTTCTAAGTATTGGATAGACAGGTGGAAAATCAGCACTCTTGTTGACTGACAAGGGGTCTGTTTCTCAGGCTTCAACCACTTCCCTGGTTGTTTTTGTGCTTCCTTGTCCAACCATCTTAGTAGCTGCAGAGTTGAATGTGTGTCCTTGCTCATTGCAGTGTGAGGCTTCCAATGAGTTCGGGTCTTCTCGTCTGACCACTCGCTTGTCTTCTTGGAATCTGGTGGTTCATAAGAAAGACTGCCTTTCTTATGAATTGCTCATTTTCTCTATGCAAGCGGTGATTTTTCAGCCTTAGCACATTTCTCAGTTTAAGTGCAATTCATTCTCCCTTCTGTTACTAGTGGTGCCAAATTGTCTTAGCTTTCAGTGCCCGCTTAGGAAAGATATCTTTCATCAAGGCTTTTGTTGACGTCTCTGCTGCAGTGCCTTCAGCTGCATTCCCTTATTAATGTCCTATGGTAGGGAAGTGTGAATCTTTCAAGATCTAATCTGACACATCAATTCAGTTCCACAAGTCAGTTCAGTATGAAGAGTTAATTGATTCAAAATGTAAAAGTCAAGCACATTCCACAAGAGGTTTATGCAGGCATGTGGAAAAGTCCATTAAATAAGAATCATCCAAAGATACAGCCGGAGGCAGCTATGCTGGGGGTCAAAGTGGATGTGAAGGAAGATTCCTATGGATGGGGAGGTGGTGTGATGGGCTAAAAAAGTGCCAGCTTTCCCAAAAAAAAAGGAGGGAGTTCAGTCCAAGAAGGGAGGAAAGACAAGAGAGACAACATAGCCCAGAGCTGGATTGGAGACAAAGGAAGAGAGTTGGGACAGCCACTTCTTAGAATGTCCCAGGGAAGATCCATTGGGGTGAAAGTAACAAAGGTTTACTCTGGCAAGATTCTGTCTATTGAGTGTAAGCAGATAAAGAACTGAATTTTGGGTGGGTTGTTGGGCTGGGTCCGACAGAGGATCAAAGTGATGCAAGCTGTATGACAGTATTACAATTCTACATACCACCTTTTCTACATTTATGGTGACAGCCCATGCATGCTCAAAATGGTGGAGGTTATGCTATGACATTGCTTTTATCAAGAGCTAATTGGCACCATTGGATGTGGCCATTTCATTCAATGCCTTGATCTGATTTGGTGTTTCTGTTCAAAGACTCAGTTCAAAGGGTGATCTGAATTCAGTCTTGCAATAAAGCCCTGTCTTACACTATTGTGACTTTGGAGATGCTTTATTAAATTCTGTTCTTGACTGCTACTTTTTAAAATGCTATAAAACCACTGCAACAACCTCTTTAACAGAACCTTAAAGGGACCTTATATAGGGGCCCAATCTTATGCCTGTGAACATAGGAATTGCTCTCATTTTGTAGCATTCAAGGTTACATTTACCCTATTCACTTCTCCCCAAATTTCACTTAAATATCTCTTTGGGTGAATCACCATCAATGGTTGTATAATTCATTAAAATAATATTAATCATAAACCTTCCCTGGTATTCATATAGATATAACACAGAGTTTCAAAGGAATTATGGATGAAAGGGGTGGGGGTGGGGGAAAGATCAGAGCCCTCTATTCCCCTCAAACACGCTGCGTTCATTATGTTAGATTTAGTGCATACAACTTTCCTTGGCATTATTAAAAGTGAATGGTAGTGGAGTTTCTGCCTCTCCTTGAAAGTGATTAAAGTCAAATTTTCACCTTGAATAAAATAGCACAGCAACACATTAACAATTTTTCATCAAGCCTACAAAAGAAAATCTCTTCTCAACTGATTGGAAATAATCCTCTGAAATCTACCTGCTGCTGATTGCATTAATGCATGGAAAAATACACATGTTTGCATATCAGAAGGGGGTTTTTCTACCTGAAAAAGCAGAATCAAAGGGCAAGAGGTTGTTAAGATTTCTTACATCAACCTGTGCCTAGAGGCAGTGAAGAGTCAGCATACATCTACCTCTCAAGAATTCCTGAAAGGCCTTCCATTAACATTCTAAGAAGCACTTCTGAGATAAAAATGAGTTGCTTTATTGAACATTACATGTCTGGCCTCATGACTGCTGGGCACTAATTAAAATTCCCCCAACATCTGTGTCTATATCTGCTGGGTGTTTGGTAAGACCTGATCTGGGCTTCTTAGCCAGGAAAAACAAAGCATTCATTCATGCTTAGGCTAAGGGGAAAAAATAGAATGAAAACTAAGGGCTAACTTGTTACAACAATTGAGATCAAGGAATCTAGCTTAATTAAAAACAAAAGCTCTGGCATCGTTGCCATCTCTGCATGATCTCAGGTGGTGCTGTTACAAAACTGAATCATATAAATTTGGTGAAGTGTGTTTAATTATTATCTAGGGAAGGCCCCCATTTTGTTTCTGGTAAACCAAGCTTAAAACCGTTAATCATCAAGGGATACTAGATAGTTGGATTTCAACCAGCAAATAAGAATAGATGGCTGTTTCAAAGGTGCCTTTCCCCCCCCCAAAGGCAACTGGACTGTTTTTTATTTGAAAAGGAAGAAAAAGACATTTTGCTTCTCAACCAAGAAGCTTCATCAATTCTTGGATGCAAAGAAAAACATCTTCTTCTTTCTCCTTCCCCTCAAATAAAACACAATCCAGCTGCCTTTTTGGGGGGAAAAAAAGCACTTTTGAGACTGAGAATCTCCATAGACAAGAATAGGTTATCTTTTGCGATTCCAAAAAGTTCTACCAGAATGGACAATGTACTCAGCCATTCCTCTCTTCCCCAAGGAATTTTCTATCCTCAATACATGTTCAATCAACACAAGAGAACATGAAGAAGCATCTCCTACCAACTCTAGTTGTACAAGGGACAAGAAAGTCAACAGGGTGTTGAATGCTGAGATCTAGTGTCTGAGCAGTAAAACTTGTAGGGAAAAAAAATCTTTTTAGAAGACAAAACAACTAAATGTCATTTCTTTGATTCCTCAGACTTCAACAATTTTAGGGGAGAATCTATCAGCTACAAAAGAGAGGGAAGGGAAGCATCAACAAACAAGGAAATGAATGTAGAAAGAGGGTTAGAAAATTCAACTTTTGATAGTGCTGAGAATGTGTTAAAGTAACCCATTTGAAAATAGGTTTCAGTCCTAGAGATTTTGTAAGAGCAAATCCATTTTCTTTTTCTCTCTGTCCTTCCTTTCTACTATCTATTTGGTCATCAAAAATAATTCATTTTTTTAACCAGAACTCTTTGAACTACTTACTTACAGCTTTTAAATAAAAAAAGTGTAACCTTTCAAATGTATAGCAAATTAACTTTCAACTTTATGCCACTCTTGCACTTCAAAGTTTGATAGCTACCAAAGAACGCACAATATCCTGTCCTTCAGTATGATGGCAGTCACTTAAAGTGCACTTACCCTGATTTGCTTTCAAATTTTATTTCAAAAGAGAAGAGGACTTGGGGCAATTTTATTCCATTTATTTAGTGATGACATAGCCAGGAGGCATTGGTGAACAGCCTGTCTTTAATTGCATGATCCATAGCCTATAACAGGGGTCTTCAAACGTGGCCCTTTTATGCCTGGCTGAGGAATTCTGGGAGTTGAAGTCCACAAGTCATAAAAGGGCCATGTTTGAAGACCCCTGGCCTATAATCTCCCTAGAGTCTCACTTTTCCAAGGAAAGACCTCATGGTGGAAGTCTTCCCATGGGTCTTTTTCAGACTGGACACTCTATGCAGGAACGGAAGATGTGATAGAAAGATGCAGGTGTACAAAGCAACACTTGAAAAAAAATTGCTTCCTCTACCATTTCCAATAATACCTTCAATTCAAAGAAATTGCCCAAGAGAAAATCAATATGAATTCTTAAATGCCCTCCAGGGTGAGGTAGAAAAACAGACATCCTATTCACCAGGGAACAACATTCTCGAGGAGCAATTGCATTGTAGATTCTGGCACAGCATAAGTTTCTGGAGCTCATAGAAAGGATGAAGTGTGGAGTAGATACGAAATTGTTTGAAATATGCACAAAGAGAAAGCTAAACAGGACATATGTGGGAGAAGGGAAATGATTGCACATTTGAGTTGAGGGCCCTCAAATGTTTTTTAAGCCCTGATTCCTATACAGTAAGATAAAAATTGCCATAGAGCAGAAGAAAGCCAAAAGTGCATCTCTTTTGTCATATGAAAAAGGCTAATAATATTGGCAAAGGCATTTAACCAAATTATAGTGTGTAATAAAATACACAGTGAAGCAATCTGTGTATACACACACAGACACACACTTATATAAAATCTTGTTCAAAAAGATGAACCACTCTTTGCCAATAAAATTCCATCGTTTGAAAAGATCTGCAACCCAATATTAATAGCTCTCGGTCTGCAGTGTTTGAAAAATTAAATTATTAAAAGCAAATACTGTAGCAAATAGATTCCAATCCATCTGAATAAAAACAACATGTTGGTTGCTCTGTCGTATTTATTACTTTCTGGCTTTTAGTCTTCTAAGATTGAAGGGAACATTAACAAATCAGAGCTTTTGCAATGTAATTTACCCAGTGAATAATTTCTAATTGATTCAGACCGATAGGGCTGCAACAGTTTGATATATTGCCAAAACAAGACACACTGTGGACCAACTAAATTAATACCTTTGTCATCTCCAGAGGACAAATGATTGCAATATTTCTTTTTGGCATTTTGAGCTCTTGTAATGTGCTTAATATTTTTACATCTTTCTACTTATAGGATTTTATTTAGTGTAAATAATTTTTTTAAAGTTGTAATAATTAGCCAAACTAACACTTTGCACATTAACAGAGAGAGAAAGTTCTCAGTCCTCATCTCACTGAATATAACAGCAAGAAATATAGTCTTATCTTACCCAAGAAATGGATGGATGGAACTTTTATTGTTATTGACGGTGCAGTGGTTAGATTGCAGCATTGCAGGTTGACTCTGCTCAGTGCCAGGAGTTCGATCCTGACCAGCTCAATGTTGACTCAGCTTTTTATCCTTCCAAGGTCAGTAAAATGAGGAGTCAGATTGTTGGGGGCAATAGGTTGACTCTGTAAACCGCTTAGAGAAGGCTGTAAACCATTATGAAGCAGTATGTAAGTCAATAGCTATTGCTATTATTGACGAAAGTCTTCTGCTGGGTCAGGCCCTTTGACAGAAATGTTTCCATAGTAACTTTCATGAAATCTCTCTTTTTTTTTTCTGCACAGATTTAATTATAGGAATAGAGAAACTCTCATTTGCTGCATCCACACTGCGCACTTACCTCAAATTAAATTAAACATGTTTCATTGAACTAATCCAATTGTTTGGATTGGCATACCACCTTGAACTACAGACTAACCAGACTAACCCAGGGTACTGACTTGCAAACCAGCCAACCAATCATGTTAGTCTAATGTGTTGGGTTGAAGAAGACAACCTCAGAATAGGCAAGTAAAATCACATCTTCCTTCTGACTACACATCTTTCCCTACTGTGCCCTATCTGTAAGGGAAATAAACAGCTAGGTCAGCTATAAAACACCTAGGCACAACATTGATTCAGAGAAACAGAGGTGCTGAGAAACAAGGACATCTGATAACACTTAGAAAAGTAGCATCTCAACAAGATACATTCTAAGAACTCTTTGTTTAACTAAAATAAGCCATTGTTTTCTGCTATCCTGACCTCACCAACAGGCATTTTCTCATAACTCAACCGTATCTTTCTTATACTGATTAAATATATGATGTTATTTATATTTATAAATTTACATTTTAGAAATTATAATACATTTATAATTCATTATATCTTTCCTTAAAGATAGCAGGATGCAATAAATGCAGACATGAAAAATGCCCATTTGGACCCGAATGCTGTGCTTGATTGCACAAGACGGCACTTGTTGACCTGAAAAGTGGAACCTGCATCTGCAGGAAAAACTCTAGGATGACTTTAGACAGGTCTTCATCTCCATTTCTAATCAATAAGCCAATCTGAGCTTCTATGGGATTGTGTGCTGGTCTCTGATCTAAATGAACTCCCTGCCAACTGTCCTTCAGTACAAATATTTTGGGCCTAGATTTCCATTCTTTAAAAGGAACATGAAGATTTGCACCATTCCATCCATCCTCAACACAATCCTAACATTCCAAATGTTGAGAGGAAGCAAAGATTACAAAATGCTAAACGGCTTTCCACAATGCCTTTTCCCTTATAAAGCTGTACAGTAAAAGAGTAAGAAGCTTAAGCTACCATTAAATAATAAAAAAAAACCTTGTGCAACATGCCTACCAAATTCAGAATTAACCCCAAAGAGTAAGCATGGTATATAAAAAAAAGCTTCGTTGCCTAGTAACGTCATTAAACCACCTGCAGGTCAGAAGTTCGGATCTTGTTAATGTCACTGAAAATTAGATTAAAGAAATTACTTGGGGGAAAGGGGTACTCACTTGGTGGCACTGCCATTACAGAGTTTGTGGGCAGGTTGAGAGGGAAGGCGTGGATGATTGTGCTAGAAATCATGGTGATTTCTCTCCTGTGTGGTGAAATGTGAAAGACAATTTCCATTTCTGTTCTGTGACAAACTCTTTCTTTGTCACAAAAGAAAGGTTTCAATTTAAGAGAAGACAACTGCCCCCCAAAAGAAAGGGAAGGGAAGAAAGAGAATGGAAAAATAACGCGAGCAGGGCAAGACAGTCTCTCTCTCCATGTTTCTACGAAGAAGTTTTAAAGCTCCGACATAAATGTATAAGAAAAATATAACTTGTCTTTAATAACCTCCCAAGACTCAGTGGACCGATTAAGGAGAATTATGGAGCTCTCTTATTCTCCCTGCCCTCACCTAAAGTCTGTCCTCCCCTAGTTCCACGCAGTCCCTTTTGGTATCCCACAGTGATTCAGACAAGCTGCTCTTACTATCCTCCCCTGTGTAAGCCCCATTAAGACTGAGTCAAGCTTTTTCTCATTTACGCTATGCTTTCTTGGTCTGGTTAAAAAGCCCCTGGAGATCCACCCACACATGCTAGAATAACCCTGTGAGAAGCCAAGCTGCCTACCCTAACCATTATGACAAAGAGACCCAGAAGAATGGTGTGCAATGTATTCAGTGGAGACTTGATGTTGAAGCATGGAGGTGCTGCGTTTGATGGACTGATTCATAGAAAGGAGCGAATATCCGAATGCCCCAAAGCCAGTATCAAAATCTGACTGTGCAACTATAAATATTTCTTTATGATTGCAGACTCATTTTATCACTAGGCAGGTTTTGCTTGAATTCAACAGAAAAATTCTACAAGTAGATTCTTCTTTTTTTTCAGGCTTTGCCACACAATATGGGAAGATAAACCGGAGAGGTAAGTCAGCAATATAAACTGATGTAAGGGATAAGACTGGGTTGCATAGCCTTGTCCTATTGTTGAAGAATTTCCATCTACTCATCCAGCACATATGCCAGTTTCAGTCACACCTGGCTGATCTGCAGAGTAAATCAAGCCAGGAGAAGAACAAATCATGAGATCAATGTAGTAAGCTGCATTCCCACAGTTACTCATGATCCCTTTTTTTGGCAAAAATCAATAGCAAGCTTTCACTCTCTGGATCACTGCCATTATTAAAACTAAAACACAAAGGAAATCCAAGCTAAGAATCTGTAGAGAGTAAGGAAAATGACATTAAATGGAAACATGCAGGAATCTCTACCTAGGTAAAAAGGACTGAAGTCTTTTTTAAGTCCAGAACATCCAGATATCATTTGTAAACAGCTGAAATAGATGCCTCATTCACTGAAGTATAACAAGGAGGAGTAGATGGTGTTGAAGAATCAGACTTTCAGAATTCTATTATTGCAACCAATCTCAATAAAAGTAGTTTTAGCCTTCCTGTGAAGTTGATTTCCTGGTCTGGTCAACCTAATGGAGCCCACATCGATTTTGGAAGTCTTATTGTGTTGTATCTCCACCTGCCTATACTCCAGTGATTTAGGGAAGTGTCTGCCTGATGTGATTCCAAATTTCATCTCATTGTTCTAGACTTAAAAAAAACAAATTTCACCCTTTTTTGCATAGATAATGGTTGCTGAATGTTCTGATCACGGTCACCTTCCTTATGGTCTAATGTTTAAATATATAACTAGAAAACTGGATGTACTAGAACAGAGGCAAGTAGTTTAAGGTCCACATGAAATTTTCTCTAACCACAACTGTTGGGGAAAAAATCTGTTATTTTGAGCAAATAAATAAGCTTTCAAATAAAGTTAACACATTTTTAAAGGTGGGGAATCAAATCAAATCACATGTATGTGCTTGCATCTTCTACTTCCCCCTTTAAAATAAAAAGTTTTCTCATCCTTGTGCTAGTACATAAAGAGCAGACCAGTGAATAATCCTTCTTCCATCAATAAGTTCTTACAGGCCCATCGAAATTAGTGTCTGTGAGTGCAGCTGCATTAATTTATGGCTATGAGTTAGGATGGTTATATGGCTGTATTATTATGTAGTTTTATCTCTCTTATATATTGTGTTTTAATGTATTTTGACATTATTTATTGTTGCATACTGCCTAAATATGTAGATCACACCAGGCAGTGTATAAAATTACAAATTTATGAATACAGCAGAATGGAGAATTTTGGGAAGCTATGCATAGGCCTTAGTTGGATTGCTTTCATAACTTAACTGCAGCACTTAGCCTCTCCCCCATACTGCAGAGGGGAGAAAGAAGGCATTCACTAGGACTGTGAGAGGTTTTGATTTAAGGATTTGATTCAAAGGCTGCTTGATCAAATCTCCAAATCATATTGCTTTTCCAAATCAGATTGAATCATCAAATCAAACCACTATTGAATCATTTTAATACATTGATTGACTGATTCAGATCTTCTCATGTTCCTGACACTGTTTGAATTGTCTAATGCAAAGATTTCCAACTTTGACCAAGTAAGACCTGTGGACTTCAACTCTTAAACCTCAGCCATTTAGAAACCTTAAGACTTGTGGACTTCAACTCCCAACACGGCTGGATGGGGAATTCTGGAAGATGAAGCCCACAGATCTTAAAGTTGCCAAGATTGGTGTAATACATCGAATCAAGGAGCCCCCTTGTATTGAGGATCTGAATTGGATCAGAGATTATCCTCTCTTCCTTATTGTCCATTTCAGACAATGATGTAATTTCATGGGGCATTCTGCAGACTGACAATTTCTCCTTGGTTCTCTCAAAAGTTAAGGCAGGGGAGGAGTTGGGCATTCTCAAACTTGCAAGATTCTGTCATAGCAACCTTACAATACAGGTAGTATTAGTATTTGTGGTTTTGGTTTCCTACCTGAACTATCTCAAATGGCTGACTTACCACTCCCCTGCCTTTACTTTCCAGAGAACTAGGAAAGCTCCCTTCTCAGGCCTTTCAAATTCCTCTGTCCTTTTTCCCAACCAAACCAAACCATAAGAATAAAACCAGCAAGTGTTTAAAAACCTTTAAAGCAGCCCCAAAAAAGCTGTAGATATATATTAACTGAAGCATTACATGATATCTGTCTTAACATTGAATTATTTCAAAGGAGATAAACAATTTCAGCAGGCACAGATTACAATGTCCTCATCTAAGCTAAACCCACTTTTGTTTCATTTTTCTCCTTTCCAATGCTTCCTACCTGGGCAGAGCAGGTAGCAATGACAAGGACAAGGGAGTAAATATATTGCAAGCAACAGTGAGTGGCCATTTTCTCCCCCACTTTAAAATAATTGTTGTCTGAACTGCCAGTAAACAATCCTGCCCTTGCTAGGATGGCAGTCAAGGAGAGCGGAATCCTTTGCATTGTATCTACTTCATTTTCTGGAACAAGATTGGCACTTGCCAATAAAACAGAGAAGGTGACTATTTTAAGAACCCAATCATCAAGCACCAGACATCAGAGTGGTAAAGATTTGCTCCCTGATGCTAGCCAACATGTATTTAGAGCAGCGAGAAATTTCAGATTGGAACAACGTCACAAACCTTCCCTCTGCTCAGTGACGAAGTTGCTGTTCCATTTGTTTCCGTCAACAACATCAATTTGGCAAGCCAGTTTCATCTTCACCAACTAAGCACGTCTCTGGAGCAATTTTTAGGTTTTTTCATGGGCATCCAACCAGTTTTAAAGGGAAGACTCAGAAAAGGTCCTTTTTTTCTCTCTTTTTCTTCCTCTTTTTTTTCTTTTCAATCTGAAGCAATGAAATAAATCTCCTTTGGAAGAAAAAAAAAGTATAACCGGAATCTAGAGAGGGTAATAATTTGTGGATTTCTGCATCTTTTGGAATATATTCATGGTCAAATAAGATCAGTTTAGTTTGCACAGAAGCTCACAAAAATCAAATAGAAGGACTAAAAGAGGTTTTCTGTTTCTTGATATTTCTCCTTTAGTAAACCAATGTTTTGCTCTTAAGAGGTGGGAATGGCTTTTCACTTGTGAATGTCTGTGAAGATTCTCAATCATCCAGGTCAGGGGTAGGCAACCTTGGCTCTTTTATGACTCGTGGACTTCAACTCCCAGAATTCCTGAGCCAGCCATGCTGAGAGGAAAGGGAGAGGTTTCCAAGCTGAGCCATGCTGGCTCAGGAATTCTGGGAGTTGAAGTCCACGAGTCATAAAAGAGCCAAGATTGCCTACCCCTGATCCAGGTCATGGTTGTCCCAAAGGTATTTTTTCCAAAAGGCAACTGGACTTTCTTGGGGGTTTTTTTTTCTTTGAAATGTTTTGCTTTTCATCCAAGAAGCTTCTTCAGTTCTCTCATTCAGGAAGCTTCTTCTTCAGAACTGAAGACACTTCTTGGATGAGAAGCAAAACATTTTCAAAGGGAATAATAAAAAATGTAAGGAAGTCCAGTTCCATTTTGGAAAAAGCACCTTTGGGACAACTTTTCAATTGATTAATATAACTGCATTATATTTTATACTTGCTTTCATGAGCATGCAGACCTTCTGCTGAATTCTAACATCTGGCTGAGCAACAGCTTCAGTACCCATAAGAATAAAACAGAGGTTAAAATTATATCCTCGTTGGAAGATATGGTTTCTGGGAAGGCAAATTTCTCTAGACTCCCTTGTGGCTATTGACCAGTTATTGACTAATGTATTTGTCTCCTGAAGATGCCCTACCACAAGGAACATTCATGAAGAAAAACAACCCCTAAAACATCTCAAAATGTTAATTCCATATAGATTGTTGCTAATCTATTTTTACCTGTTGGTATATTTACCTGTTGGGCTGCTTGGAGTTATGCATAAGGCAGTACGTAGGAAGCTATTAAACAGGATTAAATGGGGATATTCTTTTAAAAGCAGAGAGATGTGAATTGCAGCCACATTGTCTGTGCCTTCCCAGAAAAGTTTTCACTATATTGCAATTCCAGTGCTAATAGGTAAAGTAAAGGTAAAGTTTTCCCCGGTTCAGTCATGTCTGACTCTAGGAAGCGGTGCTGATCTGTTTCTTAGCCAAGGGAGACAGTGTTTTCCGAAGAAACTTCTGTGGTCATGTGGCTAGCACAGCTGTATGCCAAAGGGGCATGGAACACTGTTTCCTTCCCACCAAAGTGGTACCTATTTATCTACTTACATTTGCATGCTTTCCAACTGCTAGGTGACCAGAGCTGGGGGAAGGAAGGGGAGCTCACCCAATTACTTGGCACTTGGGTCAATGGATGGAAACTAATCAAGGAGAGAAGCAGCCTAGAACTAAGGAGAAACTTCCTGACTGTTAGAACAATTAACCAGTGGAACAACCTGCCTCCAGAAGCGGTGAATGCTCCAACACTGGAAGTTTTTAAGAAGAGACTGGACAGCCATCTGTCTGAAATGGTATAGGGTTTCCTGCCTGAGCAGGGGGTTGGACTAGATGACCTCCAAGGTCCCTTCCAACTTTATTATTATTATTATTATTATTATTATTATTACTACTGCTACTACTATTATGATTACTACTACTACTACTATTATTATTATTACTACTACTACTACTATTACTACTACAACTACTACTACTACTACTACTACTACTATTATTATTATTATTATTATTATTATTATTATTATTATTATTATTATTATTACTTTTGCTCACCTGGCAGTTTGAAAGCATGCAAGTCTTTAACCAATGAGTCATTGTGCCCCCTTATGTGGTAATAGAAATAATTAAATATATAACAGTCATCATATTAGCTGCAGCTCTCTTTATTTAGATTTATATCTTGCCTTTCATTCAAGAGTTTAAAATGCTTCACATAGAGCCCCAAACTGAATAAAGAGCTGCCAAGGCTGAGGGGTAGATTAGAAAGTAGGTCTCACTCCTGCTGATCCCCTGGACTACACTGGTTTTACATTGGCTTTTAATTGATTCATCACATTGAATGAAATCAAATCCAATCAAGATTTTCTCTTAGCTCCTAGTTTTTGAAGTATAACCTCCAGCACCCTGTGGAAAAACCAAATGTTGGTCCAGAAAATATTGTGTGCTCCTATTTTAAAAGTTTTTTTTTTTTAGTTTTGGCTCGATTTGGATAGAGTACAGTGTAGCATTTTTTATATATATTTTATTTAGAAACCACCTGTCTTACTTGCAGAGGGCCTCTGGGCAGTATACAAATAAAATATTAAAACATAAAAAAACCCTGTATTTCAAATTTAAAAAGAGGCAAGATAATTCAGATTCAACATTACAAGTTAATTCAAAGAGGTTTTTCAGAAAAGGATGTCAGTGAAATGCAAAATCAAGAGGAAAATAGCAAGAGGGATTCTTCTTTAGAGAAGCAAAGCCCCATTTGGCATTTTTGAGTATTTTCCCTTCTCAGCATTTCAAGGTTTTGATTTTGGAAGGTTGTTGTTGTGTTTATTTGTTTTTATCCAATGTCCACAAACAGCTGCAGTGACTCCATAATTCAGAACTATACACAAGTGATACAAACACCTGTTCTGAAGACAAGCAAAGAGCCAGCTTTTTACTCTTTCTTTGGTGTCACTGTTGCTCCTCTTTAATGATTTTTTTTCCTTTTTGTTGTCAGCTCAGCTGTATTGGGAGAGAAATCAAAGGACGAAAGGGGGAAACCATCTTCCTCTGCTTGCATTTTAATGTCTGGCTCTTTTGTCAATTAACCAAGCTTTTTGTTTAAAGGGAAAACTAATTTGTGTGCAGTGGGGTTTCCTTTGCTTCCGATGTTTGCTTGTGTTTCAAGCTTCATATATGCAGTAAGTGAACACAGGACAGGGAGAATGGGATGTGAAAGGCCATATATTTTTTTTAAAACCTGCCTGCAAATTATTATTATTTATTTTATTTTATTGGATTGCTATGATTTCTAAAAAAATGGATTTCTATGATTTCTAAATATGTGACTCTTGGGAGTAGCTGCCTTTTTAACGGCATATATCACATGAAAAGTTTTTTTTTTTTTACAATTGTGGGAACTTGCAAATAATGCATGCAGAACCTCCAGATTTTTTAATTGCAAAAAAAAAAAGACAGATGGAATGCAATAATGGGTTATAATCTTGCAATGTTAGCATGCACTAATCTTCAAGCCACGCTCATCCTTTCATTGAATTATACAGATTTCAGAATCAATAGATAATTGCTAGATGAAATGAAAAGCTTTTTCTTTAACCTTCTTTCTCCCCCCCCCCTCTTCTTTCTGAGCCCCAAATTCCAAAGCCCTAACAAACTGTTTGCTGCAATAAAAAGTTGTGAGAGAGGTTGCTGATTTACAGTTTCCAGGCCTCAACTTCTTGCCATGTGCAAAGCAAGGCTTGTTAGTACAGTAAGCCATCAGTGTCTAATGGTTTACTTTGGATCAGAAATTATAGTAAAATCAATTAGCTACTTTTACCGAGAGAAAGTTATTGACTCCTGCCTTCTTTAGGAAGAGATGCAACTCTTAATTGGTAAAGTAACAAAACCCATCTCTCTGCACTGAGGCTGTTTGGCAGTCTTCCTGTATCGTCTATGCTACTGGACAATTCATGGCAAATATAGGCTGCCTGTATTTGTAGAACAGTAACCTCAGCATTATCATATCGAGCAGGCCGTTAACCTATTTGAAGGCTGGCAGGAACTAAATTACCAGTGCACTACTAATAACCATTTGACATAATTTGCAAGAGTCAGCAAAATAAGGAGAAAACCCCATCATGCTACAAGCAATGGGAGACCAGGGGGTTGAGAGCAGATACCCCCACTCCGAAAATACACCTCAGCCCAGCAGAAAGTATACATGATGTCTCTTTAGTTCTGCACCACAAAGAGACACAAAAGCATAGCAAGCATCATTTAGTATTTACAGCCATGCACAGAGAAGTGAGACACCGGTCCAGAGGGACTCTACTAAACTAACGGCCCTTCACCTTTTGTTCCGTAATGGATGCTGATGTTTCTAATTAAAATTGGAGTCTCAGCTAAGCAAAGTAATGAGTCTTTCCCCTGCTGATGTTTGGGTCTACCTGAATCTTTGCTGATCTCTTGAAAATGAGGGCAGCTGGGTTGATAGAAAGGGAAAGGTGTATAGAAAACCTTGCTCAAAAAAATCAGAAAGGTCCAATTCACTCACATGGCCAAAAGAATCAATTATACAATACCTGCTGTTGGAGGGAATAACTTTATTGTGTTGAGATTCTGAAGTGTTAAGCCAGGAAAAGCTTGAGGATGCACATGCCCTAAATTTTACATCTTGAAATACCGGTATGCAGCAGAGAAACCTTAATATAATATTAAAGTAGTAGTGCTATAGGCAAAAGGTTATTGATGACTGTAAAAGATTCCTGTTATGTCCAATTAAAAGGTCATGAAGTAAGAAGGAAAAGAATAATGTTGGTGGATCAATAACATGATGCAATTTGCCATGTATCTCTTCAAGTAAGAACGTGGTTTTGCATGATCATAATTTAGAGTGATGTCTCAGCCTGATCAGTTATGGTTCAGTCAATAAACCATGATCATATGAATATAGTTTAGTAAAATTTGTGAGTTCAGCCAATGTTTGGTGACTATCCAGAGGTAAATATTTGGAATGCTAAGGAGCTGTGAATCAAGTTCTAATGGGAACAATAGAATATGACTAGATTTTTTTTTCAAGCAGGATACAATGATAGAAAGATAAAGCAGCTGTCTTCTGCTAGGCAAGAGTCAAGCATAAAGAAAATATATTGGATTTGTTCCTTGTTGCTTCAATGAGCAGGACTAAAATTAATGATTAGAAATGGCAAAGCAGCAATCTTTTTGCTCAGTGTTAGAAGACAACTTCTAGTAGGAACCATCTGTGTCTAAATATGAGTTTTCCTTCTTTAGATATGTTAAAACAAGGGGTTGCATCTTGGCCTCCAAATCTTTCAGGATTTCAGGAGAGAGAGGAGAGGGGAGGAGAGGAGAGGAGAGAATTTGTCTCTGATGCATAAGCTCTCAATGTGCACCACCACTGTCATATAGTTATAGCCATTAATCATAAGATCAAAGAAGACACGACATGAAGAATATATTTATATTTTGAGTGGATTAGGAATGTGAACAGGAGGGGGGAAGCCTCTGTGAAACAAATCACTTTGATTTCAACCTTAAACACCCCCAAAATAGCACACAGTAAAGGATCCAAAATCATTGATTTTTTTTTTTTTTTTTGCTGTACCACTATTTGGGGGATTACTTCTGGGCAAAATCTCAGGTATTTTATTTATCATATTTCGACACTGCAGAAATATTCAGTACTGAAGATGGGGTGAAAGGCTATTTGCTACCCATTCCTGCCCTTAATTTTTTTTAAAAAAAAATGGACACTAAACATCAGCCAACTTACTACTGGATTTCAAAAACATGATATTCAGAGTCTGGAGGGTACATGGGATATCAGAAGCAGTATTTGTCCACTTTTAGTTTAACTAGCATTTACATACTGTAAACATCAATCGGAATTTAGATAGCATAGTAGCTTGTTGAACAGAGTTGAAGTTAGTTGCCTTCTTCTTATGACTATCACTCCTTAGGGAAAAGAATGTGAAAATGAAGGACCGTCTTCTGCCTCATGAATCCCAGCGACCGGTTAGGGCGCATAGGGTTGGCCTCCTACGAGTCCCGTCTGCTAAACAATGTCGTCTAGTGGGACCCAGGGCGAGGGCCTTCTCCGTTGCTGCCCCAGTCCTCTGGAACCAGCTTCCCTCAGAGGTTCATACTGCTCCCTCCCTCCTAGCTTTCCGGAAAGTGCTGAAGACGCATCTATGCCGACAGGCTTGGGGCGTATGAGCTGTGCTCTGCCCCTGGGCCCTAGGAATGCCCCTCCATCAGCAACTGTGAGCTGATTGTGTTTGTATGTGGTGTGAGTGTGGTTAATTTTTAAAGTTTTTTATTGTATTCTTGTTGTGAACCGCCCTGGGTCTTCAGAGAAGGGTAGCATATAAGTCTGATAAATAAATAAATAAACATTTGTTGTGCTCTAAAAGTGAATCTTACAGAAACAGAAAATTCTACTGCTTCCTTCTGTATATGTTTTCTTTTTCTTTGTTTTAAATCATTGGAAAACAAAGCTACCACATAATAAATTACTAAACCAAATCAACCTTGTAGCCTGGTCTGGTATCCTGTATCTGACAGCAGCTAGAAGCAAATGTTTGAACAATAGGCATAAGAACGGGATGTTAGTAGCAAGCATTCCAATAAACAGCCTCCAGGGAAAGCTGCATTTAAGCTTTGTCAGACACTAGCAAGCTTATCCCCTCAAACGAACATGATTAAGTAGCTGACTGTCCATTACAGAATATTGAATATTTGCCCTCTGAAATAGTCTCACTTGGAGAAATCTTTTAAGGAATGGCTTAATAGGATGTCAATGGATCAGAGCAAATAGTTATATAGAGCAAGGGCACCAATGCAATTGGGAAGAGTTGACTTGAGTTCTATGAAAGACCTGGGCAACTATAGATGGACTTGCATTCCATTACATGCTACTGAAGCCTTCATTTTCTAAATAAGCTTAGATGAGTTACATTCCATCATCTATGGTTGTACGCCAATATAGGATAAGCACCCAAGTCCCTTCCTTGATGCTTTCTTTGTTCTTTCCCAATAGGGTAGCACTGAACAGATTCTACTAATTTTGCATGCAAATACAAAATTACGCAGCACCTTTTGAATTCTCCTCCAAACACCTTAAATTTCACATAATCATAATTGAATATTAAAAATGGAATAAAAATGTGAAGCACACTGATGACAAGGTTGTTGTTTGTTTTTTTTTAAAAAAACTAGCTCTCTACGGTTTCTACACTATCTCATCAACCCTATATTTCTATAACCACAAAGATTTTTTTTTAAATAACCAAATCATGAGCAGGATTTTATTTATTTATTTTTACTATTGAATCCGTTTCTAGGCTTTCCCTTTCTTCTGTCTTTCAGCTTGATCCAAACTGAAGATAATTCTGGTTTACTTTCAAATATCCCTGAAGATTTTCTTTTCATAACCCATAATATACTGGGCATTGTCCTTCCAAATCAATCAAATTTAAAAAAAAAAGAAAAAGAAAATGGAAAGAATGTGTGTTTTGTGCTCTGTACTTACAACAGAGACTTCTATGCATTGTTGATCAGAAAAAGAACGGGCAGACTGAGTCACTTACAGAAAAAAAATTGAACTAAAGAATGTTCAGCTGATCACCCAACTGTGTGTTAGAATGGGAGAAGAAATGAGGATTCAATATTCTCTAGTGAGGCATGGAGAGAAATTTTGAAAAAGACCATTGTTCTCCAAAGCATCCATGTTAACATATCAATTTTCCAAAAGATCTAAATGGCATCTGACTCAATAACAAAACACAACTATGAATTATAATAATATACTCAACTGTAACACTTGTAATATATAAGAAAGAAATACTTATTGATATATAGGGGTTGCTCGGACAGTACCTCTAGACTACATCTGGAGGGGGTTGAGAGGGAGGAGTGAAGGAGTGGGGGGAAGTAGGGTTGGAGGAGATGAGGGTGGAGAGAGAGGGAGGGAGAGAGGGGAGGAGGAGGGAAGTAGGAGATAGGGAGGAAGGAAGAGGGGATGTAGCGAAGGGGGTGCTGCCGAGCAACACCCATAGTTACTTTATGTAAGCATCTAAAAGAATGTATGTTTTGTTTTTGTGTGAGAGAAAGTTAAAAAAGAATGTTTTAAGTTGAGTTGTATTTAATTTGATTCTTTGTTTAAAATTATAAAACCAATAAAATATTTGGAAAAAAAACACACAACTATGAACTTCAACCCATCTCCATTGCAACCAAAACTATACAGCCAAATGATACCCAAAGATTTCTCCAGACTGGAAACATCTGAGCGAGTTATCAGATCTTTAATAATCTCAAAATAATAGTCTTCCTTCTTACAACATCATATACCAGGAAATTGGGGTTGCCCCAAAGAAAAGGGAGTCAAGCTATTCTCCAAAGCACCTGAAGGCAGGACAAGAAGCAACGGATGGAAACTAACCAAGGAGAGAAGCAACCTATACAATTAATTTCCATCTCTAGAGAGATAATCGTTTTTTCCTGGTTCCTATCTGTTAATGTCAGTCCGTCTCCTCTACTCTCTTATCCATTAATTCAATTTTCTCTTCCACTTGTTGCAGTATTTGTTCACTTTTCCCCATCAATTCTTTGATCTCTTTTAATTCCTCTTCTAATTTACCTAACCCTTCCTTGAAGTCTGTATGTAATGCCTGTATCATATTTTTCAGTTCCATATTATTATTATTATTATTTATTAAACTTGTATGCTGCCCTTCTCCCAAGACTCAGGGCAGCTCACAACAACAATACAAGTATAAAAAACATAATATAAAATCAGTTAAAATCATTAACTTACAGCATAAAAACCAAGCAACCTACCTCACTCACACAACACACAATCACAGTCAAAGGCCCAGGGGCAGAGTGCAGCTCACACGCCATATTAAATTTATCTTGTTGTATTGTAGAGTCCAGTGTTTTCTGCACCACCGGACAGTTAGAACAATTAACCAGTGGAACAACCTGCCTCCAGAAGCGGTGAATGCTCCAACACTGGAAGTTTTTAAGAAGAGACTGGACAGCCATTTGTCCGAAATGGTATAGGGTTTCCTGCCTGAGCAGGGGGTTGGACTAGATGACCTCCAAGGTCCCTTCCAACTTTACTACTATTATTATTAATAATAATAATAATAATAATAGTTGTTGTTGTTCTTGTTGTTGTTGAGGGACAGTGCCCACCATTGTTGATAATACATATTCCTAAACTTAGGTTACAAGACATGATCATAGTGTTTGCATAAAAATGCCCAAAGAAGTAAATGATTTGCGCCTTAGCAGGATGGCCATTTCATCCAACCTGCGAACACCATGGCTGGCTTCCCAATGCCTGCTGAGCCAACCAGTCAGCTTCTAGCTCTGTGTAGATCAGTCATGCTCTGATTCAGTAAGAAGCTTTGCTTTGTAGATGTGAATCACTCTGTGCTGAAGACCAGTCTATCCACCTCAACAACATGCCAGAGTGAGGCCAATTCACCTCAGTTAGTCTGCTCACTTTGCTAACAGGTTCCTCTACATCTGATGCACATCAAAGGAGCCTCTGGCATTGATCAAAGGGAAACTAAGCAGCCAAGCTGCTCTGGCAAACAGAAACGGGGCAATGCATCTCTTCAGGTTTTACTTTGAAGGGTGGTTTGGATCAAAACTCAATGAAGCAAAGCATCCCTTTCAAGATGTGCAGAGCCCAGATGCCCAGCCTTACAGTATTTTAGCATGTTGCATAAACCCAACCAATCTTTCTTATGTAACCATGACACTTCAGCAATTCATGAATCCCAGCAACCTGTTAGGGCACATAGGGTTGGCCTCCTACGGGTCCCGTCTGTTAGACAATGTCATCTGGCGGGGCCTAGGGCTAGGGCCTTCTCTGTTGTTGCCCCAGCCCTCTGGAACCAGCTTCCCTCAGAGGTTCGTACTGCTCCCTCCCTCCTAGCTTTCCAAAAACTGTTGAAGACACATTTATGCAGACAGGTTTGGGGCGTGTGAGCTGCACTCTGCCCCTGGGCCTTTGACTGTGATTGTGTGTTGTGTGAGTGAAATAAATTACTTAGTTTTTATACTGTAAATTAGTAATTTTAATTGATTTTATGTTATGTTTTTTATACTTGTATTGTTGTTGTGAGCCGCCCTGAGTCTTGGGAGAAGGGCGGCATATAAGTTTAATAAATAATAATAATAATTCAAACCATAGAAAGGCAAACTGGGGCTTAAAAACTGGGTGTGAACCAAATCTCTAACGACTGTTGAAAGCAATACAGACAGTCCTCGACTTGCAGCAGTTCATTTGGTGACCGTTCAAAGTTACAGCGGCACTGAAAGAAGGGACTTAGGACTGTTTTTCACACTTACAGCTGTTGCGGCATCCCAGTTGGTCACCTGATCAAAATTCAGATGCTTGGCGGTTACAGCACCCCAGGGTCACGTGATCCGTTTTTATGATCTGCAGACAAGCAAAGTCAACGGAGAAGCCAGATTCACTAAACAGCTGTGTTACTAACTTAACAACTGCAATGATTTGCTTAACAACGCCGGCAAGAGAGGTCGTAAAATGGGGCCACACTTACTGAACCAATGTCTCACTTAGCAACATAAGATTTGGGTTCAGTCTTGATCATAAGTCAAGGACCACCTGTATATAACTCTCATTACAGAAAGGGCCAGAGAGCTAGTTTGCTATTGACAATAAGGAAGTATCAAATGACAATGACAAAACCGTACTTTAAATTATTATTATTATTATTATTATTATTATTATTATTATTATTTCTTAAATTTCTATACCGCCCCTCTCCTGTAGGACTTGGGGCGGTTTACAGCCCAATTAAAACAGATAATAATAATAAATATTTAAAAATAAATTAAATTAATACATGGCTGTTACTAAAACCTGTTAAAATCCCAATTCTAAAACCCGAACAACCTTGTTTAAAAAATTTACATAGAGATTTACATAAAAAGCCCGAGGAGGTCTAGGCCAGGCCGGCTTGATTGAAGAGATGAGTCTTCAATTCTCTTCTGAAGGTGCGGAGATCATGACACGTCCAGAGTTCAGGGGGGAGCTCGTTCCACATCGTCGGTGCCCCCACAGACAGGCTCTCCCCCTGGGCGCCACCAGCCGACACTGCTTAGCCGATGGCACCCTGAGGAGGCCCTCCCTGTGGGAGCGAACTGGTCGGTGGGAGGTATTTACTGGCAGAAGGCGGTCTTGTAAATAACTGGGTCCTATGCCATGGAGCACTTTAAAGGTGGTAACCAATACCTTGAAGCACACCCGGAAAGCCACCGGCAACCAGTGCAGCTCGCGCAGGATGGGGGCCATTCGTACCCGCCAGGTGAAGCTAGAATGTGTGTTCAGAAATTCTCAACATACCTAAAAGTCCTCTAATTGTACTGCAAATCTCTCTTCAACTGGCACTATCATCACCAAGAAATCTGCAATGCCTCATTTGAATCTCAGGTATGAGGAAACACAATCTAAGTACAAGTGGCATTTATTTGACACTGTAATTTCATCAAACAGTGACTCCATTTCTTTTAGGCAGCTGGCAAATAGCTTATTCTCATTCACTGAGCACATACTGAGTAAAAACTACATTTGCACAGAAAGAATGCATATTCCAGTTATTAAGCGAAGCCACCCACAGGGAATATACAGCCTCCCATTTGCTGAAACACCTGATGGGCTTCGAGTTGGTTTTCATATACAATTCAAAGTGCTGCTAGTAATTTTTAAAGGTCTAGTAATTCAGACCTTACAGAGTTTCCTCCCTCCCTCCCCCCCCCAATGCTTATCAGCTTACATTCGGATGGAATATGTTGGAGAGATGAATATTTTGTGAGAAAATACTCTAAAAACAAAAAAAAATCAATTTTAGGGTCTTGCAATCCAGAAGAGCTTATCTGTTATTAAATTTGCAAGCTGTCACAATCTACAAGCCGATTGCACAAATCTACAAATTACTGCAGAAATGGGATTTAGGAAAAGAGTTGATGCAGAGTGGATAGAGGCTTGATCTGTCCTTTCCTGGTTATTTCTGAGAAGGCTTATGTGGTAAAGACAATTGTGTCAAACTAAATCATCTGTTCCTTTGCCCTAAACCTCTGCATGAGCAATTTCCTGTCTACCTGCAAGTGGTCCAATATTGATTTGACTCAGTATTTGGTGGAAACCAGAAAAGCAAAAAGACTAAGTGCAACTTGGGAACTAGTTGTTTTCAAGTTATTTTCTAGTTATTTTCTAGTTATTTTCAATCAAGTCCTCTTTAGCCTTTCCTTTAAGGCTTTGCTAAATGAATAAACCCTACCAACATCTCGCCTGCCTTCCCTGTGCAAACAAACCAGGTTTTGGAGCTTGATGAGATGGCCAATTGAATAAAATTTCATTTTTACAAAGTGGCACATTGTTTGCATTAAGAAAGCACCAATATTCTGCAGGGTGAATTATTGCATGAGATTATTTCATGGTATCTAGAGAGCCCCGATAGGTAAAGTGAGAATGGGAAGATTTTAACAGTTCTACATGTTGTTGGGTTATAATTTTCACTATAAAACCATAGGGTGGGAAAGGGAAATACGGACAATTGAGTCCAATCCCCTTCCTCAACATATTGGAAGGGGTATAGTTGTTTACCTCTTTGGAGAATTCTTTTCATTCTTGCTCTATGTTACTTTTCCTAACATTGAACTGGAATTTGACTTTATTCTTCTGTTGCTCTGTTCTCTGAGAATACAGGGAATAAATTCTATTCTTCTTCTGTGTAACATCCTATCATATAGTTGAAGACAGCTGTATTATATGCCTAAACATCTCTTCTCATGGCTGATCTTTTCTAGTTCCTTCAATCTCTCTATTCTTCTGATCACCCTCTCTGCTATTCTCTTCATTCAATTTTATTCTTAAAGTTTGGTGCTCAAGTGCCCAGAAATAAACAAAGTACACCAGGTGGAGGTGTAACAAGGGAGAATATGGTGTCTTCCCATTGCTTCGATCTATTCTGAAAGAGATACAGTATTGACCACTGACCAGACTGAGGGCTGTGGATAACAACCAGAGAAGAAACCCAAGCAAAGATTTAATTTTAACTGATTTGTGGTTCTTGCCTGGTGTTCATAGTGTTTGATTGTCTATGGAGATTCCCAATCATCCAGGTCATGGTTATCCCAAAGGTGCTTTTCCAAGAGGTAACTGGACTTCATTTTTCTTTGAAGAGGTTTTGCTTCTCATCCAAGAAGCTTCTTCAGCTCTAACTAGATGGTGGAGAATGAAAGAATTTATATTCCTTGCAGACAGCTGGTCATTTGCATTCCTGAAGCCAAGAAAGCTCCACACCAATTTGCACTACTCAGGTGACCCTGAGGACACAGGCAAACCAAATGGCTTCAACGACGGATTATACTTGAAGATGTAAGGGAGGAGGGAAGAACGTTTACTAAAACAGATGTTTACAAAGATTAACACCTAATGTTGTATGCTATGTTCTAGGAGGATTGTTTAGCAATAAGATCTTATGTTTAATGTTGATCACATTAATAGTGAAACAGATAGGAGAAACACCAATCAAAATAGAATGTAACAGGAGTATAGTTGAGGCTAGACGCGAGGAGGGGGGGAAAAGGCTTACTAATTCAGACGTTTTCAAAGACTAACACTTAGTATTGTATACCAGGTGTCATGATGATTGCTGCATAATATGTTTTTATGTCCAATGTTGATTGTTTTAATAAAAGAATTTTTATATAAAAAAAAAAAAAGAATGCAGATGACCAGCTGTCTGCAAGGAATTTAAATCCTTCCATTCTCCACCATTCAGTCAGAGCTGAAGAAGCTTCTTGGATGAGAAGCAAAACGTCTCCAAAGAGAAACAAGAATTGTCCAGTTGCCTCGTGAAAAAGCACCTTTGGCATAGCGTTTGATTGTTCTACTTCTTACATCATTATTCAACATTCTGGACAGGAAGGGTTCACACCATGTTCTAAAATATAACCCATTTGAATCCAGCTTGCATTTATACTTCTGTCTGTTTTCCTGCCACAAAAAGTGGATTATACCAACCATAGTTCAATTAACAGTGAGTAAATACGACGTACACCAACATACATCATATATCTTTTTTGCTTCTCTTCAAGCTCTTTCCCTCCCACTGCCTCTCTCTGCTTTTGGCTGTACCATTCAAGTGTAGTAGATTGGGTTAGGAAAGATGCTCTAAAGCTCATGGTCTTATTCCTTGGCCTTTGGCCTTACAGATGGGCCAGTTCACACCTCAGATTGTGAGGGCTCTTTGGTTTGCAAGGCCATTACATTGCAGGGCCATTTCATCTAATCTCAGAGGCGCATCTTTGGTTCTTCAGCTTAAAAGTCAATAATTTTTGAGAAAAAAAATCATTCAACCATTTCAAAATAGAAATCACCAGATAAAAGGGTTTGTCTGCTTTCCAATATTTCCCTAATGTGACATTTTTTTTTCAATAGGAGAAAATGACATGGGAATAATTGAAGGAAGGAGAGTCTAAAAATATTTTGCATGCCCTCAAAGTGGTTTCTATTTTTTCCTCACTTCCTTGTACCTTCATATGACTAGTTTATCTAACATCGGGCTCATTATTTCTGGATTCAAGACTGCTTTCTCCCCCCCCCCCAAAGAAAAAAATCTTCAGGGAAAAAGGTAGGTGTAATTGGTATTATGAGAGTCTTGCTCAGAACTTGCTTGTGTGGTGACTCTTGAATAGGCCCTGCACATTCTGAGCATGTTAAGAAGCTGAATTTCATGTAGTATTAAGGAGGTTGTAGTATACTCTGGAGGAAAAAATATGTAAATTCTGTGAAAGCAGCAGGAAATGAGGAGATTATTTCTAAATGTCCATTCAGCGCTCAGGAATAGATTCGGAAAGCCAGATGATAGTTTAACAGTGTGTCTCTGAATTTAGGTTACTTTACAAGTTACAGCCCCTGTACTTGAAGGATGTGACTTGGATGAGATCTGTAATCTCCTTGATCGTCTGCTATCCCTGGACTCATGGAGGCAACTGTGGAAAGGAGCAGATTCTAAATTGAACACATGCATAAAATCCAAAGTAAGTCTTTTCAAAGGCTTTTCACAGGTCAAGGTGGCTTCATTCTCTATGGTGACCATTAAGCACCTGCATATATAGGGATTATTCATTATCTGAATTTGCATCTAATGTTTCTAGAGAGGTGAGACACCTGAACCAGAGAAAACCCTGGAAACAGCAATGATGGACTGATTGGTCGGTGCTGCAAAAGATCACATCAGATGCATAAATAATTGACTGAATTGATTATCTCCCTTGAGTAAAATGGTGGCAAGAACTGCAGTAGGAAGTACTGAAGAGAGGTGGGGAGAGGCAAAGGATTGGAAGTGAGTAGCACAGGTAAAAATAAGTAGCCATGGGAATGTGAGTGTGTCAAGGAATTAAGGCAGCATCCTAAACAAGAAGGTTAGCCAGAGGGCAGAGAACAGTACAGAGCAGGCCGGAACAACACCTGAAAGAATAATCAAGGAGAGAAAGAATTTTGATGTGCTTGAAAAATTGAGCATGCCAGGAGTGCAGTGACTGTTTCCTACAGACCATACTATGAATTATGGATTTTCCTATGAATTAATGGAACTGGTGAAATTCCCAGAGCAAACTGAACAGCAAAGTAGCCCTCTACTATTTAGTCTCTGTGTTGAATGAATTTAATCAATCTGATGCAATAGGGAACCTGACTTGTTTGAGAGTTTTGGGATTCTATATAAAAGAAAGATCCAGAAATGAACACACAGGGATGGATGGTTGCCTGCTGGGAACTGAACCAATATTCCAGTATTTGAGGGGCTGCCACAAAGACAAGGGGATCATGTTATTCTCCAAAGCACCAGAGGGCAGGACAAGAAACAATAGTTGGAAGCAACCTAGAATTAAGGAGAAACTTCCTGACAGTGAGGACAATTAATCAGTGGAACAACTTGCCTCCAGAAATCGTGGGCACTCCATCACTGGAGGTTTTTAAGAAGAGGCTAGACAGTCACTTGTTTCAGATGGTATAGGTTCTCCTGCTTGAGCAGGGGGCTGGACTAAAAGACCTCCAAGATCCCTTCCAGCTCTATTCTATTCTAATTGGATGGATGGATGGTTGGATGGATGGAATGATTTAGATCAAATGATTTGGACCTTATGAATTGGAAATATTAACAGGCAAGTCTATCAATAATTGATCACATGACCATGGGGACACTGCAATGGTCATAAGTATGAATAGCATCATAAGCCATTTTTTTTCAGGGCTGTAGTAGCTTTGAATGGTCAGTTTTAAACCAAGGATTACCCATATCTAGTAGTTATGCAGATAAATGCTTTACTCTAGCAAGGTTCAAGCAATAATAAAGAAACTTACTGTGTTGTTCTTGGTTTTGTTAGGCCTGTCAGTTTATTTGCTTTCTTTTCTACTGTGGTTCCAATAGCTATTTTCTCTGGGCAGTTCATAAACAGCAACATACGAAGATATGATAAGCACCCAGAAAAGATTTTTTTTTTAAAACTTGTGAAACTCAATTTTATTTTGTCCAATGTCCAATGAAATGTCCAATGAAAAATAAATAATTACACAATAAAGCTCTGTGGTTCAGAATAACAATCAAGTCCATGAATTTTCATTAAATAACCAATTGCTAGAACAATTGCTCATCCAATTCCATTTTAGTTTGGTGTAACATGGGTACAGCCTTAAAATTCCCTCTTTTTACCTGGTTAGAAGATATCCGTTGCAGATAATTTTTTACAGTATAAAAGAACATTAACAATTAATATACTTGAAAAATAAAAATAAGTGGAAATGAAAAGCAGAAAAACAAAGATTTAAATGGTCTGCAGTAGCAAGCAAAGGAGGTAATAATATATGCATCCATTTTCAAAACACATAGCAGCTTTTTTTAAAAAAAAACTTGCTTCAAATGCCTGGAAGAATGAATGGTCACCAAAAAAGTAAAAGAAGGCATCAAGCAAATACTAGTAGTGAAAGGTGTTTCATAAATTGGTGATTTTTGCAACACACGCAGTCTAATGAAAATGAGCTTTCCTTCACCTTCGACATAATGATTTTTATTCATTTGCCAATTTTAATTAAAATGTATGGGATTGATGAAATCTGCAGAGATTATCTAGTAAATTCTCATCAGTTCTCAGGGGTCTTCAAACTTGGCCCTTTTATGACTTGTGGATTTCAACTCCCAGAATTCCTCAACCAGGCATGCTGACTGAGGAATTCTGGCAGTTGAAGTCCACAAGTCATAAAAGGGCCAAGTTTGAAGACCTGGACTACACAATTAAAAAATAGGGTCTATTCTGTTTTGGAAACAGGATGGCATCTGTGGGCACTCACATAAATGAACACACGCCCAGCCAGCACAACAAGGAATGGATGTACTCTGGATGTAGCCGCTGTTTGCTTTCCTTTCATGGCCAAGAAGCCTCTAAAAATGAACCATAGGAGGGCCTATTAGAAGTCGGCAGCTTTATCTGTTGTTTTTCCTTTTCAAATGTATAATTAACAAATGCTTTCACTGTTGCAATTGACCATCCTTGTGGGATATATATAGGCTGGAATATTAAAAAAGAGGGACAGGAAGAAGGAAAAAACACATTTGCCACCCTTCCAGCTACTTTCATCTAAAAGACTTCTTTTCTAATAGCAAAATTTAAACATTGCTTGCTTCTAATTAGTTTTTCTTAAATTCTTAAAACACTTAAATAAGTGTTGTACAAACTATAAGCAATATACATTTAATGAAAAAAGAATATAGAGAGAAGGAAGGAAGGAAGGAAGGAAGGAAGGAAGGAAGGAAGGAAGGAAGGAAGGAAGGAAGGAAGGAAGGAAGGAAGGAAGGAAGGAAGGAAGGTGACCCTTTTCCCCTTTACAAGTTTTACTGATCTAGTATATAAAGCTCAATTAATCAATCAATAGACATGCATAGTCTGCCATTCTTGATTTTTTTTTCATTATATCTTTTCCCCAAAGAAAAAAATTGGGAGTAGCTGGAGTTACACAATATCCCAAACCATTTATGTCATTTGTTTGAACATACCCACGGTGATTTATAGGCTATGGATTAGCACTTAATAGATCAGGCAAAGACAGACAATAATGTTCCACATGTTATAATTATTCAGCCATGATTTGTGAAAATTCAGGATAAGGTGATCACTTCCAAATGAAACACCATCCCAAAGAAAAGAGGAGAAATATCAAAAAGAGAGGAGAAAATATGCAAAAATTGTGTAGGCTCTGTGTGTGTGTTTGTGTGTGTGTGTTATTCCTACAAATCAGGAAAGCAAGGCCCTGCAGTTTTCTTGGCAATGCTGTCCACCCAGCTGGCTTTGTGCCTAAGGCAGGACTAGAACTCACAGCCTCCCAGTTCCTAGCCTGGTGCCTTTTAACTGCTGCACAAATGATCTCTTCTTCCTTACATTTGTCTAACCATGCTGAAACATTTCCCTTTAGGCTTGGAATATGAACCATATATTTTATAATAAGCACGAGGAGAATGAATAACAAACAGAGTGTGTACATCACACAAGGCAAAATTTGTGATGTAAGATAATAGTCGGCACACATCTAAATATACTTAGTGCCTAGGAACTAAGATTGCTTGGGAGGGGAAAAGAGGGCCAATCAGCTATTTTTGGAAAATCAAGAAGCATTGTTTTACTGTCTCCAAAGTCACAGCAACTAAGCATTTTAGCATCACTGAATCTCAAGACTGCATGTAGAAATTATGTCTGGGACCATTGATCAACGTATCCTCCAGGAATTTTTCTAATCCCTTTTTAAAGCTGTCTAGCTTGTAAGCTAGAAACCTTAAAAACAATTAATCAGAGACTAAGAGCTAAGAGACATGGACATGAGCAGAGTAAACAGGGCACTCCCATATAGGCATACCTAAATCTGCTTTTCCCACACACAGGACTGCATAGCAAACTTTTATTTCATCATAATGATGTTAGACTATCCACATGTCTCTCACTGAACCACCTGCCAAAAGCAGATTTCAACCCCAAATCTAAACATTTACCAGTCCACTGCTATGAACATTATACTTTGAGTTATTAAAATTCAAACTGAAAGTCGTCAAACATGCAATAAGTATTTATTATAAAAATAATAATAACTAAAATCTGTATTAATGCAAGATTCTTCACCTCATTAGATATTCTGGGTTGAAGGTGTGCTCCAAGTTTGATTATTCTGAAATGAGATTTATGGGAAGTAGCAAATAAAATCATTAAGAAAATTGCAGTCTCATTAACAATTGGGTAGGGTGGGTTTATGCAAAATACTAGACATAAATTACCCAGCTGCATTTTTTGAGTCCATTATATCATGCAAACACCAGCCTAGGTGATTCATTGTTGGTTTAATAGGTTGGACAAACCCAAGCAATTGTGTTAATTCATCCACACAATACTCACAACTGGTGTCAGACCAATCCTGAGTATGCCAGCCATGTGAACACAATCATAGTTCTACCAGACCCAGAGAGAGATTTATTTATTAAATTTATATGCTGCCCATCTCACAATCTAAGCATGTTTTTTTCATTAAAAAGATATGACTATGTCATATCTTTTGAATGTAAAACATGCTTAGATTGTGAGATGGGCAGCATATAAATTTAATAAATAAATCTCTCTCTGGGTCTGGTAGATACTACCACCTCTTCCTTCTTTCTATTCTCCATTGAGATTTTGTAAGCTACATACTGTGCAAAGTGTATCGATGGTTATTAAAACGGATGTCCATGTGCCGCCTCTATGTTGGTTGAGGCAGGCAGGATTCCCTTGAGTACCATTTGTTTGGGGGTCAAGGGAAAGGGAGGGTTTTGCCTTCTCTTTCTGCTCAAGATCCCCATGTACATTTGGTGGGCCACTGTGTGACACAGAATGCTGGACTCGATGGGCTTTGGCCTGATTCAGCATGGCTCTTCTTAGGTTCTTATGTTCTTATGTGCACGCATGCATGTATACATACATACATACCAAATAATAACAAATCCAAAGCTATTGGAACCCTGCTTGTGATTTCCTGAGAACTAGCCTGTGCAAGTCATTATTTTACAGAGGATGATTTTGTTGGGCAACTCGATTAGGTCTGCTTGGAAGGTGAGAAACTTAACAGCCTCTTCGGTTTGCTCCCCAGGGTTCTCTCCTGCCAAATGTAGGACCGGATAATAGGTGGCAAAGGCATTCATTAGGTCTTTGGTTCTACCACTTTGCTTAGCATGCTAGAAGGATTGGGCCACTTTAATCACTGTCCTTGAGGCTTGCTAAGACTGGCAGTCAGAATCTGATTCCGCTTAAAAGAGAAAATCGGCTACATCATGTTTTTTAGGCAATGAATCAAATCCTTCAATAAAGCCGAAGAAGCTGTTCAGGATCCATTTGCCTTTCTCCTGTCCTCCACGAAAGAAAGAAAGAAAGAAAGAAAGAAAGAAAGAAAGAAAGAAAGAAAGAAAGAAAGAAAGAAAGAAAGAAAGAAAGAAAGAAAGAAAGAAAGAAAGAAAGAAAGGGAAAGAGGGAGGAAGAAAGAGAGGAAGGAAGGAAGGAAGGAAGGAAGGAAGGAAGGAAGGAAGGAAGGAAGGAAGGAAGGAAGGAAGAGAGAGAGAGAGAGTGAGAGAGAGAGAGAGAGAGAGAGAGAGAGAGAAAGAAAGAAAGAAAGAAAGAAAGAAAGAAAGAAAGAAAGAAAGAAAGAAAGAAAGAAAGAAAGAAAGAAATATTTTGCTTACTTCTTTGTGTTTGTTTTTTCCCTGTTTTGTTCCATGAGCAGTTTTCACCTAATTGACTCGGTTTGACTTCTTGAGAAATTCTTTAATTGCATGCCCCTTCCGTAGGCTTCTTCTACTGATCTACCAAGGCTGTTCGCTCATGCTCGTATTATGCTCTAGTCTGACATTTCTCAAGTTGTTCTGAGGGCATGTGCAATCGCAGGGGCAAAGCGGCGCTACAAATGGCATCTTGAGTGAAGAAAATGTAGAGAGGAGACATTGAACATGTTCAGACAGTTAGCCGGGATGGAAAGAAATAAAAGTATGGAAACAAAAGGAATATGCCCTGAACACAAATATTCAGCTCCAAGGGACCACATGATCTTCTATTCTGTTAAATTACAAAGACCTTCTTTTAAAAATGACCATGAAATTAGATCATATTGCGCGAGAGCTTTTTACTGTATGTTTCAATAATATATATAGTTTATGTGCAATTAACCTCTTATGAGCATTTTTAAAGGTGAAACCTCTTTATAATGCCCCTTTCAAGGCAACTTTATACAATGGTTTATATAATAACAGCTGAGGACTAGTGTACTTTTTTACATAATTTTAATTTTTTTAACGGGTGAATGAATACATGTTATTGCTGTAATTGTATTAAGACATGGACTTCAAAGCACAGTAACTAATACAAACATTTAAAATTATTTCTAAGAATGGCTAAAATTACAAGTAACAAGCTGTGGAGTTTTTAGGAAAACTTCCTCCTAATCAACCAGTTAGTAGGACATTTTTAGCTACAAATTATAGATACTGGTAGTTTCCAGTATTTGCTTTGATGAATTAATGGTTTGAAGTAGAAAAAAAATAAAAAATGTTGGATATTTTTTTTTACTTATTTATCAAGATTCGAATGTTTAGTCCCATAATTGGAACTTTTTAATTTGCATATGGATATTCTACAATTAGAACTAGGCAATGAAATGGAGCGGTACAGTGGCCTAATGGTGAAGACACTTGCTTCCCACTCGGAAGGTTGTGAGTTCAATCCTAGGCAGCGACAGATGCTTCTCTATCAGGGCTCAAAGAGAAAATATCTGTTGCAAACTTCACATAGGTGTCAGGAAGGGCATCCAGCCAGTAAGTGCTCAGCTCCATTCAGTCACTCCTATTCCACTCCGATAAAAGGGATTGCAGGGTCATAAAAATAAACACAGCTAGGCAATGAAATGGACAAGTTTTCTGATGCTACAAAAAAAATAGTTTTTTTCATTAAAGCAGCGGTTCTCAACCTTTTTCGGGGCTCAACCCCGGCCCACACCGTGCAAAAAAAATGGCTGGCCTGCACCGCGCATGTGCGGCATGACAGGGAGCATCGCGCATGCGCGGCGCGACGGGGAGCATCGTGCATGCACGGCACGATGGCCCGCATCGCGATAGGGAAAAAAATGGCCGACCAAAAAAAAATGGCTGACCCAAAAAAAAATGGTGGGCCTGCACTACGCATGCGCGGTGCGACGGGGCGCATCACACATGCGTGGCGCAACGGCCTGCATCGCGATAGGGAAAAAAATGGCCGACCCAAAAAAATGGCGGACTGCGGTGCTTGGCGACCCCCGTGAAATGGTCGTTCAACCCCAAATGGGGTCGCGACCCACAGGTTGAGAACCGCTGCATTAAAGAATCTTGTGAACTGGTTGAATGGGTTTCAAAATAGCAAGCAGAGTTCAGTATAGAGAAGGTCTATACACCAAGGAGCAAATTCAATGAAACAGAGCTACAGTAGAAGTCAGTGTGAACACCTCGTTGAAAAAGTCCACTCAGTGTGCAGCTGCTGAAAAAACAGAATGAATTCTACTTAGGAAGTCATTTGGACATGGATTGAACACAAAATCACTGATGTAATAATGACCTTATATCAATCAATGATAAGAATACACTTGGACTTCTATATATCATTTGGATCAGTCCATCTTCAAAAAGATAATACAGATAAATCTGTGAAAGGTGCAAAAAGAGAACTATTGAAATGCCTGAGGACTACAACGCACAAGGAAAAATCGCAGAATTCGGGCTTGTTGACGTTAAAAAATAGTAATGAAAAGAAACGTGGCAAACACATGTAAAACCAAACATGGCACAGATAATGGAGAGAGAGAGAGGGAGATATGTTTTTTTTCTCCATCGTGATGTTAGAACTCAAGATTATCCATTGTATCTAAACACAGAGAGATTCAGGACAAAAAGGAATGATACTTTTTCACAGAGTGCTTAAACAGTCGAAATGGCTTCCAGCAATTGTGGGTTTCAAGAGGGGACTGGGCAGGGTCAAGGGGGATCAAGCAATAAATGATCACTAAGTTTGATTTACTGCCTTCTGAAGCATAGAGAAGCATGCCTTAAATGCAGAAGGTTAGGAAGTGATGTTAAAAGGGAGCTGTGGTCCTTCAAATATGCCTAAATTTTCGCCATTTCTGCCAAATGTATTACTTTCAAAGTCCACTCTTCAAAAGGTGGTATTTCTGGCTTCTTCCAGTATTGTCCCACCAGCAGTCTAGCTGCTGTGACCAATTTCAGAATTAAATTCGTCTCATTGGTAGTGCAATCTTTTATGATCCCTAACAAAAGATCCTGAGGTAGAAATTCAATAACCTGAGGTAGAAATTCAATACACTTTTTCAGTATTAACGCAATCAACATTAAACATAAGATCATATTAAGAAGCAATCATCATAGAACATATAATACAACATTAGGTATTAGTCTTTGTAAACGTCTGATTTGGTATAGTTGAGGATTGACGTGAGGAGTGAGGAATGTTTACCAAATCAGACGTTTACAAAGACTAATACTTAATGTTGTATTTCAGGTTCTATGATGATTGCTTCTTAATATGATCTTATGTTTAATGTTGATTGTTTTAATAAAAAATTATAAAAAAGGGAGCTGTGGTGTCCAGTTCTGACTGGTGAGTTTCCACAAAGCATGCTGGACTAGTTTGCTATGTAGCCTGATCCAGAAGAGCTCTCTGTTTGTATGGAACAAGCAGAAATTTATGATGGGGAACAATTCATTTATTTACCTAAATTTGCATTTTGGATCCAACAAGCAACCCAGAATACTATTATTCAAATGTAGTGTGAAATGTGAAGAGTCTGCACTTTTCAATACACATTGCCAATTTTAAAAAAAAATACAATATTTTAGGGAAATGTATATCCATAAATGTGTACATTCATGGAATCTATATTCAAAAATGCATTGTATTAAGGAATAAAATTTGCAAGGAATGTGTTTATTAGATAAAACCGCAAACGAAATGCACATGCTTGGAGAGAGGGGCACTAAAAACACACATATTGCAAACTAAGAAAAAAAAAGTTGCATTTCACATGCATACCAACATTAGAAACTGAAAAAAGTTCTACAGTGAGGGAACCTTGAATTTGAGAAACTGAGAAAAACTGAAATTTTATTATCAAAGTCTTAATTCTATCCACAATCTCTTTATTAACTCTGTCTGTCTATCCCAAGGGTAGGCAACCTTGGGTCTTTTATGACTTGTGGACTTCAACTGGCTCAGGAATTCTGGGACTTGAAGTCCATGAGTCATAAAAGACCCAAGGTTGCCTACCCCTGGTATCCTCTATCTTATTTATCTCTATCTCTCTAACTCTATCTCTCTAACTCTATCTATCTATCTATCTATCTATCTATCTATCTATCTATCTATCTATCTATCTATCTATCTATCTATCAAATTTATATGGCTGCTCAATTCATAGAAAATGATTCTAGATGGAGTATAACAATTAAGTCTATTTTCCCAATTGCAAAGCTGTTATGTTGTTTTTGTTTTTCTGTATCTGCCTCTTGAATATACAAAGCAGTCATTGAAGCCCAAGGGTTCTGAAGAACTTTTCATCTGACAGTTAAGAAAAACCCTGATGGTTAGTAAAAGCCTATAAATAGTCTCCAGTGCTCAGTAGACTCTCCAAGTCACACACTACCTACATAGATAAGCAATAGAAAAAAAAATGTTTCCCAATTGAATGTGAGTTGAGTTTAGCACCTGCTAGAAAGAAATAACCCAGGGTTACTTTCTAGAACAGACATTATCTCAGCTGCTGGGGAAATGATGTTGCTTGAGGGATTAATATAGCCTCCATGCATGCTTGCTTCCCATCTGCTCTACCTGTAAATAAACCAGTGATATTGCCAAGTTTTGAAATCAGGAGGTGAGAAGATTTAGGAAGTCATGCATCCCAGTTTGTTCATAATGAACTCTTTATGATGCAAGCAAAAAGTCTTTGAAATAACAGAGTAACAGAGTTGAAGGGACCTTGGAGGTCTTCTAGTCTGTTAGTCTATCTAGTTATGTTTATGTTAGTTAACTTTGGGGTACAAGTGAAGATCTCAATGATAACATTTCTAGGTTTAGTTAAGAAGTCACCAAAATGTCCATACATTTATTCACGGAGAGCCACTACTGCAGAAATGGGGGGTTGTAAAATGTAAAGGAAGGAAACCCACAGTAAAGGCTAATGGAAAGAGTGTTAGAATGGAATTTGTCATGGAGAAGTTTTGAAATTAATTGGAAACAAGCAATGGAGCAACTGTTTTGCAAGTACAATAGCCCAGCATCAACCCCAGGATTTTAAGGTAGGGCTGGAAAAAAACCACCTCTGCCCTGAAATCCATGGAAAGCATTGCTGATCAACAAACCTGAACTAAATGGTTCAATATTGTATCAGGCATGACACAGGAGATATATGAATGTCTCCTACAGCATTAAAGTTCAGAAGGACCTTGGGTTGGAAGGGGAAAGATACAGGAGGTTTACAGAAGTTGCATTTTTTCCCCAGCACAATTCCAGGAAAATGCATTGTATTTAAGGAATTGTTATCAGGTGCTATCATGACTTGTTCCAAAGTTCATTCTTGCCTTTAAAGTTGAAGGCCTACACAGCTTCTGGGAGAAAAAAAAAAACACGATTTGAAGCTTGGCCCTCCGCAGGCAAGCCTTCAATTCTGATCTGGGGCACCCCATAGCACCCCAATCAATGGCGGGTCCTTCACGATCGCCGAATTAAGAGACACATGCTGATCACATTTCTCTGGGTGAAGCAACCTTGTGACCTCTGGGTGAAGCAACATGGTGACAAAAGGCTGCCTTCCCTTTTATTCCCTGTTACAGTGGGCGGTTACACAATGCATCACATGGTTACAAACATCCAATGACAATGTTATTCTCAGTAGCCAATGACAAGGCTACACTGCAGGGCCACCCTGTGGCCAATGGATTCAAACCTTGGTACAATGTCCATCCACCTGTTGGCCCCTCCCTCATTTCCTGTTCCTGGCCATATGGCAAGTCCTTTGTCCTGAAGCACATGGCTTGTCCCTCTGATGTGGCCAATGGATTCCATCTCTTGGCTCCTCCTCCATTTCCTGTTGCTCCAAACAGCATGTTAAAGTCACATGGTACAGTCTCTTTGTTGCAAGCCCATCCAAGCCTCATGTATCACAACATATTACAACATATCAACTTTTTTTATTTTATTTTTAGCAGCTGTGGGTTATTTCCACCTATGCACCGTTCAGTTCTGTACATGATCCGGTTCTGTACATGATCCTAGGCACATAAGCTTGTCATCTGTGTCCTCAGAAGTTGCCATCATAGAAACATCTCTGTACATTCATCAGAGGCAAAAGTTGGTTCTTGGGCTCTTTTCCAGGAGATGGTTAGAAGAGGGAGGCTTACACAGGTTTTGCAGTGGGGGAAAATGCATTTGTACACAGCAACAGATTGTTACACAAAATACTAGAAACATTATGATATTGAAAACCCATTCCTTGAGCCACCCAGCATTAGGTAGTCAGGAAAATCAACAAAACAAAGCATACAGTTTCTTGTGATAAAGGATTGTTTTGTGGATGCATTGTGCCAGAAATGTTGTGTGTGTTGTCAGAAATGTAAATATACCAGACCAATTCTGGGGTGACCAATGTGCATTTTTCCTTCCACATAAGATCTAATCTTTGTCAGATGTGAGAGCATTGTCTTTTGAGATGTTGTACAAAGTTTCAAAGTTTTCACCAAAATCAAACAAGGGAACAGAATCAGCACATGTTGTTATTCTTTGTCACATTATTTAGCTTTATAATCTAGCTGCAAGGGATAGTTGTTACTAACTGATGAAACTGTGATTCACAACACAAAGTAAGGAAGGATTCAGAGTTAAAGAGAGATTGAGAGATTTCAACATATTAAGGAAAAGGTTTGTGAGGCAAGGCAAACTCATAAGGCAGACCATTAAGGGAGAAAACATGTTTGTTCTGTGCTGAAATGTTATCAGATCCAACAATTGGATGCATACAGCAACATAGCATGGTGAGAAACAAAAAAATGCAAAGCAGCAATGATTTGTCACAAAAATTAAATCATCAAAAAGAAATAAGAAAGAGACAAAATTAAAATTCATTAAGACTAGGAAATATAAAATTCAAGATAGGCAAGGAGAAATGAGAAAGACACAAAATTGGCAGAGGAATCAGAAAGGCAGAATTGGCAAAATTGGCAGAGAAAATAATAAAGAAAAGAAGCTATGGTTTATTTAAGCAAAACAACCTGGAGGGAAGGTATAAGAGAGAGAAGGTAACACAGATTCATATGTAAATTGAGAAACAACCAGGGAGGGGGTGTGTGAGAGAGGAGGGAATTCAAAGAGGAGGAAGGGGGGTGAGAGAGAGGAGGCGGGAACAGATTCAAAGAGAAGGGAATTCCAATTCAAATGTAATTTGAGTCTCCGTTTACAGCCATCCCTTGGAAACTTAAAGTCTTGGCCCCTTTATGGTCTTCAGGCGACAAACAGTCTTCAAATAAACCTCTGGAAAAGGACAAAAGAAGGGGGGGGGGAGAAAATGGCCCTGCAAGGAAGGAAGAGTTAACAAGCAAACAAGGCATTTTGAATCAATGGATATTTCAGGAAGTATTTTCCCTTTTTTTTTTATATAAGGAATCAGAAGCAACAGGCTTACAGATTTTTTAACAAGTTGAAAGGTAAGAGGCAGTAAAGACTGAATTAGCAGAAGTAAGATCAAACCAGATAAGCAGAGGCAGTTATTAACTCAGCCTGCTCTGAGTCAGAGGGAGTTTTTTGCAAGTTAAAAGGTGAGAGAGAGGACTGAATTAGCATAGGAAAGCTTTTTCTGAGTCTGAAGGGGAAACAGACTTTTAAGATTTTTTAGGAGACAGGGCAAGAGAAACAGAAAGAATCCTGATAACAATGACTATGTTCCAAGCCAATAGCTACAGGAGAAGAAAAGGAAGATAGCATTTTGAAATAGCCATGCATACAATTCTTTCACGTAAGGAGAATTTGGAAAGAAGCAGAAGCTCCCCACACAAGCCAATTTTAATCCAATCAGCAATTTTTTGTGGTCCCTTTAAGATGTAAAAGAGACAATGCCAAACAAACATTAATACTTTTTAACTCCTTACGCGAAGGCACATTTGTGAATCTTTGTTAGTTGCATAATTAAGGTTCTAACAATTAACATCAAAGCTCTCCCCCCTTTGATCCTTGGAGAATTCCACCCACATACTCACGGGGGGGGGTGTTTCTTGCTGAAGAAACGCCAGGAGGATTGTTCCTCCAGTGGGGCAAATTTAGAGTCAGATCGTAAGATTTTTGTCTCAGGGCTTGCTTTTTGAAAGCCTGAGGATTAGCCAATTTAGCTTGCTCTGTTTTTGCATAGTGTAAAGTCAAGCGTGTGACAATACAGCCTTGTCATGGGCTAGGACATCTGGCGAGGCTCTCCGCAGTTGAGCCAGATACCTATGGGCTAGGAAATCTGGCGAGGCTCAGCAATGGGGCCAGATATTAAATCTGGCGAGGAATGGGGCCAGATGCCTATTGCCATGAGGCGAGGTCTAATTTGCCCCTCCCCCAGTTAGGAGGGATAAGATTTTCTCAAAAAAGCCAATAAAAGATACAAATCTTTCTGAGTGACAGGGAAAACAGTCTAATTAAGTTTCTGAACATAATTTGGTCTCCTGACTAAGCTAAGCAAAGCTTCTGTCTCATACTTACTTAAAGATGGGGCCTTATTAGGCGAGGTAGGTAGTGAGATGTCAGAAGGGCGTGATTCCACATCACATCACGTCGGGGTCACCACTTGAAGCTTGGCCCTCCGCAGGCAAGCCTTCAATTCTGATCTGGGGCACCCCATAGCACCCCAATCAATGGCGGGTCCTTCACGATCGCCGAATTAAGAGACACATGCTGATCACATTTCTCTGGGTGAAGCAACCTTGTGACCTCTGGGTGAAGCAACATGGTGACAAAAGGCTGCCTTCCCTTTTATTCCCTGTTACAGTGGGCGGTTACACAATGCATCACATGGTTACAAACATCCAATGACAATGTTATTCTCAGTAGCCAATGACAAGGCTACACTGCAGGGCCACCCTGTGGCCAATGGATTCAAACCTTGGTACAATGTCCATCCACCTGTTGGCCCCTCCCTCATTTCCTGTTCCTGGCCATATGGCAAGTCCTTTGTCCTGAAGCACATGGCTTGTCCCTCTGATGTGGCCAATGGATTCCATCTCTTGGCTCCTCCTCCATTTCCTGTTGCTCCAAACAGCATGTTAAAGTCACATGGTACAGTCTCTTTGTTGCAAGCCCATCCAAGCCTCATGTATCACAACATATTACAACAACGATTCACAATGTGTGCTGAGCTTTTTTTTCTTTTCTTTTTTTTAAGGTCTGGAGAGCTATGCCTGTTCTTTGCACTGAGACAGAGAAAGAACGTTTCAACCATCTCTGATTATAAAGTGCATTATCAAAGACTTCCAAATCCCTTGCTATAAAGGAAACTGACCAGATGAATGCAGGGCTTCAGTAACTCCTATGTCCTCAAGACACCAACTTTTAATAAATAATATTACATTCTTCCTCTCCACTGCCAGCAGAGATTGACTGTTTTTAATGTACATTTCAATTTTCAGAGCTTTAGCTGGCCATGAGGGAAATATAAGAGTCTTAACCGCTTAGCACAATGTTGTCATTATGTCAATACAAGATCATTATAATAAAACATTCCTGTCCACTGCAAAGTCTTTTCTTTTAAGTAGTCCTGGAATAATTTGATGCATTTTTTTTAAAAAAATCTATAATTTAACTGAGTAAGAAACATGTTTATGGTTGATGCCATTATCATTATTTTAAACATGCTGTCATGATCATAGTGAGGAGAGTATTTTCAAAATGGAGTATTTTCAAAAGGTTTAAAATTTTTCATGACTCATAGCCATGCTTCCTAAAGTATCTGCCCAGGCATAGAGTAAGAAGAAAGGAATGTAGCCAATAGAGAAGGGACTATAGCTGTAGCTAGGGAATAATTGTGATAGTGAGAAATGATTGGAACACAGAGGATAGTGATGTTTTAGTGATGTTTTGAAAAAGGGGTGGGATGTTGACTAACTATAAATTTTGCTAATGCTTCTGTAGAAGTGTGACTCCTCCCTTGTAACCGTGAGGTTATCTGGTGAGAGTCCACCACGCTTTGCAAATCGTTCGTTCTTTTGTTACAATAAATAGAGTTTATTTTTCTAACTCTGAAAGTCGTCTCATTCGGATTTATTTGATACAAAAATCCTGCAAACAATAGCATTGGGGAAATGCTGTGTTTGAGTAGTGTGATAAAGGGATATATAAGCAATCATTTTATGATGAATCAATTCACTAGTCCATGACTTGCTTCATGTGAAAATCACACTGGAGTCACTTGGAAAGCTCACAAGAAAATGCTAGAACTAATAATAAATTATTTCTTTCTAGGAAAACAAGAGGCCATTAGCCAGCTGCTCTGCCCAAGCTCTTATTCATTTTATTTTCTTCCTACCCAGAGTAAGAGATTCCTGGCATACTTCTTTTAGGTGGGCTGGCCCATTAGATTCTGCCCTTGGCTTCTGTGACTTCCAGACTTGTTTTCATATTTCTCACTAATATGAAAAGTGAGAACTGACTCTGACAATCCATTGACTTAGAATTCTTAGAAACAAAGCCAAGAAACTTATGGTCCTAAGTGCAACCGAGGCTTTGAGGTTAATTTATAAAATGTTCTGCAAGTCTTCAGTTCAGAACCTTGATCTTAGCCTGCTAGCTATAAGAAGAGGGTGATCAAGAAAGATGTTAGAAGGATTTCCTGTATGAAAACAGGAAACATTCTTTGACTGAGCTATGGGCCTTTCTTTAATATTTATAGCAGTGTTTCTCAACCTTGGCAACTAGAAGATGTGTAAATCTCAACTCCCAGAATACCTCAGCCAGTGTGGTGGCTAGAGAATTCCGGGAGTTGAAGTCCTCACATCTTCAAGCTGTTATGCTTGAGAAACACTGAGTTTTATAGAGTACTATGTCATCACAATTAAGTGATAAGCACCAACTATCACTTATGGGCTGGTTTGTGCTGAAATCTTCCCCGCCTAATTTCTTCTGGAACATATAATAAGGATGTACTGTACATATATTATCTTGGAAGAGTTATGCATTCTATAGGTCAGCATAAATATAGCCAAAATGATGTTTTAAATGACAGCCTTTCATGCTTAACTTCTTTCGCTGTCTTCTATTTTTCCTTTCTTACCTATGAAGTATATTTTGCTAACAAAACAGCATCTGGATTGAAAGATGGTATATTCCTGGAAGACAGCCAAGGATGCTCTGGGCCTGTATTACAGAGGTGAGTCACAAATTAGCATCCTCTCCCCACTGCAAACTATATGAGCAGTGTTGTATACTTCGTTCGCATGCGAATGATGAAGACACATGACGATGTTGAACAACTCTTTATTCTCCTTCTAACAACACCCGAACACAAACAAAAGGAGCGCAGGCCTTTTTATATGGCTAGAAACCCGGACAATGTCAGCCAATGTGAACAGAGCGTTTTCGCACCTTGCGCATGCGCACAAGGCTGGCGCTGCTCTGTCTGGTCCCAGGCAGCTTTTGGAATGCCCGGGACCAATGCAACATCCTGAGCCTGCTTTTGCAGGCTCAGGACACAACAGGCAGTATTGACAATTTGTGGATATACCACACCCACATTCAACCTGCCTTTGGTTTACATTCTATTTTCCAAAGAAATAAAGTTCGGTGCTTTTCAATCTGAACCTGAAATTAAAAGAGGCAATGGTTAGTTTGTTAGACCCAAGAAGGAGGCATGAAGAATTAGATTAGGTTTTTACTGCTTCCTCCATGTGCAAGCTGATAGTCTTCATATTGTTGGGGTTTCACTTTTTATCACCTCTAGCCAGCATGACCAATGACAAGAATGGATAAGGAACTGGATACAGGAGATAACAAAGGTGCAAATTGAACTCAAACCTGAACTATTTCTTTTGGGTATAATAAATTTAAAGATGGAAAAACAACTGCAGTATATCATTGTACATATATTAACAGCAGCCCGCATAGTATATGCCCAGTGTTGGAAAGGTGAAAACATACCTACAAATGATACGATTATATATAAAATACTAGAATGCGCGGAAATGAACAAACTTACGCTAGGAGGCAACAGAATTTTACGAGATATAGAATAAATGTTGTGATTGGCTAGAACAGAGAAACAAAAAGATAAGAGTACTAATGTAAATAATTGTAAATAATATATATGAGATGTATAACACAGTACTGTTAAGGAAAATGTATTTTTATTTTTATTTTTGTTGTAGAGTGAAAAAGGAATAAATAATTTTTTTTAAAAAAGAAAAAGAAAAGGGGTGCCCAAAACAGCTAAAACTCACCTATTGCCTTCCCAGCATAGGAAACTGGATATGTAATTTATCCAGCTATTTGCACAGGACATTATCTCTTATTGCAGAGGTTATGTGCATCTGTTTCTTCATTTTATTTACTCTTCTAAAATTATAAGCCTATGATGAAATTTACTGTTTCCACATTTCTTAGCTCCCCAGGATGAAAGAAGAAAGGTTCAATTCCTTATATGGTTTTGGGGTTAAATCCAGATTTCATAGCCTACCAAGAACACATTCACCTTCTGAAGAACATAGATTGTCCTGTTAATAGGCCCTAACTGACCTTCTGAGACAGCTTATAAAGTTTCATCCTTTTCTGACCATTCTTTCCTTCTCATCAACTGACCTGACCTGTCTATGCTCTAACCCAAGTCATTTGATGGAACCATTTGATTTGGTTGTTGATGTTATTGTTGTTTTCAGCTACCAATGAAATTGGAAAATGTCCTTGGCTGGTTTTGTGCAATAGCTTGAAAATATTCTATTGCATTTCAGAGGTAGAATTGATGCCCTGGAGCAAGGAGAGAAGAGATCTGAAAAACTACACCTTTTAATACTTTTTTTTAATATCATGTAATAGATATATAATTTCTGTACAACTCAGACAAAATTGAGGACCATAAAACTCCACCGACTATAAACTTCATTGACTATAAATTAAGTCTGAATTTCCACACTCCCTCAAAACACAAAGCTACATGAAGTTGCTTTACTTCCTTGGATTTTGTCTTGTTCAAGCCACTCATTAGTCAGGTCCAGGTTCTAGAACATCTACATTGATGAACCTTCAAAGCCACCCCAATAAATTCTGGATCACAATAAATCAGCTAATTGGGATGTCAATCTCATACTCACAGACACAGTTCCAATTACACCATGCATAGAACAGCAATTGTTTCCTCTCTGCTTTCTCACCCTCTCCAAGAGACTCCAAGAGGACAATGTTCTGTCCTCACATTATCTCATTCTTTCCTTATTGTCAAGGATAACATGATAACTATTTCGAACATTGTCCTCAGTTGTTCTGAAATGATTAAATAAAAAATAAAAAAATCCAACTTCATATTGCTTTCAACAGAATCACCCAAAAGGATATTAAGATGTCTGAGGAAATGTGTTTTGGGTGCCAGGGTGGATGGCAAAGGAGCTTTTCCAATACAGCTTGTAAACCTGTAGACTACAAGGATAATCTGAAGCATACCAAGGACTCAAGCTTTTTGATCAGAAGATACTATAGCTTCCAGCAAAATCCTATATTCTGAGGCACACTGGGATCTTTTAGAAGGTCCATTTTCTGGGGCATCCACCTGATTTCATTGCTCAGATGTTGTTGCAAATTTCAACAATATTGCACATTTCAACAATGCAATTTATTTACAAGGGAAGTAGAAATAAAATGGGTGCCCCATTTTTATGACCTCCTAACACCGCCTCCTACTCTACCACCCAATACATTGTAAGGATGGTTCCTTCTGTGGCTTTGAAGAAAAACCCACAAAAACAAGCAAACACCCTAAAATACGTCAACCCTGATTTAAAAAAAATATTTTTTTAAAAAAAAACTCGTCTCATTGATGAATGTGATAGAAATGTGCCCAGTGCATCTTCAGAAAATGCAGAATTCAAGTGTAGCTTGCAAACACCAAAAGGTTGTATGTCTAAAAGGTAGCTGTTTTACCTTTCTTAACATTATTTTCCAGAAATACTGATGTTGATGAAAATAACCACCAAAGGACAAATTTTCCAAAGGGGAGCTAAGAGCTGTGAATTTCATTTTTTTTAAGGACATTAGTTCACCTAAAAAAAGCAGATGTTATCAGGTTTTGCCAACATGATGTTAGTGTTCCTGACCTATTACAATTTATAATGCCTTGGTAAGGCCACACTTGAAATACTGCATCCAGTTTTGGTCACCACAATGTAAAAAAGATGTTGAGACTCTAGAAAGAGTGCAGAGAAGAGCAACAAAGATGATCAGGGGACTGGAGGCTAAAGCATATAAGGAACGGCTGCTGGAATTGGGTATGTCTAATTTAATGAAGAGAAGGACGAGGGGGACAGGATATCAGCGTTCCAGTATCTCAGGGGCTGCCACAAAAAAGAGGGAGTCAAGCTATTCTCCAAAGCTCCTGAAGGCAGGACAAGAAACAATGAATGGAAACTAATCAAGGAGAGAAGCAACCTAGAACTAAGGAGAAACTTCCTGACAGTGAGAACAATTAACCAGTGGAACAACCTGCCTCCAGAAGCGGTGAATGCTCCAACACTGGTAGTTTTTAAGAAGAGACTGGACAGCCATTTGTCTGAAATAGTGGTATAGGGTTTCCTGCCTGAGATTGGACTAGATGACCTCCAAGGTCCCTTCCAACTTTATTATTATTATTATAGAAGCTCAAAAGTTGAGTCAAAGCAATAAGGGAACCATCAGCCAGTGATTATGATTAGAGCTTTTCCCCATCTCTTTCTTCCTCTTTTGTGGTTAGAGAGGCTCCCTTTCAGCTCCCACATCAGAGGATGCCTTGATCAGCCCATCACTTCATTAGGCATCACAGAGCACCTTGATCAAAACCCTTGATTGGAATGTCATCACTCAACTAGCATCAATGTAGATATTATTTTACTGGTTCCTCTCCCCAAAAATGAACGGCAGCTTGTAGCAGAAATACTGGCACAAATGCAGAAATATTCCTCAGTTTCTTGAAGACTCTGGACTGCTTATTTTCTGAAATTCTGCTCTCGTTCTACAATTCTACAGAATTCAGCCGCCCTGAATCTAGTTTTTCTTGTAAAAAAAGGAAAGGGAAAGGAAACAAAGTCGCTAGATCAGGGGTATCAAACGGGTGGCCCACGGGCCGGATGCATCACGCACAGGCCACGCCCACCCTGGCTCCATAGAGGCAAAAAAAAGGTTGTGATACGTCACAATATGTCACGTGATTCAATCGAGTTTGACACCTGTGCTCTAGATCTTATGACTTGGGAAGTCTAGCTTGAAGCGAAGAAATGTAATGCTGAGTTCATTTAAGAACCAGAGTAGGGAAGCGTGATTTCTAAAGTGACTTTCTTTGATAAGAAGGAAGAAATTATTGTCTACCTACTTCAACATAAATATCCTATATATGTTACCTTTCTAGTAACTTTCTCCGGTTACATAGAGAGCACCTATACAGTTCCCACGAGATCCTGGCTTGTCTGTACATTGTATCATATTATATTGTAATGCTATGTTCTTAATATATAACATATTATTAATGTGTTGTTATTATTAACATATATTAACATGGTAAGCCACCCAGAGGTATCCTGTGATAAGGTGGGCAGCCAATAAATTTAATAAATTATTAGATTTGAGCAGACGTTTGTGCATTTCCATCACACTCTTTTCCTGTGTTGCATCCATGCTGTGTTCTGACCCAGACTAGCTTTATTTGCCTTTCGCAAATAAAGCAATAGTAAATACTGTTGCTAATTTCTCATCAGCATAGCCTCTGATACTTATTTTGTAATTACCCTGAACCATCTTACAAAGAGGAGAAAGCTGGTGTCAAACCAGATCAAAAGAGAGAGAAAATCGTCCAGAAAACATTTTTTTTTTAAAGCGTAAACCCTAAATGGAAGATCATTTGAGGAATTTCACCCTGGTCCCTTGCAGTCAGGAAGAACAAAGATAAACCAGTTCATTACTTTCTTCTCTTCCTCATTTGTATCACTCGAGTTTTCCTTGTACACTAGCCACCAAGCCTGACTAATTCATCAGCAGTTTCTTCAGCAGGCATGTAAATCAATGTGCTGCTATGAAATACCTATAGACAGGGAATTGGGTAGCAAGTCTATTAAATCATCCATCAAAAAAAGTGGAGAGAATCTTCCCACAGTAATTGAGGATGAGAGTAAGCATTGATTTAGAGGCAGAGAAATAGATGACAACTCTGATTTTTATTTAAGCTGTCTTGGTGGCTCAGCACCAAGACCATGGAGGTCATGGATCCAACAAAGTAGGTGGCTTTGTATCCTGCCTTCCAGAGGACAATCTTCTCTTTGAAGGCATGTTCTTTCAGAAATTCCCACTCAACACATGTTCTGAAGCTGCCCAGAAAATCTAGTTGGCCAGCTACCCAGTATGGTAGTGAACTCAGAATGACCAAGAATATTGAGAAGAGCTCTTTGTTTTAAAGCATTCTCTAATTTGGTGGGACAATACTGGAAGAAACCAGAAATACCATCTATTGAAGAATGGACTTTGAAAGTCATAAATATGGCAGAAATGGCTAAAATATCTGCATATTTGAAGGATCATTCAAATGAAAAATATATGAGGGACTGGAAACATTGGATAGACTACATACAAGAGAAACACCAATCAAAGAAAATGTATCTGGCTTATAGTTAAATCTTGTTATATGGAGTGAAGAATGTTTACAAGCTTAAAATGATTGTATTAAGTTGAATAGCATTTAACTTGAATTTTTTCTTTGTTTACATGTACAAATATATATCTAATAATAAAAGAATTATAAAGAAAGAAAGAAAGAAAGATAAGAAAGAAGAAGCATGGAAGAAAGCCATAGATAGTGGCACAGGCATGCTTAACACGTGGTCCTAGTCTTCCTCACTATGGTGAGAAAAATTGCATTTCTATTTAAAATTATAGCAATTATTTCTAACCTTGCATTCACACATATAAATTAACACATCCCAAATCTATATGCAGATTCATTTCTTCTGTTGTGTGCTTTGTTGGCAATGCTCCAGGATCTATCCTTGCCAAGACAGAGAAAAATGCATGCCGTTTGTAGGAATGTCAGTCCTTAACCTTGCAACATGCAGCATGCAGAGCTGGCCAACAAATAATTTTGACATATAGTTTAAGGATGCATTGAATTAAAACATATCCTAGAAGCGTTGCTGTCTTGTACAAATGAATTAAACATAAAGTAAGTATAACATAATTGTAGGTCTGCTTCTTTTAAGATATATATAAACTGCAAATGAATCACAGGTCTAAGCACATACACAGATAATGCAAGTACCAAAGAAATATCAGCATCTTGGATTTTGGGGAAGGATTGGGGTGGGACGCAGCAAATAAATGCCCCTTGATGTTTTAACATTTCTATTACATTAAAAACAAACTACTTTCAGCCTACAGAGTCACTCGTCTCATGGAAATGGACCATAACTTCTCTGGCCTGTCTTCCAATAAATTTGTCTCCTTGCTCAACTTGCTTATCTTCTGATCTGACACCTTCTTTTAATTTGCTTCTTTAATCTGTTTTCCTACATCATCTAGCACCTTTTTAGTAACAAAAAAATTACTGTCTTAAAAATGTAAGGTAATGAATTGCCTAGACCAATGTTTCTCAACCTTGACAATTTTAAGGCATGTGGACTTCTGGGAGTTGAAGTCCACATGCCTTAAAATTGTCAAGGTTGAGAAACACTGGCCTAGACTAATGTATGACTTGGTTTTTTTATCTTTCCTACGGGATGCTCAGTCTATACTATTGCTGGGGGGAGGAAAGAGAATCTGCTTTGATGACTCTTTTTACTAACACTTAACCTGTGTAGAGCAAGTGCAGTATGGGTGTGTCTCCATCACAAGCAGGACATCAACCCACCTTCCAAAACATTGCTACTCAGGCTTTTGTCATTTGAAGCCTAGATGGTTTCCTCTTAATTTGTTCAATGGAGACAGGGAGGGTTTGGGTTGGTTTGTTTTTTTCTCGGCTTTGCAAACTAAGTTCAATCAGCTTTAAAGCTTGCTTTCTCCAATCCTAAATCCCCAGATAAATAAGACCTTTCAACCTTTTTCAAGTCTTCACCCAGCTTTGAGTGAAGGCAAGTCAATAAAACAGACCCTCCAGGCAATGAGCAGGTTCTTTTTATTTATGTATTCTTTTAAACAGGTTATTTTTAACAAGCCAATGTGTGCTCCTTTAAGAATACTCAAAGAATCCAACTTTTTTTTTCTACATTCTTTAACCTTTTCTTTCTCCTCTCTTTGACTCCTATTGACTCTCCATTCTGCCATGTAATTTAACCATTGACTTTCAGAAGGTAAAGAGCTAATTTCAAAATCTAGGTATAGTCCCTATGTTTAGGGCAAAAAGTAGTTTTAAATCCTAACCCTGAGCTTTCATCAATTCCTTAACCGGTAGTCATTTTGAAAACATGGAAGTAAGAGTGACTATGGTGCATCCACAAAGAATTTCAAGACCCAGAGTCCCTGCCCTTCAACAAGAAAAATGTGATGGTTAATACTCTTTAGAAGTGGCTCCACCATCTGTACAAATTAATTTCAACTCCCATTTACACTGTGAGCTTTAAAAAGTAGCCCAACCAAGACAACCAGCTAAAGCAGGGGTCTTCAAACTTGGCAACTTTAAGACTTGTGGACTTCAACTCCCAGAATTCCCAGAAGTCCACATGTCTTAAAGTTGCCAAGTTTGAAGGGTCCTGAGCTAAAGTGATGGATGAGTGATTCCATTCTGAAGCCTCAATCCAAAGAGAAACCAAGTAGTGAGAATTGGCACATGAGAAAAATTTTAAGAGTGATCAAAGAGCATGTTTTGACTCCACGGTAAACCTCTGACTTCCCTTCCTGGATTTGCTTTAATTGTCCGTGCCTTGGTTTTTCTGCCATGTATCCATTTACATATCCCAAAAAGGCTTCATTAGGGATTGACAAAGCCCCCAATGATCTTCTGAGATGAAACGTGTATTACAGATGGAAAATATAATTACACCACTTGAACGGTTATTATTAAAACAAGAACACAACTTATCTCGTCTCTTCTTTGTAACATTCTGAGATGTGTAATCTTGGATTCATGCAGTATGCATATATGTGTACAAGCACACACATATATACACAGATACATGCATACATATGGCCCCCCCACACACACACACACAATGATTTCCTATATAAAAAACCATGCAGAACTGCCAATTCTACAGCTGGCAATGTCCCAGTGTTTTGGGATATAGTTTCCAGAATCCTGAACAGAGTGCCAGATCATATAGAAATTATGATGAATGCAGCCAGGTTTCCTCACTATAAAACATTAGGTGCTAAGCAGGAAGGTTGTCCTTTACATCATGTCCATAACAACTAGAAAAATAAAGGTGCTTTGTAGGATGATTTGAATTCGGAAAGGCAAGACTAAAAGAAAAGATGGTTGTACGTCAGGGTTAAAATGAGATGCTCTTTGGGCTTAGTGGTTTTCTTGCAGACATTTCATTACCCAACTAGGTAACATCATCAGTGCTAGAAGGGCATGGGGTTCTAGCACAGATAATGTTACCTAGTTGGATAATGAAACAACTGCAAGAAAACCACCAAGCTCAGAGAGGACCAAGGTCTCCACAAAGATAAGACTTGTAAGAATCTGAGGCAATGGGTGACAGCAAAGATCAGCAGTTGTTTCCAGCTGGGCCACATTTTCCTTTTCTAAGTACTAAGTACAGTAAGGGAGCCATCACAAAATCTCCCCAGTCCCCTGGGAACCCCCCCCCCGTGTCTGATGACATAGTCAGTTCTTGAGGAATATTGAGAGAGATGGAGCGAATTTAACTTCAAGGGTAGAGAAGATTCTACAAAGTGGACACCATGGCAGAAAGGCCCACCTCCTGGAATCCATCAGATAAATTGCCTGTCAGACAGGACCTGTAGCAAGCTTCCTCTGCCGGTCCTGATGGGGCAGACAGATATAATTGAAGAGAGGTGGACCCTCAGATAACTTATTCCCGTGCCATGAAGGACTTTAAAGGTCAAAACCAGCACCTTGGATTGGATTCAGAAGCAAACCAGCAACCAATGCAGCTCACAGAACATGTATTCTGGGAGCACATGTAACTGTCCGGGCTCCTCTATTCTGCACCAGACATTCTTCAAGGACAGCCCTATGTAAAGCACTTACAGTAGTCCAATAAGGAAGCTTTGAATCTGACTTTTTAATTTAATAGGAACACTAAATGCACCAAGGGGTATATAGAATTTCTAGAAATGTACCCTGTGGGAAATGGTCCATAACTAATATATGACATGTGATAGCATCCTAAAAGCTGCTAAGCATACATAAAGAACTTCTATCTTTATTATTTCTACAGATAGACAGCTTCACCAACCAGGTAGAGACAAAAATGAATTTACATTAGGGGGGAAAAAAAGAAATATCAAAAGTATAAAATACAAGGTTAGAGCCTTGCATTTGCACAAGGATTATGATAAGCCTTATATGTGACTCCAGAAAGCCCTGAAAAGTTGCTAACCCCTTTTCGAGTGACAGAAGGAAGAAGTTATTGAAAACATGGACAATCATAGGGAACTGTGTCGAATTTAATTTAAATAATGTAGGGTTCACACACACACACACACACACACACACACACACACACACACACACACACATGGCTTTGCTACTTTCTGGTATATAGCACAAAGGTCAAACAAACACAGCCTTGTTATGTGCCTTGAACTTAGTAAGCGAGCAACTTATGAGATTCTTCTACTGATGTGTGAGGAGTTTTCTTAAAATCCTTTGATTGAAAATGCACGCATCCTTCCCCTTTTTTCCTTCTCTGTTTCAAACAAATCCTCACCTGTTCATCTGCAGATAGAAAATCAGTTCCATGCAGTGGGAAAGTAGCATAATGAGTTCCTGTATTGCAGTTTGTATCCGTTTTTTTTCCTTCTGATTTGCCTGCATTAGACACTTTCTGCAGTAAAACCTCAAGAAAAGATAAACTTTTATCTTTATCTTAAAAGCTAACTCAACAGGAAAAACTCTGTGTTCTAAGTTCAAAGAGTTGTCCTCTGATAGCAATCTGTATTTGAAGGGCTGTCCAGTCTGAGTCAAAGAACTGCTAACACAGAGAAAGACTAGAAATGGAAGGAAGAGATGTGAAATTGTCCTAAACCCAAGTCTTCTCCTCCCTGGACCTGTGCATCTCTTTTGAAATTTCTTTTGAAATTAGAGCCATTAATCCTAATTGTTCAATAGTACAGTTACACATCACCTAGGAAGAGAACATTAATAAAAATGAGATTGGAGTTTCGTTGTCCGAGCTTGTGGGTTGGTTTCCAAACATTTTGTTACCAGGCTAGGTACCATCATCAGCAGATGTCAGTGTTGGTTCTTCTCCTTATAAGGGCTTTGTGTGGTCAATAGGTCTTGTGATGGAGAGGTCACATCAGCTGACATGACCTGATGTGATCTCCCCATCACAAGACTTACAGACAACTTGTGCTTTTGCTGAAGCTTCACTTCTGTAGGAGACCTCAAACTTAAGGTTTCCTGTTCTGTTTTTTTTATTTAAGTCCTTCTTCTCTAGTTGATGGCCATCCTATATGTGAGGTAAAGGGATTCACTATCTCCAACCAATAAGCTCAATTGCCATACTAGATAGAGACATGGCAACTGAGATATTCTTGCATCTAACTCAGCATTTTTCAGAATACCAGTTTCATTTGTTACGTTTAAGTAAGTATGAGATTCCCTCTGGAATTTGGGAAAGGGAAACGGGAAAAAAACTATTAATGTTCATGTTGATGAACATTTCCACATTTATTATACTGGTATTAGTAGTTCTAATCCTTTACCTGTAGTTCTATCTATAATATTTTTATCCCTGACTCTGCTGCCTTTTGAAATTAATGGACCAACCACCATCTGTAGAAAGGACAGCAATGCTCCAAAAATCTGGAGGCAACAGCTGGCACATTTATTTCTTCTGCTTATAAAAACCTGACCCAACACATTCCAAACTCTGCAGAGTTACCAAGGATCTTCAATTCCAATGATGGAAGAAAAACAGAATGAAAGCTGTGATAAAATGAAAGCGTAGATCAAAGTGCAGCCAATTTCACATGCTCTGTGTTGAGTGTGTCATTCTCTCAAGACACGTCTATTTCTCAAAGCACAGAACAGAACAAAAAAACAAAAACAGAAACAAAATTGGACATGAATATGACTTTTCTCTTTCCCAACAGACATCCTGGTTTACTAGGATAGGATAGAAAAATATATAGGTCTGTCTGTCTGTCTGTCTGTCTGTCTGTCTACCTACCTACCTATCTATCTATCTATCTATCTATCTATCTATCTATCTATCATCTATTGATTGATTGATTGATCGATCGATCTATCAGTTTATCATATTTGTGTAGCCACCCATTTCATACAAAAATTGACTCAGGGTGCCATGCAACACTTAATTAAAAATAAATAAAGCCAGTCACAATTAAAAATAAAAATCACATAAAACAGGAGAGGATCGTACTTATAGTAAGGGAGCCATCACAAAATATCCCCAATCCCCTGAGACACACACACATACACACACACACAAACACACGGGTCTGATGATATAGTCAATTCTTGAGGGACTTGAGAAATATTGAGAGAAATGGAGCTAATTTAACTTCAAGGGTAGAGAAGATTCTACAAAGTGGACACCATGGCAGAAAGGCCCACCTCCTGGAATCCATCAGATAAATTTCCTGTCAGACAGGGCCTGTAGCAAGATTCCTCTGCCGGTCCTGATGGGGCAGACAGATACAACTGAAGAGAGGTGGATGGTCAGATAACTTAGTCCAGTGCCATGAAGGACTTTAAAGGTCAAAATCAGCACCTTGGATTGGACTCAGAAGCAAACCAGCAACCAATGCAGCTCACAGAACTTGTATTCTGGGAGCACAGACATTTTTCAAGGACAGCCCTATGTAAAGCACTTACAGTAGTCCAACAAGGAGATGACTAGGGCATGAGTCACTTTGAACAGAGCCCCCTGATTTAGGAATAAGTGCAAATAGAGCACAACACAAAGCTGTGTAGCGGCCCTTCTAGCCAGAACTGCCATCTGCTCTTCAAGCAGGATCATGAGAACCTCCAAACTGTGCCCAGGATCTTTCTGGGACAGCGGCACACCCCATCCAGCACCAAAGAAGGCATAATCCTAAAACCAGGTGGGGTTCCAAACCCAAATCAACTCAGTTTTGTCAGGCTTCAGCTGAAACTGGTTGTTCCTATCCAGACCCTCACCACCTCCAAGCGCTGAGAAAAGACATTTACAGCATCACTTTATTTGGCAGGGGCAGAGATATATAATGTATAACCTCACACCGTGGCAATGGAGGAGCTCACCAAAGGTTAGGTTAAATGTTAGATGTTAAATGGGGGGGATGTTAAATGGGAGGGGAGGGTTCAGAACCCTGTGGTACCCCACACTCCAGGGGCCAAGGGTGAGATCTCTCCACTCAACCACCAACAACTAGAATCAGCACCAGAGAAAGAAGGCACACCAACACAGCTCCATGTCACCCACCTCAAATCCTCCGAGAAGGTAAAGAAGGATCCCATGGTCAATAGTTTCTAAAGCCACAAAGAGGTTAGGTAGGGCAAAGGTGGATGCCCAGCCCTCATCCTACTTTCATCAGAGATCATCCACGTATGGAAGCAGAATGCATAATCATGTGCATATTGCTGCTAAGTTCTAGGAATCATGCCTGGAATTAATTCTGATTTTGGCATTTTGGATTTAGACTTTCAACAACAAATTTCCCACAATTCGATAGACCAATCTGTTTCGACCTTCACTTTGCACTTTCTTGATCACTAGTCAAAATAATAATAATAAAAAATGAATTGTTCTAACTCACTCAGTTATTTCCTTGTATAAACAAAAAAAAAATGAAGAGACGAAAAAGTGTGGTGAGTGGGAGAGAGAAGAAAGCCAGATTGCTCTGTGCACATGCGATTTGACTTCTCATTCCTACAACTTGCGTCCTAAAAGTTCTTTGAAGCTGTAAATTACAGATCTTTCCTATGAAAAGTTAATGAAGGCGTCAAAAACCAAATAAAATAGAAATGATGACATGAAAGAGCCTCCTTATGGCTTCCATAACAAGATAAACAGTTTAATATTCCACATTCCACATTAAAAGTAACAGCTGAGGAGTTCTGCAGAGACAATTCCCCATGTTCAGATGACAACCCGCTGGTAGATTTTTTTTTCCCTTCCACATTAGGAGGGAAAAAAATAAGGCAAATACTGATTTACACACATATGTCTACATCCTCAAGCAACATTTGCACTTCTTTCAAAACATTATCTGCCATCCAACTCAAGCTGCTAGGACAGACACCTTCTACGTTCATAGCATACAACCGAAGTGTTTGAAAAATACAATAGGTAAGTGCCATTTCCCCACAATAACACCCCAGATAGGCTCAGCTTCTACTGTCAGTTTAAACTTGTAATAAATAATGGTTGTTTCAGATGGCATTGTTGCATTCTTCCTTTTCATTTGGTCTCAAAAGAAAGATGAGAAAGCATCACAATTTCATTAAAGTTGAATTGTCCAGTTGTGAGAGAGAGAGAGAGAGAGAGAGAGAGACTTTAGATAAAGATGTATAGATATATACCAGCAAGTGAATATGTCCTGCAAAATTACCAATGAATTTAACTTTGTTAACACTGGGCATGAAAGCTTAAAAAAAATCCCTTTTGTCCTAAAAGTTGAATGATAGAACTTTGTAATCCGTTGTCTATAGCTGAAACTTTTCTTCTGCGTCAGTGTTATCTTCTTTATTTCACAGTTTAACTTACAACTTCTGTATACAGCTGAGTGAATATAGTGTGTGTTTCTATCAGCTCCCAGAGTAGAGATGAAACTGCTGGAAGTGATCTTGTCACTTCATTTCTACACAGATAAGGTTTTTTCTCTCTTTTTCCCCTTGAAAAAGAAAAAAAATGATGCACATTTTCTTCAGTTATTTGAGTAAATGACTCTTTGGTAGACCCCATCTTCCATCCATCCATCCATCCATCCATCCATCCATCCATCCATCCATCCATCTTAGGGCCTTGGAAGAAACTATTCAAATCTGCATATCCTGATGAGTTTTGTTTCTCAGCTCAGCACATTACAGAATAACAGAACAACAGAGTTGGAAGGGATCTTGAAGGTCTTCTAGTCCAGCCCCCTGCTCATGCAAAGGACCCGATACCATTTCAGACAAGTGACTGTCCAATCTCTTCTTAAAAATCTCCAGTGATGGAGCACCCACAACATCTGGAGACAGGTTGTTCTACTGTTTAATTGTTCTAACTGTCAGGAAATTTCTCCTTAGTTCTAGGTTGGTTCTCTCCTTGACTAGTTTCCATCCGTCGCTTCTTGTCCTGCTTCTTGTTCTGCTTCATCGTTTATTACTACTAGACATAGTACTCAGCAACTCACTGGGAGAGTACAGAAACTTTTTTTTATGGTGAACGCCTGGGATGGCCCTGCCACTTTCACTCCTAAATGCTCAGAAGCTGAGATAAAAGCAGCAAGAGGCAAACCTCACGGGCCAATATGCTAACTGCACACGGACCCTGGTAAAAATTTATATAAATCTTTTTTTTTCCATTCGGGGCAAAACTGGGTTGGATTTCCTTTATAAACACACAAAATGGTTGAAAAGATATTTTCTTTTCTGCAGTTACTTCCAGGAAGTGCTGCAAAAGGATTAAGCCCCTTTCAAGAGGCCCACTGGAATGTGTATAATTCACATTTTTGATTCGTATTATCCAGGAATCTGGTCTGCTTTTGCTTTGAAATGCAGATTGGTTGAGATCATTTAGCAATTCTAGCTTATACAAAGCATTTCAAATTATTTATTGATGTGTCAAGCTACATACAGGGTATTCAAAGATGTAAAATGGTTGAGGCTGACTCTGTGTGACACTTCGGCTGGATTTTGTACTGTGAGTGTTCATTGCATTATGGATAGGCTTTAAAAGCAGCTTCTAAATCTGCTCTCAGTAGGATCTTTAGCTCTTTTTTAAAAATAGACAGATCTTATTAGGTCCTGAAATTCATTTATGGTTATCAATTTATACATACATTCTTGACATTATAGAACAAAATGTGGACCTATTGAAACGGACCACCATTTTCACAGTTGCCATCCAATCAGGACTGTCCACTATCCGTTTTGGTCATTAGGTCACATAGTAACACTAAAAAAACTACAACATGAAACATGTTTTGTTTGTTTGTTTGTTTGGTTGCAATAGAGGACTGAATATCTTTAAATTAATGCAGGGAGAATAATCCCTGCTGCTTCACAAATGTTTCATCTGCCTTCAGTGTAGAGTTTTGCAAAATTAATATTTTTCTTCTTAATGGAGCAATTACATACAAAATTGAAAATTGTGCAAATTGGATTTTACATCAGTTCTTGAGTGCTGATGCATCCTGATTTACTTCACTAATAGGGTTCCTTCCTTCTCATTCTCGATTTTCAGTGGGTTTTCTTCTCCCCACATATCTGGGTTACAAAGATGGGAGTAGTAGGCTCAACGATTGGCAAATTGTATTAACATTGTACATGACCCTGATTTTGATGAGATTTATTTTTAATAAGTTCCTGGCCCAGTGGTTCTGCTGCAAAGCTTTCCTGATATTTTAACCATGAGAAAGACACATAGCAATAAACAAACAAGACAAACCTGAAACTAATGGTAGCATTTTTCACTGAAGTAATACATCGAAGGAAGGAAGGAAGGAAGGAAGGAAGGAAGGAAGGAAGGAAGGAAGGAAGGAAGGAAGGAAGGAAGGAAGGAAGGAAGGAAGGAAGGAAGGATCTCAATAGCTCAAAACTAATTTATATCTTTCTTTATATTATGATGATTGATTAACTTAAAGACAACAAACTGAGGGACAGAAGAAAATGCTTTTTCAGAGCATGTGAAACTTATGTGGAAACTATTTTATTTTGCTGCATTTTAATTACATAACATTCTCTCTATATCTGTCTGTCTGTCTGTCTGCCTGCCTATTTGTCTGTCTGTCTGTCTGTCTGTCTGTCTGTCTGTCTGTCTGTCTGTCTATCTATCCATCTAAAAACAATGTACAGAGATAGAGACCTAGATTGAGAGAAAATGCTGGCAAAGCATTCATGTGTAGAGTTCATCTGTTGGAAGAAATCTGTGAACAAATCCTTTGAACTTTGGTGCAAGTTTATTCCTTTCTCATAACTCATATTGAAGTCAAAATGAGATTTGCCCAAGATACAAGAAAAAAAATAACTAGATGAAATTAAATTGACATATTTTATCCTGTTTGGTTATGCACAAAGGCCAGCAACATTTTAAGAAGTTTCCTCTACTAATAAAGAGTATAGCTCCTTCCTGATGTATATAAGACAAAGCTATAATATTCTTTCTCCATCTTCTCATAAAATCCTCAGAGCTCTGCAATTACCATAACAAGGAATCCCCATTCACCAAAGATAGGCAATCGATCAACCTCATTGGCGTATCTGAGATTTGGAGAACTCTCATCCACAAATCTCCCCCCAACCATAAACAGTTCTCCAAGTCACCCCAGGGTAATTCTACTACCCTACCGTTAATTTGTTTGTTTTTCTTTTCTGAGCAAGTGAGTCTACTCTTAAACTACGGTATCTACTAAATGCATTCACGCCTCATTTTAGGTTTCAATAGCACTTCCCAGTTTAGCAGAATTTCTTCAAGAATACTAGATGTGGGCAAACCTTATGATCCTTGTTTGTTTGTTTGTTTTCTTTAAGTTTGTAGAGTGTTGAGAGGAAGCTTACATAGAAAGCTACATAAGAACCTACGGTGATAATGGCACTCTGAAAATGTTCCCAAAGTAAGAGTCCTCAACATGCCATTCAAAGATTGGGTCAGGCCCCACCAAACCAAGAAAGACATACTGTTTCTTCTAATTGGCTTCCTTTTTGTTTCTCACCTAGAGACAGAACTCTAAAGCAAGTACTTGCAGCATTAAAGATATAGTCTGAGACATTCTAAGGAGAAGCTATCTTGACCGTCTTTCTCCCAACTAAACTATTTAAACTTCGCTGTCTTTTGCTCCTCTGGAATTTAGCCCCTCCCTCCTGGGAATCCAGACTACATGCCACCACAGATTGCCATGATTCTCACCTTCACAGAAGTTATATATTACTATTCCAAATACTGTGGGGCCCCCTATTTTAAATTATATTCTTGTAAAAAAAAATCAAAATGATCAGTCAGATTAGAATTTAGCTACTATTATTATTATTATTATTATTATTATTATTATTATTATTATTATTATTATTATTATTATTATTATTATTATTATTATTTATTAAATTTCTATACCGCCCCTCTCCCGAAGGACTCGGGGCGGTTTACAGCCTTAAAATTTAAAAAACATATAAATGTACAAAATTAAAATATTTAAAAATAAATTAAACAAATTAGGCCATAAAATCTATAAAACCCAATATATACAAATCCTAAAATCCTAAAAATTACAAAAATCCTAAAAATTAGACAATCCCCCTAAAACATTTTCACCCGGTTGGAGCTGGAGCTTTTATGCCAGGCCGGGCTGTTGAAAAAGGAAAGTTTTCAGTTCCCGACGGAAGGTGCGTAAGTCCGTCATCGTACGGAGTTCGGGGGGGAGCTCGTTCCAAAATGTTGGAGCTCCCACAGAGAAGGCTCTCCCCCTGGGGGTCGCCAGTCGACATTGTCTGGCCGACGGCACCCTGAGGAGGCCCTCTCTGTGGGAGAGTACCGGACGGCGGGAGGTATTTGCTAGCAGTAAGCGGTCCTGTAAGTATCCGGGTCCGATGCCATGGAGCGCTTTAAAGGTGGTCACTAACACCTTGAACCGCACCCGGAAGACCACCGGCAACCAGTGCAGCTCGCGCAGGAGCGGTGTTACATGGGAGCGCCACGACGCTCCTGTCACTACCCGCGCGGCCGCATTCTGGGCCAGCTGAAGCCTCCGGGTGCACCTCAAGGGGAGTCCCATGTAGAGAGCATTACAATAGTCCAGCCTGGAAGTGACGAAGGCATGAGTAACTGTGCATAGCGAGTCCCGGTCTAGGAAGGGACGCAACTGGCGTACCAGGCGAACCTGATAGAACATCCTCCCGGCCACGGCCGCCAGATGGTCCTCTAAAGATAGCCGTGAATCCAGGAGGACTCCCAAATTGCGAACCCTTTCTGCAGGGGCCACTGTTTCGCCCCCAACAGACAACAAAGGAGTCAATTGACTAAACCGGGACGACGGTAGCCACAGCCACTCGGTCTTGGAAGGGTTAAGCTTGAGTCCGTTCTTCCCCATCCAGACCCGCACGGCCTCCAGGCATTGGGTCAGCACGGCAAGAGCATCGTTGGGGTGGTTCGGCGTGGAAATGTACAGCTGAGTATCATCAGCGTACAGATGGTACTCCACACCAAAACCACGGATGATCTCACCCAGCGGTTTTACATAAATGTTGAACAGTAGGGGCGAGAGGACCGACCCCTGAGGTACCCCACATACAAGGGGTCTCGGGGTCAACCTCTGACCCCCTGTCAACACAGACTGCATCCGGCCGGAGAGGAAGGAGGCGAACCACCGCAAAACAGTGCCCCCTATACCTAACCCCTCCAACCGTTGCAGCATGATACCATGATCGATGGTATCAAAAGCCGCCGAGAGGTCCAATAGCACCAGAGCAGAGGAACAACCTCTGTCCCGGGCCCGCCAGAGGTCATCCACCAACGCGACCAATGCTGTTTCCATGCTATAGCCAGGCCTGAAGCCTGACTGGTGTGGATCCAAGTATAACGATTCCTCCAGGTGTCATGGGAACTGTCTGGCAACCACGCTCTCGACAACCTTCGCAAGAAAGCGAAGGTTGGAGACAGGACGATAATTTGATAAAACAGCTGGATCCAGGGTAGGCTTCTTAAGGAGGGGCCTCACTACCGCCTCTTTCAAGGCGGTAGGGAAGACACCCTCACTTAAAGAAGCATTAATAATTACCTGGAACCAGCCTCGTACCACCTCCCGGGATGCCAGCACCAGCCAGGAGGGGCACGGGTCCAATGAACAAGTGTTCGCCCTAAGTCCCCCAAACAACCTGTCCACGTCCTCGGAAGTCACGGGGTCAAACTCAGCCCAGATAACAGTCTCAAGACCAGACTCTGTCTCTCCCACCGGACACACCCAGTTGAAATCAACGCCTTCCCGTATCTGAGCGATTTTATCATGCAGATATTTTCCGAAATCCTCAGCTCTACCCTCTAAGGGGTCTCCTCTCACCTCCTGATGAAGGAGGGAGCGGGTCACCCTAAACAAGGAGGCTGGGCGGTTATCTGATGACGCGATAAGAGCAGTGAAGTAAGAACACTTCTCTGCTCTTATCGCCGCTAGGTAGGACCTAATATGGTCTCTTACCAGTGTTCGGTCAGATTCGGCAAGGCTCGATCTCCAACTGCTCTCTAGGCGTCTTTTCCGGCGTTTCATCTCTCTCAGCCCCTCATTATACCAAGGGGCCGATCGAGACGCACGCCGAATCAGAGGCCGCAAAGGCACGACCCGGTCTAGAGCGCCGGCCGCAGCCCTATCCCAGGCTGCCGTCAGCTCCTCGACCGAGTCGTGTATCCGAACCTCAGGAATTGGCCCAAGCTCTGCCTGGAATCGCTCGGGCTCCATCAGCCGCCTGGGGCGGTACCATCTCACCGGTTCCGCCTCCCTGCGGTGGGGTGCAACGGTCAGAAAGTCCAGGCATAGGAGAGAGTGATCAGACCATGACAGGGGTTCAATGACTATATCCCCTATATTCTGACAACTCAGCCACTGTCCAGAGACAAAAACCAGGTCAAGCGTGTTCCCCCCTGTGTGTGTGGGGCCTTGAATTACCTGGGCCAGGTCCATGGCTGTCATGGAAGCCATGAACTCCCGAGCCTCACCGGACACCCCGCCCACGGACGGCAGGTTGAAGTCACCCATAACTATCAGCCTAGGGACCTCAACCACCACCGCGGCGATAATGTCCAGGAGCTTGGGCAGGGAGGTTGATACGTGGCAGGGAGCCAAGTACGTAATCAACACCGCCCTCGGGCCCCCAAGGTCCCACTTCACCAGGAGGGATTCACAGCCCGCCGTCTGAGGAACAGTGACCTCCCTCGGCCTAAAATCTTCCCTAATCACGACCGCCACTCCTCCACCCCTGCCCTGGGCTCTCGGCTGGTGGAATGCAAGGAAACCCGGTGGGCACATTTCCACCAGAAGGACACCGCCCTCTGGTCCTAACCAGGTCTCTGTTATACCCGCCAGATCTGCTCCCCCCCTCCAAAATTAAATCTTGAATGAGGGGGGCCTTATTTACCACAGACCTGGCGTTGCACAGCACCAGCCTACAGCCAGGGCCCTGTGGTTCTGGATAACCCCGAGAACCGGTTGAGCCTTGGGGGTCGGAGCACACAACCACTCGTAAACAGTGGGTGCGCACTCCCTTATTATGATACGGCCCCCTGCTCCCGCTATACCTGCCCCTCCCGCTTACGGTACTAATAGGAACTAAATTAGCCTTAATCAACCCCCCATCCGCACCCTCAGGACTCTGTCCCCTTCCGTTGCCTGGCCTGTCTTCTTGCTCACCTCCAACAATTCCTTCTCCCACCCTAGACACCCCTTCCCCACCCCTTCCCTCCCTTAAAACTTTCATTAAAAACTTGTTTAAAAACCCCCAAAGCCCCTTATTTAATACATGCCATCTCTCAGGACTCCAAAGTCCGTCCTCGAGATAGGCCCTTGGTAAAACAGAGGGCCATGATTGCGAGAGAGGGGAATCTCGCAATGCAAGAAGGGTCCTTCTTGAGTACGCAGCCAGTCAGATAAAGTGCATGGATGGGGTCTGGCTAGAGAGTCAGGCAGTCCAATCTCAACGACGTTGCTTCCCTCACCTCCAGGTCCATGCTGCTTTCTCAACACTTGCGGTTCTCTGCAGTCCTCCCAAACTACCAACTCGCATGATGGTGGGGGGAGCGCCAAACTCTTCCTTTTGCAGCGATCTCCCAACGCCAATGCCAACGCCTCTCAGCTACCTTCCCAGCCATTCACTCATGTGGTAGTAGGGAGGGAGGAAGGGGCCAAGCTGTTCCCTTTCACAGTGGCCTCCCAAAGCCAGAAGCTTCTCAGCAGTCCCTTCGCAGATCGTCCCTCGCAGATCGGCTCCTCACCTCTATCGCAGGCCGCAGGGGGTACGCTGTTAACATCACCCAACATATGCTGTTATCATCCAGATTCGTCCATTCTCGGCAGGGAGGGAGTCAGCAGACATGTCTCTGAAAGGCTAAGATATTCCGCTGCCAAAATCCCCGGGGTCCCAGATGTTTCTCGACCCCTGGGGGGGGTCTCTAGCCATTTCCCATCAGAAGCCCGGCTGCTCCTACAGGAAAGCGTCCTCCATCTTGCGCATGCTTTAACATGTCTTCCATTTGTTTGTGTATGTAATTGAGTCAGAGAATTCAAGAAAGAATGCAGTCAGGCCAAAGAGGGCATTTACTGGGTGCCAAGAAAGGAAATCTGGAAGCAATGGTGTCCACGGGCAATCTAATGCCTTTTCATGCCAAGCATTGGTGTCTCTAGCACCACCCCTTGGATTTCAGCCATGCTCTCACATCTCCAACTAATCTGTGTACAAAATAGTTTTTTGGGAAAGTAAATCTCCTGTTATCTTCTGAAGTCAGGCTATTCAAAGATGCAAGCAAAGCATTTTATGGTTCTACAGGAGAAGAGAACTAGATAGTACATTGCCTTCCAAATCCTGTACTGGGATCAGAAAGACCTACTAAGCAGAACAGCTGGGATCATCACAAGCTAAGTAGATGCCAACAAATAAAAAATGCAACAAAGAACTCCTTTTCAGATCTTCACCTTTCTTCTCAGTGGTCAATTTATTGCTCCCAAAAGGAATTTCCCAGCAATAATTTGGACATATTTCAGGAAGGAGTCTTAACTTTGAAAAATGGATTCCAGGGGATCAATTTATACTGACCCTGTTCTCCTGCAATTATGTTGGCAGTAACTAAGTATCAAGGTTTCCACCATTCTCCTGCATATCTGGTTTTTTTTAATTCATGGAAAAGACCTATCATTAAATCAAAGCCAAGTTGGAGTTGCTTACTTTTTAAAATTTGCAAAATGACTATAGTGTGTTGAGTGGGTTTATGGAGGGCAACTATTCTATATCTCACGTTTTCAAAATCTTGCCCTAATTACAGTTGTGGCAGCAGTAGCTTCTTTGACGAGCAGAAGCTTCTTTCCTACAATTTCTTGGAAGGGCCATGTTGACTTCGTGACTGCTGTATTCTCATCCTGCCACAAATCTAATTACAAAACATTCACATTCACTAAACTTCCACCAAAAATCACGGAAGAAGGAACTAGTGCAAGGTAATAATTCCTGATTCTACATTATACTAATTGGCAGAAGACAAGGTGTCATAACCTGATTGGAGAGAAAACATAACTTTAATAGAGTAAAAACTAATATGGCAAACAATTAGCCTACATTTCATGGAAAGCACCAGAGTTTCCTAAGATAGTTATTTCTTGGAGGTATCTCTGTTTATAACTTGAAAGGTCTGACAACGTATCTATGAAGGCCACTTATTGGTGTCCATAAATGGAAAAGAATATAATATTTACTGGTAACCTGCCTTGATTATTTTTTTATAAGTAGCTCAAAGTGGCGAACGTATCCAACACACCTGCATCCTCCTGTTTTCCCCACAACAACAACAGCCTTGTGAGGTGAGTTGGGCTGAGAGAGAGTGACTGCCCAAAGTAATCTGGGCTTGTCAAAAGTTTATTGAGAGAGAGGAAAGAGAAAAAGCATACAAATTGTCCTCAACTTAAGCCATAAACGGAACTAGAATTTTCTTTGCTAAGCAAGGCAGTTATTACACGAGCCGGGCCTGAATATACAGCTTTTTTTTTTCCTTGGCTGTTAACCGAATTATTGCAGCTGTTAAGCAAATCACATCATCATCAAAACAAACCCAGCTCCCCTCATTAGCTTTCCTGGTCGGAAGCCAGCTGGGAAGGTCACAAAGGATGATTACGTGGTATTTAACAAGGAAAAATGCAAGGTACTACACCTGGGTAAGAAAAATGAAAAAATCTCATATAGTATGGGAGGAATCCAGCTGAGCAGCAGTACATGTGAAAAGGACCTGGGTGTCCTAGTAGACCATCGATTGAACATGAGGCAACAGTGTGAAGCAGCTGCAAAAAAGGCAAACATGATCCTGGGGTGTATCAAGAGAAGCATAGAGTCCAGATCACGTGAAGTTATTATTCCCCTCTACTCTACCTTGGTCCGACCTCACCTGGAGTACTGTGTCCAGTTCTGGTCACCCCAGTTCAAGGAAGACACTGACAAACTGGAGCAGGTTCAAAGGAGAGCTACCAAGATGGTGAATGGTCTACAAAACATGTCCTATGAGGAACGGTTAAAGGAATTGGGAATGTTTAGTCTACAGAAAAGAAGACTGAGAGGAGACATGATAGCTGTCTACAAATACCTGAAGGGCTGTCACAGTGCAGAGGGAACAGCCCTGTTCTCACTTGCTCAAGGAAGGACTAGAAACAATGGGATGAAACTGCAGGGGAAAAGATTTAGATTAGATGTTAGAAAAAAATTTCTAACAGTGAGGGTGATCGACCAGTGGAACAGGTTGCCACAGGAGGTGGTGAGCTCCCCTTCGATGGAGGTCTTCAAGCAGAGGCTGGACGGCCATCTATCTGGGATGGTTTAGGGAATCCTGCCTCTGGCAGGGGGTTGGACTCGATGACCCGGGAGGTCCCCTCCAACTCTACGATTCTATGATTCTATGATTCTATTCCAGGATGCTGCAACTATCATAAATGTATGCTAGTTGCCACGTGCCCGAATTTCAGTCAGGTGACCATGGAGATGCTGCTGTAAGTGCGTGGGTTTCAGTGCCGTTGTAATTTCAAAGGGCTACTAAACAAATGGTTGTACCGTAAGCCAAGGACCACTTGTGAGTAGATCAGGCCAAGGAGAATGAATAGAAGCAGAAACTCTGCCTCCCTAGAGGGGTCGTTCAACCAGAATGAAATAGAAATTGTGAAGCAAAGTAAGCAAGAGAAAATATGTTGATTTGCTCAAAATTATATTTCCGGTTGAATGGCTCAGAAGAAAATACCTCTTCTCTTTCCTGTGATTTTTGAGCAATCCGTTTGCTAAGTCAGCAGTCTCAAAAAGCAGAGATGGCCATGTTTATTTTCAATTTTTGAGCTTCCTCTGAGTATGTATCTTTTCTAAAAGGGAAGGTTGGCCACGAAGTAAATAAAACAAAAACGTTACTCTAATCGTCCATTTATTTATTTTCTTTCATTTCTAATTTTATTTCCTTTTATTCATCAATGCAGGGGATAACTTGGGAGCAAGCAAGAGATTCCTGAAACTTAAAAGACAACAATAAAAAAAAAAGTTACACTCCAGGATGTTTTCTGATGTAAGAGTAAAGAGAAAATTATCACTAGGAAATGTTTGCGTGAAAAATGATGGAGTTATTGCGTTCCCAGGGAGGCTTACAACACACACCCTTCTTTTCCTTTCAAATATTATAGATCATAAAAAAAGTTTATTGCTGCAGAGATGAGCCATTTCTTATTAAGTGACCCGTGTAATATTGTTACTCCTCATGTGGTGGCATACGGCTAACTTCATGGAGATGTATTGCTTATTTGCATATGCATGTGAAACTATTAAAAAGCACATTAAAGTTGCTCCTGGGAGACAAAAGAAGACAAGAACTTGCAATAATCACAAAATGGGAATCTGTCCCATCCCAACACATTTCACTCCTAATTCCTTAGAAAACAGACCAATATTTTGATTAACACTGTCCAGAAGTATGTGCTTTGCATATCCTCAGCAATGTTCTTCCTTTCTGACAAAGACTCTTTAAGATCTTTCCACCCTGTCGAAACTTATTTTCCTCTTGGAAAAGCTTTCTCATCAGAGATAGGATGAGTGCCCAATAAGGACGGAATATCTTTGTGGTAAAATATTGTCCTGAGTTGCAGGAGGGAAGGGATCCTTCGCAAAGAGCAAAGAGACTGTGGAGATTGAAATGTCTGGTAGGCAGGAAGAGAGCAAGAATGGACCTTCCCTAGCAAGTCACAGAGTATCTATATAGTAATGGAGATGGTTGCTTTAGTCTGTTTGTAGACGAATAACAAATAATTACTCAGAAGTTATTTATTTATTTGTTTATTTAAAAAAATTCTTGTGTTGTTCTTGCTTTTGGGGGCCTGACACTTTTATATGGAAATCTCCCTGGTTTCCCACATTTATCAATCAGAGGAAGCTCCCAGAGAGATAGTCCTTCTAATGTTATTCTTTTGGAGGTTAAGGAATGTGTGGGAAGGCAGTAAATTTGCAGGTTGCTGAAGAAACTATGGTACAAGGAAAGGCAGAATATTGACATATGCCCCGTGACCATCTCATTGCTAATTAAATTATCTTTAGTCATGAGAATCTCTGAGATTCTCTTCTCATTTGTGAGAAATTTCGAAAACAGATTCTCTTTCATCAAGCTGAATGAAACTCAACTGCAGAAGAAATATTGATTGCCCCGTTGCATGAAGTTCAAACCAAATGAAGTTCAAGTCCGGAAGGAATATTGATCCCAAGCTCTTGCCAACATACAATTCTTACTCTTGTCACTTCTGCCCAGATTTGAAGCGAGACTGTGATACTACACCATTAGGTCAGGAAAGTATTTGTAAGAACATAGAAATTCTGGTTTGGAACTACCATCCGGGACAAACTCACAAGAAAGTTGAGAGGGAGATGATCCTTCCTATATACATGTATATATTAAAGGTATCCTGTCTCTTAAGGTGCCAAGAGAAGATTCTATAGTCACAATCCTAATAGATTGAATGAACTGCAATTCTGGCAAAATTTGCAAGCTGGTACTGTGGAGAGAATGCAAATGAGTTGGAGAGCGAGACCGCTGGATCATCTGGCTGAGTCACTGTCAAGAAGAGCGAAAGCAAATGGGGCTTTCTTCATTCCCCTGAACTATTTATAATTTTTGACAGTCAAGTCTCCCCCTGGGTTAATTAGTCCCAGTTCAGCTATGCTTCTTTGTTCTTATGAGCAGCCTTAAAATGTGTACCAGTGATTCTCAACCATTTCTTCACCACAGACCTCCTTTAAATACCTTTTGTGGCCCTGGACCATGGCTACAGACCCCCAAGAACTAACTCAAGATTTAAATCATAAATCATTAATCTTCAAGCCTTTGCGAACCTCCTGTAATAACTTCATGTCCACCCCCCCCCAGGGGTCCACGGACCACAGGTTGAGAATCACTGATGTATACAACTGGTGCAGGTAGTCAAATAACGTAAGTGGTCTCCCCATCTCTCCACTAAAAACCTACAGATACACAGTGATCATACCTGCAATCCTTAAGCTCCGAATCACAGGAGGGCATTTAGCTCACTGCTGTGCCCGCCTTTCATCAGCTATGTTAGGAAAAACCAAATCACCAAACACATCCCCCTCTCCTGCTCATCTTATAAAGATATGAACAGTACTCTGATTTCCCCACTCTTCACCAGGCCACAATTGAAGGGGACGACAGAGAATGAGGTGAAGTAGGAGGCGTGAACTTAAATGGACTCCAGAAGATGGTAGAGGACCGAAGGCCTGGGGGAATGTTGTCCATGGGGCTGCAATGGGTCGGACACGACTTTGCAACTAACAACAACAACTACTAGTTTCAAACTCGTAATCCATAACACTACCCAAATGTGCACAACAGTGCACAAAATTCACTGAATATTTCCTTCTAGCTAGATGTAGCTCAGCCCAAATTATTACACAGCTCTCTCCAGCCTCCAGTTATTCAATTTTACAGCTTTTGTTAACACAGCTTATTCTTTTTAGCTTTTTAGGTAGCACAGAATATTATCTCACTATATAATATTCAACACTAGAATTTTAATTGCATTTTTAATTTTAGCTAACCCTATCACATTTTACAGGTTTTGATTTTTATTGCAATCTCACGGCTTTTACCTTTCCATCTTTTAAACCTACAGTCACTGTTGCTATGGTTTTTTTTTTACATATGGACAGTGGTTGGTTTTTTTTTAATGTAATGTTTACTCATTCCATAGTCCCCAGGGTTCCACTTTGTATTGAGCAAAGACCAAAACAAGATGCCTTCCACCAGGGCCACCCTGCTTAACATCTAGATCAGTGTTTCTCAACCTCGACAATTTTAAGGCATGTGGACTTCAACTCCCAGAATTCCACAGCCAGCAAAGCTGGCTGAGGAATTCTGGGAGTTGAAGTCCACAAGTCTTAAAGTTGCCAAGGTTGAGAACCCCTGATCTAGATGAAGCCATGAAGGACAGACTTTAAGAAATGTAGGCTACAGTCAATCCTCAACTTATTACCATGATTGAGACTAAGCAAAGTGGTTGTTAAGTGATTTTAATTATTGTTATTATTGCCAGGGGCATGAAGCAAATTATGTGGTTATTAAGTGAATCCAGCTTTCCCCATTAACTTTAGCTGCTGGGAAGGTCACAAATGGTTATCACATGACCCTGGGAAGGTGTGACCATTGTAAATGCATGCCTGTTGCCAGTTGCTCAAATTTTGATCACATGACTGTGGGGATGCTTTGACAGTCATAAGTACGAGGAATTATCCTAAGTCATTTTTTTTCAAGCCCTGTTGAAACTTCAGTTTGGGGCTAAACCATAATTGAGGAAGAGACAGTTTGTTGTTGATTGCCACAATTTATCTTGGTTCCCCCATTTGGCTTCCTCCTCTATCTCCATTGAATACTTTCAATAATAATAATAATAATAATAATAATAATAATAATAATAATAATAATAATAATAATAATAATAATAATAATAAAGTTGGAAGGGACCTTGGAGGTCATCTAGTCCAACCCTCTGCTCAGGCAGGAAACCCTATATTCCAATTTAAAACCTTAGTTGGGAAGATGGCCTGATTAATCAATTCATTAAATCTAAACAGTTTGGGATTGGGTTATTGAAAGAATGGTTTTAAAATCAGCCATGGTCATGCTCTTTGTAAGCCACCTTAGACACTGACACACACACACACACACACACACAAAGGATTTTCAATTTAATTACAGTTTATACAGCAAAAATAAGGGTGGTCTTTGGCTACATCTGCACATGTAAAGTTTTACTGACTATGCTGTATTAAGAGCCTTAAAGTCCTGCTGTCAGGTGAATGGAAAAAGTAGCAATCCATCTTTTACTCTGGGGGAAAAAAAGACATTATGTTCAAAAATAGTAGGAAAGCAATTTCATGAAAGTATGGAAAATGAAAGCAATTGCAGATTTTTTTTTCTTTAAATAGAGAAAGATAACAAAGGAGGATTTTTTTTTCCAGCAAAGCAGCCTGAAGAGAAATGGATCAAATAGGTCAACATTAAGAACAGAGCAACAGCCCTGAAGGATTACATCAAAAATCCATGGTCTTCCTATCTTGGTAAGCCAGGAAGAGCTTCTGGGAAGCTCCCAGAAGCAGTAAACTAAATGCAAGATGGGAGAAAATAGGCTTTTTTTTTGTTTTGGCTGATCTCCATAACAGTGTTATCATTTGCAATGTGCTTCGTTTTCCAATTTTAAAATAATGATGTATTGCAAGGGGGGTTATTAACACAGTTGGTGTAGCTCTAGCTGGCAGCACTGCATCCAGTTTTGGTCACCGCAATGTAAAAAAGATGTTGAGACTCTAGAAAGAGTACAGAGAAGAGCAACAAAGATGATTAGGGGACTGGAGGCTAAAACTTACAAGGAACGGCTGCTGGAATTGGATATGTCTAGTTTAACGAAGAGAAGGATGAGGGGGGACATGATAGCAGGGTTCCAATATCTCAGGGGCTGCCCCAAAGGAGTCAAGCTACTCTCCAAAGCACCTGAAGGCAGGACAAGAAGCAACGGATGGAAACTAATCAAGGAGAGAAGCAACCTGGAGCTAAGGAGAAACTTCCTGACAGTTAGAACAATTAACCAGTGGAACAACCTGCCTCCAGAAGTGGTGAATACTCCAACATTGGAAGTTTTTAAGAAGAGACTGGACAGCCATTTGTCCGAAATGGTATAGGGTTTCCTGCCTGAGCAGGGGGTTGGACTAGATGACCTCCAAGGTCCTTTCCAACTTTACTATTATTATTGTTATTATTATTGTTGTTGTTGTTGTTGTTGTTATTAAGACCCTCTTATCTTTTCAGTGCCGATGCAATTCCTTAAGCTTGCATATTGTCAACTATTTTCTTTTTTCATTATATTCTTTATTTATTAATGAAGAAACAGCTCTGCAAATCACAGGGTGTTATGGTGGATGAAATAACTGCATGACAATACACCCAGCTCCTAACTCATTTCAAAATGGACAATAAAACAAAGAGCGATGTGGCTTTTCAACTACAGCTTGTTGAAGATAGTTCTGCATAGCAGATTCAATGTATTTGAAACAGTACAATAAAAAAAATAGGTTCAGCAAACTGCAACACTAGTTTCAGAAGTAACACAAGGAATTTTCACAATTAAACCAGTCAATCAGAATCAGAATAGAGCTGGAAGGGACCTTGGAGGTCTTCTAGTCCAGCCCCCTGCTCAAGCAGGAGAACCTATACCATTTCAGACAAATAGTTGTCCAGTCTCTTCTTAAAAACCTCCAGTGATGAAGCACACACAACTTCTGAAGACAAACTATTCCATTGGTTAATTATTCTTTCTGTTAGGAAGTTTTTCCTTAATTCCAGGTTGTTTTATGTTTTAAGTCAGTAGAAATCAGTAGGAAATTATAACACTGAAGGTTTGGAGAATTATACTTTCATTGCTGTTCCAGTGTCACTGTCTAATCTCCTGCATGTCTTTACAGAAGTAAATCTCATTGAGTTCAGCAGTATTTACTCCCAGGAAAGTATGCATAGGAGTGCAATGTCGACACATTTGACAACTTTACAGAAATGACAAAGCCCAGGACTGGCAAATGAAGATGGACGTTAAAAAAAAAGATAACAAGTTACAGAAGCAGAGGTTTAAAACTGAAGAAATGGATTATTATGACACAGTAAAGTTTCCGAGACACTATTAATCTACCAATAAAATACAGAAGGGAAAATGATAGAGTTAAATGAGAAATAAACACTTAAAGGCTTTAAGAAGGCTAGACCTAATTTAAATCTATGGTTAAAACATTATTAACAGGCTGTAATAATTAGCAATTACAGTAAGCCATTAAAAAGAGGATTTCAATTGCAATAACATCATTTCTGGTTTGTTTTTTTTAAATTTGGCACAGTCATTCAAGTTACCAAGATGACAGCTCTTTCCTGCTCACTTCAGTATAATCAGTACTGTACATATTTAAGAAAATTGGAGAAGTTGTTGTTCAGTCTGTATAGGCAAGAGGTGCAGGCAGTTCAGAGTACCAAACTACCTTACAGAATAAAGCAATTAACTCTTAGTAAAATCTTACCACCATATCCCAAAGGTGCTTTTTCAAAAGCTAACTGGACTTTGTTTTTCCTCGAAGATGTTTCACTTCTCATTCCAAGAAGCTTCTTCAGTTCTGACTGAAACTTTTCTTTTCAGTCAGAACTGAAGAAGCTTCATGGATGAGAAGTGAAATGTCTTCAGGAAAAAGAAAGAAAATCTAGTTGCCTTTTGATAAAGCACCTTTGGGACAACCATGAGCTGGATGCCTGAGAATCTCCATAGACACTTACCACCATATCTGTAGCTGTGTGGAGAAGTAAAATGTTTGTGTTTTGTTTTGATGAACAAACTACACACAGCCTGCCAATCTGAGAATTATTGATTAGAGCAGCAGTTCTCAACCTTTTTCAGGCTGAGACCCCGCCCTGCACCGCGTGTGCATGGCGCGACCCTGACCTGCACCATGTATGCGCGGCGTGACAGCCCAAACCGCACATGCATGGCACGATGGCCCGAACCGCACATGTGCGGCGTGTGCACGATGGCCCAAACCGCGCATGCGTGGCGCAACGGCCCGCATCGCGCATGCGTGGTGCTACCCCGTGCATGCACGGTGCTGCCCCCTGCACCGGCCGAAAAAAATGAAAAAAAATGGCGGAAAAAATGGCGGACTGCGGCGTTTGGCGACCCCCGTGAAATGGTCATTCGACCCCAAATGGGGTTGCGACCCATAGGTTGAGAACCGCTGGATTAGAGAATTATGGAACCCATAATCCAGCACATCTCAAAGGTTTCAGGTTGGACAAGATTTGTAAAAGTTCTTACTAATAACATTTCCATCTTCTTTTATGATAATTCCAAAGAACTTGATTCTTGCAATAATTTCTAGCCACCCAGAGTTGTTTTGATACAAGATGGGCACACAAAAAAACTTTAAGAAATAAAATAAATAATACAATCTTTTGTCAGGCTCCAAAAACCAAGAAAGACATGTTGTGATTCTTTCCAGCAGATTTCTTTATTGTTTCTCACCCATAGACAGAATCTTGCCAAACTAAAGCAGACTACCAGTCACATAAAGCATATTCTCTGGGAACTATTAAGGAGGAGCTGTCTTCACTCTCTTTCTCCCACACAAACTATCTGAACTCAGTTGCCTCTTGCCCCTCTGGAATGAACCCTTTCCTCCTGGGAATCCAGACTACATTCCATCATATCTTTAGAGAAATGGATAAAACATTCAGTTACCAAAATGTCAAAAGATATGAAACAGCAAATTAAATGGCATTGTGGATCAGGTGTAAATCAGTATCACCTTCTAAATTGGCTAAGGTGAGTAAGATAATCCAAAAACTAGGCTGGATATCTCAGCCATGAGGTCTGAAGTTCAAGGGCAGTGTGAAGTTAGATAAAGTAGAATAAATGATTTAGATGCTGGTAGATATTATTTTCTTCTTACACAAATCATTAAGAAAAGAGAGAAAAGATGTTCACAGTTCTTACAACTGTGAAAAGCTCTATTTTGTTCTTTGGCCATGAGAAAACTTCACTGACTCCTGGCTCCAATGTATTGTATTGTAAGGAGGAACAATTTGTCTGTAATCTGTTCTGGTATTGAGTGCAACATTTGCAGAAGTGTTAAAAAAACAGTCTGGCATTACTCAGACAAGTGCAAATCTGTCTAATGCATTTAAAAATGGGGCTGAATGGAGAACTCCATTCTTGACTCTTTCTTCATTTTGCAAAGCAACCAAAGGTCTCAAAATGAACGTGTCTTTCTCATCTACTTCCGTGCACTCTTATGAACCTGCCTCCATGCATTTTTTGACCACAGTGTGTATTGTATAGGTATAAAAAGTATAATTCAGCAATCACAAAATCCATGATATCTGAACTATGGATGCTGAAAGACCACCAGAGCTGGAAAGTTCACAACCCGTGCAACAACAGCCCAAACAGGTAGGCTACTGAGAATCTGCAGCTATACAAATGCCTATCAGACAATTTCTCCTTCCAGAATCTTCTTCAGGGTTAGAGTAAAGTGAAACCATTGGACGTCTTACAATGTACTACCTTATCTGAGCTTATTGATGAGCTAAGCTCTACATTAATGTCCTCATTTTATGCATCCCTGCCTCTACTTTCCACAGCTTCCTCAAACTTTGTTAACTCCTCCCCATTTCACAGAAGTCAGATCCTAGTCATGTGTGAAATACAGCAGCAACCTGGTCTCTCAAGACAAACCTTAGCTCCATGTCACCATCCCTCATTGTGTCAACTTCAGTATTTTTCTACATCGAACTATTGCTCCATAATCATGGAGCATGATTGTGATTTCCTATTTTTATTCAACTTCTTTTGAGTACCATAATTTTATGATGTCGCACCAGTGCAACTACCAAACAATTGAGGTACTTGGGAAGCCACTGAGTCTTTGCTTCTATATTTATTTTGCCCAATGCTATTTTCTTAAAATTCTCCTACTACTTAAGGAAAGCAAAACAGAATAACATCAAAGCTTTTGTTTACTCCAGTAAGGTTATCATTTTTTTAAAGAAAACAAAAGACAGGTTAAAAATTGTCATTTCAGAGTTTTATATCCATTTAAAACTGCAAAAATGCCTCAGGGGAGAAAAACGGAAGACTTTTCATCAACATTAACGTGAATGTGTGTAACCCTTAGTACATAAAGCTCTTGATACTATTGTTAATTTAATACAGGACAGAGTCTCCTCAAATTCTCATAGAATTGGCGTGTTTGCTTTTACATTTTACACCCACCAAGGACTCTTCTTATGCAGATATTAAATGAAAAAAATTGAAGGCTGAAAAGGAAGAACCTTTTTGCCCATAGTTCAGTAGGCAGAAATTCAGCAAGCACTTCTAGTATAGAGATAAATTAAAGTTTCTCTTCTGCCTGTGGAATAATAGTGAGTGGGACAGACATTATCCCTACATTTGGTCCATTTCACAGGGTTGTATTTTTTTATTTTTTTATTTTTTTATTAAATGTGTTTGCCACCCATCTTGCCACAAGGTGACTCTGGATGGCTAACAACTTTAAAATGAAACCATCAGTATATGTATAAATATATATAAAATCACATTAAAACTGCAATTAATACAGTCTATTATATATTGTTCATTTGAGCTATCCTTCAAATATGCCGATATTTTAGCCATTTCTGCCAAATTTATTACTTTCAAAGTCCATTCTTCTGGAATGGACTGGAAACAGTGGATAGACTACATACAAGAGAAACACCAATCAAAGAAAATGTATCTGGCTTATAGTTAAATCTTGACATAATGAGTAAGGACTGTTTACAAAATTAAATTGATTGTATTAAGCTGGAAAGCAGTTAGCTTGAACTTTCCCCTGGTTTACATATACAAAGACTACAACTTACTGTGGTAGCTCATGAGTTAAGTTGATTGATTATTAGTATGCTAGTATGATTTATGTTGATTGCTTTAATATCCCATGACTAACCCTGAAGTTGTATCTATGATTTATGAGGATTGCATTGTATGATTATGGTTATGATTATCCCTTGGTGCTCGAATGTACACTGAGAGCTCATGCACCAGAGACAAATTACTTTTGTATGTCCAGTCATATTTGGCTAATAAAGAATTCTTTTAAAAATAAAAATAAAAAAACCTGCAATTAATACAGGTTACAACTACAGATGGGGGAGAAGAAAGAAGAGAATATAGAGGAGGGAAGGTGGAAACTGCTGTTAGTCACTCAACAATCTCCCATTGCCCCATTGGAGCCCAAGCCAACTGGCAGGATGTCTTATGGATAAAATGATCTTCTACTTTGCAGTACATCCTGTAGGCTTGTTGATGGCCAATGTCAACCGATCATCAGCTAAGAAAGTGAGGACAAATAAAGGGAAATATTTCTTCACCCAGAGGGTCGTTGATTTATGGAATTCACTTCCTGAAGGGGTCGTGACAGCTGTCAGCCTTGACAGCTTCAAGGCAGGGCTAGATAGATTCATGGATGCAAAGTGTATCGGTGGTTATTAAAACGGATGTCCATGTGCCGCCTCTATGTTGGTTGAGGCAGGCAGGATTCCCTTGGGTACCATTTGTTGGGGGTCAAGGGAAAGGGAGGGTTTTGCCTTCTCTTTATGCTCAAGATCCCCATGTACAATTGGTGGGCCACTGTGTGACACAGAATGCTGGACTCGATGGGCTTTGGCCTGATTCAGCATGGCTCTTCTTATGTTCTTATGTTCTATGTTCTTATCAGGAGATAAGGAGGAGGATGGGGGTAAATAAGCTTCCCGAAGCATAAGGGAGTTGCTGGAATAAATCGTTGAAAAATGAGATGGATCAAAGTAGGGATTGTATCTCTGGATCAGAGAGAAATAAATGAAGGGTAGAACACACATTCAGGAGATTCAAATTGGGAACTCGAAAGCCAACAAATTAGACACAGAAAGCCACGGCTGTCTGGTTGTAATAAAATTAATTAAAACATTGGTACGTGGAGTTATTTCAGGTCCTCCTAGCAGTCACACAGGGCTTTTGAACCAAATGCTTCATTAACACATCAACGCTTCCCACAATGTACATTTTCAAGAGCAGAGGGGCTCTTTCCTTTGTATGCTAGAAAAGGAACTCAGGCAGCTGGGATTTTGTCTCCCCCCCAAAAAAAACTCATCTTTACTGGATGGTTGGCAGGAAGACAGCATGAAACATTTGCCAGTGTCGTGTTTACTCCCACGTAGATTTCATACACTGAAGCACACGCCACCACCCCTTGCTTCCTCTTTTCTACTTTTTTCATTTTCATTTTTGTTTAAAAAAAGTTTTTGCAGGGTCTCCATATTTTATTTTATTTTATTTAAAAAATGTCCATGCTCCCAGTTAGGCTGTATTTCTGGCAGATCCAGACATGAGGATGTATATATGAGATTAACCCAAAACAAGAAAACTTTGTCAAATCGTTTCTTGCTGTAATGTCTAGAAATGCAAAGCCCACAAGGTGAGGTCATCGCTTGTGTATGTAATTCTGATATTGCAGGTATTGTAAAATATGCAAGCTGAGTAACAAATCCAACAAATGGACGATTTCCAGAAAATAACTCAATGAGATCCAGGTCATCTCTGGTTGCAGTTAAGCTGAGCAATTCGCATCAGATTTACACTTTTCTGAAATCTCTCCCTCATTTTTTTTGCCAAACTTGTGGCCAGAAGTATTAGAAGAACTTTCATCTACATCCAAAGCTAAGACTTTGCACCATCCGGAGTTCTACACTATAGAGGTAGAGCAGGGGTCTTCAGACTTGGCTCTTTTATGTCTTGTGGACTTCAACTTCCAGAATTCCTCAGCCAGTATGCCTGGCTGAGGAATTCTGGGAGTTGAAGTCCACAAGTCATAGAAGGGCCAGGTTTGAAGAACCCTAGTCTAGGTGCTATTGCTATACTTCAACACTTCTGGAGTACATCCAGGTTAGGGAAAGCTGCAACAGACTGGCTCTCCCATGGTGGCTGAGGAATTCTGGGAGTTGAAGTCCAGAAGTCACAGAAGGGCCAGGTTTGAAGAACCCTAGTCTAGGTGCTATTGCTATACTTCAACACTTCTGGAGTACATCCAGGTTAGGGAAAGCTGCAACAGACTGGCTCCCCCATGGTGGCTGAGGAATTCTGGGAGTTGAAGTCCACAAGTCATAGAAGGGCCAGGTTTGAAGAACCCTAATGTAGAACATCTGCTTTGTAAGTAGGAATTCTTAGGGTTAGTCCTAGCATCTCAATAAAGTATTGGTGATGTCTCTTGTTGGTAACTAGCCCTAGGCACAGCTAGCCATTCAGCATTCTTCATCAAATTTACTGGCCGATAAATCAACTGACTAATGTCTCCAGGAAAAAGAGAAATTCTCCAGCCATTTATCAAGGCCACGAGAACCTCTTAGCAGTGCTAGTATTGCCACTACTGAAAGAGATCCTAGATCACCTTCTCATCTGAGCTCCTCTGCTGGGATGATGTGGAAATATAAGAAATCCGAGGGATTGGCAGGTTGCTAGAGACAGCTGCTCAGTTAAAAAATACACCCTTTAGTCACCTTGCCTAAATCCAACTCAAACAGATGTCTTCCCCTTGGAAACCAAATTCTCTTGCATCAGACTGAATAAGAACAAGTGCACAAACCATGATGATCCAAAATTAATCATAATGCTTGATTCAAGAACATTAGTCATGGTGATATTGTCATAACCATGTCATCATTTGCCCACTTGCACATCCTTGTATGCAGGACATTATATTGGTGGGGGGGGGACAGGAATTGATTGCTGGTCAATAGCCAGTAAGGCTCCCAGATCTGACCTGAAAAAAATCTGGAATACATCCAGATGGCAATAAAAATCTAGAGATGACTCTATTTCATCGCTGCCATCTAGTTGCTGTTCAGATTTATGCAGACTATGTTTTGCAAGAACTCACTTTACAAATTTAAAGCTTGCTTATTGAGCATTTTTTCCATGGGGACAAGAATTATTGCTCTAAAGATTCAACTCTGTATCTACTGACATCACATCAGTGATAGCATGACATGGGATCATAATTTCCTACTAAGCCTACTTCGCTTAATAAGAAATCTATATTTCTTAATGGCAAAAAGGTTGTCATAGATTCTGGTAGACATTACATTCTTTCTGAACAGAAAAAAAAAATCTCCAGGAGCCTAATTTTCTCTTTTTAATATGCAGGCATGCACAGACACATGTACAGGCGCACACAGTTCTTAGTGGGATTAGAGGAGACATATAGCAGTGGTCAGATGTTCAGCTAGGGCAGTTATCCAAAATTCAGCTTTGCTGTCTTGTGTCATTTGGGCTGCCAATCGACCCGCTATTCAGTCCTCCTTAGCTGCAGATTAAGTGAAAAAGGGAGCAAAAAAGTGGGGGATTTTTCAGCCACTTATCTCCAGTGTGGCTCTCCGTCTTTTTTAAAAAAAAATCTTGGCAGAAAATGCTGATTGTTTTCATTGATCTTTCTGGCTCCCAGCTTACTTTTTCTTTTCTTTTCTCTAAGTTCTTTTCATAGCCCCTTTTCCTATTCTCTCTAATGGCAGCTAATCAGAGCTTTGCATTGCTGCCAGTTGCCAATTTGTTCCCTTTTGTCAGCTCTGGGTTTCTCTCTGGGCTTTGTACCACTGGATGCAAGCCAATGATTGTTCACTAAGAGAAGGGTTTCTCCTGTCTGGCTGAGGCTTAATCTCCCACCAAGGAGATTAAGGAAGTATGTAAGCCAGTCTCTGACTCTTTGGGAACGGAAATATTTCATTGTCGGGAAAAGTTGAATGTCTTGCTGAAGCTCAGGGCCCTAAAGCTTCTGTTCTCAGCTTCAAGATGTCTAAGCAACTATTTCATTGTTTCTGTAAGTTTTCATGGTGCAATTTTTTCCATTTTGGAGTTTCTGGTCCTGCTAGGAAAATACATTCCACATCCTTCTACCAACCCATTTCCTCACTGATTCAAAGGAAGGAAGGAAGGAAGGAAGGAAGGAAGGAAGGAAGGAAGGAAGGAAGGAAGGAAGGAAGGAAGGAAGGAAGGAAGGAAGGAAGGAAGGAAGGAGGAAAAACTTCTATAGCATGGTGGTGGGAGGACTTTTGGGGGGGGCAGTAGTTGATGCATTTAAGTGCATCAGTGTAGTCCTATGGGAGTTATCTACCAAAAACCAAACGAAAAGGTAAGAAACTGGCAAAAAATATAATAAATCATGGTCACACGATTGCTGGGTGCTTTAATTGGCCATAAAGATGAGCTGGTTGCCAAGCACCCAAAAGACAATTATGAGGCCGAAGAGAGGTGTGTGTGTACATGCAACCCATCGGAACCCCCGAACCATGGTAAGTAGCTTTTGGGGGATGTTGTGTCACAACTTTGAAAGATCTCTAAGTGACCAGTCATTAAGCAATGACTATCAGTATATATGCTTCCTGGACTTCCTGGAAGGAGAAAAGGTAGAACCCTATATTTAACAATTTAACAATGACTAAAATCTGTAATGTATACATCCGGGGACATTTTTGTTAAGCACATTAGTAAAGTTCTGAAAAGTATGGATTTAGAATTGAAAGTCCCTTTCCATCTGCCTAGGGTTAAATGCGGTCCTCATATTTTCCCTCTCTACAACAACTTAAGAATCTTCTATATGATGCATGCAAAGAGACTGAAAGGTACATGTGGAAAATGTAATGTAACCTGGATATGTCACAATGTTTATTATCACATTAAAATGTATTTCCACCCACATTTCTTCCGTGATAGCCTCTTGGAGCCTTTCCAAGTGAGTTTTCCTAATCACAAGCTAAAGCCAATTAAATATCAACCACCATTGTACAAATTATATCGTACTTAATAAGAGGGTTTAGTAAACGAGATGCGCGCAAATAGCAGTGTTTTACATCAAACATCAACTCTCCCTTTTTAAAGCCATAATATTTGACTTCCATGATTTCATTAACAAATTGCCAGCCAACAATAATGTGAACATTCTGAGGGGTTGCATATCAAACAAGGGTCAGTAGACATGTTTACTTTTGTTGTGATCATACCTCATAGATAAGATGATCTATTACAGTGATAGTGAACCTTTTAGAGCCCGAGTACCCCAAAACTGGCCCTGCCCCCTCTCCACCCCTGCCCCGCTCCCACTCTGCCCCCCATCCCCTGCCCCGCCTACCCACAGGACCACTCACTGCCTCCAGGGCCCGCTGCAGATTGCCCAGGCAGCCCAGCAGCGCTATGGCTGCCACACCCTCTGCCCGCACCCTGCAGTATCAACTGCATGATGTGGTGTGAGGGCAGAGTCTTGTCTACACTGTCTGGCTGCCATGTCCTTGGCTGCACTGCTCCGTGTGGGCCACGCTCGAGGGCAACTCTCCTTCAGGGGGGCTGCTGGAGAGGAGGGGGTCACAAGGGGAGGCAAGGCTGGGGCAACAACACATGTGCCCACAGGGAGGGCTCTGAGTGCCGCCTCTGGCACCCATGCCATGGGTTTGCCACCACTGATCTATCACTTTTTCTAAGCAATCTTGAATATTACGGCTGTCCAAGTCCTTTGTGAGTTGAACCCTTTTATTTGGTTAATATTGCTTTAGTCGAAAAAGTCAGTATAAAGGAGTCCCTCCTTCTGCTAGTCATCGCCGACAATAGAGGGTGCTGCTCATCTTTGTTTCAAGGCCATTGAGTCAGCACTGTCCGAAGACATTTCTGTGGTCATGTGGCCAGCATGACATCATGGGGCGCTGTTACCTTCCCACTGAAATGGTACCTATTTATCTACTTGCATTTGCATGCTTTCAGACTGCTAAGTGGGCAGGAGCTGAGGCAAGGAAGCTTACCCGTTTGCATGGAGCTCGGGTCTTGAACCTGGACTGCAGCAAACAAACCCAGCGTCTTAATTTCTAAGCCATCATGTCACCCAATTAGAGGAACATTACATCTTTGGAATGAAGGTGCAGGATCAGCAAGTGGTAGTTTAGGACTGATGGAATGTACATTAACTGGACAAATCTTGCAAGTGATCATTGCATTGGACCAAATCACATAGCAGTTCAAATGAAACAATTACTGGATGCCCTAAACCAGGGGTAGGCAACCTTGGCTCTTCTATGACTCGTGGACGTCAACTCCCAGAATTCCTGAGCCAGTCATGCTGGCTCAGGAATTCTGGGAGTTGAAGTCCACGAGTCATAAAAGAGCCAAGGTTGCCTACCCCTGCCCTAAACAGTTGTGATGAGCAATGACCTGGAGGAATATGTGCTAGTTTGTTATCAATGTTGGTCATTAGGCAAAATAGCTTTGGCAAACGAAGACAATGAATTTTACAATGAATGACCTTCAGAGTAGCCCTGCAAGTCTCATATTTCTTGTACAATCCTAAGAAAGTCTCATTTATAGATATCATATACAGTAGATGAAAATGGAATCTAGCTGAATATAACTTTATTCTCTAACCATAAGAAATGTGCCCATTTGGAAGGCCTTCACAATGATGGATATATTACAGTCTACTCTTCTTCCAAGAGTATTTATTAGTTCACTCACACCTATTAAACCAATTTACTGTAGATGGTTGAGTCCACACATAACTGAAGTGCACTATATAAATGATTAGGTTACTACCTAAGTTTAATGGCACTTTTACCAGAAACACATTTCTCTTTTTTCTTGTCCCACCATAAATTAATGGCTGAGATGAGCTCATATAGAAGTATCTCTCTGGAATGATATTAAAAAGGACTTAAGATGGGATAAACTGCACTTATCACTATTGGGTAGAATTTCTGTATTTAAGATGAATGTCTTATCAAAGATTTTTGTTTGTTTGTTTCAGATGTTACCAATACTTGCAATACTCCCTTTAAACAATGGCAGAGGGAAATTTCAAAGTTTATACAGCAAGGGGGGAAAAACAAGAATTCGATATAAACTACTACTAGATGCTAAGAAAAGAGGTGGGGTTGGGTTTACCAGCTTTGAAACTGTATTTCAGTGCTTGTTGTTTGGTCTGGCTAAAAGAGTGGGTGAACCTCCAGAATAAGAGGCTACTTGATTTAGAAGGGCATGAATTAAAATTTGGATGGCACGGTTATTTATGGTATGACAAGGTTAAAGTAAATATTGACTTTAACAATCACTTTGTTAGTCATGCCATTCTAAGAGTTTGGATTAAATATAAAATAAGGTTTTCTATGAGGATGCCTCTTTGGGTGTTTCCCCCCCACTGGAAGCTTTTTTTTTAGAAAAAACTGGTGGACTTATGGTAAAATAATAACTTTTAACTTTGGTGATCTTATTCTCAGGTCTAAGGCAGAGCTAGAATCAGAAGGACATGTCTGCCACAGGTTTACATATTTACAACTGAAAGAAAGATTTAAACTAGAGAAAAAGATGAGCTTGAGTCTGTTAAAATGAATTGGAAACCCCATTGTGTGGTAGTGATTAACTATTATTGAGTTTGAAATTGGAAAGTGAATATGTAAAGCATTGTATGATTCAGTGGGCAAGGAACTTTGGATATAATGTAAAGCCTGAACAACGGGAGAATATGTGGATGGAAGGTTTAAAATTTATATTCAATTACAATTTAAAAGAATTTTTTTACAAGACGATGTATCGTTGGTATTTAACCCAGAATAAACTATCAAGAAAGTATAAATGAATGCTGGAAATGCAAATGTAAAGAAGGGACTTTTTATCATTTATGGGGGACATGTGATTAAAGCAAAAAAAATATTGGAGTAGGATTCATATTTTAATGCAGAAGATTCTCAAAGTGAATATAAAGGCAAAACCTGAAAGTTTTCTCTTGGGTTTAAAGAAAAAAAGACTTGGGGGAACAATTTGGAACTCTGATATTATATATGTTGAGAGAAGCAAGATTACTCTGTGCAAGATGCTTTAATCCTCACAATGGATGCTTTAATCCCCACAATGGATGAATGGTTGCAAAAGCTGATGGAGTTAGCAGAGATGGCTAAATTGACTGTTTTGATGAAAGAAAGAAAAAACACAAGTACTTTTGTTTCTACTTGGAAACCACTCCTGGAATTTGTGCTTGAGATGGAAAAAAAATATGAAACTTTGATTCTGGGTTTTACTGATTAGATAGATCTGCCGTTATAGAAATGGCTACTTTACAGTATATTATTATGTAAAACTCAAAAGTTGAAGTTCGATGTTACTTCTTATTGTACTGCACTAAAAGGAATAGCAAGTCAATGCCTTTTTTTTTCTTTTTCTCTTCTCTACACTTTTCTCTTCCCTTTTTCCTCCCCAACTTTTCCTATTATTTGCTTTCATATTTTTATATTTTATATTATAAATGAAGAAAAAAAAAGAAGTACCAATGGATCCTATTTCCCAAGTCAGACTGATCTGTGATTCTGTTTTTCTTTGATCGTTTCCCTTCTTTCTTTCTTTTTTTCAGCATAAAGCTTGGCTTTCTCTACCATCTGGTGAAATAATGCTCAGTAAGGCCTATTCGGCAAACGGCACACTTTCTGCTTGCCTGCACTGTGGTCTCAAAAGGATGGCTTGCATCTGCAGGTGCAAAAAAAAATGTTTGGCATCTTCTTTTGACTCGTCAACCACTCAAAGCCTATCACGCATGACGACGACACTGATCTCACATCTAGGCTCAAAAAGCGAAGCTAAAGAAGAAGAATGACTTCCTGTTTTGCTGTATTGTTTTCCAATTTATGAGGCATAGCCTAACCCAGAAAAGAGACTTGGCAGCTAAATCATATAAGTGTTTGCGGTTAATTAGTATCCATAGTAAGAAAAAGTGCGATCAATGTGTCTATGTCCACTTCTAACCCGTCAAGTCATTAGACTCTCCCAAAACAGTCTAAAAAAGGAGAACCTTTCTTGGATTATTAATGCAGCTTAAGGCATCACCTGTGAACATAGAAGTACAAAACTGTGTGTGTGTAGAATAAACAACTTTTTTAAAAAAAAAATTCTTTTATTGAAACAATCAACATCAAACATAAGTTCGTATTAGAAAGCAATCATCATATAACCTGCAATACAACACTAAGGATTAGTCTTTGTAAACGTCTGGTTTAGTAAACATTCCTCTTATATATGTTCTAACTGCTGTTTCTAGTCTATCACATATTGTTCATTCGAGCTTCAGAAGTAGATTCGTCTCAGTAGTAGTGCAATCTTTTATGATCCCTGGCAAAAGATCCTGAGGTAGAAATTCCATAACCTGGGGTAGAAATTCAGTACGCTTTTCCAATATTAAAGCAATCAACATTAAACATAGGATCATGTTAAGAAGCTGTCCTCATAAAACCTGAAAATACAGCATGAGGTATTAGTCTTTGTAAATAAACAACTTTTTTGAGGGTACCTTAAAGCTATGGCTTACTGTTTACCGAGCATTGCCCTGGCCACCTGTCACACCATAACAATGATATCTGAAGTAGGTCTGTCATCTGCCACAAACTATAATCCCAACTGAAGTTAAAACGGAGAGGCCATGAATACCGGTTTGGCTTCCCAGAGAGGCAAATGGTCCAGAAAAGTTCCTTTTAAAAATGGAGATTGTATTGGATGTTATATGAAGGATAATTAAATGGCATTTCTTCTTCTGTCACAGAGCAGTTCATCCCTGCTGGAAATGGTTTACTGGATACATTGCTGAGTTTCTATGACAAACAGAAAACCATGGTTAGGAGAAGGAGTTGCATTCTCCACTGTCTTGCTGATGAGTGTCATAGGATTCAGTTGGCTACTGTAGACAACCGCTGAACCCTCAGTCCAGTCCAGCAGTTCTCTTCCTACGATGATGGGCCACATCAAATAAAGATTGTCTGGTTCAAAGGGCAGTAGTTTACAAGCTGCTTCGCTTGGAGATTTTTTGGGTGAAATTGGCAGCTCCAGGATTGCAGTATCCCCACGGTCATGTGATTAAAATTCAGACGCTTGGCCACCGTCGTGTATTTATGACAATTGCATTGTCTTGGAGTCATGGGATTCCCTTTTGTGACCTTTTGACAGGCAAAGTCAGTGGGGAAGCCAGTTTCACTTAACAAGTTGTTACTAACTTAACAACTGCGATGATTCACTTAATGACTGTGGCAAGAAAGGTGGTAATATGGGGCAAAACCCACTTAACAACTGCCTTGCTTAGCAATGAAATTTTGGGCTCAGTTGTGGTTGCAAGTCAAAGACTGTTCTGCAACGTGTAATTAACTGCTGGAACTCATTGTCACAATGGATCGTGACAGTTTCCTGCCTGAGCAGGGGGTTGGACTAGATGACCTCCAAGGTGCCTTCCAACTTTATTATTATTATTAGTTATGTCAATATTCTTCAATATTGACTATAATAGTTAGGGGTTCTTAAGAATTGCAGTTGAATAACCTCAGGGGATGCAGGTACCCACCTATGCTTTAGGCAAGTGGCGCAGACATTCTTTTTCAGCCTAGTTTTTCTCACCGAATAAATATTATGTTTAAAAACTAGGCAGTAAATGGGCCACACTACTTAGTATGCCCAAAGACAAAAACACAGCTCCAAAAACACACACAACAATGCATGCCTTAAGGAGGGGGGAAAAAACAAGTGCCAAAATACACTCTCTATTTGGGAATAACCGTTAAACAAAGCTCGTATGAAAATATGTCTGCATATTTTCCTGCTGAATTTGCATATTGATGTGCACTAGGTTGAAAGAAAGTTGTCATCAAACAATAAGAAATGGTAACCATTTCCCTAATCATGGCAAGGAGGCCAAACACGCCGTCTGTTAGAGAATTTTAATTTCTCTGTTGGTGAAAATAAATCAGAAGCTCTCACAGTTGACTGCATTTAGCTGATTCAAAATAACCTTTTTATATTCACATCAAAATATTTACAATACCATACATTCTTCTTTACAGCAACATAGCTCAATGAAGACTTCTTACAGAGAGATACAGAGACAAACCTGAGACTGGAAATCCAGCTCCTAACTCAATACCCTTTTGCACAGACTCAGTAGCACTTTCTTCACATTGGCTGACTGAGTTACCACATGACTCTTCCTGCTCATGAATATTCCAACACCGTCAAAAGTTGATGTCAGGGAATGGACAAATGATACAAAATAAGAGGATTCTTAAATATGAATTATGTTTTCTCTTTACTGAAGGCAACATTAGCATGAAGACAAAAGGCAAAGCCGTTAACCATGATTCAAGAAATGACATAGTCTCCCCAACCTGCTTAATGTATCTTCCATCTAAATGCAAAATATTGTTTATTTTCCACTACAGTACTTAATACAAGTTTGCATTCCACTGATGTGTCACCTTCCTTCATTATGAAACAGTGCTTGTGGTTTTATAACTACAATTGTTGAAGACAGGTTATGAAATATATTTTAAGAGTCTGTCTCAGGAATGCATAGACCCCCTCACGGAGCAGATGGCCCGACAGTTTGTGAGGAAATGATTTATAACCTAAAAGTAGCATTTTAACAAGACTGTGTGTTCTCAATTTACATGTAATGCTCAGAAATATTGCTAATTTTGAAGCCACAATTGTGTTTCAACTGCCTTTCAGTTGAGTTGCTCTAAAAATAACAATTGGACAGTGAGCATGTTTGAATGGAATTAAGTTAGGACTAACATGAAAAAGTACTCATTTTGGTGTAAATAATAGTAATAATAATAATAGAGTTGGAAGGGTCCTTGGAGGTCTTCTAGTCCAACCCCCTGCTCAGTCAGGAAACCCTATACTATTTCAAACAAATGGTTGTCCAATCTCTTCTTAAAAAACATTCACAACTTCTGGAAGCAGGTTCTTCCACTGATTAATTGTTCTAACTGTCAGGAAATTTCTCCTTAGTCCCTTGATTAGTTTCCATGCATTGTTTCTTAACCTGCCTTCAGTCACTTTGGAGAACAGCTTGACCCCCTCTTCTTTGTGGCAACCCCTGGGATGTTGTAACACTGTTATCATGTCACCCCTCGTCCTTCTCTTCATTAAACTTGACATGCCCAATTCCAGCAACTGTTATTTATATGTTTTAACCTCCAGTCACCCGATCATCTTTGTTGCTCTTCTCTGCACTCTTTCCACCTTTCTTCTTGATAATTAAGGTGGGAATATGTTTATTAATTCAAGATGAGAGATCATAGATAGTATACATCATCCCCACATTATTTTATCTTTAAAACAACTTTTTATATATGTTTTGCTTACAAAAATTAATCAAAAGACAACAAGAAAACAGTGGAAAATTTTCTCCGGACCTTCCTGATCTTAGATGTATTTCTAAACACAATGTCTCACTTACCTGGAGATGGATGAATGGATGAAAATAAAAATATGTGATTCATGATTCACCCTTAGTTGATTTTATTTTCAATAATCTCAAATCTGATTGGCCACCTAATGTTGTATACCATGAAATCCCTTACACTTGCTGAACTCACCCCTCTGACAAAGAAGGGCAGAAAATTCCTGTTATAAAAATGAATCATTATAGAATTGGCAGTTTCCTATGCTTCACATTTTTAAGACTCTCACGTTAAAAAATGGCAATTTGCAAGTAATTTCTTCCTTTCTCATTTTTCTGGACAGCATAGAGGAAAATACATAAAAGTGGAATATCCATAATTTGAATACAAAAGTTTTATCAAGAACACTACTCTGTCTCCTATAGAGCTAGCCAAATATAACAGTCAACTACGAAATTAAATTGGCCAGTAGTTTGCCCTTGTATTATTAACTAAGTTGAACAAGTTATGGACTAGCACTTTTTGATCAACATCTTCTATGTGCTATGTAGCCCCAGCATTCAATAATGTGGTATTCAATACAATTAGATATTGGATGACAATCATTAAGTAGGCTACTTGCATGGATAAAAGATCCTTTGCTCTCCCCATAAAGGCATAATACTAATCTCTTGGCACCTCTCTTACCCACAAGTGTGCAAATACGCACACAAACAAACTCTTTTCCACATAATACATAATTTAGAGAAAGTACAGAATGCAGAAACAAAAACTGCTCTGCAACAAATCATTCTCCCCCGTACACACACACTAAAATGCAAGAATAAAAAGAAATTATCTCTGCAGCTGCTAACAACTTGTTATTGTAATTCCATGCTAGACCCTTACAATTTTCCCTTGAATAATATCCTGCAATGGGGAGCTGTGCAGACTGATAATAAATGGAGTGGGAACAGAAGAGGGTGGGACAAGGGGTGGAGAGGGAGAGAAAAGGAGATGGAAAACATAATACACATTTGCCTTTATGCACCCTTTTCTTCTCAGTGAAAAATTGGGCTGCCTACTATTACCTTTTTCTATACTTCTTGTATTTCCCTCTTTTGAAAATTAAATAAGATGGGGGGAGCTTTTATCAGATTAGTCTCCCCTGAAGCAAAATGTAGGACAAGGAGAGGTTGAGAAATCGCTGTGTCCTCTCAACAGGCCTAAACATGGGAAGGAAAAGAAAAGGCAACAAAGCCTCCAGATATTTTGGCATGCCTTTTATTTTACTCCTCCACACCCCTCATTCTTGTTTTTGTTCATTCCCTATACTAAGATCTTCACAGTAGAATATCATCAGTTGAGTAGAGAAGGCGTCATGGAAAGGCAGCCATGGGGAAGAGTAATGACCGGGAGTATGAAAAAAGGAGAAATGGGAGTTTTTGAGTATTTTTGAGGTTCTGACCTACTGCAGAAGAGTTCAACGAACAGCACTTAAGAGTTGTCAGGGAAAAACCCAATGGAAAAGACAAGAGACAGCAACACAAAACAATAATTCTTACTTTAAGATTCAGAGGTTTCTTTTTCTAATAATCTGGAACATAGCAAGTATAATAACACAACATCACTTACATTAATAACCCACTGCAATGAGGACCATATGGCATAGCAGATTCCAAAAGGACAGCTATGGGCCAATGGCACCAAGCTAGTCTTAAACTATCACTTTTATACCTTTCTTCTAACGACCACCCACAGATAGCCATTATCTTGCAAAATCAGTTCCTTGTTCTTCCGTGCTGACCAGCAATATCCACATACACCCGTGTACATCTGAAACCTTCATCCATCTGTTACTTTCAGTTCCTCTTTTCCCACGCTTACAATAGTCATGTTCCAAAACTACCTACTCTGTGATTTCATATTGCGCAAAGCTCAGCAGATTACAAATAATACATCCGTATTGTGAAACAATATAACATTCAAGTTAAAGCTCAGTTTTGCTCTAACCTTGTCTTACTATATGAGTAGGGGGCTATATTTTCATCTCCCACAGAGTACTATGTAGGCACAAGAAGTTTAACTTTAAAGGGATTTGCAGTCTTATCCCTGCATTGTGATCTACTTTCTAAAGATCAATTACTTGTGCTTTACTCATTTTTATTTCATTCCTCAGATATAAACTACCCCATGTTTATTCTCTTACCAGTACTTATTCAAATTTTATGGAGAAGAGTTTGCTTTTGAAATTTCATGCAAGTAGAAGAGAATTCACCATGATGGTCTGTGAGGTCCTGGCACTTATTTAGCTATGAGACCATCAAACAAGTGGATGGATGTCTCATCATTCATTATCCAATTGTCTCTTCATCAATTTGTATTTTTCCCTGCCTTTATATTAAATCTCAAGGTATCCCACCAGGAAAGAATTTTTCTATAAAGCTCTGTCCGGATGGGAAGCCAGGGAGGCTGAAACATGATAGAAAGTTTTCCAACAGTAGCCTTTTCACCACTGCCAGCCAGAAAGCAAACAAAAAAAACCCTGAAAGATCAAAGCTAAATTTCTCATGACCTCAAGGATAAAGTAGACAAAATTGGGAAAGTTTACAGAGCATGACTTCGGGGATTCAACCCAATCCCTTAATAGCAGCCCTATCCTGGATTACATGATCAGGAAGAGGATTTAGAATGGAGCAGCTGGCGCCATTCCAAACTGTCTTTTCCACAGAGATGAATTGGGGATAGTTTGTCTTTAATCAAAGAATTTATCCATCTCACAAGGTATGTCAATTTCTACCAACCATTCCTCCACAGTGGCTAGTGTATTAAACAGCACTATCTTGAAAGTGTACCTCAGGGGGAAAAAAGTCCAATTATTCAGAATTAGTACTGACTGTAATCCTACCCAGGATTGGCTAACCGGTCAAGAACAAGCTTTGGTCATGGTTCTACCACATTCTCATGCAAGCTCAAAGTGAAGGCTTGGAGGTAAGACAAAATAAGGCCAAGTTATTTGAGGGACCATCCATCTCTGATTGTGTCTGCTTTTCCCATTAGATATGACCAAAAGAGGCATGCTCCAGTTGCTTTTGTTATCTTTTGTTATCTTAATATATTGGGGGTCTTCAAACTTGGCCCTTTTATGACTTGTGGACTTCAACTGCCAGAATTCCTCAGCCAGCATGCCTGGCTGAGGAATTCTGGGAGTTGAAGTCCACAAGTCATAAAAGGGCCAGGTTTGAAGACCCTCAGTTATATATTATATTGTGTTATATATCTTATGTTATAGCAGTGTTATCTTATGGAATCCAGGAGGTGTTACTTCTTTGTCATAAGGCTTGCCCTTAGGAACAGCACTGCCTCAGATGATCCCAAGTTTGTTACTCTTTAGGAAGGCCTTCAAAACCTGGTTCTTTCCTCAGGCACTGTGAATTGAGATGTTACTATTGTGTGAGAAAGGTTGCATTTAATAGGCATTGGTCAACTGTATATTGTTTTAATGGATTGTTTTCTGTTGTAGTTTATTATGATGAAAGTGTGAGAGTTTTGTGTCATGACTGAATTATAATTAGCTAGCCAGAGTCATGTAAATGAAATGGGCAGCCATATAGAATGTTTCATGTAAATTAACAAAATAAACTAAGGAAAAGGTGTGAATATATTTTCTCAGTAGAAATCAGCAACCACTTAGAGATGTTAAAAACTGCATGTGTAATTGTCACATTTAAGTATCTCGTGCTGCACCTGGCAATATTAATATCTCTTCAGTCCTTCTATATATTATTCCCCCACCTGCTCTGTTCTCACATGTTTGTCTGATTCCCTAATATTCTCAGAAGGAAAAACAGTTTTTACACATTCTTCTTGCTCCATTTTATCAGTGTGAATTAATTCTTGAGGGGCATTTTATCAAGCTTAATTTATGAACAAGTAAAGTTTCAATCTAACTCTACTCTCAGTTACCATAATTTTTCACCATTGGCTTACAATGATAGCTTATTCAAAAAAAAACCCCTCCTCTTCTGGAGGCAGACTGTCCCACTGGCCAACAGCTTTTATTATTATTATTATTTATTTATTTAATTTCTATGCCGCCCTATTCCGGAGAACTCAGGGCAGCTCACAACATGATAGAAATTACAATAAATTTGTAATTGTCAAAATGAGTCAAATCTATAATAAACATTATAGGATGTTTATTCCAAAATATTAGCCAAAATTAGTTTCCTTGCCAATTCCACCCTATGATTGTAATGAAGACAATGGCATGGCCATTTCGCCTAGCTCATGATTATCCAGATGTGTAGGGTGACCCATCAATGAATCAGCAGCAATGAACTGACTCCACACAAAGAATAAAATATCCTTTTAGCTTTGAGAACTCCTGTTTGCTGGAGAACAAAGTCATGAAGAAGGAATGTTCTTGTCTATCCCTCAGCATAAAAGATAGGTAATTATTTATTTAAATTTCTACAGCTGCCCAACTCAGCTGTGACTCTTGGTGGCATACAAATTAAAAACAAAGGTGCAGGTTATTATACCAAAGCAAAGAGAAAGACATGCATCATAAACAAGCCAAATATAGTTCAATCTGGACAGGCAAGCACCTCAACCAATTTCAGACCCTGGTCTTCAAAAACTATTCAAAAGATACTAGGAGAAGTGGCTGCTTAAATACCTGGGGGAGATGTTCTTCTAGACTGCCAGCTTGGGGTCAGAAAAGACCAGCTTTCCAGGCCCCCATTAGACAGCATTACTTAAGAGGTGGGATGCTCTGTGAACTCACTGTGTGTGATCTTCCTGAATGCAGTTTTCAACAATAGCAACCATAGGGAACATGGTGCTGAAAGCTACTAATAGGTCAATCTTGCTGATTAGAAAGAAGGATAGCCATCTACAGCAAGGAGTCCATTTGCGAATAAGTCAAGATTCCCCCTGGCAACCATTTCCAAAGTAGCCATGAATCCCAAAGGTATCCACATAATCCCAAAATCACATTGTAGAGCATGTCGTTCAGAACCATGGACAGTTCCCACAGAAACTGGAGGTGTATTTTATTCAGTGACTCTGAATTCGGCAACTGTTAGAACAAGAGAAGCCAACTTTCTTTTCACTAAAATGCACACATGCCTTGTGTAAAGAATGCAGAATGAGCACAGGCCATCATATATGATTTCCTTCTTTTAATATAAGAGCAGGACAAAGATAAATTCTTTCTGACCAGTCATTTTCTCCAGTGACTGGAAAATCTCTCTTCCAAATGTAATAATCTTTGAGCCGATTAAGCCTATGTAAATATAATTGCCCAGTTCTCAGGAGGCAAAATAAGAAAGTCTTCTTCTGATGCTTAAAGGATTGTGATGTTGATGCTATGTAAGTCTCCTGGAGGAAAACATCAGCACCAAATTTTTTAAGATGGTGAAGAAACTCCAACTTCCTGATTACAGATGACTGACTATTGTGTTGTATGTTTTTAACAAGGATAGAATAGGAACATATCCCATGCAGCAAAAAAAAATTGTTTTTAAGCGAGTGTCTATTTCTTCAAAATATCCACAGAGAAAACTCTCCAAGTACTTTTCAACAGTCCCCATCCAACTAAAAAAAAAAAAAAAAGCAATTTGAGCATAAAAGCAGCCACTGGGACACATTTTCTATTTTAAAAACCTTCACAAGAAGTCATCCAACAGATTCTGGAATTTAAGGGAACTCAGAGACTGGGAGTAAAGGAAGCTAGTTGCTGGGGCTTTTTCTGAAGTGAACTGTTCAAGAAATGGGGGTGCAGGCATGAAAGAAATTCACTTACCAACCTTCAGCTGAACTTGTTGTGATTTGAGATCTGACAAGTCCAAATAAATAATTAAAACTAAGAATTTCTTTCCTCCACTCTCTAGGTTTCTTTCAGACTGACAACCAAACTGGTTGAAATATTCTGTGCAAACTGAATAAGGAAGTGATGGTACTTAGAAGAAGAAGAAAAAAGGAGGGGGGAATCTTCCGCTTATCAAAATTGTCATGGCAATACATTAGATTTTGCAGAAATTGGAATCCTGTTTAGCAAGTCACTTTAGTTTTTCTATCTCTTAACTTGTCTCAATTCTAAGCCATAAAGATAATTCTTTATGTGACTGACAGCCTTCTAAGTTGTGACAGCTTAAACTGATGTTTTGATTTCTCTCTCGCGCTCTCTTTCTCTGCACAGAATACAAGAAAAACAACACTTGCCAGGGATGGGATAGAAGTGGTAAAAATATAAAGCAAGTGTGGCAAAGCAGCAAAGGCAGATGGATCTTCTCTGGCTTTGTTACCTTGTTAATAGGTTTTGCCATTTCTCCAACAATGGTTGAGCTTTCTCCTCCATACCCCATCCCAGGAGCTACAGAGCATTTCACTCCTTCAGAAAAATATATTCTAATTTCTGGAGAGAACCCAGCAGAGTTGCTGAGTCTGTTTAGCCTAACTGTGTCAGAAAAGTCCCTACTAAACAAGGCTTACTCTTTAGGCAGTACACAAAGAGCTTGTGGATTGAATGCTTTGTACGGTCTGGCTTTTACAATTAAATTCTAGAAATTCTTCCCAGCTGGCTGGGAGGGTGCATCTTCTGGGCTGTCCTTAAATATAGTGTGTCTTCAGATTTTAAGAGGCTCAGGTAACAAGGATGCTCAAAGGATTTCATGTTTTCAACTGCAATAAGCAGAAAGGAAGCAAAAGAGTGAAAATAAATCATCTTACTCCCTATGACAAAGGAGGATTGAGACCCATTTGCGTTAGCAGCCAATACTGTTAACTATTATAATCCCATTGTTTAATGCAGTATTAATCAAGAGAACTTGCTTTAAACAGGTTTTTTTAACGGCATTATAATAAATGCCATTAAAAAATAGCAACAAACAAAGCAAGCAACGCACCTAAGATTTTAGCAAAGACATCTTTGAAATGTCACGGGATCTCAGTCAAATATGAAAAACTTTCAAAAATGAAAATGTTCTTAGCAGCAATTTCATAATCTCTCAGGGTTACTTAATTTTTAAAAATGCTTCTTTTTGTTAAAGATGCCATTGTAAAGTGTCATGCTATCCATGGCTCTTTAAAAAACCGGAGAGGACAAGGATAATGATGAAAATGGTGATTGTCTTGCTACTGGAAAATTAGTAACCAGTGGTATAAGGCAAGACCATTATTCCCTATTCAAAAACATTATCATTGTGGATTCCAGATACTGCCGATAACCCATAGAAGACAAGAGTTGTCTTTATACCCAGTTGGTAACTTTCTTTTGAGCAATAGCATCCCATATCTAATGGTTTTTGGATCATCATTGTCTGTAAAGGCCTTTCTGCGACATTAAAGCTGTGGATTCTTGTGGATTCTTCCAGCTTCCACAGCATCCATCAACAAAACACATAGATTCCATAGCAGTAAACCTTTCTCCAGAATAGATTCAGAAAAACTGATAGAATCCCCTGTACATTTTCCCCTTTGTGCTGATGGGAGAATATTCCTACTCACCCCACATTTTTACTACCAATTCCACTAGTACACTGAAACTGCCTTAGAAAATGCAAATATATGACCCAAGAAACCATACAGATGAGCTACTTAAAGACACAAGAACATTACACTCAAGAAGATTCAACATCAACTCTGCTCCCTTCTCTCTTTTTCCACTAATATCTCATTATAATATTCCATTATAACATTGAACTTTATGGGGAATATCTGGCTAACCTAGTTCTATCAAGGTCCATTAACATGGAAAACAATTAGAAGATTGATCTCCAGTGGTTTTCTGTCTCTCTGGCAATGAGTCAAATCTGGATTTGATCACAAGCTCATAGAATGAATAGGCTGAATATTGTGAACTGATTGTTTATTGTTCCTTCTTAATGCCTTTCATCTTCCTTAACAACTGCATGAACATTGTGCCTGAAGGCCCAAATATGGATATTAATGGGACTTAATGGGTATTTACAGAACAAAAGATTACCTTTATATAGCAGAATGGAGAAGCTAGTAGGGCAGGTGACACATTCCTGAGTGCTCTAGGGCAAAGGCACAGATTGTCTATGCAAAGTTCACTTCATTAGTTGAAGACATTAATAACATCTACCAAATAAAAAGCACTTCTTCTCTGCCCCTGTTACCTTGACTCTTTTGATAGTTAGGCCCTGAATTAACTGACAGATTCATACCATATATTTTTTTTTAAAGTTTTCTTTTATCTCTTCAAAGATGACCAATTTGTAGTTGCCAGTTACATTTCTTCCATGAAACTCTGCCTATCCTCTCAGAAATAGGGAGTGGATAATTATACTTGGAGCAAATAAGGGAGCGGAACAAAGGAGCAAAATGAAAATGTTATGCATTGACAGGGGACTGATCCATTTTAAAGTAAGGAACCAGGAAATTTGATGCAGTGACAGTCAGCTGGTTACCAACTCTAGGCAGTTCTAACCTGTACAGAGCAGAGAGAGAGCTATAATTAAGAGCAGTGGGAAGACAAAAAAAAAAGTGCCAAATGAAAATGAATTTGAATTCCTGTCGGTTTTCCCTGATTAGCATTTCTGATGTCTGCATTTACTGTAGCCAAGTGCCAAGGAGGATTTTAAAAAAATCTAGGCTGGACTATTATAATGAATTTGACAGGGAACTGCCCTTGATAATGTTCCAGGAGAGTTAAATCATCTGAGAATTGTTAGTCTTCAAGAAGCATAATTTCTGTGTTCAAAGTCTGTACAGGTAAAGGTGTCAGGTTCAAATCTTAATGACTGCAGGGATAAGTCCATGGACTCTTCTTGCCAATAATACAAGAGACTTTGCAACTGGCTTCTTCTGGGATAGTTTTTCAACTTTTTTTTCCCTGGGCACCCTTTTTAAATGTGCCCAGGTTTAGAACCATGGCTTTTTCCTACAAGAAAACATTCCACAGATTTACTAGATGTTGTACAGCACATTTTTACATTATTCACTCAAGAATGCCCCTGTGTTTGCATCTAGTGAAAATGGACTCTAGCCCAGAAAAGCTTCTGCTGCAGTCAACTGGCAAGTCATAAAGATGCCAGAAGAATCTTTCTGGCTTTGTCTAAGTCACAACATCTCTATGGTACCATATGCCGAAGCTGCTGCTGCAGCAATAAACATCAATGTGTTTTCACCTACCTGAGTAAACATAGTAGCACTGATAAGTATCTCCAGATTTGTATGTATCATCATTAGGTTTAGGTTTAGCCACAAAACAATGTTCTCCTAATTTATAAGGATCTGGAAGGCTAGCTTGTTCCTTTGGGTGGAATTTGTGGAGTAAATCTGTGGAATGTTTTCTTGTAGGAAAATGCCATGGTTATAAACCTGGGCAGATTTAAAAAAGGTCTCCAGGAAAAAAAAAAAGGAGAGCTCTGGTAGTGCAGTGGTTAAAATGCAGTACTGCAGGCTACCTCTGCTGACTGCCGGCTGCCAGCAGTTCAATTCTCATCAGCTCAAGGTTGACTCAACCTTCCATCCTTCGGTTGGTAAAATGAGGACTTGGATTGTTGGGGGCAATATGCTGACTCTGTAAGCTGCTTAGAGAGGGCTGTAAAGCACTCTGAAGTGGTGGTATATAAGTCTATGTGCTGTTGCTATTGCTTTCAGAGAGATGAATCATACTCACAAGAGGACAAACGATAGTTAAGAACCAGGAAGGATACTGAGAAAATGAGAGCACTGAGTTAAAAACAAGGGAAGTTATCAAAGGAAAAAATAGAAAAGAAAAGAATTACAAGGACTATTTGAACCCTCTGACGGGTGGAAAAAATTACGTCTTTGGTCCACACTGGCTCTCATTAGGAGTGGACCTTTATATAGCTTTTACTGCAGTTCATCTCTGTCTATTAGTGACCTCAAAAGATTAGTTCAGGCATTCCTGTAGCAGCCCCCTCGTAAAACTGAGGGAGATGGGAATGCTGCAAGATATTCCAGTTATTCAAACTAACAATATCCTTTTAAAAAAAAACCTCCCTAAATATTGCAGGGAAAGCAAGGCAAATATTGTGGTGCAGTCAAAGCTTCAGCGTGCAATGGAATTTAAGCTACATCATTCAGTGATAATGTGTTGCATGCCAGAAGCTCCAGATCTGGTATTTCGTCTTGCTTAAACAATCTCTAACCAGATAGGCTGTCCAGAAGAAGGCATGGTTAATGCTGTCCAAACCAGAAAACTAGGAATGTTACACTAGTATCAGTGTACATCATTCCAGAATGTGAGGGGCAGGATTGTTGCCCTTCAACTTCATTAGGTACATGTAAAATATCAGAAAGAGAGGGGTAAAATGTCAGAAAGCACTTTTAACTCTGGCTGTACTAATGACTAGCATGTAGGTCCATACTAGATTTCCCACTCATGTTTCAAGCACAAGCAACCAGACATATACATGAAGGGTTGAAGTTGATTGTTTTATTTTATTTATTTTATTCAGATTTGTATGCCGCTCCTCTCCGAAGACTCGGAGTGGCTCACAACATATATATAAAACAATTTAATCTAAATCCGAACAAAAAACATTAAAAATAAAACCCCACACATACTCATCAGTCACACCACAATCAACAATCATCCCCAGGCCTGCCGGCAGAGGTAGGTTTTTAAATTCTTTCGGAAGGCCGGGAGAGTCGGGGAAACGCGGACTTCAGGAGGCAGTTGGTTCCAGAGGGCAGGCGCCACAACAGAGAAGGCCCTCCCCCTAGGACCCGCCAGACGGCATTGTTTCGCTGACGGGACCCGGAGGAGGCCGACCCTGTGCGCTCTCACCGGTCGAAGGGAAGTATGTGGCAGAAGACGGTCCTGTAAGTATCCTGGTCCCATGCCATGAAGGGCTTTATAGGTGATAACCAACACCTTGAATTGGGCTCGGAGACCAATAGACAACCAATGCAGCATGCGGAGAGTTGATGAAATGTGGGCACAACGAGGAAGGCCCACAACTGCTCACGCAGCTGCATTTTGCACTAATTGTAGTTTCCGAACACTCTTCAAGGGTAGCCCCAAGTAGAGAGTGTTGCAGTAGTCGATCCTCGAGGTGACAAGGGCATGTGTGACTGTGAGGAGAGACTCCTGATCCAAGTAAGGACGCAACTGGTGCACCAGGCGAACCTGGGCAAATGCCCCCCTCGCCACTGCCGACAAATGATGATCCAATGTCAGCTGTGGATCGAGGAGGACTTCCAAGTTGCGAACCTTCTCTGAGGGGTTTATAGATTCACCCCCCAGGGTAATGGAAGGACGGATAGAAGTGTCCTTGGGAGGCATCACCCACAGCCACTCTGTCTTATCGGGGTTGATTGTTGATTGTTGATTGATTGTTTTAGTGCAGGGTTCTTCAATGTTGGCCCTTTTATGACTTCAATTCCCAGAATTCCTCAGCCAGCGTCCCTGCCTTATCTTGGGAACAAACAGATAAGTTTGGGGGAAGCGTTAGTCCCAAGTCTCTTGCAGCCAAGAGGCTAACTCCCCCCCCCTTGATCCCTCCTCCTTTCCTGGATGGCAGTTTCCCAATACATGTTATAAAATGACCAGGTGTAATTTTTGGTCATTGGTACCACATTCTTTCTCTATATTTATAGAGATAACCATTTTTCCTGCAATGCCTCTTCAAAGCCCATTTCTAATTAACCTTCAGATCAGGTTGCTATAAAGTGTTCTCACCAAATGAGAAGGGTGAGGCACAAAGAACTCTACCAAGAAGAAGTATTTGAAAAGAATAAGGTGGATGATGTACATCAGTAAGTAGGAGATCTTTCACAGTCAAGTAGCGTCAAACATCATAACTTTAGACAACCTCATCATTTACAGGTGGAAAGACTTAAAAGCTATTTTCCCCTCAAATCTTCCTTTGACAATCAGTGAATAGAACAGTAAGTGTTATTAAACTAATTTACTGTTAATCAGAAATGAGAAATGCACGAATAATTGTCTATTCACAGATTGGATAGTGTGACATGGATACAGATTAGCTCAGGAGGAGACAACACATGTGTACATGTGTCTGTGTGCAGAACATATAGAAGTAGACACAGATACACCAGGCTGGATCCTCCAAATGTTTACACCATTTTTCAGCAGTTTTATTAAATCATAATAAACATAATAACCTACCAACGATTACAGCTTCCAGTGACCAGAATAAGTTTTGCCAAATGATTAACACAATGTTAATACACACACATCCATCCATACACACAACACACACAGACACACACACCTATTTTCTCAACACTTCATTAAAAGAAAGGACTGATGACAAAAGTTTTTATAAAGTATTTTTAAGTATTTTTACTGATAATTGTAAGAATATTAATTCAAACAATGAGATAATTAATATTACATTGTTATCATTTTGCTTTCTACTTGTTCAATTCTTAGGGGGAAAATGCCAACGGGAATGACAAACAAATAAAACATCTCCCACAGGTGCTCGTAGATGCACACACACACAAAAAAAAAATAACAGAGAAGAACTACATGCCTGCTTCAATTTGATACTATCATTTCCCAGTTTACTCTTAACACTGACATAAGACAGGTGGGTTGGTCTCTATGGAAAAGAATCAGACATCAAAATTCAGAAACCATACTAGAAAAACATATTGGTTTCCCAGAGCTTCCCTTTTATATATCTAACTACCATTCCTTCAGAAAGGAAGATTTCAAAATGCAGTTCCTTGGCTAGTATTAATCACTGAATATATCTATATTATATATATCCTAGCGACCGGTCAGGGCGCATAGGGCTGGCCTCCTACGGGTCCCGTCCATCAAACAATGTTATTTGACGGGCCCTAGGACAAGGGCCTTCTCCGTTGCTGCCCCAGCCCTCTGGAACCAGCTTCCCTCGGAGGTGCATACTGCCTCCTCCCTCCTAGCTTTCCGTAAACTTTTAAAAACCCATTTATGCTGACAGGTTTGGGGGGTATGAACTTGTTCTGCCCCCGGGCCGAGGAATCGCCTTGCTTTGCTGAGTGTTTATTTGATTGTGTTTGCTTGTTGTATGTGTCAATTTTTTAATTGGATGTAATTATTGTTATTGATTTTTATCTATGTCTATGTTCTTGTTGTGAGCTGCCCTGAGTCTTGGGAGAGGGGCAGCATACAAATTTAATAAATAAATGAATAAATAAATAAATAAATGAATAAATGAATAAATAAATAAATAAATAAGAGACCTCCAGCCAGACCAGATTTCTCTCTCGCGCGCGCGCAATAAATGGTGGTCCATCATATTGTATTGGTTGCAAAGATTTCCAGTATTTATTTTATATACTTCTGAGCTCTGCAAAAATGTTCAGACACTGAACATGTTGAAGCTGAGAGTTTTTGGACAGCTCTGTTTACATTCCTTTTTTTGTCAGTGGAGAACAACTTTTCATGCATCCTATGAAAATGGGCCCCAGCTTACAAAAGCACAAACCAAACAGCACTGAACAGCCGGGTTAATATGCAAGGGGTTAATATGAAAACTCTCTAGAATAAGATAAACGTTCAATTAAAATCTATATGAGATTTTGGCTCAGTTACTTATTTTTTATACCAGCGCTTCTCAACCTGTGGGTCGCGGCCCCTTTGGGGGTTGAATGACCCTTTCACAGGGGTCGCCTAAGACCATCGGAAAACACATATTTCCGATGGTCTTAGGAACTGAGACACCACTCCTCTATCCATCTCTGCACGGCTTCGAGCTGGGGGCCGTTGCAGCGCCAGATTCGTTTCCGTCGAGCATCTCCTAAGGAAGGTTGCGCTGCTTCACGGCCCTTTCCACGTAGGAGCTGAACTAAGCTCTGCTGGCGCTGTTGCCCTGTTGGCTCTCTCTTTCTCTCTCCCCCCCTCTCCCCACCTGGGTGCTTCTCCAGCCAGGCTGGGTGGAGCCGGCGAAGCGGCCTTCCTGCCCCCCCTCCCCGGCCAGCTGGAGCCGGGCAAGTCGGCGACCTTTGGAAGTGAGGTGAGGACAGGCGAGGCACGCTGAGCCCCGGACGTGGAGGGTGAGTGGGCTGCATCGGTGCGCACTTGGAGAGGGTTGGGGGTCACCACAACATGAGGAACTGTATTAAAGGGTCGCGGCATTAGGAAGGTTGAGAACCACTGTTTTATACACTTATTATTTTAGCCCAGTTACAACTTTCTTGATTTCTGTGTCAAAGAAATTGGAGGAGACTAGTTGATTAGAAATTATTATTATTAATTATTCATCCCAAATGTATTTATCCCAGATTTTATTTTACCATAAATTGTTGTCATTGCCCATACTTATAAGCATTCTTTGTACTCTGTCATTATTCCTGGGTTGATCTTTAAAATATTAGAGGGGTAGAGATTTTGTACCGTTCCAATGTTTTTGGACTACAATGCACATTATCATGTCCTTACTAATTGAGGCTGATGGATTTGTAGCCCACAATATCTAGAGGAACCTGGGTTCCTCTCCTTCCTATCCTGTTCTTCTAAACTGATGTGCCAATTATCTCCTGGTTCCTCCTATTTTTTCCCCCCTGTTGTAGTGGAATTTGGAGCAACTCTAGAGAATATCCCTGATAATAATTTCCTGTGAAATGTCATGAAAGATATTATGGTTTCTTTATCCAGGTAGGAATTCCCCAATAATCAGATATTTGAAACTGGCTTGACCCACACACTCCCAGAAAGTCATATGCGCTTCTTTAATTGATGTATGCTACTTCTTAACTAAAGGACAGGTGTTATTGTCCTCACTGTTCTCTACAGCAAGCAGGTATGAGAGGAAAAGAAGAAGAAGAAAAGATTGACTATTATGTTGTGCCAGAATCAAATTACTGCTAAAAAAAAAAAAAAGGACAGAGAGAAAAAGAACTGCTGCCAAGCTGATGGTACAATCACGGCATTCTGGCTCCTTCATCCAAGTTCTGACCATTTTTTTTCTCTCCATTTTTAAAGTCTAAATACAAAGCAGTCCCAGTGAAACAGACTTGAGATTCAGTTCACACTTCAGGTTAGCCAGTTTTGTGGAATAATTGGTTGAATTCATGTATTAGCAGGAGTTATGCTTCTAAAAGTAATAAATGGGTCTAAGACAAAAGCTAAATTCAGTTTCATCTATGCTGAAACATAATTAAAACTAAATATAGTTAATCGCATCACTCTCTATTCCTTAATTTAAGACTTTTCTCACTTTGACTCATTAAAAGTTGCAACTCAACATAAGCCTTCAGTGATTAAAGCCCAGCATACAATCCATAACATGTAGGATCATATGTAGAATATCACTATTCCCAAACTGAACAAACCACAGTATTGGTTAGTGCAGTGTACAAACACACATCTGCACATCTCAACTGATGGAGGGTTTTTTTTAGAACAAAATAACTGGCAAACGGTCAATGTCCTAGTTAGCTTCCATTTCTCTCTTTGCAGTTTATAATATTTATAATCAGTAGCTTTTTTATTTTACTAGGTGATGGGGTTCACTGCTCATTGTGGCTCCAAATTAATAATCATAATTATCTTGGAAGTAAATCCTTTGAATAATCAGGATTTCTTCAAAATACTTTGTGGTCCCTGCACAGACAGCAAAATGCCAAATTCATTTTGATACCATTCCAGGTTGGATATCACAATGCCAAGAATTGTGTTTCAAAAAAAAAAAACCACATCCAGAGAAGTACACACAGACTTTGGCTCATTAACACAACAATCTGTGGCCATCTTCTATTCCCACTGGATGTACACATCAAGCCAAAATGAAGTCCAAATTCCTTACCTAATCATCCAGCTTCTAGGAAGATTTTTATGGGCCAAATCTGATTCTTTGTCAGGAATTCTATCAGCAATGGTTTTAATTAATTAATTAAGTATAGATGGCTGCCCATCTCAAACAAATGACTCTGGCGAGCTAGCAACAATTTAAAAACAAGCAGAAAACATCAAAATAAATACAGTAGACAATCAGCAGCCATGATAAAATAAAATAAAATAACAGAGTAACCGTCAATAGAACCTCATCAATGCAATCATTTCATAGGCTGCAACCACTCCAGCTTTCTTGCCCAGGAAGACAGCCATGTCTTCAAGGCCCTTCAAAAAGCCAACAGGAGATGATGTTCCACAGGACAGGAAGAAAAGATTCTCTTCTTGTGTCCTGCCAGATGAAACCCATAACCTGCATCTTCTTCCAGATTTGATGGGACAAACAGGCATGATTAGGGAGAGCCAATCTCCTGATTCTTAGCCATAGGAGGCCCTGTAATTGGCAAGGAGACCTTTCCATTTGCATACAGGTTTTCCACAGCCTCTCTGGAGGAACTAGAGCTTGAAGATGGCTCTTTTAGCGACCAGATAGTACTGCTTTTACTGAACCATGCCCCTCAATCAAAATTAAGTTTCTGGAAGACCCAGTGGTTAATTCCATCCTTGCTTGCTGAGCTGTACAACTCCTTTTTGTGGGCTCAAATTAGCAGGAGAGTCATCGATGTGTGTCAGTTCCCAAACTTGATGGCACTGAAATGATTACTGTGTCACAATGCTGCTTTCACCTTTGCCATCAACCTCCAAAAAGAGACATAAGAGGTGAAGTTTGAGTTGTGACTTTACCATGTCAGTTTCATCATTAATGCCCCCTTTCCCTGCAGGCAGCTTGGGTTACCTTCTAGGTGAAAACTGGAAAAGATAAAAGATGGCTGATCTCTAATCAGATGCCGAGGAACAGCTCCAGTTCTTTTCTCTCCCTCTGCTCTGAAGGCTGTTGCTCAGTTTCAACAAATCAAATGTAAAGCTCTACACAACTCAACCATGACTTAACCATAAGCTCATTCAGCAAGCATTCAGCCAGACCTCTGAACCATGAACCAAGCTTTTCACTTTTGTTGCTAAGGAGAACATGCAGTGTACACTGGGAGCAATCACTTTCCGTTTTTATCTCTTTGTTTATCTCAGATAAATTTGTGTATCAGCCACTTCACTGAAGGCACACATTTGCAACATCCCTTGATTTAGCTTATTGTCAAGATTCTAAGTTGCATCATGCAGCTCATGATAAACCTTTAGTGACGACCGTATCTCCCTTTAAAAATGAGGGACACGTTCATCGTTTCTTAAAATATAGGAAGTAACAAAATAGAGAATATTACACATTCTTTTTTTTTCTTTTTCTCTTTTTGCAGAGGGGCAGAATTGGGGACATTTTCTAACGCACTGAATCTGCTGCACATTGGCAAAACATAGCAGGAACAGAGTGATAATTGAACAATTAGCAAGCACCATAATAAAAGAGCGCATAATTAAAATGAAGAGTGCATAATTAAAATAACCACGCCACGGTGAAAGAAAAAAAAACCCTCACAAAGTGCAACAGTGTACAAAAGGAAACAAAAGTGTAAATCAGCAGAGAACAGCTTCTAAAGCAAGAAATATACACAAAGGAAAGATCAGAAGTGACGGGGTAGTAAAAAAATAAAAGAATAAAAATGAGAACAAAACAGGGAATCAGTAATTGAATAGCCGTCCCATGCACCCACCCCCACCCCCAAAAAAAGCACATTAAAATAGGGCAATTTTTTGCAAGGACAGGGACTATTAGCTAGCAGCCCATGACAAATGTAGCAATATAAAAACACAAGAAGCTTAATGACTATCCAGATGGCTCAGGCCAACAGTAGTTACAGAACACGGTCAAAAAAGATAGCTGTCATGACAGTACAATCAAAGCTTTACTTAGCACATTAATGTGCATACCACATTAAAAACAAGGGAAGATTCAAACTCTCCCTCAAGCTGCCTTCTTGACTTTGACTATATTATGCAGCTATCCCTGTTATACTCCTTTCCCCGCTGTTTTTTCTTACTTTGTTATACTTCTACAGCCCTAGTTAAAGCACTACCGGTAGGACCCAATGAGGGGACTCACTGATGCAGAAATGAAACAGAATGAAAGTACAGTAGAAACGTGCTAAAGAGATATCAAATTAGAAATGTGCAAATTTGTTCATCTTTATCTTTAGCTACAGCAGTTCTTTGGAATGTTCAAAGAAATGGCTCATGGTTTTCCCCAAGATTTCACAAAACCATCATCTCAAAAGTTATGGAAATTCCAAGGTGAATTTTTCAAGGAACGTTTAGGGCAATTTTGTCCTGAGAGATCCTTGCATCTGCTCAGTTTCTGCAGAAACAATACTGCTTCTGCTGAGATTGCTGTAGGCTTTGCTTTCTTGAACATGTGCCAAAGCCCCAGCAATAGTGATGCTTGTCCATTGGCTCCTTTAAAAAAAACAAAAATCTAACCTGGAAACAAGATAGCTATAGCCCTCATTTTAATTTCCCAGAATGCACTGGCATAGCATCCGTTACCTGATATTTAAATGTGTGAGCCGCCCCAAGTCTTGGGAGAGGGGTGGCATATAAATTAAATTAAATTAAATTAATAAATAAATGATTGAATAAATATTAGAGACATTTTGTTGTTGTGCTTTCAAGTCAGTGTTGACTCTTAGTGACCTCAAGTTCCTGCAGTTTTCTTGGCAAGATTTTCAGAAGTGGTTTGCTCTTGCTTTTTTTCCCCTAGTGCTGAGAAGATTGGCTGGTCCAGAGTCACCCAGCTGACTTTGTGCCTAAAGTGGGACTAGATTTCATTATTGGCTGGTTTCTAACCTAATGCCTTAACTGCTATACCAACCTGGCTGTCTACCGACTCATTAGACTGAACATATCCCAAGTTTAGACATGGTATTTGTGGAATGCAGCAGTTACTAATAATCATAATCCAATTTCATGTGGCCAATTCTGTTCCATTTATATGTACTTATGGCTAAAACATTGAACTGACTATGCTTTATTTCCTTTTTTGACTTTTTAGGTATAGCTGGTTCATATTTGTCACATTCCAGGTTCCAGTTTATCTTCCTTTGCAAAATGAGGAATTTTGACATCTTCTGCAATTAAATTTGAGACTTGGGTCATATATGCCATCCCCTACAGATCAATCTAATATTCTTCCATAATAATTAAAGAAGAGGGGTCTTCCAATCAAGGAAAGGTTTCATCATCTAGACCAGGGGTAGGCAACCTTGGCTCTTTTATGACTCGTGGACTTCAACTCCCAGAATTCCTGAGCCAGCATGGCTCAGCATGGAAACCTCTCCCTTTCCTCTCAGCATGGCTGGCTCAGGAATTCTGGGAGTTGAAGTCCACAAGTCATAAAAGAGCCATGGTGGCCTACCCCTGATCTAGACCCTCAATTGTTTAAATATTTCAGCCAGGGCCATACCATTTCTTGGCAACAATACAGCAATGGTTGCTCTTCTTTCTCCATGACTATTTTAAGTTACACTCTCCCCTTCTGAATTCCCAAGGGTGACCCCACCAAGACTCATCTGCAATGCAAAAGCAGAACGCAAAAACTAGTCATTTTAATCAAAGCAGAGGTTCCAATGAGCAGATCCATCAAATGCTCTCAAAAATCTAACCTAATGCAATCAGAATATCATTGCCCTATTTCAAAACACTTGGAATTAGATATAACTGCAGCTGGGATTCTTGAAGTGGAACCCTACTGTTATGTATAAATACGTTTCCCCTTTTTTTTAATCCATATTTTAACACAGATTGATTCTGTGGCCACCATTGACCATCTCAAGAGTCAGCCAGGAACAGATAGAAAAAATCAACTGAGTAAGGTACGTTGGTTCTGGTTGAATAAATAAAAACAGAGGTGATTGCGTTCTGAAGTTTACATGCTGGAAAACCACTACATTAAGCTATAGTTAAACTTGCAATCAGCTAGGAAACTGGGTTAATACATAATAATGAATGCACCAAAGGGGAGGAGGAAGAGCTTCTGCATTCCATGAATGATTGTGCATCAGTTTTGGTAAATGCCCACCATTTACTTCCTTGCCATTTATGGAACACAATTCATTTGTTTGCATGTTAGGAGGGCTGTCAATCAATTAAACCATTTCAGTTCACTGCTCAGCTTCCTTTCAGCTAAGAAATGTATTACATTTAAATCCGCGTGCTCATTATGATAAAAGGGTGGCTTTTTGCACTTTCTAAGAAAGCTTAAATAAATATCTCTTAATAAGCATAGATAAACAACAACAAGAAGAAGAAGAAAACCCCTTATTGATGGAAGGAATGCTTCCCCCCCACCCCCCAATATTTTCTCTTTCATGCTATGTGACAGTAACAGAACAGTTGGAAAACTGAAGACCTGGAAAATAAACAAGTGGGAATTTAATTCACAGCTTCATTTCCCCACCCTGATGAAGGACATGCCTGGTTAATCAAGTAACAAAGCAAAGCTAGGCATATTATTGTTTATTCGTCTTCCCAATGATTTCAATCCAATCCCTTAGCATAATCATCCTTAGCAATGGAATTTCACTGCTTCCCCCTTCTCACTTCCTTTTTTAGTTCATCAACAACCTCCTTTTTGCAAAAAGGGAGTTCCTGGGGCTGTTTACAAGTTTGCAAGAGTGAAGGGAAAAAGCTTCATTCTCTTTGGTATCAAAGCTATGCAGAACGGGGGGGGGGGATTAAGCAACTTGAAAATGATTTCATAATGAGGGAAGAGAAACGGTCTTGCAAACTGTTAATGGACTGAATTTCAGCTCTTTGGTAATTGTGTATTTATTTATTATCAGACTCTTGCAAGGAAATTTCACTTTGTGTTGATTAAAGGCTTGCTTTAAATATTTTAAGCAAAAACAGGGTTTGATCTCTGTGGCTGGTGCTGCTGGATTGAAGAAGAAAGATTCTATTATTGCTAGTATAATTAAGTGAGCCTTCAGTTCTCTCATAGGCTGGTTCTCTCTTTGGTGCATCTATGCAAAATGTTCTCAGGAATCAGAAAAATGAACTGTTGGAATGAACTGTGTCTCTTTCCCAAGTAAGGTGTCTTTAAATAAGGATGCAAAGAAGTTTCAGAATGCCTGAAAATCTGACAATCCAACTGTAACATTTCATTAAACCTTTCTGAGAATGAAATAAAGGGGGGGGGAGAGACAAGAAAGAAAAGAGGCTAAAACACACACACACACACACACACACAAATTAAAAAAACAAATGAACAGTGAAATTACAACTATCATAGAATTAAATTTGTTAGGTAACAATTGTCAATATTTCATTAGTCAGTTTTATACAGCTAAGCTTTTAAATTGTTTTAAAAATTGCAAATCCTTGTTAAAACTCTAGTAATATACACACGTTAATTGCCACAATCACAGCAAATAAGATAAGGAATTGCACTAAATTCTGTCCAGACACTGAAAGACCTATCCTTATTTATCAGACCATGGAGGTATAAAATATTAAGATGTTCTGATACAAGCAGCCCAAATTTCAGATGGAACCCAATCCATATTATAATCCAAAAATTCATTCCCAAGTTAAATTCTATGCCTGGAAAAAATGTTTAAAGGGGGAAAATGTGGTGGCTTGCATTTTCAGCAGTTCCTTGTCTTTTCCATAAGGCAGCAATGACAGTCCCAAAAGAAAACCAGTCACATTTATTAGCATGTATAACTCTTTGCCATAGATTCATGTTATTTGGCAGAATTGTAGTCAGAGATCCCCGAAGAATTAATTAACTTATTACCCAAACTGATCAGACTGTCCTGGAATAGCAGATTCTTCATTTCTTCAAGCTGTATAGTTCGGTGTTAAGTCATTTCTCATGCTTGAAGATGATCTGTGAGTTGTTTGTTTCACTTCATTTTGGTGAAGAAAATTGACTGCAGTTATGGCCCTTGGAGCAACGCCCTAGGACAAGAGTAGGCAACCTTGGCTCTTTTATGACTCGTGGATTTCAACTCCCAGAATTCCTGAGCCAGCCATGCTGGCTCAGGATTTCTGGGAGTTGAAGTCCACGAGTCATAAAAGAGCCAAGGTTGCCTACCCCTGCCCTAGGATATGGCCAGTACAGGTAGTGCTCAACTTATAACAGTTCATTTAAAGACCATTCAGTGTTTCATCACTGGAGGCTTTCAAGAAGAGACTAGACTGCCATCTGTCAGAAATGGTGTAGGGATTCCTGTTTAATCAGGGGGTTGGACTAGATGACCTACAAGGTCCCTTCCAACTCTGCTATTCTATTCTATTCTATTCTATTCCATATTTTCTAGTCTAGTCTAGTGTAGTCCAGTGTAGTCCAATCCAGTCCAGTCCATTCTATTATTTCTAATTCTGTTCCATTCCATTCCATATTTTCTATTCTGTTCTGTTCTGTTCTGTTCTGTTCTGTTCTACTCTACTCTACTCTACTCTACTCTACTCTACTCTACTCTACTCTACTCTATTCTATTCTATTCTATTCTATTCTATTCTATTCTATTCTATTCTATTCTATCTTATCCTATCCCATCCCATCCCATCCCATCCCATTTCATTCTGATCAATTGTGGCTCTGTTGTGGTCTTAAGTCACATTGATATCAACATATCAACTTATCAACATATATTTCAACGCTCCCAGAGACGATTATAGCACCATTCTGCAGATGATGGGTTATGATGGCAACATTTCTACTCAGCCCAGCTACAGTGCCTAGTTGAGTAAACCCACTTAGAATATTCCATAAAAATATGCAGGTTACAAAACTGGGGTCTCCAGTTAGTCAATCAACAAATTCCAGTTTATATTCCTTTCATTTGAGTAACAGCACTACTAACAATCTTAGGTCACAGAAGTCCTTCTGGGCAACAAGGAAATTGAGGATGCCTCTTCTGGGATGCTGATTGTCAGAAAAAATAGTATGAAGTTATTTAAAGCTCTTTTTTTTTCCTCCTAAGGAAATTATGCAGATCTAATCAACTGAAGACATTTTTAGGTGGGAGTCAGCTCTAAAACTGGTTACTCAGCATTACCGAGTCATTCTCAAGGTAATCTTGATATTATTCTTATATTAAATGTACTTTGCATTCCAGAGGAATGTTGCTTAAGAAATGTAAGGGAAGATTTTTCCAGTCACAGTCTTAACTCCACCAAATTCCAAGAGTCTGATCATTTAGTTATAAGGGGCAGACGGATATACTCTTACAGGAGGAACAGAATGAATCCTTTTCTTAGGGAAAATAAACCTTCAGCATCATATTAAAAAAAAAGTTCATCACATTAATGCAGATCAAAAATAATAAACATATTTTTCTGCTTTGCCAGCACTGTGGTAGAAGATGCAGTGCAAAATGAAAGCAGTCTTCTAGCTTTTTTTTTTCTTCCTAAAGCCATTCATTGCTTCAGTATCAAATTTGGATTTTTATAAATACTCCATTAAGTTGAGAAACAGCTCTTGATTCAACTGACACCCAGTAGCTTTCATGGTTAAATTGGAATGTTGAAGGCTGGATCTCCCCAAGTCAGGAACTCACACAATCTTTCAACTTTGTAAACTGTCCAGAAGGGATTTGTAACCTGCATCAGGACAGGTTATGCCAGAACTAAGACAAAGTTGTTTGTTTCACTTCATTAGTGCAAAATGCAGCTGTGCGAGCAGTTGTGGGCCTTCCGCGTTGTGCCCACATTTCACCAACTCTCCGCATGCTGCATTGGTTGCCTATTGGTCTCCGAGCCCAATTCAAAGTGTTGGTTATGATCTATAAAGCCCTTCATGGCATGGGACCAGGATACTTACGGGACTGCCTTCTGCCACATACTTCTCTACGACTGGTGAGAGCGCACAGGGTCGGCCTCCTCCGGGTCCCGTCAGCGAAACAATGTCGTCTGGCGGGCCCTAGGGGGAGGGCTTTCTCTGTTGTGGCGCCCGCCCTCTGGAACCAACTGCCTCCTGAAGTCTGTGTTTCTCCGACTCTCCCGGCCTTCCGGAAAAATCTAAAAACTCATCTTTCCCGGCAGGCCTGGGGATGATTGTGGTTGATTGTTGAATTGAATGTGTGTTTTATTGTTTTTTTAAGATATCGTTGTTTGGGGTTTTTTATTGTAATTTTATTGTTATATATATGTTGTTAGCCGCTCCGAGTCCCCGGAGAGGAGCGGCATACAAACCCAAATAAATAAATAAATAAAGTTCTTTAAGTGGGAAATGGCAGAAAGCCTGCAATGTAAGTTTAGTGCATCAGAATAAATGATAACACATACAGTTCAAGAATGTTTCCTTTGGAAATTTCAGGGCACCTGGGATGATCTCTTCGCAGCCACACCAGAAGCAGTACGATGGTTAGCTTCCTTAAATATTGAATTATATTATCTATCCTATTGCAATTCTATGACAACTTACTGGGCTGACTCTCAGCTGAATAATTAAGGTGGTCTCAAAAAGTTATCTCAATGCAATAAGAATCAATATTTGATTCTGTTGTAAAATTCATGTTCCCCATTCTGAACTGTGATGCATATTCCTACACTAAAAGCACTGAGTATATTATGTATCACGCTGAAAAGAACAGGTCTGAGAGAGAGACTTTGACACATACAAGCATTGTTTGTGTGTAGCCTTCAAGAACTGATGCTTGCAAAGCTTTGAAATTAAAAACGATGAAAAGGGAGAGATTTTCCACTCATAAAACAGAGACAACATAACACATCTACACCAGCAGAACCCCATACGGGCTTGTGTTTGAAATCAGCAACAAAGTCAGAGGACACTGGGGAAGTATGTAAGAAAGCTCAGGTTTCTCTTTATTCAACAGCATCAATGCATTCACTTTGTTACAAAATGAACAATTTGCTCTCCCAGAAAGAGGAAGAGAGACTCAATAGAAGCAATTAATAATTGACTTACCTAGCCTCGCTTGTTAATGGCAGCATCCTGGGAAGAATCACAGGGATGGTAATGATTTCCAAACAGACTAGAAATTTTGTCAAGGTGAGCCTGAACATCTGCAAGTTTCTCAGGCAGTAGTTCACTCCAACTGTGTCTTTCAAGCTAGCATTGAGGCATCTTGATGAAATTAACCAACATAAACAAACATTGCCACTTAATTTGCCCATGGCACCTTCAAATACACTTGAGCAACAGGTTCTAGTTTAGCTAGCTCATCTCTGTTTCAAGTGACTAATATTTTTTTTTCCCAGTGGAGAAATTTTCTGACATTTTTATTATCGGCTGCCATTCTACTTGAAAAAGGATTTGGTTTAAAATATATATTTCAAAAGAGAAGAGCGTTTTATGGAGATTCTCCAGGGATGGGGCAAGAGTGAGGGGTTACTGAGTGACTGTGTCTTCTCTTTGATTGTTTTATCATCTTTCTAGAGGTTTAGTTTCACAAATTCCTACTATTTAGTCTTCAGAGGAATTTATTGGAAGGGATTCCATCTTTGATGTCTCCAGTTATGGTGCTCCATCACCAAAGGTTTTTAAAAAGAAATTAGGCAACCATTTGTTTGAAATGGTACAGGATCTTCTGCTTGAGCAGGAAGTTGGACTAGATCTCCAAGATGCTTTCCAACTCTGTTATTCTGTTTTTCTGTTAATTAGTATTCGTCAAGATGGGCAATTAATTTTCCCAAGGGGTCACAAGAAAAACTAGGGCTGTTGTGTCAGGAAAGACCATTATGACCAACACATTATTGTGAAGGTGCGTAGGCATGCACAGACATACATAAATTGGAAAAAAAATAGCAGTTGCCTTCAAAATAAAAGCAATGCAGTTATATTGCATGCATGATGTACACTTATTTACATTTGATTTCTAATTTCTGATTGACCTCATGCAGACCAGACAGGGAAAGCCAAAGGCCCAGATGTGGGCCAGGGGCCATAAAATGCCCCAGGCTAGTATTGGTGCTATTGTCTCTGTTAACAGGAAGGGCTGTTCTTTGACTAGTTGCTGGGAAAAAATGTATTTAAGAGGAACCCTTCCCAGCACCCTCTGACTTTATATCTAATTTCCAACCCAAACTTATCTGAACCTGTGCGGGTATAGATGCCTACAGTATTATTTACTCCCATTTTCTGCCTCCATTCTTGATAAAAGGTTTCTGAAAACTGTTGTGCACCCAGCAAGAGTTGCTGAATCTTTTCCAGGAAAGGAAGAACATAAGAACATAAGAAGAGCCATGCTGAATCAGGCCAAAGCCCATCGAGTCCAGCATTCTGTGTCACACAGTGGCCCACCAATTGTACATGGGGATCTTGAGCAGAAGGAGAAGGCAAACCCCTCCCCTTAAAGGAAGAAGGATTGTGTGGGCTAACCCTGCAGAAAGATATGGGCTAAGATTACCCTTTTCTTGCCTGAATTAATGCCTTCTCTAGACTATTTGGTAGGATAGAGAAGGTTGCAAGACAGCCACTTTTCCATGAAAGAACCACTTAATCTGCACGTAAACAAAGACCAAAACAGATTGATCTAATGAAAATTCATAATATAATATCTGGAAACTTTTTTTAAGGGGTTTGCCCTTGGAAATAGGAAGAAGCAGTGACTTATATGGATGAGCTGCTTTACATCTATGGACCAACAGGTTTTCTTTAGAGTGTTCCATGCAAAACCTCACAAAAGATAAGCCTTAAAACACAGATCACAATGGGGGACAGCAGAGCAAAGCACTCCTTGCAAAAGAAGCAGGTGGATGTCAGACAGGAGAAGAAGCAGGTAAGAATATCTTCAGCACCTTCAGCTCCAACAAAAGAAAGACAGAGAAAGAGAAAAGGGAGAAGCAAAAAAAGAAGAAGAAGAAGAAGCTTTTCTTCAGAAGTCAGACAGCATTAAAAAAAACTGTGATATACAAAGAAATCAACATTGTTTCATTATTTATGATCCAGCACGGTTTGTATAAAAGCAGAAAGAGAAGAAACAGAAGAGGCTTTCCTACCAAGATATTTCCTACTGGTTGATGTTTAAGATCTTCTGGAAGTTGAAGATGAAAGATTCCAGCACAAGGGGCAGCTCAGAGGATTAACTGTAAATAGCTATCTTCCTTTTCCACTTTGGAATGAAATACTAAAGTTGTTGAAAAAGAGGAGGGGGGAGGAGGAGGAGGTAAAAATTAGTTGATGTGCAAAAATCTTTTCTCCTTCCACTTGGTGGATCTGGAGATTGGCTTGGTGGTTAAATTAGAGAGAAGAAAAAGAAATTGGCCACATTAAATCTTTTTACATTTCTTTCTGGACTAAGGTCAATCATTCAATAATATTTATTCAGTCAATGACCAGCAATTTTTTAAAAAACAGAACCAACAAAACGGGAGTGAAATAAATAAATGCAATAAATTGTTGGTTGATTGGTTGATTGATTCTAGACTAAGATTACAAAAGAAATCATGGTTGGAGATAGATGGCTTTTCCCAAAATATCTGGCCAATGGTCAGATATTGTGTAAACTACACAAACCTGTAATTATTATTAATAATGCTTTTAGAAAAAGACGTAACACGAAATAAAATTACTCAAATTTCATTGTTATAGTAACTGTAATACAAGTAAGGCAGATACAACAAAGGGTAGCAGAAAATTGGGCAACTTGGAAAGATGTATCAGGATCCAGAGCAGACAGAAGCAAGGACAGATAGACATTGTGCTCTCTACTATGGTAGATCTTTAAAATGGAATATATATGTAAGCAGTAAACAATACCCCAATCAAGGAACTATCAACTCAGATTAACAATCAAACAGTAAACACCCTAATCAAAGAAACCACTCCCTTACATGGCAAGACCCTTGTTGATAAAGAGAGCAAACCCCATTCCCTTCTAACAGTGATGGTGGTACCTAGTTGGGCCTTGAACCATCTGCAAAAAAACAACCAAGGATCCCACAAATATATATCTTCTGACATTTTTGGACAGGGAGAGGGAGAGGGAGACATATTTGGTAATCAAAAGCAAGATAGTTTTTCAGAGGTGTCTAGCTTACTTAGGAAATAGGATTTAGTCTCATTCTACATGGATCCTCCGAGAAATCTTAGTCCCTCAAATCCCGTTTTCTCTGATCATTAGCCATGTTCTCTGGAAGAATGAAAGCTAAAGGTGAGATGGGTAGATCCTTTTTGACTCCATTAAATCCCCTTCACTACCTGGTTATAATTGATCAACCTAGCAAACAGAACACAAAGATGAAAAATTTTCAGTCTTTAAAGGCAGGAGATGTTTTTAGAATATTCTGAGTAATGACTATTCAACCCAGGGAATCCATAAAATTATAATACAGGATATTTATTAACTAGTATAATCAAATTATATCCCATTTTCTCTTCCAAGAGAAGGCATATCAAACAGATATAGGAGATAAATACCAAAGGGAAAAAAAATAACCAGCCAAGGGAAGGTATTTTAAATGCAAGCAAAGCAGTTACTGTACTTCCTTCCAACTGAGGCTAAGACTTGAGACTAGAATTCTGTTTAACTGGTCCTGTACTACTTCACATTTTGCTCTGAATGGCATTGCTGCTCTATGTTTATAGATTCTTGTGGGGTTCTAAATATATACCTAATTGTATGGTTTGTTTGTTTTTTAAAAAAGTAGCCATGTTAATTATTCTCCCTTAAGTTTCTTTAAACATTTCATAGAACTGTGTGTCCTCTCTTTGGTATTGTTAAAAAATAAAGATGACAAATGTGACACTGAAATTAATTAGTTAAATATACAGGCAAAACATAATAGTGCAATGATAAGGCATTGAAAAGCATGTTTTAAAATTAAAAAAAAAAGCTCAAATCATAATGACAAATTCAATGCACACACACAAACACTCCATATCAAAGGACAATTGGGACACCCTTTTAGTGTTATGTTAGTGCCGTGTAATTTTTCCCCACATAATTTGAGTAATGTGAAAAATCTTGCATATGATGTTTAGGTCTAGATTAGACCAAGTCATTGAAAAGCCAATGGAAAGAAGCCACAACCTTGTACTTAAAGTAAAGAGAGTTCCAGTGAACTATTTAACTACTGATTGAAGAATTATTTTCTCCCTGGCCATTACATTTTTTTGCAGTCTTTTCTTTTGTAGTTATGTTAGTTCTTTCACCATCCTTTTAAAAAAAGGCAGAAAGATCAAAGTAGCATCCCTCTGCTGCAAGCTTTTGAAATTTGGGTAAAAGGAACGATGAAAGGATGAAAGCTTTTAACTAATTAATAGAGTGATTGGTGGATCAATTAGTGCAATTAGCTAAATTATGCCTTGATCAGTGAATTAATTGCTGTCTTTAACCAATTAATGGCACTGATAGCAAATTTTAAAGACATGGACATCCAGGCTTATGTAAATTACTAGGCAGCTGCAAGGGAAGTGACTTGTTCGATGGGGAACGAAATGAAATCATCCTGAGATATGAGATAATACTGTTCGTGTGAGCCATCATCAAATTATACCATGTAGAAATGCTTCACAAACTTTAGGAGTATTGTTAAGGGAAAACATGGACTGATCCTGTCCTTTCAATTCTTTTTTTTCCCATTGCTTTGCTTTGGGGACATTGATTTCCACAAGGTACAATTGTAACAGGTGACAGACAAGAAAGTAAAAGAATGCACAATAAAAGCAACAGATGTCAGTTGGTCTAAACAATATAAATATCTTTATCATATTTACTGAAAATTGACAGGGTTGGAGACTAAGAAGGTAAGAAGGTGTTAACATACAAGACTGAGAAACACAAGTTAAAACAGCTGGGTCCTCTTAACGTCAATAGGAAGGTTATAGCATACAGTATACTGTATGTCTTTTTCAATTGCCTAAACAATTAGACTAATCAAAGATAGTTGTCTAGTTGATAGAATGTATCGCACTGTTGCCCATGGAATCATCAGCTATAGGAGAAAAGCAAGTAGTGCTGGGGGCAGAGTTAAGCATGTCATCAGCTTAGAATCATTCCCACAGATAGTCTAAGACTATCTTGAATCCCTCTTGAATTCTGTTGGCCAGTATCTAGTGACAATTTGGTATTGAACTTTAGTTGACTAGATTCTTGTGTATAGGCTTGAGCAATAAATCTTGACCTCTGGATGCAGCATATGGCCCTGAGCCTTTGTACCTGACATTAGTTGGCTTATTGACTGAAATCAGCAGTAAAGAAGCACGTGAATAAAATAAGAACAAATGAAAAATGAGTTAAGAAATCATGTAACGCGGAAAAAAGGAAATACAAATGCGATTTTTGTCAGCCCTTCAAGGTAGTCCAGACCTGAACACCAAAATTATGAATACTAAAACTATTTTTATTATAAGGTTAAGAATCTTACAGCCCTGAATATGACTCTTCCCTACCAGCCTTTATGCTAAAGAAAGCCAGGTAGAGTCAAGACTGAAATAGTGTCTCAAATTACATTCCTGCTTTGGATTCAGATTTCTCTTTGATTGTTGTCTTAGCTCAGCCCTTCCTCTTGTTCCTCAAGTTTATTCTCTCGGCCCATTACATTTTTTTTTCTGTTAGGCATCTAAATTACATTTACCATTCTCCACAGAAGAAGCCAGATGTATTAATGTTAATTGTTGTAAGCCACTGAAGTCCAATATGCACCACAAATATATGAGAAGGGGGGAGATTTTTTTTGCAAGTAATCATATACAGTATGAGAACGTTTCCCTTCACCTTCTACTTTCTAAACAGATTGGATTACAACTTCTAGAGTTCATAGCCAGCAAGACTAACAAAATTCTGCACCTTCAAGTCTTGACTCCCTGTAGTTTCCTTGGCAACATTTTCAGAAGTGGTTTGTCGTTGCTCTCTTTCCGGGGCTGAGAAAAAGAGACTGGCCCAAAGTCACCCAGTAAGACTAGAACTCAATTCTTGGACGATATTGTCTGACTCCAAATATAAGGAAGGCTGGAGTGCTCTGTGCACTAAGTGGACTAACTTATGGAAAGCAAGACAGGAGCGAATAAGATAATCCCCTTTGTTAGAAAGGTATTGAAATGACTGCACATGGTTAAAATCTGGCATCAGTGAGATGTTTGAAGTCCTCTAGCAAGACGCCCCAGCAGAACTGTATAGAACACCATATTTCATTATAACATTTTAAGCGCATTGCAGTATTATTACTACGCGGCCAACTACCATGGTCTCTTGGCAGTTTGCAATAAAAAAGATAAACCCGTAAAACCAAATTCAAACCGTGAATATTAAAATGATTCCCCAAGAGGTAAATGCTATGTGAGAATGCCAGTACACCCTCCCCAAGTCGTGAGGAAGGCATAAAATGGGAAAATAACATCACGCTAGAGCAGGTGTAGCGTCTTGTTCTAGAGAATTATGTCGCGTGCAGTTGTTTGATACGTTCCCTTTGTCAGTTCTACAGTTTTTTAGTTACACAAGGCTGCTATTTCGCCTTCATTAACTTTGATTCTTGGCAAGTGAGATAGCTCACGGGCTATACCTTCAAATGGACTCATGCAAGCAAGGCACCTCCACAACGATCTTTCAGAAATGTGTGTGGGGCATGACTCTGTTCCTCCTGATCTCAGAGTTAACATGCACCACCACTGATGCTGTAACTTGTAAATGATATCTGAAATGAAATCTCCTTCTCATCCACAGAGAAAAGGCCTGTAGGCAATATTGTTAAGAGTCCGCTCAGAAACATGTTTGAAATGCCTGTAAAACCCAATACAGAATTTAAATACACACATTTCACACAATAACACACACACACAATGTTGCCATTTTGTTGGCCACGGCTTCTGTTCTTTTCTTTCCTATCTTTCAGGTGCAAAAGAGACATGAAGAATATTTTAAGTATCCTTCTTCACTTCCAGGATCTCAGTCATAAATTATTAAAGGATTTTAGCAACTGCACAGCATAGATCAGGTCATTTTTAAGCAGGCATTCTAGCAAAATCATCTCCCGAAGACGACTTATCTTGGGAATGAAGGAAACTATTTTATTAATCCGAAGATTAGTCCACCTAACCTAATCATGTATATAGTTTCTTTTAATTCTTTTAATCAATGTTTCTTTTAACTACAGATACCAAGGATTAAACCTGGAACACGCTCTGTGGGGAAAAAAAAGAGATCAGCTATCATGCTACCTTCCGTCTTTTGCTAAATTGATCAAGACTACATGAACCAGGAAGAGTCTTTAAATATTTTCATCAGTTTAATTACTATCTAACCCAGTTAGCATGGGCCACTACTGAAGATTGTGAAAAGTGAAGCTCAAAATATCTGAAATATACTAGTTTTTGATAAATCAGCTGTTGAATCCCCAAAGTCAGAATCCCCGGCTTGCATTTTTAATGGAACATATATCCAAAGCCAAATGGTGCCTCTACAGGATGGATGGATGGATGGATGGATGGATGGATGGATGGATGGATGGATGGATGGACGGACACCCTTTGGAAAAGCACACCGTAAAGATTTAAATGGCCCCAACCCTGTTGCCCTTCTATATGGCATGAAAACCTGGTTTTCCCTAAGCACCAGGGCCAGAGTAATGTATGAGCCCATCCTGTAATGGATTTGGAAATAAATATGGTTTGACCTATAGTTAGTTATGCTATACTTTGGAGTGTTGTCTTGGTGTATCATTGGTTGTTTGATTTTTTTTCTTCAACCCTCTCTAGACCATCCACAAGTTGGGAAATCATGTAAATTATTTAAATAAATAAGAACATTAGTTGTCTAATTATTCCAATACCCTCTTTTAACTATATACCAGCTAACACCTTTGCAAAGGGTTGGGTGATATTTCTGTGAAAATAGCAGCCTTAAAATACATTTTCCATTACATTAAACTGTGCTTCAGCAAAAATGAGAAGAACAGAAACACTTCACCAAAAGTAAATGTACCTTTCATGTTTATGCTTACATCTCTTTCCTAAGTATATCAAGGGGCACCAGTTTTTCTATTCAGTTACTTATCCCCATCCTAGAGTGGGTAGAGCATTTTGTTCAATTCTATTAGAAAAGCAAAGCAGAATTAGGCAGTCCAAATCTGGTTTGTTGCATGTAATGAGTCCAGCCCAGACATTTAAAAGCTACGCCTAAGGTTGTCCCATTCAGCTTCTGAAGCAATTTACAAATATTGGTGAATTTCACTAACTAAAAAACTAAAATGAACCAGATGAAATCCTTACCTCTTCCCAAACAAGGCTGTGCAACAACAGCTTGGGAATTTTTTTCACATGGAAAATTGCTAATTTACTATACCAAGGAGCCATCCACATTAGACCAAGAAATGATAATTTTCTGTGTGAAGGGAACTGACTTTCAGGCAAAACTAAATTCAGTTGTATCAATCTCTCCTGCAGTCAGGTTAATCTGGGCAAGACTACCTTTTCAACAAGAGCTCTGTTTAAATTCAGCTCTTGTAATAAATAAACCTCTGGAGATGACATTTTTATAGCTGACAGATAGAAGCCTTGATGGATAGTTAGACACTGTTAGCTATCATAGCCCTATTCCGTTACGGAATGGAGTCTTTCTCTTCCCACCTCATCGCAGCCTTCATCTTTCTCTTGTCAACGTTTGTTCTGAGCTGCAGTTTTCAGAGGGGCAAAAATGTAATGCTGCAAGGTAGAAGCTGCAGAATAATAATATTAATAATGATACCCTGATGTGGAGGATTACTTGTTGCACCATCAAATAGGTTTCCAGGGAACTTTCCACAACTTTCACACCTTCCAGGAAATGACACCTGCATTCTATCAAGCGACAACAGGAGAGCCAGAGTGACATTCAGGGTGGAGCTGAATATCACATGTCTACTTCGGCTTTTTCTGATTATGACTATTCAGCAAGAAAACATGCTTAATGCTAATGTTGTATAGTTTGATGATAAGACCTTCAGGCCCTAGAATTTTTGCATCCCAAATTTCAGATGTTTTTATTCTCCCTGACCCACAGGCTGAGCTAAGAATAGTTGAAGAGGACATGTAAGAGGCCAAAAGTCATTTACCTATGGCAAGATTTAGCCACCAGTGGACCACAAAGCCCCCTTTAGCATTCCTCAAAGTCATTTCTTATTTACAATCATAGAAAATTGGCCACACTTTCTTGCCATTTTGAGATAGGATGCATCTGAAAGCCTGCATCCTATGGACATCCTTTGGTCCTCCCTCCGAGTGTTAATTTGCTATCAGCCACCCAAAGTTTGTCCACTCAGGATTGGCAACATTTTTGCTGATTAAAAATATCTGTTTAAAGTCATTTAATTGATAGTTAGGATCGCTCGGCTTACAAAATCATGAACATAGATATTATATTAACTTTCTCCAGCCTGGTGCCTCCAAATCGGTTGAACTTCAACTGCTGTAAATCTTACCTAGAATGGACTTCGATTTTGATGAACAAGTTCTGGAAGATGCAGTCCAAGTAGACTTGGAGGGATCAAACTGAGGTAAGCAGCAGCTCAACAACATTGTACAATCTGCAAAACATAACAAAAGATATTGGGACACAACACCATTGTCATTGAACCAGATGTAAACCCTCAAACATTTGTTTAATTAAAATATGCCACTGAGATTGCTCAAAATTATGGATCAACAGTGGTCTGTTAAGTGCCATTGCTCATGCAAACCTATAGACCTTTCAGTGGCACTGCATTAGAATCACATCCAGCCTTACTCTCAGACAGTTATTTAAAATCATCCAGAGAAAGCCTGAAGCGTTTCAAGCTCAAATAAATCAACTCTACAAGCAGGAGAATTAATCCAGATAGACAGCTTTGCTGATCATATGATAGCACCAATTGCAGTTGAAAAGCACTGGTTGAAAAGAAAGGAGAAAAAAAACAATGAAAGGAGGGAACTGCTCCTACTGTAACAGGCAGTTCTTAATTTTGGACCTCTGAATGTTGATATTTGTGGGTTCATCAGCCCCTAAGAGCCAAATATGGAAAAGCAAAGACATCATCCTGACAACCAAATGTAGGTTAGTCCGCTCTATTGTGTTCTCCATGGTACCTACGGTTGTCAAAGTTGGACCTTAAAAAAGCAAGACAAGAAGAAAATTGACTCATTTTATCTGCGGTGCTAGAGAAGGCTCCTGTGTGTTCCTTGGAGAGCAAAGGTGATCAACAAGCAAGTATTGGAGTGCATAACACCACACATGTCACTGGAAGGAAAAATCACAAAACTGTGTCTCCCTTATTTTGGCCATGTCATGCTGGGGAATTCACTGGGGGAAAAAATTATGCTTGGAAAAGTTAGTGGTAAAATGAAACCAGGCTGCCAAAGCACATGATGACAGGACACCATCAAAGCTGACACCAGCCAGAGCATAAAGCAACTCAAAGTAGTGGTGCAAGATCAGAAGATATGGAGAGACCTGGCCCACAGAATTGCCAAGAGTTGGCCTCGACTGAATGGGTATCATCATCATCACCATCATCAGCCCCTAATCTAGCCCAGAAGAATGTCCCTTATTATTCCACTGATGTTAACTTCTTGGTATTGTCTACTCCTGTAGGGAGATTTAATGCATTGTAAAAACCCAGTCCATTTATATAGTTTATAACTGGAAAATTCAGAAAAGGGATTCATTCATTAACCAGGTTAAGCATGATGTATAACTGCAACAACGGGTTTTGCTTGGAGTTAGAGAACTATAGATATTTTCTATCTGCAAATTAAAACAAATTAAGATGGAAGTTTGGAAGATGGAGCTTCAACCAATATGTAGATAATCCAAACTTCAGTCTCAAAGCTAAGGGATGCATGAACCCATCCTGGATAAGGCATAATGAAAGGATAATGAGGAAGGTGAAGAGTTATTTCTGTACATTTCTCCTTGCCCTTGTATTGAACTTCCCTTTGTTCTTTCATAAAATACTATATATACAGCTTTTTAAAAAGGGTTAAGCCCTAAAGAATAGAACAATAATCCATTTGGCATCGGAAAATCAATAGTTCAGAAGAATGTGCAGGAAAGCATAGCTAAAGAACAAAATATTTCCTGCTTCAAGGAGGTCACTAATACAAAATGGAATTAAACCCATCATACAATATAGAAATTTGTTGTCCAACTGAATGGCTGAGCCAGTGATGCTTAGCTATGAGATAATGGAAGATGGAAATGGCATCTCAGTTTTCTCCAATCCTCCAAGTGATGAAGAAATGTTTTTTTCTAATTCACCTTTTGGAGATTTCTTCTACTACCGTATCAGGACATTGGGTACTTACGTTCTTCATTCCTGAATATAATTATGCTCATTCCTTATTTGTTAAATAAAATACTTGTAGCAAAAATACATTTTTAAAACATTATAAACAGTCATAAAAGGCTACCAAGTTCTATTTTTAATGTTATGCCCTTCAATATTTCAAAGTAAAAATTAGAATCTAATTAAGCAACATATCCTTATATCAACATAAGCATTAGCCTTAGATAATACCCGTGTTATCTAAATTAAGCAACAACTAGTTCCAATAATAATTCATCATGTTAGCACTATAAAATAATATCCAAATAATTAATAATCAAGACATATTAATGTATCTTTTAAGAGCAGTACATTTCAATTAAGATTTTGAAAAACGGTGAGTTACTGCAACATCAAGTAAGACAATGGTTCTTAAAATTAAAACACTAATATTTCAAACAGTATTGTCTTTTCTCATTACCTTGAGATTAAATATTCAGGAATCTGCTCTAAATAATATGATTTAACTAAAATGAAGCTCTTGAGAAATATAGTGTATTTGGAAGACTGACCAAACCTCACCTTGCTTCCATAAACAGGATTTCTTTGATTCGAGGCTTTCTTGAGAGTAATTATGGTCCTGCTTATTTTATCCAGGGACGGTATAAGGCTAAATAGCTTGATATACCTCTTAACAGTGTTTGGTGAAAATATGAGTCTTCTCTCCTGATTATGGTAAAGAGAATGACTACTTGATATTGCATGTTTTAACTGCTGCAAGGATAGTATTTGCCCAATTTTGGAAAAATGAGAATTTAGCATCTGACCAGATTATAATTACTAAAATTTTAGAGTGTGCAGAAATGGATAGACTAACATTAGAAATGAAAGAAAAAGATGATTCAATTTATTTTAGAACTTGGGAAAAAAATTATCAATGGTTGGAGACATGTTAGAACTTGAAGGATTCAATATTTTAGACTAGATGACTGATTTTTAATTGAGTTCTAACTAACATTTTGATGATATGATTAATTTTCCTAATTTACTGATTTTCATTTGTTACTTTTGATTGTTAGGATTTTCTGAGATTTTATTACTAGTGTTTACTTAATAGATCAATGTATTTGTTTACTAATTGTTTTATATTATAGTCTAAGCTTTGGTGAAAATGGTTGAATATGATATTTACTTATTATTATGATCTGGACGGTAGCTTGTTTGTTGAAATATGTGACTGTACCTATCCTTATTTTACCCTAATTCCTTATTCCCTTCCCCTTCCCCTCTCCTTCCACCCTTCCCTTTACCATACCTGTATTGTTCCTATTTTTCCCCATCTATATAAACTTAGTAAAATTTTATTTAAAAAAAATATGAGTCTTCTGTCTTCTTAGCATTGTTGTTATGCCACACAAAGAATTCAAACAATGTTAAAAGATTTTACAAATTAAGAGACATTAGCTGAAAATGTAAATGCACTGATTACTTTTGCTTAGAACTGGATTACTGTGATACATTTTACCTAGAATCCTATTGAACTTAGAACTCAAGGGTACATTGGAAAAATATGGAGACATTTTCATCCTTCAAACATTGGTATACATTTTGTGCTATATTAAAGTGGAACTGACAGAACATGACACCTTCAATTTAGATCTTTTAAGTTCCTATGTTTTCATTTACAGTTAAAACACAAGGTCACATTTTTCCCAGCCTGCCTTGACAAGCTCTCCTTTTGCCTATGTATTCCAAGTCCAAACTTAGCAGATGCCTTCTCTCCTATTTGACTGAATAGGTCAGTTTATTCAGAGCGGGGGCGGGGGGAATAAGTCTGGAGCTTGCTATAATAAGTGCAACAATTCAACAACCAGGTCTTCAACTTTTCTTGAAGTATCATTACTCTCGGAGAGAGCAACGGCGGGCTTCATACTGCAAAGATGGAAGGAAGGACAATTTGTATATCCTTTTTTTTTTTAATGTGAGGTCTTGAATTTACTTTTGTCTTTGAAGCTGACCTTTGGTGTGGCACAGCTGCACTGCAGACTTAGTCTGACATCTTTCTCCTCTTGATTGGCAGTAGGCAGAGATGCTGCAGTCAGTTTGTTTACCCCAGTTCCACTAACCTTATAAATATTTTCCTTGGCAGGCCCTTCCATATCTTGATGGGAATTGTCCTAGCAACTGTATGCCTTTAAACTGCAGATGAAAGTAAGATCATTCTTCTTGTGCAGAAACCATCTAAGAAGAAGACTTTTGCTTGCTTCTCCAAATCTCTTTTTGAGATTAATCCTCAAAACAACCTGCTTCTTCTCAAGCTAGTTGCAGATATTAACTGTAGGGTTTCAACTATTCTAATATCTCCCCTGCTTCATATAGTCGTTTACTCAAGCACATCTTCTGGGCTCCATTGCCATCAATGACACACTTTTCTTGGACTTGGCTTTTTTGCTTGCTCCAGAACAATGGGGAAAAATGTTCCTGGTTCAGGAACAGAAATGAAACTTTTGATGAAGTTTCATCATGGACTCTTGGCTTTATCTGGAACCCAAGCTACAAACCGAAGACATTTATGAACATTTCCATCTGGGACTGTCAGCCTCCAGCTTGCTTCCATATTCAACCATCATAATCAGTTTCCATTTAACAGGGAGATGCTGAAATATTGTCACACTTTCCCAAGCACACTGCATTATATCACAGTAATCAAATCAGACAGATGACTAAAACTATCTCATTGGAAGTTTATCACAACATAAAGGGACGATCTAGGAAGTGTTCTAGTACATCTGTAGTACAACATTGGGAGAAAAATGCCCAATATAATATAGGTCCTGGAGAAGCAAGTTCCCTAAACCCACAATCGGGGTGTATCAGGGAAGGATGAATCAAGATACACCTTATTACTTATATATTCAGTCAAGATGAGCTTGGCAATCAGAGATGGCAGTGTCATTGAGGGTTATACATTTGGTTGCTTATTGATTGATTTATTCTTGCCATTTCTATGCCCCTCCATTAGGATTAAAAACTAAACCAACCAAAAATAATGTAAACTACAACGGTATGGTCCAACAGAAGCAAAAAATTAGCAGCATCCTTCAAATGCTTCCCCCCCCCCCGGAATCAGACTTAAATTTCTCTGTAGATTCTTCTCAGGCAAGTAGTGGTATGCATATTTATAAGTGCACATTATTCCTCAGAAATGGTACCAACCATTGAGTTAATCTTATTATAGATTGAAAGGTCCCCAATTGATTGGGGAGGGTGAGGAATTCAAGATTGGTCTACATACCCCAGTTTTGAACAATGCTTCACGTAAAGGATAATTAAAAGACTTGCCAGCTGAGCCAAAAAGCAGAAACAGAGAGATTAGAAACCTGTGTGAAACCAAAATCAAGGTCCGGAAGTCAATGGTTCAAGGAAGCAAGATCCAGGATGGATCTAACATTGGGGATCTGGTAGAATATTGGAAATTGGTTTCAAACATTGCTTAGCAACAAAAAGCTGAACTGAAACTTTTATAGCCTGAAGGGGTCATTTGCAATTTATTCACCAAGTTTTCCGAGTGCCCTACTCACAAGAAGAGGAGTTATTAACAGCCCCCTTATTCCTGAGGAGACTTCTATATCTGAGCCTTTGACAGGTATAATTGCATCCTCTTCTGTGATCACTAAGACTGAGTAGTTACCTCTCAGCTAGAGAGATTGGAGCTCTAAGGTGCAAACATCAAATTTTTAAAAGCTCAGGTCATCAATTTTAGAAGCCTTGTCCACAAAGCAGTGAAAGTTCTCCCAATCCTACAAATTAAATCCTTCCCCATTTGCCAAGTTGCTGCATTTATCCTTCCAAAGAGCCTGTTCCAATTCTTTATAGCATCCACTAGGGTAATGCAAGATATAACATTCTCAATAGATGCTTTCGAAGTTTGTATTTAATAGACCTGGAGGCACTGAGTGCCTTTACACAGATTGTGCTCCAGCTGTCTACCACTATTTGAATGCGCAGGTCTGAGTCCCATGCTGTGAGATGCAGGCAGTCTCCCACGCATATTGTGTACCAGGAGTAATTTATGAGTCTATCTATAAAAGAAATAACAGCACTTTAAGGGGGAGGCTATGTAAAGCTCGGAGATTGAGCAGCAGTTCTGTCAATTGAGTGCAACTTCCAAAACATTGTCATTATGTCTCCGCTGATTTACTGTAGAAAAAAAAAGGGTCTTCACCTAGTGGTTCATATTTATGAGGCTAATGAATAGGAGGAGTAGGGAATCTAACCAACCTGCTGGAATATCCAGTCTGTCTTCCAATCCCTGCCACAATCACCTTTCTTTCAACTTAACTGGGCTACCCACCTCTTGATTTTTTAAAAAAGATTATTTGACTTTTCATCATATATTTGCATGGACCCCAATCTTCTACTTCTTATGCCTTTTCAAAGAAATGGGGGGAAATGAGAATTGGCTACCGTTTAACAAACCACAGTCGTGGATCCACCCAAGGCTTTTGTTTATGAAATTAAAGTGCTAACATGACCTTTTTTAAGAAAAGCAAAAGCATTGATTGATGGTTTTCTTGTGAGGAGGAGGCAGGTTTTTCTTTTCTGCTTGAGTGTTTATTACATTCTTTATCACAATAAGCCATTCCCACCACCCTGGCCTTTTAAAACAAAATCATTCTGTATTGCTTAAATCATAACTACATTACTTTGCATTTGGTCTCAAATTTGGTCTTTTACGGTAAAAACACAACTTTAAAACTGGAAAACTAAAGATGAGTTAAGCTGTCTTAATCATGGTCTGGGGGTGAGATGAAGACAATGCCATGAGAATCTGAGATTTTAAAAAGCAGTTACTGAAATATAAGTGTGTTGTTATTGAGGATTGTGAGGAGCAATCCTTCATAGCCATCCACCCACCCACCCACCCATCCACCCACTCACTCACCCACCCATCCAGCCAGCCAGCCAGCCACCCACCCATTCATCCACCCACCCACCCATTCATCCACCCACCCACCCACCCATCCATCCATCCAGTTTAGATGGCTGCCCATCTACCCTAGGAATTCTGGGCAGCAAACAAAATAAATACAAAGAACTATATTAAAACAAAACGGCATCTAAAACTTCATTGAGTCTTCATAAAATGCAAAAATGGGAAACACAAACATCCATGCTGGAGCTCCAATAGTAATGTTCTAACCCCATTGCTGAGGGAACAGTCAGGCCTTCACATCCTTTCCAAAAGAGGAAATCTTATCCATATTAAAATGGGACTTGGAGTTGGACTTTATTCATAGTCTCTACAGTAGTATTTATAGCTTATAATCATTTATAGCATCATTGCACAATTGCACAAATTTTCCTTATGCAAATTTATATTTTCTGCTTTATTTACACATACTTTCGCCCTAACACAGTCCTTCATGCAAATATATCTTGATGCTCAGGTAATTCTCTTATCATTGTTGTTTCTTTTTTTTTAAAGCAAGCTTTCTAGCCAACAGCAATAAACTTTGTAGACTATGTTCATTACTGTTGCCCATTCTTTGGTTGAAGAGCTTTGGTGGATGACTATATATAAGTATATAGAGGGAAACAGATTTTTTCTTTGTTCATGCCTGCTGCCACCTGTGGTAAGAATCAGAGGATAACTGAGTACAAAAAAAGCCATTAAATCAACATAGTCAAAACAAATGTACTGTGAACAAATAGGTAACTAAAAAGCTCACAACTTAAGCTTTAATGATGCTTTTAAAAACAGGTCAGAGAGAATAAAAGCTATTTCACGTGCTGCATTGCAAATGTCTTCAAAGACGGAATCAGGTAGAATAATACCGGTAGGAAATGCCAATTTTAAGCAAGTAGCCTCAAATGTTTCTTTCACTTTATTTCTTTGTTTTCCCTCATCCCTCCCCATCTAATTTTTCTTGTATATTGTGTCTTTGCATTTAAGTCCAGAGGCAGAGAATTTCTTGATCTGACTGGAGTACATGTAAGCTGCCTTGGGCATCTTTCTGAGTGAAGAGTGGGGTGAAACTATTTCCATGAGAAACTCCACGTAAACATTTGTGACTATCTATGAACATTCTCAGTCGCAATTTGGAGGATTAACAAGATGCATTTGGATGATAGCAGAATGCCAGCCGTAGGAGAAGGGGGGTTCTTCCCCCCCTGATTTATTATGGCTTGCTTGAATGCAATTTTATTTTCAGGCGCTGAGAAGCTGATGAATTCTTCCATCTGGCTAGGGTGAGGGAGGCCATTAATGGTCAACATTAGGACTACGATTCCATCAAATGTTGATGAATACATAATGGATCAAAAAAGGTTTGCTTGAAATATTGCATGCCATTAAACTGTTACCTTGAACCCAGATTTCCAGAGATTTTGGAATAATTGCCAGTAGCAGCAATTATTTTAATGAAGCTGAACAAATGCCCAATGCTTTTCCACTCCTGAAGATCATTTTCATTCCTATCTTAAAGACAATAAACTAAGAGTACAATGAGTCAGCTGAATACTTCATATCTCTTTGTGTCTTTCTCCACTAATTACAACAGATTGGAAGGTAAAATCAGGGAGAGAAGACCCCAATTTCATTTCAAATAAATAGGTATAATGTGAACTATTTTCCCATTTTGGCATCCACGTTAGAATACTTTTTAATCCATAAGAGTTGGAGAAAGTTGTGTGTATCCGTTTGTCATTTCTTCCTTTCTCTGAAGGATCTTACTATTTCTAACCTCCTTATGCTGACCTACGGCCATAATAACCAGTCACCGATTTATATTTTTAACCTGAGTATTCCTCAAAGTAGGTTCTTATTGTATGTTCTACAAAAAAATCAACATTTTAATCTTAATTGTTTGATACTTTATTCTTTCATTCACTCATTCAATTTATTTAGCCACTCAACTCAACCAAGTGACTTGAGGAGGTTTACAATTCTAAATCTAAATTCTAAACTTTGGTTCATTTTTGCTTTATTTTATATAACAGAATAATAACATTATAGAAGGAAGGAAGGAAGGAAGGAAGGAAGGAAGGAAGGAAGGAAGGAAGGAAGGAAGGAAGGAAGGAAGGAAGGAAGGAAGGAAGGAAGGGAGGGAGGGAGGGAGGGACGGACGGAGGGACGGAGGGACGGAGGGACGGAGGGAGGGGGAGGGAGGAAGGAAGGAAGGAAATGAAACATCAAAAATTATATATGTAAGGGTTTCTCATATATATGACTGTCTAAAGTTTTGCATAACAGATTTGTCAAAAGATGCCTATACCGGTATTTCACTATAATTGTCCATACTTAATCTACATCTATAAGCAACTCATTTGTAAGTCATAAGAATGTCAGTTCCTCAATCTGTTGAGTAGTTGGGGTCATAAGTTTGTCTTTCCAATTTGAAGAGCCGGTTTCTATTAATAAGGGATATATTTTACCTCACTTTATATCATTCCCTTTATTGCTAATGTCCAGCCAGTGAGTAAGTAGCCAAACCAGTACTACTCCCACAGTAGCATTAATTACCTTAAGATCCAACCCAACAACTCATCTATCCACAGTAGGTTTAAGAGGCTGCATGATAATATGGTATTTTCTATCCCTAAAAACATCCAACCGATAAGCTAAACAAATTGAGTTACCCAATATGAGTCAATATATTCACTCTCACTTATTCTAAGTAAGCCTAAGTTCCTTTCTTAATGGTTCAAGACCTTAAATATTTAATTCGTTCATTTAATTCATTTCTTCAGTCTAAGAAATCTAGAGAATGTTTATTTGTTGCAATGCCACCTTCAGCTTGTACTTTTTTTTTCAAACAAGATTCTATTTTTAGGCTTAAGTTCTTAGTGCTTATGACAGCTCTTCAAACTGCAGTAATTAAGGCGGGTTGCTTAACCAAAGTTCTCTGAAGTCAGGTCTACTATTTTCACCTCTTGAATGTGAAATTGTCTGCACTGGTAGATGGAAAGAAAGCAAGAGCTTGACTTTTCATAGGAATGTCCAAGACCTTTAATTTTTGAAGGTGCATTTAAGCAAATTAATAGAACCTATTTAGCCCTCACCTTCAGCAATCTCACATTAAGGTTTAGATACCTTTTTCCCCCCAGGGCAAAGGAAAAAGAGAAGATAGAAAACAAAATTCTGTCATTATAGATAATTCATCAGACACATGTTTTGGGATCTATCACCCGAAAGAAATTCAAAACTGGGCACACAATTCACTAGTAGGAAATGACACACTTGAGAAAGACCAAGATACCATTACATCAATTCTAACCTCTCTTAACGTGATGGCTGAAGAAATAATCACTTTGAAAGGATATTATTCTAAATACTTATGCTAAAACCAAATTAAATATAATGATATAATGTATAAAGTTTGGAGAATTCAAGAAAGATAGCATTAACACCACAAGTTGACTTTGATGTGCATCTATCAAGGTCCACTAACACACACTCAGAAATTATATAGTTTAAAAGACTTTTAACACTATGATTATTGTGCAAATTTATATATCTGTCCATCTCACAAGCAGAATAATAATTTCCCCCAAACTCTCACTCCAACAAAATAGCCATAACAATGCAACTATTAATTGTCTAAGGGTAGTTAAACCAACACAAAATAAACAGGAATCAAAGCAGATCTGTATCAATGATTAACTAATCAGACAAATAAAATTAGGTTTAGAAAGAATTCTGTCACAGAATTTCCATGGACCAAATGTGGTTATTTTGAAAGGCTGGGCAAAATTGCAGGTCGGCATTGGTACATAGATACTGTAATATCTGCTGGTAAATAAAGAATTGGATTTGATTGGATTTCACTGTGTCATTTTTAGGCTTGGGCCTGATAAATAGGTTTTTCTTTTCTTTTAGGATTCTTCCACTATGGATGTTCTTCTCCCACGCATTGGGCCAGGATGATATTTGGATCCAATCCATGGGGAGAGCAAGTGCTTGTTATTTTCAGTCTTGACTAAGTGTCAGACGCAAAAGAACCATAGATTAAATTGTAGCATGGAAGATTTATTCAAGCCTATATACAAGAATCAAGTCAACAAACGTTCAGTACTAAAATTGGTGCTTGACAAGAGTTAAAGGAATTCAAGGGAGGCTGGATTTGGGTTTTTTAGGGCAACATAAGAACTCTAAGCTAATGACACATTTAACTCTGCCTGCCCTCATCGCCACCACTGCTTTTCTCCTAAGTTAATCATGTACTGCTGTTATCTGTTGCACTGGTTTTATATTCGCTGGGCTTTGATGGTCTTTTATTTTATTGATATATACCACCCACAGTTATAAATTGTAAGTTGAGTGGCATCATAAATTCTGTAAATAAATAGATTCCTGAAAAGCATGGGTTCTTTGTTGTAAAATTGTACACATGCTGTCTCTATGTGTTCCTTATGTATTCAGAATCAGAGAATGGTTTGTGCAATTAACATTAGTACAAAGGACTCCAGTTAATTATGTCTACAGTTACTTGTAACTATCTTTTTCTCAATGTCTGCAAACCCTCCATTTCCTAAGAAGGAAAGATTTTCCTGGACGATTCTTCACTAGGAAGAGGAAGAGGGGAAAAAATTCTCACAGCTGGGCTTCTCAAACAGAGAATGTTCAGAGACCAATATACAGAAATAATGCCAAAGAATGAAAGGTTCCAGAATGTGTGGGTTGGAAATTGTCAAAATGAAACTTTTTTTTAATTCAAAGAAAAATGACAATTGTCAATCTGATGACATTTTCACATGAAATGTCAACTGTATTTCAGTATCTGGGGGAGAAAAAAAATGAAGTGAGTTTCAGTTTTCTTTAAATAATGGTTGGGGAGAAGAAAAGTTTTGTTTGTAGGGAAAATGCAACATTTCATTTTAAAAATTTCCAAGCAGGGGGGAAAGAAAAGATTTCATAATGTTGGAGGAAAAAAGAAAAAAAAATTGTCACTTAAAGCCTGTTGTTCTTCACAGCTGCCACAGAGTCCATCAGAAACATGTTTGCACATTCTGCTCTCCTCTCTTGAAATGGAGATTATCAGATGGAGTATTTTTCCCAAGACACTAAATGCAACTTTGGGTTGTATTTTATTATAACATGTCCCCAAGTTTTCCTTTATTGATGGTAATAGGTATATTTATTTATAATTGCTTCCATTGCATATCACTTTCTTGATTCACAGTGGAGAACTCTTTTATTATACCTCGTCACTGAAATAATATTTTAACAGTTCAGCTCTCCTAATCAGTATTTCTAGGTTTCATATTACCAGCTTGATTTGGCTTCAAGGTTAGAACCAATGTGTTTATAAAGTTTTTAAACTTTTAAATTGCATATTACTTCTGGAGTCCTTTCCAAACCCAATGAGACTCAAACATATTCTCTATCTCTGTCTGTGTCTCTGTGTGTGTCTGTGAGTGTGTGTGTGTGTGTGTGTGTGTGTTTGTGAGTGTGTGTGTGTGTGTGTGTGTTGAATCAGTTGGCATTCTCCCTACCTTTTCTACGTAAAAATACAAACGTGCAATTCTATCATGTAAAACTTATTAAATCCAATGGATCTTACTTTGCCAATCTGGGTACATTTGCACTCTTTCTTGTTAGTAAGATGTGTCACTTGAACTGAAGTAGCAACTTCTGATTTATTAGGATTTCTGGTTGCAAACAGGCTATTGTTCATGTGTAAACAAGAATCAGGTCTCTTTATGATCGTTCTTCAGAATGAAGTTAGGAACAAGGGTGCTTCAGCAGAAGGAAGGAAGGTGTACCTCTATTGTTTTTCCACTTAGCTATCCTGAGAAGAGAGTGAAGGCATGTATGAAGCTCCCAGAACCTACAAACCTACATCAAATTGCAAACATTTTGGGATTCTAATTCAAACTCTCAGAAACTTTTACTAACACTTGTTTCTTACAAGTTAAACCACAGTTGGTTAAATTACTGTTTTTAACAAACCAAAACTGGGCAGATTTAGACAAGACATTAACCCATGCACAAAGAAAACATAACTTGAAGGGCATTCCAGGACCACAGTCCCAGATTTGACTTCATTTATTATACATTGAAATGTAATCAACAGTAGCCTTAATTAATGAAATTAATTAAAATTAAGAAGAGTTCTGCTGAATAATGTCTCCTTTGTTTTAAAGATTATAACATGGCAACTACTTTGGGAAAACAATGGAAGAACCACTCAAAGGCCACAAGCTGTATATATCACCCATGTTTCTCAAATCACAGCACAACCACAAATGGCACAAATCCAAAAGCTTGGAGGAATAAATCTTTGGTCCTGGTGACTGACCCTGACTGGATCCTACAACCACAATTGTTTGGATCTGCATAACATTGATAAAACAAAAGTATGGAAAAGTCTCCCCTCATAATGGAAAAGGCTGTGCCACAAGAAAATGGAGCAGGAAATTAATGGGCCTGAAGGTGGATTTTTATATACATTTATTTCTGTAACTTTCAAGAACAAGTTTTTAATGGATCTATAACGAGATCCCTGAAGCTTCAGTTGTTGCAAAATACAGTGTCTCCAGAAAGAGAAAACAGGAGAATAATATCAAACGTGAGACACCAATCTTAAAATCATCCTGTATCTGTTATCTGTAGGCAATGATTAATCAACAAACCCTGTTTATAAGATCTAGGTGAGGAGACTTAGACAAGCCACATTTTCCAATAGAACTTCTTAAGAGGCTTTAAGCAGATGTTGGGCAGAATAAAATTGTTTTTCAAGCAGGGTTTTTTTTTTTTTAGAAAGTTCTGAGCTGCTTTGTCAAGGAATGCTCCTACAGCAGGGGTTCTCAACCTTGGCAACTTTAAGACTTGTGTACTTCAACTCTTTGCTGGCTGAGGAATTCTGGGAGTTGGAAGTCCACAAGTCTTAAAGTTGCCAGGGTTGAGAACCCCTGTCCTACAGGATTGAGTTTTTGGCAAAACTTCACCAACTTCTGCCTTGATCTTTACCTAGTTGATTGTTATTGGCTTTGACTTCATGAACATCTTGGAGTAAGCAGCAGCTGCCATCAAAATTGCCACCTGGAGAATCAACTCAAAAGGTACTCCCCAAATGACTAGAACAGTTTAGGATTACTCCCAAGAAGACTGAAGGTTCTCTTCACCACACAAACATATCCCATTATAGATTAGCATGAGTGAAAACAGCCTCGTTCAGAACTGAGCATATCTGGTCAAGAGGATTCAACCCTCTGGCTCAAGTGAGTTCAGCTTCAGATGATGTGCAGTGCATGACGTCTCCATAAGCACCATGAGAAAACAGAGACCTTTGCTATGGAAAGATGGATTCATTTACTACCTAGGAAGGTAACTCATTCACTTGCAACGGTTTTACAATTATGATTTCTTTGAAGTCATATGCAGAAGAAGGAAGCTTGCTTTGGGCTTTGTTTTTCCCCAAGGATGTTTATTCTTTTATTTCTTTTTTTCCCCCTAAACTTTTTCCCCTTCTTTGAATATTCTTATCCAAAGCAATTGATCTGTATATTTTAATAAATACCTCCTAATTTGCACCTTATTCAAAAATGTATAAATTTCCTCTCACTTTGCTTCTGAAGAATTTGAATTGCAGTAGTTCATTTTCTCTCTTTGAAGCAGGAGCAACACTCTTAAAAGGGGGAGGGATTCAAGACAAGCTCTCTATTTTTCCCCCCACAAGTAATTCTATAATTTCTAAATAGGAGTCAGAAGAGCGTCAATAGAGTGGGAGAGAGGAAGAGAAAGGAGAAAAATTATTTAAAGGAAGAAAGAAAATAAGGATTTTTTTCAAGACCCTTCTCCAAAATGAAATAAGCAGAGCTAAAAAGAAGTGCTTGCATTCTGGTAGCCAAAAACATGCTGACAAAGTGGTCCTGGGAAGAAGTTTCATTCTCATTCTCATTCTCAATAAGAGATCTGTGGAGACTTCACCCCCTCCCCAAGAATATGAGAAAGGGCAGTTGGAAAAGAGCTAAAGTTGCCTTCATCAAATGAAGACCTTGAACATTTTTTTCTCCTCACCTTTAAGATAATAATGAAATAATTACAGTTACAATGTGCTGATCCCAAGATAATAATTCATGTTCAGTAGTTCAGTACCTGGAGGAAGAGAAACTCCATTCTTGGAGGGGGGAAAAAGCCACATAGCAACTGATTCTGTTTGGATCCAAATACATTGCTTGCTTGGTCAGTTTTTTCTGATTCATTCTAGAGGTTTCCCGATGATGATCCCTCACATGGAACAATACGGCAACACTTAAATCATAATTTTTACAGAAAGAAAAAACTACTCAAATTTGAGTAGTTTTTTCTTTCTGTAAAAATTAAAAAATTAATAAAATATATTTTTAAAAAAAAATACGGCAACACTTGACTGGGTTCATATAGCATGCTCGCCCAGGCTATAGTCTATTGAACAAGCTACAATTGTCCATGTTCTTCTTGCATCAAGTCAAGAAGTTCAGACTGACCCAGGAGTTGTTGATACAGTTTTACAGAGGAATTATTACATCTGTCTAGAACTGTCTGCTTTGGTACAGCAGCCAAACAGGACAGGTACAGACTCCAACGGATAGTTAAGCCTGCAGACAGGACAATTGCAACCAGCCTGCCTTCCATAGAAGACCTGTATATTGTGCAGGTCAGAGGAAGAGCTGAGAAGATATCTACTGACCCTTCACATTCTGGATATAAACTGTTTTATATCCTTGGGACATTGCTTTAGGGCAGTGTTTCTCAACTTTGACAATTTTAAGGCATGTGGACTTCAACTCCCAGAATTCCACAGCCAGCTTTGCTGGCTGTGGAATTCTGGGAGTTGAAGTCCACATGCCTTAAAATTGTCAAGGTTGAGAAACACTGCTTTAGGGCATTGCAGGTCAAAACAACTATATACAGATATAGTTTTTCCCTTGTGCCATCACTCTGCTGAGCACCTTATTCTCACTGTACCGTCTAACATTTATGTGTATGTACCAATGTAGTATGGCTGCAGTATTAGTTATCCTTTTTATTATCTTATTTATTCTCCCCTCTTATTGGTATGATGATGATGATCATTCTGTTGCTTTGCATGTACATGGAGAGCTTCTGCACCAGAGACAAATTCCTCCTGTGCCTAATCACACTTGGCCAAATAAAGTATTCAGTTCAATTCAATTCAGTTCAATGTTTACTTAGGACATTACCCCAAAAAGAAAGAAGCAATCCTAGCTCTTACATTGGAACAAATTATTTTTCCATCTGTTCCTCAGGAGAGGTAGTAGCTACAGTCTCGGTGTGTAAGTGCATATAAAAATGCATGTAGAAAAAGTAGGCATGGTCTGCCTGCAATACTCACAGCCAAGGCCAACGATCTTTATTTTGCCTCTTGCATCAGTATTTTTGGATATTACACTGGAGGCTAGAAAGCCATCTGTCTAGAATGCTTTCCTTTGGATTCCTGCATGGAACAGGAAGTTTTATTCAATGTCCTAATGGCCTCTTCTAAGATTCTCTGCATTTATCTATAGCTCAGCTTTTATGTGCTTTCCAAATGTTTTGGATCACATCTTTCAGAAACCCCAGTGAGCCATAGACCATCAAGACAGGCAGGTCTATTTAAGTCTGGGTTGGATCAGCTTATGTTTTCAAAGATGGCTCATTTTTGTTCTGTTCTGGCACCTCTATGCAAATATGCACAACTATCTACAAATATGAACATTTGTATATTTTAAAATATAGTTTTGAAAGTGTGTTCTCGCAAGCTAACACATTTCTAAATGTATCCTGATATTCTCTGTATGTCTGAGTGAGTGTGTGTGTGTGTGTGTGTGTGTGTGTGTGTGTGTGAGTGAGTGTTCATGGTTGCCCACAAGAAAAAGAGAGTCAAACATTCAGGAAATGTGAAAAACAAGGAAATTACTCGGTTATAACCAACATGTTATTCTGGCCCATGTAGATCAGGTCAAATACCTGATTTCCAAAGTCTCCTTACTTTGTAGATAAAGGAGTAGATACTTGAACCCTGAACCTTCTCAAAGTTATTGTGCCTTACACTGGGTTATCCAAATCAACCTAATCTCCCAATTTAAACAACAATCCAAGACTTGACCTGGAGAAAAATCTTTCCCGTTTCCTCATCTTCTTAATCAAGATGGTACAGATTGGATCTAGAACTTTTTCTATTGGTACACAAATTAGTTAATGTCCAAAATTCACCACTGCAGAAAATCTGATTCTGTATCCAGAATGTGATATAAATGACATACGCTTTTGTGTGCATCTGTACCTACATTTCTGCCATTCTGAAAAGCAACTGCCATCCACAACTCAGCGAAGCACTCATGCCTGCAACCTGGGCACACTGAAACAATTAGTTTGCCACTCAGACTGCAGATTCTTGGGGAAAACCTGATAGCATCTGCTAAATGGATGATATGCCAAACTAGTTGATGTCTGATTATCTGTGCTTTGGCAAAAGCTTTCCCCTCACCTCACCTCCCCTTTGTTTCTTCAAGAAATGGCAGAGGTGACATAGATGTATCAGTAAAGCACAGAACAGCACTCTTTTTCCAACTAATTCTCCTCCCACAATGATGGAGAAATTTGGAAGGGGCAAACCACCTCCCAATTGAAGTCAACAAAGAAAAAGATTCCTACGTTGTGGAATTTCTTGGTGACGTCACAAGAGAAGGCCAGCCAACTCAGCTTTAAATCTTCCAACAGAGAACAGCTCAACTTCTTCTGAAGAGGTTTGCCTCTGAACAGCATTTAGGAGCTTCTGCTCAAGCAATATTTCCATTTTTCCATGTCTGTCCATTAATTTTAATCCTACTATATAGAATGGTTAATTTGTAGTCCTTCAAACCCTTTAAAAAAGAGAGAGATCCTGGAGCTCTATCCAATTCCACTCTCAAATGTTGGTGGCCGAAGTTGATTTCCTGGCATTTTCAAAGGGGCAATCACACACAAAACTACTGTAGAGTAAGCACTGAGCAATCTTAACACAGTTCTAAATTCTCCCTCAAGTTTCTCAGTGAAAACTGGGTCACCATGACAAATTATTGGAGCAAGATAGAAGCAATGTTTTCTTAGGGAGGAATGGGGGGAAAAAATCAAGATGATTTGTGAGAAAAGGAGCTTCAGAGAAACTTCTGCTAAAAGTGTAAAGCCAATACACTCTGCTCATTAATTCCAGTAACTCGCTTCCACCTCCCCAGTGTAAAAAGTTTTATATCAAAATATATTTTACTCTTTATGCTGTTTCCATCTTCCCCTTAAACTATTAACAGAATCCACAATGGTCTGAGAAGCAGTGTCTCCACTAGATAATAGATGGTCAAGCTGAAACTAAATTAATCAAGTAAAATAATAAAGGGGGGGAATCCTTTTCTCAAGCTTCCTCAAAACCCCCAAATAAGTTATCCACACCTAATCCACATATCAAAGAATAGGGTCTGCAAACACAGAGTTAATTAAATTAGGTCTCCCCGAGGAACTGCACGTTCAAAAAATAAACATATCTACACAGACACACACACACACACATACCTCTCAAGTGTCACCCTAGAATCAGCACATGACACCCCAGAGACAAGCTCTCCCTATTAAAAAAAAACCCTGCTGTACCCCATTTTTCTCGCAGCCTGCCCCTAAAAGCAAACTGGGGATGATTGTTGATTGTGGTGTGACTGATTAGTATGTGTGGGGTTTTATTTTTAATGTTTTTGTTTGGATTTGGATTGAAATTGTTTTATGTATATGTTGTGAGCCACTCCGAGTCTTCGGAGAGGAGTGGCATACAAATCCGAACAAATAAATAAATAAATAAATAAATAAATAAATAAATAAATAAATAAATAAATAAATAAATAAATAAATAAATAAATAAATAAATAAATAAATAAATAAATAAATGAATGAATGAATGAATGAATGAATGAATGAACGAACGAACGAACAAACAAACAAACAAACAAACAAACAAACAAACAAACAAACAAACTGTTTTGCTTTTAGGAATAAATATTTCTTTTATCCTCACAGCTGTCTGAATCCCATTTTTATTTGTTCTTGAGTAATGCCGGCTGGTGTTGGAACCCCAAATTATTTTCCCGACAGACACCAACCCAAGATATATTGGCACTGCCGCATTGCATTCAGCAGCAGTAGCAGCAGCATCCATTCATGTGGCCTTTCGAAATAAAGCTTGATGTGAGGAGTGAGGAATGTTTACTAAACCAGACGTTCACAAAAACTGATCCTTAGAATTGTATTGCAGGATATATGATGATTGCTTTTTAATATGAACTTATGTTTAATGTTGATGGTTTTAATAAAATAATTTTTAATAAAAAAATTAAATAAATAAGAAAAAAAAGAAAACATTGCTTTGAGGCCACCAGGCATGTGACCAGCTTAATTAGAGTCCAGAGAAAAATCCCAGGAAAAGAGAAAGGAAATAGCAAGAAAATAAAGGGAGGTGACAGTAGGAGAAAGTTAGACCTTGCCCTGGAGGAAGCACAGGTTTTTTTTAAATGGGAGGGAGGCTTCTAAATCATTTGATTTAAACAAAAAGCAAAAAAAATGTGCTTTTTGGTAGAGGACAGTTGTTTTCCACGTTGCTGGATGTTAGTGCTAAGCCTTTTACCAGAGAAGATACATACCCAAATTAAACAACAAAATCATCAAACAATGATCCTACTGTTCATCCCTAGGAGAAACAGAAGTCACTCTTAACTTCCCTGGAAACCTACAGATTAGTCTTAATCCAGTCAATGTCAGGAGTCTTTATATATTATCTCATTCCGACAAATGTTTTGTGCGTTAAAGAGAAACCACTGAAAAATCCACATTCAGTTATGATTCCAACAATACTTTAGGCCAGCGGTTCTCAACCTTTTTCAAGCCACGACCCTGACCTGTCAAGCGCCGCACATGCGTGGTGCTACCCCCTGCGCCACGCATGCATGGTGCTGCCCCCTGCACCGGCCGAGGCGTAGGCCGCCGCCCATTTGGGGTGGCGGCGGGCAGGCCCAGGTGCTCCTGGGCGGCCGTGGCGGCAACGGCACAGGGCGACCACGGGCTGGGTCACCAGCTGGCCCAGCCCAAGGGAGGTAAGACACCTGCTGGGACCCACGCAGACCAAAAACCCTCCCTGCGCCCGCCACTGCCCTGCTAGCCTTACCTTCGCTGCCGCCCGTTCTGGGCGGCGGCAGGCAGGCCCAGGCGCTCCTCGGCGGCCGCAGCAGCAACGGTGCAGGGCGTCCACAGGCTGGGCTGGCCCAGCCCTAGGGAGGTAAGACACCCGCCGGACCCCACGCACACCAAAAACCCTCCCTGCGCCCGCCACTGCCCCGCTAGCCTTACCATTCAGGGCGGTGGCAGGCAGGCCCAGGCGCTCCTCGGCGGCCGCAGCAGCAACGGCGCAGGGCGACCACAGGCTGGGCCACCAGCTGGCCCAGCCCAAGGGAGGTAAAAAACCAGCCGGGCCCCACGTGCACCAAAAACCCTCCTTGCGCCCGCCGGCCTCCCACCTCCCACCCCAGGCCCTCTTTTACTTACAGTTTTAGTAGTTGCTCAGCAGGGAGGGGTGGAAACTTCTACACAGCTCACCTTCACTGCAGACAACTTGCAGCACCGTTTGCAGACTGGGACTTTTGGCTGGCTCAGCAGGGCAGAGGCAGCCTGGACCATTCCTATTGGCTTTTGAAAGCCAATAGAATTAGACTCTATTCAAGAGAGTCTATTCTATTGGCTTTCAAAAGCCAATAGAATAAGGGGGAGTAGCACAGCTAAGGAAAAGGGGAAAAAATGGCGGACTGCGTTGTTTGGCGACCCCCATGACATGGTCGTTCGACCCCAAATGGGGTCGCGACCCACAGGTTGAGAACCGCTGCTTTAGGCACATGAACCCTGGTGGTGCAGTGGTTAGAATGCAGTATTGCAGGCTGACTCTGCTCACTGCCAGGAGTTTGATCCTAACCGGCTCAAGGTTGACTCAGTTTTCCATCCTTCCGAGGCTGGTAAAATGAGGACCTAGATTGTTGAGGGCAATATGCTGACTCCGTAAACCAATCAGAGAGTGCTGTAAAACACTATGGAGCGATATATAAGTCTATTGCTATTGCTGCATATTTAAATGCAAGACTGTTAATACATTTTACTTATTAAGAAACCATTTGATGTCATTTGTTGTATTAGGATATGTTGGCCCAGTATGTTTAGGGTAAACTCAGTCACAGATTCTTTACCTGAAGTGTAGTTCTTTCAGCTAATACCCAGCATTAAGTTTCTGTGACCAGTTTAACATTATTGTTATAAAATATGGCCAAACAAAAATAATCTGTTTACAAAGAGTCCTTACGTTCTTGGCTCTGGTTTTTTTTTTTTTTATGAAATGCTCTTTCCTCATCTTGATACACTCAAAAACAGAATGAACTCCATGTTAATGCATTTGGGCAGTGCTTGAATAGGGAAAGTAGCAGGATTGGAATAATGAATAAGAGTGTGTTAGCATTGGATTAGAAAGAAGTGAACAATAAAGACATCAAATGTAGAGAGTATCATTAAACCCAGCCTGTCTCTTTTTAGTGATATTTGAAGATGAGCGGTACAAGTTGTATTTTTTTTTTTTTTGCATTAGTTATTGTTAGGCCTGCAGCTACCAGGGCAAGCTCCATTTTTCTATCCTTTGCAGTTCTTTGAAACATACATCTCGGCTTATCAATAAATACTGATAAATACTTATAAATATCAGAACCAAGGAATCCAGGCAATAATGTCATTAGGATTGGGCTTCAGAGCTGAAGCCCAGAACCTTAGAGCAACAGAAAAAAGCAATAAATGACTTAATTTTGTTTAATTACTTAAGGAAGAAATGGCAGCTCAGTAAAACAGAGTTTTATTTAAAAAGGTAGGAAAAACAATCTAGTAATGAAACGTGTGCAAGAAAACAACCACGCTGAGAGAGCACTAAGGACCCCACAGAATGACTACCTACCGGTATCTAGCCGAGCATTCTAGAACAAACAGGAGGTCCTAAGCCAGGGGTCTTCAAATTTAGCCCTTTTATGACTTGTGGACTTCAACTCCCAGAATTCCTCAGCCAGCGTGCCTGGCTGAGGAATTCTGGGAGTTGAAGTCCACAAGTCATAAAAGGGCCAAGTTTGAAGACCCCTGCCTAAGCCTTGACAGCAAGGTGATTGCTCTTGCCATCAATTGCTTACCTGAAGTCGTGATTAAAGTGTGCTAACTGTGATTCAAGAAGTAGTCTTCATCTATCAGAACTACGGTAGCAGCCTTTCACTCCACGGCCTCTATTTATCTAGTGAATAAATCCAAGCTGGTGGCCATTAATCCATTTTAATTCAACCAACTTCATATTTTAACTGCCTTGTTTAGAAAAACAGAAACAGCTGGGTGACTTTGGACCAGTCACACCCCCCAAGCCCAACACCCCTCACAGAGTTGTTGTTGTTGTGGGGAAGATAGGAGGAAGGAGTATGAGGGATGGACGCTACCTTGAATTGTATATGGGGGGGAAAGGCGGGATAAAAATCTTTAAAAAAAAATAAAGTTCCACCTCAGTTTCCAATTACCGTGATTTTTTAAAATGATTTTTAACAACTTGTGCTGTGTTTATTAAAATGACTGTAAACCATTTGGCATTTTTAAAAAAGGAAATCAGTGTAAAAATAGTGTAAATAGATACAACTTCCTACATTTAGGGTATAAAGCAATTTTAGCATAGTAGAAAGAAGTCGAAAAACCTCTAGACCCACATTTTTTTTCACGATGTGCCTGGTTTTATATATATCTTTTATGATTCTTTTGACCCAACTTCCAAATAAAAATCCACAACTACTGAAATCTTTCTCAGTAGGGGATCTCTTCTGAACTTCTGGATAATCCTGGCTGCCTTTTCTGCAGCTCTCTCTTTTTTTAAAAAAAAGGGTAAATGCATGAACAATCTCAAATGTTCATCTTCCTTGCTTTGTCCCTATGTAACAAGCAGAAGACAAGCCAGCTGGGATTGACAGAATCATGATCGAATTATCCTGGTGGAATTGTGCAGGTTGTCTCTTACAATGAACAGTTACAAAAGCCTTTGTTGGTCCAGATATAATTAACATTAGGAAGGGAAGATTCAGACAGTCCAGATCCCTCACAGGTTTCCACATGGATGGAGACAGATGTATTTCTACCAAGCCCCCTGTTCTCAGCTAATTGGCAGGCCTTCCATTTGGCCCGTGGGAGCTTACCTACAATAAAATGTATCATTATCCTTTCTTCCAAACTCAGGTGAGGGAGGAAAAATGGCAAGTAGCCTAATACACTGTCAAAATAATTAGATTAAATTGTGCTTCCCTGAGCCACTCAGCGATGTGATGTGCCTGTCGGTGGGTGCAGCATTGTGGGAAGCAGCATGGTGGCCTCTGAGTGTTCTTCTCATCATTGCCTTATTCAAAAAAGGCTCTTTTGCAGGTGAGGCACAATCTGCCAGTTCAGATGCTGTCAACCTAGACAGCCTTGCACTGGATGCAAAAGCAGATTTCAAGCATCCATCCCAGCAGATGAAAGGATCAGCAATCCAGTGGAGAACAGCCCAGAAAGAGCAAATTATGGACCAGATTATCTCGGTGCAAAAAGTTGAGCATCTGTTGCAATTTTAATATATTGTCTAGAGGAAGCAGCTATTTGGATTTATCAATTCCCTATTCCAGCATTCAAATTTGTCTTAAGCGGCAGCTCTAATGTGGAAAGAAAGCCAAGATAGGATGAATTTTTTAAAAATCAATACATGTGCTAGCAATTCCAAAATGAACAGGGCACAGCACCATTCTTTCTCCTTGTTCATTAATGGTCTTCAGTCTTGATTTTCCTATTTCAGAAAAGAAATGCTTGAATCTTTGGGGAATACAGCCTGAGAAATGATTATCAAGTTTTTATGAGAAAGTGTGTATATACCCACATATCTCGCTATAGATTCAAACGGTTCTGCAAAAGCAAATAAAATCAAGTAACCTTTGGGTGAATCATTATTATCGTCAAAGTGATGTTCCTTCAGAAGTTCAAACGACTCATCTCTACTCTTGAAGATTCAAAACTTGTTTTCTTTTATATTTTCACCCCTTCCTTCAATCCCTGCAAGCTGATTTCATCAATGAAAGGTGAGAAGATTCCTTTGCTTAAACAATGACCATTGCTGGGTTGGTATTCCAGGTGTTGAAATAAAGTTCAAGAATGCTGAAACATTTATGAAGTGGAGAAAAAAAACCACAGGAGGAGTATAAATCCATTGCCCCCAACAGCAGCATTTCAATTCTGCTTTTCAAGGGGTTCGTTTCAAAACAAATAGCTCAACAAGTTTCCCCAAAGGGAACAAAACAAGAAGCATAAAGCTCGGAGGGCCTAGACAAAAGAAGAATGGCAGCCTCCTCCCATTTGAGGAGCAAAATCTTACTTTCTTGGATCAATCAACTTCTGCTTGGTGCTTCCACAATACAATTATTATTATTATTATTATTATTATTATTATTATTATTATTATTATTATTATTATTATTATTATTATTATTATTATTATGCAACCCCATATCCCTCAAATACCACTATCTAAGTTAATGGTTTTCTAGTATTTATAAATTTATATGCCACTCATCTCACTATCAAAGTAAATTCTGGTGGCTTACAACACAATGAAAACAAGAATATAAAAACATAAGAAGAATTATGTGAAGTGTTAATACCACTTTACAATGCCTTGGTAAGGCCACACTTGGAATGCTGCATCCAGTTTTGTTCACCACGATGTAAAAAAGATGCTGAGACTCTAGAAAGAGCACAGAGAAGAGCAACAAAGATGATTAGGGGACTGGAGGCTAAAACATACGAGGAACGGTTGCTGGAATTGGATATGTCTAGTTTAATGAAGAGAAGGACCAGGGGGGACAGGATAGCAGTGTTCCAGTATCTCAGGGGCTGCCACAAAGAAGAGGGAGTCAAGCTATTCTCCAAAGCACCTGAAGGCAGGACAAGAAGCAACGGATGGAAACTAACCAAGGAGAGAAGCAACCTAGAACTAAGGAGAAACTTCCTGACAGTGAGAACAATTAACCAGTGGAACAACCTGCCTCCAGAAGCGGTGAGTGCTCCAACACTGGAAGTCTTTAAGAAGAGATTGGGCAGCCATTTGTCCGAAATGGTATAGGGTTTCCTGCCTGAGCAGGGGGTTGGACTAGATGACCTCCAAGGTCCCTTCCAACTATATTATTATTATTATTACTACTACTACCATCAACAATACACATTGCTAATTTAGTTAAGTGAGCCATGCTTGTTTATCTCTTCAAACATTCTCCATATGTTTCAGCTGTAATTCCTAAGATTGTTTACCAAACACCTTGATAGTCAAATGAATATAAACCTGATATTCAGATGATATTCCTTAAGGGGTAGAATAATATAATTACAAATTAAAGGCCTCTTGAAGAGTGCCTGAATGTATCTTACCACAGGCCCTTTACATTTTCTGGATTGAACTTGCATCCCTACTAAGCAAGTATCCTTTCATATTAGTCTTGATTGTTCTGCATAGTACTAGCAAGCTACCATACGTTCTGCTAATGTTTTTCAATTACTTGACAAGCAAAGCAATGTATTGGCGGCTTTCTATGTTAATGTCCCTATATTTTTCATATTTATGATATCTAATTACATTTGCTCCTGAGAATGATGTAATGTTTAAGTCCTGGAGAATTGAGAAGGCTGCACTAATGTTAATATATTTACATTATTAAAAGGTAATGCATCACGGCAGATGCTATGCTGTGTGGGCTTGATGCTGAAGATCAGATCTATCATTGCCATTTCCCCTCGCCTTTCTGTCCTCTCGACGGGTCCTCTTCATTTATTACATTACTATTATTATTTTGCCTTGCTTTATTTTCCTCAGGGAGACCAGAGAGGAATAAACAGTTGATTTTGCCAATACCTTGTTTGATAATGCCGTAAATTCACTATAAAAGGGTTTGGAGGAAGGAGGGTGTTTGTTGGTTAGTTGGCTGATTGGTTCAATTTGCTTAGTTTGCTGCATTTCAAATCCTAGTTAGGTTGTATGCTACTTGTGTGCTTAGGTGCCAGGTGCAAACAACCAGACACACAAGTGTACAGTTCAAAATAGATGCGTTATTGTTCTATGCCTGTTTCACAGGAATCTCCCCAGACTAGATAAGGTTCAAAGGCATTCAGGGGATCAGACTTTGCACTCTTGTATTTATGTAACAAGTGCAGGCTAAGTCCCTGGTTAGTCCCTTCTCCCCACTGGGACAGTTGCTCCCCAACAATAGGTGCCAATTTAGAAATAAAGAGTATAAACACAAATACAATATAGGTGAAAATATCCTTGAATCCAGTTTAATTCCTAGTGACTACCCAGACAATAGTTTTCTTGGCAATAAAATGGGAATTGTTTGCCATATCATCTTCTGAATTATTTTTTTCCAACTTCGTCTAGCCTCGAGAGCTAGTATAGTGTAGTGGTTAAGGCATCAAGCTAGAAACAGTGAGACCATGAGTTCTAGTCCCACTTTTGGCACAAAGCCACCTGGATGGCATTAAGCCAGTCACTTTCTCTTAGCCCTAAAAAGGAGACAATGGGAAACCACTTCTGAAAATCCATGGAAAGAAAACTGCATTCACTTGTTCAGGCAACCTCAGAATCAGACAGAAGTGAATGGAAGAAAAAATAGTTTAGTCTCAGTTCTGCCATTCCTTGGAGAGCTGCATCTACCATATTATAGTCTGGCAGGTTGTAGAATGGATTGCAACTTAGCCTAAAGACAATCTTAGATCTGAGAAATTCTGGGATAGACCTATAGGAGACCAATAAACCAAGGAGGTATTGGCAAGTATCCAGCTTAGTTCAAGGTAAGTATTGTTTTCTCAACAGAAAAAAAGAGAGGTTGAAATGGTCCTATCGTATTATTCAGCTAACTGGAACCGCCATTTCAAAAAATTCCTAGCACTTTCAAGTTCTGTTTGACTATCTTCACAATTGATTTCATTAAGCTTTCACCTTTCTCAACAAGAAACGAAGTCTACTGAAGTATTTCAGGTGCTAACTAGTTTCATTCTATCACTTCCTTTTCTGAAAAGAAAAGTAACGGACAAGAAAAAGTAGCCAGCTCAATAAACAAACCAGTATGGCCGCTTTCTTCCATTCTCTCCTCTCTAACCATGAAAAGAAAGAGGAGAGGAGAAACTTTAAGACTGCTGCTTTGAAAAAAACTAAATTAAAGGAAGAGGCAAGTCAGTCAGGGGTAGGCAACTTTGGCTCTTTTATGACTCATGGACTTCAGCTCCCAGAATTCCTGAGCCAGCATGGCTCAGCATGGTAACCTCTCCTTTTCCCCTCAGCACAACTGGCTCAGGAATTCTGGGAGTTGAAGTCCACAAGTCATAAAAGAGCCAAGGTTGCCTACCCCTGGGCTAGACCTTAGCAGACCAGATGAGAAATCTTAATGAACTGAAGTTGCTAGAGATCCTAATGATCCAATACATATCTAGATCCAATCTTGCCCTGTCAATCATCCTTACCTAGTAATGCAATACTCAAATGCCCTAACATTTCTGGATGGTTCAGGCCAACCCAGAATCTATCATCTTTTCAAAATCCCACAAAAGAAAACATGTGCTTTCACCTTGGAAGTAAGGCTTGCAGTTCCTGGCATAAACAGCCAGCTTCCTCCGACATTTCAATTCCCTGCTCTATATAGCTGCATGTTTGTATTTGTCTGTCATTTATCTAAAGGAATCCCATGAAACTTTCCAGTCGTTTTGTGACATTCAAAAAGGGCAGCGGAATGAGATCATCTGGAAACAAGAGCCCAGCTGCTTCTGGGGAGAAGAGAGAGAGAGAGACACAGAGAGAGAATCATGCATGGGAATTGATGGGGGTTAAAAGAGCTGTGAAATACTTTGGCAGATACAGCATCAACCAAAGCATCCCAAGGGTTAAGATAGATCCAGGGTCCCAATCCAATGTTCTGAGCCACCTGAAAAGGAGAAACAAATTAGACTGATTAGGCTTACAAGGCAATAAAATAAAGCAGGGCTGTTTGAGACAGATGGATGAAGAGGGGAAGGCATTGGTGTGTCACTACTAGTGACATCAAGGAAGGACTTGGGTGCAAAAGTCAAGGGTTCTATCACCTGAAGGTAACCAGAAAAGCTGGTTCTGCTGACCTGAAGTTTATTACTAGTCAGGATAAGCCAAGTACAACTCATAATGTTTACATTGCATGCACCCGAATCTCATTCTCTGAGTTGGAGGGCCAGAGAGAGAGAGAGGGAGAGAGAGGAAAGGAGGGAGGGAGGGGGAGGGAGGGAGAGAAAGAGAGAATAGATAGAAACATGATAGAAGATAGACAGACAGACAGACAGACAGACAGACAGACAGACAATTTGCAAGACCCTGAAATCCAGAATTTCTTAAGTACGATAACTGTCCACTTGTCAACCATAGGTGGCAAAGCACTTTGAGGTGGCCTCTCAAAAACGACATGGCTTCACTAGCAAACACTGCAATCCTGTCCCTGCCTTTACCAATAATGGAATCTTTACAATTCTGCCTATGAAAGAAGAGGATTGTGGTAGAGCCAGGATGGAGATGTTGTATTTATCTATGTGCTCCTCTATCATTCAGCAGATGCCATTAACCATAGTGTCATTCTGGGAGGGCTCCAGGGGTTGGCAATAGGGGCCATTGTTTTATAGTTGTCTTCCTTTCCCCAGGGCTGGTTATATGTAGATAAACCCCCAAAAATTCCCTGAGCTCTATGTTCTCCAGAAATGTACACAATCACTCAGTTTTCTTGGCCTTCAAAGAGAATTTGAACCCTAGGTAAACCAACTCCACATGACCAAATCAACTCCACATGAAAACTGAACTACATTTTTATTGAGATTGGCTACAAGAATGGAATCTTGCAAGTCTGGCTCCTCATTCTATACTTCAGTGAATTAGAGAGGTATCCACCTGAACCACTTCTGAATATTCTAGGCTTAAAAGATGCTTTGCTTCTTTTGCCTTGAAGAAGTATCTCCTTCAAAGTCATCTTCCTTACTCTCAACAGAGAATTCTCACACACAGAGATGCCCACCTATCAGAGGCCTGTTCTACATTAATGTTTGATTTATATCAGTTTTGACAAGAAGAATCACCAAGTTAAGGTGATGGATTAGGATTCATAGGTCACAAATTTTCAGTCACAAAATTGTATTGGGATATCTTGGGTGAGATCAAATTCCTTTCATCTCATGGATTGATGGACATAAAATAGGAACACTAACCCTGTCCCCCAGCACAAATTACCTTCTACTCCTGGAGGCCATTTATTTAGCCTTCCCTGAGTAGTCCATAATTCTGGGAAAGGAAAAAGGAAAGAGAAGAAGACAACCAGCAACAAGATAGATGGACTCAACCTTATGGCACACAACAATAATGCTAACAAAAAACAACAACAGTTGCTTGCATTTCAAATTCTGGATACAGAAGAGGACCAACTCCATTCACATACACGCCCAACAAAGCATTTCTATACACATTTGCTATTGCTTTTCCTAAAAAAAACTTACTTCAGACAATGAGAAACACAACAGATGCTTATTTGAACCAAGTTAATCACATGGCCCAACCACTCACAGGAAAAGCATTATCCTTTTAATCAATGAAATTTAGATTAAACAAATAAAATACTGCCATCTGCATAACAGAAAGAGCATTGTCCCAAAACTGAACAGAGTTCTGTGATTTTTGTGGAGGATGTTCTGTAAGTCGAGTCTTTGTGTATTCTGAACATACTATAATTTTAAAAGAACTCTGCTGGATCTGCCAAAGGCCATCAACTTTATGTTGTTGTTTCCAACAGCTGGTATATAGACACCTTTGAGAGCACATTTTGAAGGAAATAGCTTTCTCCCCCATAACGCCACAGTCACCAATAAACTCAGTAGTATTCTGCCTGGGAGCTGAAATACATGTAGCCATTCTGATACATCTCTACTCCTGCATGGATTTATCTTATTTCTTCCCTTAAAGCTATCAACCCCACTGCTGCCAACTGTGAGTTTCATTAATAACCATATCCTTTCATATAAGACATTTTTTTCTTTGTTATCCTGACTCACAAGCTAACTGTAGCCTTCTACAGACATTCATTTGAATGTATAAAAGCATATATGTGTATATATCTATAACCAGTCTGATCTAATGCTTAAGACACCAGGTTAGAAATCAGGAGACTGTAAGTTCTAGTTCTGCCTTAGGCATGAAAGCTAGGCAGGTGACTTTGAACCAATCAGCAGGAGATGGTGAGTTCTAGTCCCATCTTGGGCATGAAAGCTAGGCAGGTGACTTTGGGCCAATCACTAGGAGACTAGTGCCACCTTTGGTATGAAAGTTGGGCCAGTCACTCTTTCTCAGTCCAACCCACCTCATATGGTTGTCATTGTAGGGGAAATAGGAAGAGGTATGAGTATTAATAAGTTCACTGCCTTGAGTTGTTTATAAAAAAATAGTAAAGGCGGAATTAAGAAATAATATGGATATGGACATGGACATAAATCCGTATTCACATCCATACACATTTTGGATTTTTTTTAAAGTAATATTTGAGCCAAGGAGTTAAGTCTATATTATCTTGGTCAAAATATCTTGGCTCTGAATTTCAACAGTAGACAAGGCTATAGCCAAACACGGGTGAAGCCACTGGTTTAACTCTTAGATATGTGTACATATAAGATGTTTAGCATCCAGGTAAATTTATTTCCCATTTCCTTTATCAAAAAGAAGAAAAAATCAGATTGATCCTTCCATCCGGCTGAGGTGCCTTGAGGCACTGCTCCTGTTGGCCAGCATTTCCCAACTGCTAAGTTAATGTAAAAACAGCAAGGACTATCTAAAGAGAAGCCTTCCTACATAACCAAGAAGGACGAATGCCTTTTCTGAAAAGGTATCAGTTGAAAGAGAGATGTTATCGTTTGTGGAGTTCTAAAGCCATTTATCATGCATATATTTATGCAAATTTAATTGGATAATTAACTCACCAATTACCCAACTCATACCAATTTATCTGAATAGAATTTCTTAAATAGGGTGACAAACCCAACTGCCATTTCCAGTTTAAATTTTATATTATTTTAATATGCTTTTGTAAATTCTTAAGTTAGATCAAGCACCTTATCAAATACTGATCTTTTCCTTGGTCTTTCAGTCACAAATCCTTTTTTTTAAATAAACTAAAATATTTAGAAAAAGAAAAAGAGAGGAAGGAAGGAAGGAAGGAAGGAAGGAAGGAAGGAAGGAAGGAAGGAAGGAAGGAAGGAAGGAATCTTTCCAATAACCATGCTTATATTTTTATAAATAATAAATAAAGTTATCAATTATTTTACAACTTTTTTTTACAACTGGCAGATCTCTGAATTTTACTTACCCTTCCAAGCACCAATTGCTCAGTAGTCCTTAAGATTCTCCTATTTTATTATATATTTAAAATTTTTATAATTAGCTCATCTCTCATCTCTCTGACATAACATTAAGTAAAATGAGGTAATTAATGCTTAAGCTACTGTGCAGTAATTGAAAGGGCCAAATTGACCTAAACCCATTTCTATGGTCTCCCACCAACAAAATAGAGATTTCATTCCAGTTTTCAATATCCTCAGAGATTCTTTTAATTTAGCTTCTGCTGAAGGCAGAAGCTTTTATGGATAGATGAATTAATCTGTTTCCAGACTAGTCTATTTCTAGTCCATATCATTTTTCACACTGTTATTATTAAGTTTGCTCTAACCCATTATCACATTAATTTACCGTAATTTTTAAATTTACATGAAACTTCACACGTACCAATATTTCACATTTGTTCTTCTTGTAAGATATCAATGCATTTTAAAAAAACTGAGCCTTTTTAAAGAAAAGCACCACTGCAATCTATATACTTAACAATTTGCTGGCACAAACTAACATGCATTTTTCATGCATTACATACTGGCTTAGGCACTTTGGAGCCTTCCACACCATTGCAGTCATTTCCATTCTCCAATTTCACAAAAGCAACTGGATGCACCAGAAGGCAAGACAAGAAACAATGATTGTAGACTAATCATGGAGAAAAGCAACCTAGAACTAACGAGAAATTTCCTAACAGAAAGAACAATTAACCAATGGAATAGTTTGCCTTCAGAAGTTGTGGGTGCTTCATTACTGGAGGCTTTTAAAAAGAGACTGGACAACTATTTGTCTGAAATGGTATAGGGTCTCCTGCTTGAGCAGGGGGACAAGAATACCCTCAAGGCCCCTTCCAACTCTGTGTCCTATTACTTCTGCCAACTTCAAAACATTAGCGGTTAGCAATATCCTAATAGCTTAATCAAGGAACTTCCAACTCAGACAAACAATCAAACAGTAAACAACAGCCTAATCCAAGAACACTAACAGGGCAAGTCTCCTGTCTATAAAGAGAGAGCAAACCCACCTGCTAGCACTGATGATGTTACCTAGTTAGGTAATGAAATGTCTGCAAGAAAACAACCAAGCTCAGAGAGCACGAAGGACCCCACATAGTATTATAAACCAATATTTCTTTTTTTTTTATTATAAAAATTCTTTTATTAAAACAATCAACATTGAGCATAAAAACCTATTATGCAGCAATCATCATGACACCTGGTATACAATACTAAGTATTAGTCTTTGAAAACGTCTGCGTTAGTAAGCCTTTTTCCCCCACTCCTCGCGTCTAGCCTCAACTATACTCCTGTTACATTTTATTTTGATTGGTGTTTCCCCTATCTGTTTCAATATTAATGTGATCAATATTAAACATAAGATCCTATTGCTAAGCAATCATCCTAGAACATAGCATACAACATTAGGTATTAATCTTTGTAAACATTTGTTTTAGTAAACGTTCTCCCCTCCTCCCTTACATCTTCAAGTATACTCCGAATACATTTTGTTTGATTGGTGTTTCTCTTATATATGGTCTATCTACTGTATATTTCTTCTAACTGACTAGTTGGAAGCTGCAAACACCTGTTCATTAACTGCCCTGAGCTTCTCCCAGCTGTGGGAAGAGAGGAAAAATAGCACTTTACATCAGAGAGAAAGAAAATAAATTGCTAAGGATCTCCCCCTTCTGAGAAAATGCCTTTTTGGTTTATGTTGTATGCATTGTTCATAAAAATACCTGAGCAGCTGCTCTGGGGAAATAATAGCCTACAGCGAAGGTGTTCTTTCTCTCTCTTTTTTTTTTACTTAAACACTACAATGAGTCTCAAGCTGAAGAGAATAACAGGTTGACATCCAGGCAACTAGGCATTTTTCTAAATAACTCCAACCATAGCTGTTTGTTGTGGTCATCACAGGAAGGGTGGAATACAGCTAGAACTGATTCTGGTTGTGTTGCTTCTTTGTGGATTTCTTTTTGTTCTTCCCTGTTGCCAGCAACTTAGGTAAAGTGAGCAGCCATTAAATTAATCCTCTCTGTTTTCCCTTTCTCTTGGAGATCAGCTGGCTGCTGGTGATTAGGAGATTTTGTTTTTTGCAAGCAATTGTCTTGAAATTGATGTCTTGTGGTATTATGATGTAAGTGGAGAAAGAGGGGGACAAAGTAATGTAATTCAGGAATTACAAGAGGCAAAAAGGAGGTTAAAGCCATGGCTCCCCAAAGCAAGGATCACCAAGTGCCCATAATTTCACTTTTTTAAAGCCCTGGACATATCCAGAAATATTTATTTATTTATTATTTATTTATTAATTCGACTTGTATGCCGCTCCTCTCTGGAGACTCGGAGCATCTTACAACATATACAAAACATTAAAAAATCTATGTCCAATCAAAATATTAAAAATAGACACCCAACACACGCACAACTTTCGAACAACAACCCACAATCATCCCCAGGCCTGCCGGCAAAGATAAGTTTTTAAATTCTTTCAGAAGGCCGGGAGAGTGGGAGAAACACGGACTTCAAGGGGCAGTTGGTTCCAGAGGGTGGGCGCCACAACAGAGAAGGCCCTCCCCCTAGGACCCGCCAAACGACATTGTTTCGCTGACGGGACCCGGAGGAGGCCGACCCTGTGCGCTCTTACCAGTCATAGGGAAATATGTGGCAGAAGACGGTCCCTACTTTTGCTCCAGTTTTTAATAGTAGTAGTAGTAGTAGTAGTAGTAGTAGTAGTAGTAGTAGTAGTAGTAATAATAATAATAATAATAATAATAATAATAATAATAATAATAATAATAATAATAATAAAGTTGGAAGGGACCTTGGAGGTCATCTGGTCCAACCCCCTGCTCAGGCAGGAAACCCTATACCTATACCACATGGCACCTGAGATGGAAATACATTAAGTCAACTCTTAACATTATGGGTTTCAAGTCTGGGCAGTTTTCAAATGGATGCAGAATTCCCCTGTGGAGAATAACGTTCCATGAGATTCAATAACCTTCACCGAGATCTTCAACAGAAGATCCCCAGCTTTTGACAGCCAAAATGCAGAGAGTGTTATCCTAAAGAAACATTCAGAACGCCAATGAAAGATTTATTGGTTAAGTCTGAGAACAAAGGGCGAAAAATGCTCACACAATGCTGCATCATTGTTAATAAGCCATCATTGCCCCTCACCGTACTAGTGATAGTCCCACATCACTAAGAAAAGAGATTTTTGACTCTAGGAATAATTTCCTTAATTCTGGAAATTTCAGGGTGCACTCTGCAGAGAGAAATGGTGCAATCTGCAGAGAATGGTGTATTTCCAGCAGAATGTGGAGAAATGGTTACAGTTAAGTGCTATCTGAAGTTTAGAGGGCATCTAAGATTACTCGCTTTGTAATCCTGATGCTATCAGCCACTGCCAACCGATACCATTTTTATATTTCTTGAAAGTCGCTTTCACATTTGATTTTGAGATGTCATGTTTCCCTCTTGAAACCGTGTGTTTTATAGCTGATTGCACCCATAAAGAAAGGTCCTTTTTGAATATACTTTGATAACATCCATGAACTGAGGACATTCAAGAGATGCTAACATTAATGGACATCAAAAGCTTTTTTGTGTGTATTCACTGAATGTGTACAGATAAGATTCAGTCTATATAGGAATTGATGAAATACAAATTCCTTTGACATCTTTAGGCATTGTGTATTGTTTTCTCCAAGATATACGGATAAATGTAAGACTTGCCTTTAAATGTATTCTTTCATGGTAGACAAGATGCCAACATTTATCAATATAAACAAACTATAGGTTAATCCAAAAGAGGAGCATGTGTACACACCAGCAGATATGGTCATTGACAGAAAGATCATGGGGTGATGGATGAAAGCAATATTTTCAGCATTTCTTCAATAGCAGTGCATAACTTCTGTCCTTTGCTCTATCAAAGAGCCCTGTGATCCAGATGAAAAAAGAAGTTTTAATTTTGCAGCAGGAACGTTGCTGGCCTTTTTTATATAAGCATCCATGAATTCCATATGATTACCAGCAGCTTATATTTTGGAAGTCTTTTAATGTTCATAATGAAGCACAATTCCTCATTGTAATTTTACCAGTAAATCATAGAGGATCCCCTTGACAATAGTAAGTCATTATATTTCTATATGTCATATTGGATGTAATAAAGAAAAGTAGAAATCAGAGGTTTCTTGAATCTTCCCATCATTTCACCCTGTTATATTATTATTATTATTATTATTATTATTATTATTATTATTATTATTGTTGTTGTTGTTGTTATTATGAAGAAGAAGAAGAAGAAGAAGAAGAAGAAGAAGAAGAAGAAGAAGAAGAAGAAGAAGAAGAAGAAGAAGAAGAAGAAGAAGAAGAAGAAGAAGAAGAAGAAGAAGAAGAAGAAGAAGAAGAAGAAGAAGAAGAAGAAGAAGAAGAAGAAGAAGAAGAAGAAGAAGAAGAAGAAGAAGAAGAAGAAGAAGAAGAAGAAGAAGAAGAAGAAGTAGTAGTAGTAGTAGTAGTAGTAGTAGTTGGGAGGGACCTTGGAGGTCATTGAGTCCAACCCCCTACTCAAGCAGGAAACCCTACATAATTTCGGACAAATGGCTGTCCAGTCCCTTCTTAAAACTTCCAGTGTTGGAGCATTCACCACTTCTGGAGGCAGGTTGTTCGATTGGTTAATTGTTCTAACTGTCAGAAAGTTTCTCCTCAGTTCTAGGTTGCTTCTCTCCTTGATTAGTTTCCATCTGTTGCTTCTTGTCCTGCCTTCAGGCGCTTTGGAGAATAAATAGCTTGACTCCCTCTTCTTCGTGGCAGCCCCTGAGATATTGGAACACTGCTATCATGTCCCCCTCCGTCCTTAAAATCTTAATGGATTTCTAAACTTTTAGCAAACTTCTGGAGGCAGTGATTATAATAGGGAAGGGGAAAGCATCCCATTATATTTAGGACCATTAAAATATTATACAGCAATTACCCAGTGAGTTTCCATGGCTGGGCTAGAACTGAATCTGGATATCCTGAGTCCTAACTGAATATCTTATCCACTATACCACCCATGTTCTCTTTTATTTATTGTATCCCTTACCATTTGGCTTTAATGAAAAATAAAAGCAGCTAACAAAGATTAAAAACCGTGGAAAAATATTTTACAAGCATAAAAATATCCTTAAATATTAAGAGCTTGGGAAAAGATGCATAGTTATGCATTTTCTAAATAGCGAGCCAAAGAAAAGTGTACGCAGTTCCTAAGATATTGTGTTCCATAACTCAGAGCCCTGCATAATGTAGGCATAATGCAATTCCTGCATCCTGCACCTTCTTCAGTGATGCCACAAAGATTGACTGTCTTCACCCAAAACATTAAATCATGATTTAAACATTGTTCACTGAATAAGTTATACCTGCCTCGATTCACACAATACACTAAACCGTAAATTATGTTTATATACCATAGTGTATGGTATGCATCACGCCTATAGTTTCCAGTAGAGAAAGAAAAAACATATTTTAAACTAATATATTCTTAAAATGCCCCAAAATTCTTCAGCATGATGTAATTTATATGTGCCTATTTTTGCTTGCACTCATAGCACTCATTCTCATACATATGTACTTTTTTCTTGGCAGGTTTGACAATGACACAGCAAATGCACGAAAACAAGAACAATGAAAAAAACCATCCCTTCCGTGAGAAATTAAAATGCACCGAGGATACAGCTGGTATACTGGCACACAGTGCTTGTTGACAACAAAAACAAGGGACACGTTTTGTTTCAAGATCAGTGCAACACACATATTCAATGAAAGCAGATGAATCCATATATTCCTCATAGGTGTGTTGATTTTGCTTGCTCTCCATAGGGTTGACTGAGCACCCAGCTATTTTATATCGAAGCCATACAGCCTTCCCCAAAATCAGGGCAGAAGTTTAAAAATTACAATTAGAATGAGCTCAACCCAAAGAAATAGAATGCAGCAGAATGCAGCAGCATTTGGTTATTCCTTCCAGGCTGAGCATACTCCCAATTAAATAACAAAAGGTCCTTTCTCAGGAGAGTTTACCACTTCTATCTACAATGTTGTGCAAAAGTTGTGCAAAAGCATAACTCAGTGCCTGATTCCAGAACTTTCTCTCTAGGCCAGAGGTCCCCAACCTTTTGGGCACCAGGGACTGGTTCGCAGAGAGAGGTTTTTCCACAGACTGAAGGGGGTGTGGTTTTGTGTGCTGCCTGCATCCTGCGGATGGGGCTTTGCTTGTATGGCATGGACCCGGATATTTACAGGACCGCCTTCTGCCAGCAAATACCTCCCGCCGTCCAGTACGCTCCCACAGAGTGGGTCTCCTCAGGGTGCCGTCGGCCAGACAATGTCGGCTGGCGACCCCCAGGGGGAGAGCCTTCTCTGTGGGAGCTCCCACGCTATGGAACGAGCTCCCCCCCGAACTCCGTACGATGACGGAATTGCGCTCCTTCCGTCGAGAATTAAAAACATATCTTTTTCGACAAGCCGGCCTGGGATAGTAGCTCCGGTACCAACAAGGCCATAATTGTTTTAGGGGATTGTTGCTTTTAAGATAATGTATTGGGTTTTTAATGATTCTGGGCCAAATTGTTTAATCTATTTTTAATCATTTTACTTTTTGTATGTTGATGTTTTTAATTGGGCTGTACACCGCCCCGAGTCCTTCGGGAGGGGGGCGGTATAGAAATTGCAAAATTAAATAAATAAATAAATAAATGTGCAGACTGGTTGCTGGCATGCCACAGCCTGGTACTGGTCCATGGGTTGGGGACCCCTGCTCTAGGCCACCCAGATAAGAGTACCTGCTTAGAATTCCTACCAGATGGACACTGCTTGTGTGTGCTTTTAAGGAACTAAGACAAGGTTTTTCTAAATAAGGAGCTTTTGAGATGGACTTAAGCATGACCGCCTCCAACCGCTGATTGTATATTTTGCCCTTGGAATAAACTTCACCTTGGAGTCAAGCAGTGGCCTGCATGCTTCATTCCCAGTTAAGAAATGACCCTGGAGAGATTTCTTTCTAATAATTTTTTAAAAGGAGCTCCTTTGCCTGGTTCAGCTCCTATAAAGGTTCTCTTTGAATATTGAAGTCCATAGTTAATTTCAGTATGCCTTTTTGCCAAGCTCAATGGTATAAATATGAGTGTTTCCTGTGGTGCCTCTCCATCTTTAGACTACTTGCATCATACAAAGGTAGTTGGAACTCTTAGCTATGAACGTGGTTAAAATTATCAGCCTACAAAAAAAATCCCTGCATTTTTCCCCATTCTCCTTCAAGATAATGAAAAGAAATTGGTCTTCTATTTTTATTTTAAAAGAGGAGAAAAAATTTAGACAAATGTTCATGGACAGCCTGTGGCTTCCTTACATTAATCTGGCTGCAAGGTAGCCATAGGTTGTGTGGGAAAAGCCTGTATTGTCTAACCCTCTTTCCAGTCCTTTGAAGTCTCCCAGGTTTCTTACTTTTGTTAAATTCCATTGTAAAACTTCAACAGAGGACCCCTCCAACTGCGCTTAGCAGACTGGGGAATCTGGGTATCCAGAAATGCTTCAAAACAAAGGAAAGGTGTGTTATAGAAAACACAGCAGTAGTTCCCATGATCACTTCCAATAAGGAAGCAAGATAAAAAAGAAAGAAAGAAAATCCAAAATAAATTTTCAAACATGCTGAGAATAAGATAGGAAAACAGAAGCCTCTTTCATTGGGAAAAGAATAAAAAAAACTGCAAAAGAGAGTGTTAATTAAAATGGGTATTTGTGCAAAGAGTTTTAAAAATGGGGTTTTGTTTTGAACATATTCTATTTTTAAAAAGAAAACTCTGCTGTTTAGAATACTGTTTTCTATTTTGATTGAATTACAGTCAGTTGTATGGTTTAGTTCTTATGCTTTTGGTTTACTGCCTCAGTAAAATTAGGATGAAGGATGTTCTAAAAATATTATAGTAATAACAATAACAACAGCAAAATTTGAAAGAAAGCCTGTTTATTTCCCAAAGATGTTATGGTCATTTTGTGTTCACTTCAGGTTATTATAGTTCAAGGCTCATGTAAATTCGCAAGAGTCCCACAAACTACATTTTCTCAGCTAGGTTTTAATCAATAAACTGTCATTTTCACATCTAGCTAACACAAGCTTGAATCAACTTATCTATCAATTGTGTGTCATAAAGGTCATGCTACCCTTTGTGTTTTGTTTGTAACAGCACAAACAGAGCAATTAACTTCCTCTGACCATCTTTCCCAAATAAAACATGAAGGCTGCATGTTGAATTTGGTGGTGCCCTTTATACCAAATATTTGTTCTCTCTGTTGCAGCATTTCAACAAGAAATATGACGTAGATGAATGAGAACTGTCACGGAATTGAAGAGAGGAGAAACAGAGAGAGATATTTCTAGATAGTGCTTCCCAAATCTTAATATCATTCAGGTGTCTCCCCCAAATTGACATGGACCTCTGTTTTCTTTTATAACTGAAAGAATTTGTAAAGTTTTTTTTAGAAGCAAATTCCCCCGATGTTAGCTTGCTTTTAAAAGTATAACTTCAGGAAAGGAAGAAATTGGGCTGGAAGGTGGGGTTAAACATGTCATCAGTTTAGAGTCATTGTGTTGTCACAAAAGACCTAAGTCCAGTCCTCCATGAATTCCATTGACCCTTATCTAGTGCCCACGGTAGCTTTGACTGTTAGTTGATTAAATTCTTGTATTACAGGTAGCAATAATAAACTCTTCTGTGCTTTTAACTCAATGAATGCTGCTGGTTATCTGTGCCTGACAATAACAATAGGTCTTCGCACCAGCTTTCAGTAGGGTACAAAGTCCTTTTTCAAAAATGCATTGTTTTGTGAACTTGATTTGCTTCTAGCATTTGCATTGAAGTTTTAGAGTTCTTTTACCTCTGGATTCAATTTTATTGAACTCAATGGCCCAGACAGACCAAATGCATGTCAATTAGCACATACCTTTCAGGCATTATAAAACAGTTCCATGGGAAGACCTCTCCAAGAGCAGCTTCTAGCCAGATTGGGGTCTGTTTTCAACTGTTATTAATAGGAAGAGAGTAAGTTGTCTAGTTGGTGAGCTTCCATCAGAAATGCTGTTTCCATGATAACCTGGTTTTGATTGAGAAATGGAATGCTGAAACTGACTGCTTTGATAAATATTCAGTTCATTAACATGGCCTGGCTGACAGCTTTGTTTGCCTTTGAGTGATTTTAAAAATCCCGTCTTGTTTTTAAACTAAATGCCAAGTTGGCTTATCAGCTGCCAGAACAGTGACCACTTTAGCCTGCTGCAGCAAAGCAGAAAAGAGGTCTGTGACCTCCTAAACAGAAGCAATTTATTATCACATCAGCTTTGGTGAATCACAGTTCATTGCATCAGAGCTGATGGAATCTGATCTTACCTCTATTATCTCTACAGAGGTAGCACTGGCTTAAGCACAAGAGATGGAGGAATGTGATCCACAAGGGCATGGCGGCAATATATACTATCGGTCTTGACTGCCCAAACAAACATTCAAAGATTCAGGAGTGAGTGAAACAAGATATAAATCAGCCTTAGTTCAACCTAGCTGTGTATATCTTCAATCCCGAATATGTGCAATATCTTGGCATAGAATTCATCATCTTGAACAATCTGTTTTCTTCCAAAAGGGGGAAAAAACTAAAAGCTTAAAAGGGCAAAGATTGAATTGAAACTGTAGTATGTGTAAAGCTGAATGAATGCTTAAAAACTGAAATGAAGGACAGAGCAAAGACAGAATTTGAGCACTTTAGTAGGCAAGGATTCATGCCTGTAGAAGACATTCACTAAAAATGAGCCAGAAGCCAAAATCAAAGAAATGGCCAGTGATCATAAGGAAAGAGAAAGGTGGAAACCAAAAAGGAAGCTGTGATTAATGCAACATTAAGTCAGGTGGCAAGATTAAGAAGCAATCTAAGAAACAGGACCAATGGGAAATTGAGGGGATAGGAATATACTGTATCTCAGGAAAATAATTTAGAACTCAAAGAAGATTCATTTGGTATGGGAAGCCATCTGAGGGGAGGGAGGGAGGGAGGGAGGGAGGCCAGGAAGGAAGGAAGGAAGGAAGGAAGGAAGGAAAGAAGGAAGGAAGGAAGGAAGGAAGGAAGGAAGGAAGGAAGGAAGGAAGGAAGGAAGGAACGAAGGAATCTTATATTGTCTTGATGTAGCTGCAAGTAGCACTGAGTTTTAGGAAATGGTTAAAGCCAAAGCCTAATAAGATTCTCAAGTGAGGGAAGGTTTATAGTCTCACCAACCAGGAGCCCATAAAAGACGTATAGTTCACAAATTAGAGGAGAGGTTAAAAGAACTTAGCTAGTTCAAAAAAATGAGCAAGACAACATCATAAAATCTACTTACAATATCCATTGCCCTTGGAAGGGACCTTTTTCCATAGAACTATATTACTTGAGGAATGTTTTATACTTTGCTTGCAAAGGAACATCTAGAATTTGCAACATGCTTCCTTTCTAACTGACAAATTGTGTTGGATAGCATCTGTGGTTGTTGTTGGTATTGGTGGTGATGAATTCAGCAAATTTGCACCGTAAGGGAATCAGGTGGGAAAAGGCACATGAGGGGCCTGAACGCTGCATTTTAACATCTCAGAGTTACAAATCAGAGTCCTTGGCAAGGCACCAGCTCTTTTGTAAGAAAAAATAAATATTCCAAAACCAGCAGGGCCAGGTAGCTGTTCAGACGAAGGGCTTTAGTATCAGAATTTACTCTGATGCTCCAAATTTATCCTGCAAGGTCAGAGTGACAAGTTAGGTGACTGTGGAGAGCCTCACATCTCTTCTCTGTGGGAAAATGAAGCAATAAAAATCATTGTAGGCTATCTTTAACACCTCAAAATTTAGCCTATGAATTGTTACTGGTAGCTCAGCCTGAGCAATAATGACTTGCTCTCTTTTCTGAGTCCCATCATTGAGGATAAAGAAGTAAGTCCCTAAGCTGGATACAGTATTGATCTCTTTCTCCATAGGGCCCAAAAGATTTAATTATGTCTACCATAGTTTTATATTCCTCTTTGTTTCACAAACAAAATGAGGAATGTATCCAGAATCACATTAATGTGCCCTCTTGAGCTGATCTCAAACATTTTGCCATTCAAAGAATAAGCCATACGCCTCTTTCTACACACAAAATCCATCCTCTGCATATCTGCCCAGATTTATGGACTAGACTACTGTGAGGAAGCCACATATTCTAACTTTAAAGAAGCGTCTCCTAAAAGCAATAACACAATAGACAACAATGTTTCAGAGATTAGGACAAGCAATTAGAGACCATTCCATAAATACGATGACAGCTAGAATTTATTGGCATTGGGCCTGCCAACAGAAGACTCTCTAAAATCCTTTTTTTCGGGCATCAGAAAATGAGGAGAAGGGGAAATTACCATTTTAATCATTCTGGAGAACTCTCCCCATGCTTTCTTATTATCTAAACGGAAGCCACCAAATTGAGGCAGTTTTCACATTAAATCAGCTTTAAAAAGCTCCAAAGTAATAGCTGCCAATTTATGCTTTTCATGGTAATGATACCACTCTGGTATATTTTCTCTGTAAGAAGCAAAACACACACACACACACACACACACCACAAAAGCAAAATGCAAATTACAAAGGTGACGTATTTATCAGAGTTAGAATGCTAAACTAGTATCAGATACTAGAAAATGGGGAGGGAACATTTATTGCAGTATCACATAACCCATCTGTTTTTAATACAGTTCTGAATTCTTGTAAGATTCAAAACTAATGCTAACTGGTGTGGTTTATTTAAAGATACATGTAGAGATACTTTCCGAGAGATCACTGGTTGATGTAGGAATGAGCTGAACTTAACCAACTCTATCAAGTTGGCGGCTATTTCTTATCTTTTGATTGTATGTTGATGTTGTAGTTCAGGTTGTAGTTTATTGAAGAGGAGAGCCAGACAGAAAGATGGCTCTGGAAAAAAAAAACCTGACCACATGGGTTTTTATACCTTCTTGGGCTTTTGTTTGGAGTTGTTCCTGTGACATGAACTTTGACCTGAGTCTGAGTGTGCCTTTCTGGTATTCTGATGGTGGTGGGTCATATCCTGCTTCCCTGGGGCTGTGGCTGATGATTGTTGGATTTTTGGTGTGGGGGATTGTTGATTCTAGGGATCTTTCTTTCTAATTCAGGCTTCTTGACTCCAATCTTTCTGACAAGATTATCACATTTGCATTTCTGCAGACCCGGTTTCTGTTGAGGGGGGGGTTGGTTTCTGCCTTTAAAATCCTTTGGGGAAATATATTCTGCCTTTTTAATATTTCCCAAAATATTTCTTTCTCTGGATTCTTCCCACAGTAGAAAAGTTCTTTCGTTTTTCTCTAAATGAACTACTGCCTGGTGGGGCTTTTAGTTTCCTTGATTGTGATTCTGAAATCCAGAAGGTATTGAAAACAGGAATGTTTTCACCACTAGTGCTGAGGGAAAGTAGTGTAGGAGATGACCAGGCTTCAGTCTGAGGGAGGGGTCAAATGCAACATCAGTATCCAGTCCCTTCAAGCTCACAAGAGATCTACGTAAATCCAGCCCACCTTGAATTCCATTGACTCTTATCTACCACCAATTTGCTTTGAATGTTAGTCGTTCAGATTCTTGTAGGGAGTTTAAGCTTGCAATAAACCAATATATTCATTTGAACTGCCTGGACTCCTGATTTCCTGCACATGAGAAGCAGCTTCTCAGGCAGGGTGAGAAACAGCTGAAGGTTTAGCTGAATTTCACTGTATTCCTTAATTATAAAACATGCAACAGGGGAAAGGGCTATATTGAAATTGCTTATTATTTCAGAAGCTCTTCTCCATGAGTTTTTGTTTTTGTTTAGGATGACTGTGCTTATGCAGATAAAAACCTTATTACATGATATGAATCAAATATTTTGGAGATGAAGCAGTGATCTAATGTTTTGGATCAGAAAAAGGTGGTGTTTAAAAAAAACTTTAGTAATCAAGTCACATGAGATTAAAATTTATGACGTTGAAAATTCCGATAAACAACATACCATAGAGTCTTGAAAAAAAGAAATCCATGAAGAAATGTCCCATTTACAGTGTCTGTTAGAAATAATTTGCAAGTTCTAAGCAACCCTTCTAATGCCATGCAAGATTATCCACAGCAGGCCTTATTGAAATTTTATAGGTATTCTTTTTCTTGTCTATACGTTTTTGTTGTTTTAATATTGCACCTGGAACAAATAAGTGAAGTCAAAGCTTCTTCCCTGGAATAAAAATGGCACCAGCAAGGGAAGTAGTACATTTCAAGTTTTTGCAAACTTGAACATAAAGTTAGTTTCAACTCATCTTTCCAGTTTTAGATCTCATTAATATTGTTCCAGCAGCTAAATTTAATTCCAATTATAAAAAATCCTAGAAGCTTATATGTTAAGAGTTTAATTTTGTGAATTTAATCTTTTAGAGTAAGAATCTATTTTTATAAAGTCCACATCAGTCTTGTTCTCAACTTTTTTTGTATCTAAATCTTTGGTTGAACAGAGAGACAAAACTGAGGTACTATTACATGTTCCGATGTCAGTAAGAAAATCAAACATGGGGTGCTTTTAAGCTATATAGTTGTGAGTGTATTATTATATGTTCTTCATGGAAAAAAGATTTTAAAATCTAAGAATATTTTGAAACTCAGTTTAATGAACTTTTAAATATCTGTGCTAGACAATTTACAATTGAATGACAGAAAGCTTTTATGTTTGCTAAACTGGAGCTTAATTCTATTTATAATTTAATACTGAATATTTGATGAGTTGTAGAAAGCAGAGATATTGGAAATAAGGAAAACACCTGATAAATTATTACAACTGAAAGCACTAGCAATATTAGTTTTGCTATCAAGCATTCTCAGAGTCAGGACTTAATAATAAATCAGCATTATATATATATATATATGGGTAGGTCTTTGGTTCTTCGGGTTTTCTCCCACGTAGAATTTGAAGTGTCTTGGCGACGTTTCGACGAAGTCCCATTCGTCATCTTCAGGCTGGTGCTTTCGGCTTCGTGCTTCTAGGAGCAATGTGTGATTGTAGCTGTTTCTTCCTTTTAACTGCCAGTGGGGGTTTAAACTGATTGGCTGGGAGCTCAGCTGTGTTCTGATTGGGTGGAGGTGTGTTCTGATTGGTTAGGGGCTTGGCTGTGCTCTGATTGGATGGGGGGTTGGCTGTGCTCTGATTGGCTGGGGGAGTGTTCTGTTTGGGTGGGGGCTTTATTGTGCTCAGGTTAGACTGAGTTGCAGGGTGAGCTGCATAGCTCTTTGGCTTCACGTTCGTGGTCGTGCCTCATCTTCATGGTGGGTGTCAGTTTGCTTCATGTATGGATTGGAGGGGTTTAAGGTGGTTAATGATGCAGCTGTGGTCTGACTTCTGGTTTGTGGTCGTGCCTCATCATCGTTGTGGGTTTGGGTTTGCTTTTTGCGTGGATGTGTGGTGGTGACATCCTCTGTGGTTTTCGTGAGTGTAGGTCTGGTGTCATTCTTTGTGTTATGGACTCTTTGTCAATAAGGGCGGGTTTCCAAATGGCTGGTAGGCGGGAGGTATCATCTCGTTTGTTCATGCTGTGTGGGCATTTTTCTATCTCGATGGCTTCTCTGATTATTCTGTTATTAAAGTGTTCAGTTTTGGCGATAGTTCTGATCTTTTTGAAATCAATTTCATGTCTTGTGGCTTTAAGGTGTTGGACCAGGGAAGAAGTTGGTTCCTCTTTTTTGACTGAGTTTTTGTGTTCTTCAATGCGTGCACTTATTCTTCTGTTGGTTTGTCCGATGTATGTGGTGGGGCAGGCAGTACATGGGATTTCATATACTCCTTGATTTTCTAACTCAATTTTGTCTTTAGGGTTTCTTAGGATGGTGGATATTTTTCTATTTGTGCAGAATGCTGTTTTGATGTTATGTTTGTGGAGGATCTTGCTGATCCTGTCTGTGGTGCCTTTTATGTATGGGAGGAGGGCTTTGCCGTTTTCTTGTTCTCTGTCTTGGATTTTAGTGGGAGTTTCTTTTTGGATTAAGTTGGAAATCTTATTTCTTTGGAATCCGTTGGATGTTAGTACATTGGTGAGAGTGTGTAGTTCGGTTTTTAGGTGTTGTTCGTCAGCTAGGCATTTGGTTCTGGAGATAAGTGTCTTGGCTACGGAGTTGATCTGTGCTGGGTGGTGGTGTGAGAGTGCGTGCAGATAGCGGTTTGTGTGTGTTTTCTTCTGGTAGATGGTGTGTCCTAGGGAGCCATTGGATTTCTTGTAGACTAAGACATCCAGGAAGGGAAGTTGGTTATTAGTTTCTGTTTCCATGGTGAACTGTATATATATATATATATAATGGGGTGGTCTATTGTCTGCAACCCAGAGTTTGATAGCAGCTTTAACATGCTTCAGAATAAATTAATAAATAAGCAGTAGAAACACTGAGTTAAGGTCACACAGGAAGAAATCATTTATTAAATAATAAAAGTTTGTCCAAAGATTGTAGGCAAACAAACCTTTTATTGAGTTGCACCTTTATATCTTTAGAAAATAATAGATACTCTTAAATTGCTAGAAACAGGAAAAGCTCCTGGTGCTGCAGGCTATGCTAGTAAGACAATGTAAGGCATGTATTGATCCTTTTCCCCCCTCTGTCTTATCTGAGGAGTTTATAATGATGCCTTTCTGAATAAAAAATTTCTGATTTTTTTTAATGAAATGTACTTATTTATTTGCCAGTAATAGACCACTCCATTCAGTGCAACTATGATTTTGAAGACTGTGGTCCAAGCTATTGTCCCGCAATCCTAGGAACCATTCTATTGACAGTTTAATAGCTATATATAGTAGCTATATATATATATATAAAACCAAAGAAAAAACTTTTACTGCTACTGGGAGTTCCCAGTTCCAGTTATTGTTGATAAGTGAGGACTACCTGTGTTTGTTTAAAGCGTGAAAGTAACAAAATTCTAACCGAAATGAAAATATTAGAGAAAATGTTGGAATATCTGATGGAACTCTTGTATAATAGCATTTGGACTTAGATGTTCAACAAACTTCTACTTTCTCAAAATAGGCAAAGATGGTTATGGATGATAAAAGCTGTAATGTAATCTATCTAAAGGGCATCAGGATGCTGCATAGTTCACTGACATCACACTGAACCAAACTTTCTCATTTGGGAAATTGTGATCCATTAATGGTGGAAGGATTTCATCTAAGTAAAGGGAAACAAAATGAACACCTTGCTTTTGGAGTTCGAAGGATAAACTTTGGGAAGGAGTGACTGGCTCTCTTTTTGAGATCTCACTTTCAGTTTCCCAGGATACCTTCAAAATACTATCAAGTGTCACCAAATTCCTATCACAGTTGTATCCAATCTAAACTCTCTAGACAAGATTTCTATCTACCCTCCCTTTTTCTTCACTCCATTTAGCAAATTGCTTGATAGATGGCACAGTAAGGAGAAAAGGAAGGCAAACATTTATTTTGGAGCAAAAAAGAAGACATTCTCAAGATGTCAGAACTATGAAGCACAAAAGACACTGCAGCACCACCACCCACCAATTCAATCATTCAGTTAAGAAACATATAAAATCAATAAAGAAAAATTGGCCTCTGATCAGACTACAGGGATCCTGAAGTTCAGGGAGAAACAAATGAGTTCAGATCTTCTATATGAGCTTTGTTGTTGTTGTTTTTCCAATGTCAACATTTACTTTCATACTTTCAGATTTGGAGAAAGCTGTTTTGATAGCGCAAAGTAAATGCAATTTGTATACTGAAATAAAAGCTAAACATAGACCTCTGATATACCTTCTTTTTTTAACTGAGAAAAAAAGAGCTGTTATTTGGAAAAATTGAATGCAATGATACTATCATTTTGAGCAGATTCATGTGGGTGTGAGAACACTAAAGCTTGCACAGAAACAAAAGTTACTGCAATGCCAGATAAGAATCTTGTGAAGTTTATTGAATGTCAGTTTTTAACAGAAGGTGTCTTAATTTTGCTCTGTCAACAGATTGGGGTTGAGGGTGGCCTCCTAATATAACAGCAATCACATAGTATGCATAATTTCATTCTTAAAGTGAGCATCATATTCTTAGGATTTCAGATATTCATCAACCCACTTCATTTTTTACTGCCAAAATGTCTCTCTACTCCCAAATACACACAAACGTAGACACAGACACAAGGGCTCAGTGAATCTACCCATTTTGGTTTCGGTCTGTTTATTATTTGCATATCAAACTCTAGGTGTTGTTTTGTCTTTAATGCAGACCAAAAAAGTGTGTGCATTTTAGGGCACGTTTCTTCAAAAGGCTTCTTTGTTGTTTTGCAATTTAACTGAAGATCCAGAGTTTTTCTAAACCATCTTTGTTAATACATTATGGTACCTTGTTTTCATGAATATGTGCATTTTCCATTAGGCTTTCCTTTAATCAAATTTTAATACATATTATTGACAAACTACATTACAACATTTGGAGAGAGTGAATTTCAAATTATCACTAGGGTCCTAGCTGCGAACTTGGAATTGGAGTTTGCCTTAGAATGCAAAATAAATTAGCTTTTTCCACTAACCAATATACCCCACTTTAAAAATAGAGAAAGGACCACTATGCCAGAAATGTTTTTAAAAAGTATTTCTACAAGGTTAGAAAAATCAGCTTGAATGGAACAGAATTGTGATAGAAATTGTCCCTTTTATAGCTTATAAATGGTGTTCTATAATCAATGGCAGCCATAGCTGCATGCTATCTAGATAGGATTTGCACCATTTTTTTTTTTACTTTGCTGGTGGGTAAATTCATCAACCTTGTTATTCATGTTGCTCCTTCAGTGCTTCATAATTAAGCCCAGTAATCAGAATTGTTGTGGATATTCCATATGATATATTTCTCATTGTTTCCCCCTTTGTTTGCCATGAATTGAAGCTGATTGCATAGTATTTAAGTATCATTCTTAAATACACTTTTTTCCCTAAAGACGAACATATTTAAAATGAATGTATATTTTAGAGTTGTAAAGTATATTGGAGTCAATAGGTACCAAAATTCTAAATGAATAACCCACTGCTCAAGCAAGAGACCATATACCATTCCAGACAAATGGCTGTCCAGTTCCTTCTTTAAAATGTCCTGTGATGGAACACCCTCAATTTCTGAAGGCTCGATTGATTAATTGTTCTCACTGTCAAATTCCTCCTTGATTTTAGGTTGGTTCTCTCCTTGGTAAGTTTTGACCCATTACTTCTTGTTCTGCCCTTAGAATCAATTTTATAAAAATTCAGGAGCTTAAGCAATGTGCCAACTACTATCACACATGAGCGGAAGACAACACTGCCAGCCCAATTAGAAGCATCACAATTGTCTATGGTGATTCTCAGTCATGGTTATCCCAAAAGTGTTTTTTCAAAAGACAACCAGACTTTGTTTTTACTTGAAGACATTTTGTTTCTCATCCAAAAATGAGAAGTTAAACATTTTTAAGCAAAAACAAAGAAAGTTCAGTTGCCTTTTGAAAAAGCACCTTTGAGACAAGCATCACAAATATTAATTTCATTTTCTCCTCCTTAAAGCCTGTGTTCCTTTAAAAAAAATCATCTCATACGTCCAGCTACCATACATAATAGTTCTGCATCATGGGAGTAAGTTTGTTTGGAACAATCTTCAGATGTTCAAGTCACAAAGAAGCATGGATTGGGTAGAAACAGGGCAGTTCAGCAACAGATATATTGCTTCTGCTCATCCAATTTAACACTGGCTCCAGGGGACTATTGTCTGTCTCCATTCCCCCTCTTTAAAGCACCCAGTTTATTATTTTTCAATATCTGACCTAAGAGCTCAGAACTGGTAACAGGATATTAACAATATTTGACACATAATCTTCTCCTTTTAAATTTTGCAGCATTTTATATCACCTGCTTTGCAGGTACCGGCATATCAACTCTTTCATTTTTTCCCCTCAAGCTCTGGGGGCATTTTTCTACATTTGATTATGAGGATGATCAAATACATCAATAACCCTGGTAACAGCCACAGTTCTGCAATTATTAAACCAGATCCACAGTCCTGCAGGGCTTTCTCAGAAACATCCCTACTTTATCAGAAAAATAAGAGAGAATTATTGAGCAACCATACACTAGTTTTGTTCAGTTTGAAAGTCTTATTTTATGGATTTGGACATGTAGATTTGCGTGCTACTTTTGAAAAACGGGTCAAGTTTCTTCCCTTCTTCTCTACTCTTTCTAAATGACTCATATAGAGCAGTGGTATATTTGCGTGCTGCCTGCCAAACATCAGACACCTCCGTTGGTGCCTTGTTCTTTAATAAAACTATTGAATATGAAACTGACTTGCTACAAAGATCAACACAAGCCTTTAGCAGAATATTTATTTGCAGCAACACTTTTAAGATCCTCCAGAATACAAAAAAGCATCTTGAAAATCTATTTCACCTTCCGTTAATTGGTTTTGGAATAAGGACGTGGGAGCACCTCCCCAAACTATCACTGAACTTAATTTTTAATGAAATAGAAAGGCATTTTTTTCAAACTGGGATATTATGATTTGTTTTTATGATTGCATAGTTCCTAGAGTTGCACATCTTTATACATTAACCTGAAGATAAACGTTATGGAACAGAGAGAGTCTTTTTTTCAGGCAGAAATCATAGGATGGCCCTGAAAATTAAACCCAAGGGAGCTAATAAAAATATAATCATTAACAGTTTTCAACATCATTGGAGATAACTGAGATAAAGCACAACAAATTATCTCAAAATATGCTGTTTTAGAGGAAAGAATTTAATTTGGGAAATCAGAAATATTAAGACTTTTATAAAAGGCCCGTGAGCAGATTGCAAGTACAGATGGAAATGTGTTCCTGTTTGTTGCATTTTCATTGATGAGTCTGAATGTTTCAATTACAAATGTTACTTTACCTGAACTCTATGCTTTAGCTTCCTCAATTACTATCTTTCATTGGAGCTAAATAAATAAAATTTAGGATAGGTTCAAGGGGAAAGAATGCATACTTTTTTATTATTATTATTATTTATTAAATTTCTATACCGCCCCTCTCCCGAAGGACTCGGGGCGGTTTACAGCCTTAAAATTTAAAAAACTTCATTTCATTCGTTTCATTTCATTTATTGGATTTCTATGCTGCCCTATTCCAGAAACTCAGGGCGGCTCACAACATGGATAGAAATCTAACATTAAAATACAGTATAAAAACCCCTTAATTAAAAAACCAATCATTCAAGACATACATACAAACATACATGCACTGGCTGGGGCCAGATGTTAACTGCCCCAGGCCTGCCTGCAAAGATGTGTCTTCAGTAATTGCTTTGAAAAATACATGCCCATATGGACTTTCACACATCTTCACTGAATAGGAATTCCCCTTAAACTATGGTGAAATTCTTCACCTATACATATACAGTCATATATTTTCCTCCACCTTGGATTCTGAAACAACGTTCAAAAGAAGTTTTTAAAAAAAAACAAAACCAAAAACTCACCAGCACTAACACTCTGCCTCCTCCAGCTCCAAACCATAAAGAGATATTTTTTTAAAAAATGTGAAGCATCCTGACAGTAAGACAGAAAAGGAGAGACTGCCTCATCACACCCTTAATTCAAACATACCATTATTTACAGCCTGCTTCTTCCTTCCAATGTTCTCACATTTCAAGGCATTAAACCACTCTGATTTTATAGCTGTGGCAGATCTCATTTCTCAAATACTAAAATGTTTAGGACTTCCCGTTAGTCTGATATGGAGGACTTAACTTCTCTAACAAAAAACACCATTCGGAATTTCCTGCCTGCCTCCATTGAATGGTGAGCAGAAGACGTGTGTCCTTTGAAGGTCAAAGTCTAGCATGATTACAAAAGTGAATGGAATGGCTGGGTCTACTTTTTGTGCTGTAAAAGAACAGCAGAGGAAGGAGCCGGGAAGAATGTTTAACAAATCAAATGTTTACAAAAACTAACACCCAATGTTGAATGTATATGTTCTATAACTAATGCCTCTTAACATAATCATATGCCTAATGTTGTTTGCTTTAATATTGTTAAAGCGGACTGAATCTCTACCTCAGGTTATGAAACTTTTACCTCAGGATCGCTGGTTAGGGACTATAAAAGATTGCACTAGTACTGGGATGAAGTCAATTCAGAAGCGCAAACGAACAATATGCGATAGACTAGATACAGTAGATAGACCATATATAAGAGAAACACCAATCAAACAAAATGTATTCGGAGTATACTTGAAGAGGGAAGGGAGGAGGGAAGAAGGTTTACTAAAACAGATGATTACAAAGATTAATACCTAAGGTTGTAAGCTATGTTCTAGGATGATTGCTTAGCAATAGGATCTTACGCTTAATGTTGATCACCTTAATATTGAAATAGATAAGAGAAACACCAATCAAACAAAGTGTAACAGGCGTATAGTTGAGGCTCAACGCGAGGAGTGGAAAAAGGCTTACTAACTCAGACGTTTTCAAAGACTAATACTTAGTGTTGTATATCAGGTGCTATGATGATTGCTGCATAATATGTTTTTATGTTCAATGTTGACTGTTTAAATAAAAGAATTTAAAAAAAAAAGCAGGAGAGAAGCAGCGTGGTGTGTCATTCATCAATGGCATCAGTGTGCTCACAGGTATCTTTCTTGGGATCTACGAAGCCCCTGGCCTTCTGCTTTCGAAAAGGAGTCTAGGAGCAACCTGCTGTAACCAATTCGCTGTGGCCAACTGGCCGTGGGACAACTCTCCACAAGAAAATTCAACAAATAAAACAGTTACCACCACAGCCACGCCCACCCAATGGGCCACACCCACCCGGAACCTGATGATACATAAGTGGGTTTTGGGTTGCAGTTTGGGCACTCGGTCTCTGAAAGGGTTGCCATCACTGGTCTAGGTATTTTGCCATCTGGATTGTTCATATTAACCCTCTTTCTTTCATTTTCCCAGCTTCCCACAGTCTCTCATAAAGAGGCCTGGGGAACTGACTTGTGGTGCGCTTTACCCAAAGAAAAGGAAGCACAAAATATTCTGGATAGTGCTAGCTAGGATTATCACCACTTTCTCTTGGGCTTGGTGGCAGGTCAGGGAAATCGTAATTGCTAATATTTACCTTCTAAATACACTGTCTGGTTGTGATCACACATTTCAGTAACTTTTAACTGGCAGCTGTGGCCAAAGGCTCTATTAACTACCGCAGAAGCGACAGTCTAAAGCTGTTATTTCCATTTTTTAATATAATGCACTGCACAGATTTTGTTTACATTTTCATGTGTTATATTTCTCCTTTAAGGGAAATTCAGGATTCTTGTTGTTGCTGTTCCTGTCCAAAAATAAATAACTCCGGGATGCTAGTGATTGACAACACAAGCTGTGTTGCACCATGAATCAGAAAACTCCTCTGTGGATATTTCACAAAGGAAGAATGCTGAATAAACTTTGCATACAGTCAAGCTGTTGAATTCCATGGCTTTCTGCACCTGTCAAAAAGATGGACAAGAGCAAAGGACCAAAGATACAAGTCACAATTGCACCAGCCCAGCTCTACACAACAGTGTAGTGGTGCATTGATTAACGTGAGCCAACAATGAGCCAAGGTGGGAGGGGGGGAAAGCCATGCAGAAATCCATCAGACACATAGGTTTAAGGAATTCAGGGGACTTATTCTCAAGGAAGTGCACCATGGCACCTAAGAACCCTTTTCACAAATCTTCATATTAAAAAAAAAAGTTTTTCCAATGAACACATTCCAACGTACCCAATAAGTAGCTTCAATTTTCTAGCTCAAGCCTGATCAGTATGATGTCACCCATATTGTTGGACTATAATTCTCAGAATGGAATAGAATAGAATTGGAAGGGACCTTGGAGGTCTTCTACACCATCTCAGACAGGTGAATGTCCAGTCTCCTCTTAAAAAAATCTCCAGTGATGGAGCACCCACGATTTCTGGTGGCCAGCTGGTCCACTGGTTGATTATCCTCACTGTCAGGAAGTTTCTTCTTAATTCCAGATTGCTTCTTTCCTTGATCAGTTTCCAATCATTGTTTCTCATCCTTCCATTTGGTGCTTTGGTGAACAACCTGACTGCCTCTTCTTTGTGGCAGCCCCTCAAATACTGGAACACTGCTTTCATGTCCCCCCCGTTTCTTCTTTTCTTTGTATGCCATTCTTTGTATGTTTTAGTCATGAAGATGAAGGTTTTCCCTGTCCGGTCATGTCCAATTCTAAGGGACAGTGCTCATCTCTGTTTCTTAGCCAGGGGAGCCAGCATTGTCTGAAGATGCTTCCATGGTGATGTGGCCAGCATAACTATATGCCAGAAGTGCCCAGAATGCCATTACCTTGCTAAGCATTTGGGAAGGTTGAGGAAGGATACATGAACAGAATCAAAAGCCTGCACAGAGCCCAATTCTCAACTCCATAGAAAAATGAAACTTATTTTCTCTTGGCAAAAATGAAAGCATTGTTTCCTTTCTATTTTACTAGGGAAGGAAGAGCAAGAGAAAGAAAGAAAACCTTGCTTGCTCTTTTTCTGTGCTAGCCATTAAAAAAGTGCTTTTTAATGTCTCTTATGACAACTCGATCAGCAGACACAACATAATTATAGCAAATTGCTTTGTCTTTTAATTGTTCCTGCAAGGCAATGAAGCAATTGTTTTGTTGACTATTCAAGAGTGGATTGTTAATGACTCTAATCCTGTGATAAACTGGCGATCATAATCAGCATAATTGTGTGCCTCAGTTGAAGAAAGTTATAGGAGAAACAGGTGAAAGAAACTCAGTTATTCTGATGGTAATGCACTTCTGCATTGTCCCTTGGTTGCATTTTATTAAATTGGGGGCAGAGTTATTTAATTTAGGAGAGGAGAGACAAGTCCTCCCCAAGTCCTCTTTTGGACCTTTGGGAACCTACCTAACCATGATTGGAAATTAATGGCATAATTTTCATTCTTTTTTTTTTAAATCAGACTTCTATTTTTAATGCTAAGGCTACCCTTTTTTATGTTTTGTGTTCCAGAATGAAAGGAAATTATGCCATTAATTTCCTTTCATTCTGGAACACAAAACATAAAAAGGGTAGCCTTAGCATTAAAAATAGAAGTCTGATTTTAAAAAAAAGAATGAAAATAAATCTCACAAATACCTTTCTACAAAGGTCTAAGGCCATTCCTAAATATAAAGTATTCCCACCTACTTCTTGATCCTCAGCCTCCACCCTGCCCTGTCAGCTGTGGTCCTTTTGGGTCCTCGGTCACCCAAAAGTTACCAATCTTGGAGCAACGGAGGTGGGATTTTGAAAATCCCTAAATAGATAACTGATGAGAGTCCAAACACGGTATGCTGGTCAAATAACCAAGAGAGCTACCTAGTGAATCAAATGAGAGGCAGTACAACATCCATCTTTTTGTAGCAATCAATGTTTTTCAAAAGGGAGAAAAATGAAATGAAAGGCATAAGATGAAGAAAATAAAATAAAATAAAATGGGAAACCTTATCCCCACCATCACTGTTCATTGTACATCTTCATGTCTGTCCTGGTAAACCATTGGTCTTCAAACTTGGCCCTTTTATGATTTGTGGACTTCAACTCCCAGAATTCCTCAGCCAGCATGCCTGGCTGAGGAATTCTGGGAGTTGAAATCCACAAGTCATAAAAGGGCCAGGTTTGAAGACCCTGTGGTAAACCATCCTTATTTCCACCAAGTCCATGCATAATTGTACAAATTCCAATTGGCTCTTTATACATACGGTATTACATCTCTTTTTTTTAGAGTGTTATCCATTCTGACATCCATTTGGTTGTTCTTCCTCTTTGTTTTAACCCATGCAACCTTCATGCATTTGTTTTATGATTTGTTCCTCTTTTATTCTCTCTTTATGACCAAATGACTTCACTATACTTCTTTTGCACTGGTCGCTGACTTTTAAATTTAATCCACCAACATTCAGCATCTTCTTGTTCAACCACACAGATTTCTTAAGTAACCCATTCTTACTGCATCCAACTAACTTCTATCTTATTCCTAAGAGACTCAAGTCTCAGTTCCATAAAAATAAATTGGCAAAAGGCACACTCTTACACATAACCACTTTTAACTTACATTGATAAATATTCATTGCTCACATCTGCTACCCATTATCGTTCCTCCAATGTTTTCATGTTTTAAAATATAGTCAATAGAATTTTCTCAGAGGCCCATGAAACATAATTTTTTTTATAAAATAAGGGTTGTAGGAGCCCCATCCAATTCTGATTCATATCACATACCTCCACATTACATGAAGAGCATTGACAGACATATACCTATTCCTAACAAACTTTAAACAAACATTCAGTATTATCCCCAAAGAGTGATATCCCAAAGAGGTGTAGGTTTTTCCTATAAATGCCAATCTCTACAATCTTTGTTAATGGAACACTTTCAGTCAGTCACATAGTGAGCAGATAATAGCTAGAATAAGAAAAGGTTTCAGGGTTGGTTGGTTACTTTTTTTAGATAGAAGAATGTGATACGGGAGCCTTACACAATTATAGGCAATGAGATCAGTGAAGGAAAAAGCAATACCTGCATTTAGATAAATGGAACGTATTTCATACCAGTAGACCCCAATGAAATACATCTTGAAGGCTCCAGGCACTAGCAGAGACAATAAAAGCAGCATTTACAATTATTCCAAGAGTTTGTCAAGGACAGATGAGTGGAGAAAAATAAATATCTTATTTTTCAGAAGGTTAAGAAGGGGTTTAGTGAATAATTGCAGCAGCTAAAGTTTTCTCGCAATACCCAATCAAATTCAAGCATGTGTAGATACTCCAGGGAGACAGAAAAAGATATACTTTAGGAACAAGTATAACCATCTTATACTAAAGTCTCCCAACCAAAAGGCCAAGATACCGGGAGAGTTTTTCAGGGAAAATCCAACTAATTCAAAAAAAATTCAGCTAAGTGAAAATCAACACTGTAAGAAGCATCTGAAGGCATGAAAAATACACATTAGCATTTCAGTGCAGATTAAAGAAAGAAGCATCACTCTCTCTGTTCTTTGCTTCTATTGGAAGAAATTCAGTTGACCTGCCTCATGTATGACGTCAAACTAAACTAACCTAGTGTGTCTCTTCCAGCTTTGGGGAAAATAACAATAATTATTTTCAATTATTCATAGCAGGATCATGATGAAGTTTCACTAATATTAGCCTTGCTGAGGGCAGGTTGACATTGCAAGCAAGACAATGTTAAACCAAAAAAAAAAAACCCTATCAAAGAGAAATTAAAATCAGAATAGACAACACTGTTCCCTCACTTGCTTCATTTCCTTCCATACCACTCTTCTACTGTGGCTCAATTACTTAGTCACTTTGATGCTACTATGTCTGAATTGCAGACTGATGGCCACTAGACATGGCAGCAAAGACATAGAGGAATGCTAGGAATCTGCTAAGCATCAAGTAGTCACCTGGATTTGTAAAGGTATGTGGGAATGACTGCGGGAGACCAGGTGAAGACATCTTGCCCAGGGAATGGTCAGAAAAGAGGGATCATGGCCTACAGCTGCAGAGCAAGAGGGTCAAGAGGTTATAGCTTTAAGTTATTGCGTGCTAAAGATGAGGGCAGAAGAATTGTATTTTCAGGCTTGCAAGATTCTGTTAATGTAGTTTTACAATAAAGTAGAATTAGCTTAAAAAAAAAGAAAGAAAGAAAGAATAGACAACACTGTTCTCTGGGTGGCTATGATAACAGAGAATGATGGGAATTGATATCCATAGTCAACTGGACAATATCAGATATTTTACATAAAACAATAGTTAATACTTTATCCTAGAATACCCTATTAGAGAACTCTCAGCTTCTGGAAACATACCAGAGAGCATCATTTCTAAGGATCTATATTTTGTTTATTTTTAAGGTAACAAAATCCTCCAAAATTATTTCACCATATTCTTGTTGCAAAGCTTAATTGATATGTAACCAGCTCAAAGCCACATGATATGATTCCACAGCTATCTTTTTCTATGTCCTTCAAGAATCAACTCTTAACAACCAGAAAGATGAATCTAGTCCAGGATGGTCCAATCCCACTTGACTCTTCAGATCTTCCTCATTATGCAGCTGCAGGCTATGACCTCACTTATCTAGTATGTAATATCTAAATTTTCCAATGTAATGGTATCCACATAATGTTACATCAGGTGAATTTAGGCACTATTTATCTGCTCAGCTAACTTTACACTGAATGAAATGAAGTACTGAAGTAAACGAATTCCAGGAAGGTACATGTCCATGCACAAACATCTTCAACATGACCAATTAAGTCTAGCTTCTAAAGCCAAGTTAGTGGTGGACAGCAAGAGACCGTCCTCTGCAGCAACATTATGAACTGTAATTCTGCAGTGCCTGATATTTCTCTCCCGCCAGGATGTATACCCCATAATACCTGAAAACCCTCAACCATGAGCAAATAGTTTAACTGCCAAAGAGGTTTGTGATGATAAATGTAAGATACAGTCAAAACGGTACTGCAGTCTCTTCAGATCTGAATAGCTCAGCCAAACTTCTCTAAGTGGAACAAGAATATGAATGCTGGAGGAAAGCAGTGTCTGAAAGACAGCCAAGATACAGCCCAGGGCATGGGAATAGTAAAGTTGGTCAGAAACGCTGTGGAGTTTCCTGAGCCAAAAGCCAAAAGCCAAAACTTAACTCTCTGCCAAACTAATATTCCTAGGTATTTTTATTACCTTGTAAATGGATTGAAACAAATGGCTGGCAGGGAGGAAAGAGCATTTGAGGTTTTCATTGAAAATCTCTGGAAGATTTTGCTAGCTTTGTCCTTTACTTCTGATTCCTCTATTTAGAGCTATGGAGATGGAGAAGACAGATGGAGATAATGCCTCAAGATTAATGGCCTGTTACTGCTTCCGCTGCTATTAGGAGAGCCAATGTTCCCAGCCTGGGCCATCCAAACAAGGACTACAACTCCTGGGCTATATTGGAGGGCATTAGGAGCTATGCTGGCACAATACAATATTGCAGGCTAATTCTGCAGACTGCCAGCAGCTTGATTCTGACCAGCTCAAGGTTGATTCAGCCTTAACATCCTTCCAAGGTTGGTAAAATAAGGATCCAGATTGTTGGGGGCAAAATATTGACTCTGTACACTGCTTAGAGACGGCTGCAAAGCACTGTGAAGCAGTATATAAGTGCTATTGCTACTAGGTTGCAGAAGGGGCCTTGCTTCAGCCAGGGGACAGAACGTGGGCCCCTTAGCAAGGAATTGAGCTGCTAGCAAAGAGACAGAAAAGATCCACTCGAAATTCAGCCAGTAATACCCACAGAAAATGTTTATTATGAACAGCACCTACTAAATGGGGAAGTGATGTTGTTACGCTACGCAACATGACACCCCACCAATTTACATTCCTCCTTTGGTTCAGAAGCTCAACTCAACATAGAGTTCCTTCTTCCCAATTTTCCCAATACAACAATCCTATGAAGTTGAGTTGAGAATGTGGCTGGACCAAAATCACCCAGAGAGCTTTTGAGGCTGAGGGTGGGCTTGAACTGGGTTTCTCCACTGCCAGTCCAGTCCCATAACTATTACACCTGTTTCTGGTTCTCATAGAAATGAATTACATTTGTATAACATCATGGCATAACTGTGAGCACATGGACTGCGTTTCTTTCCACAGCTATGTCTTCTCCTGTAGTGGCCTCCTGTAAACCATGGAACTGCAGAAGGAAAACATAACTAGGTCTCCATCACTGAAACAGGGTAGACTAATCTCACTAATCCAGATCTGACTGGTTACCTTGCCATCACACACCCCTTGGCCACCATCGTGTTTATTTCGCTAGCTGCTAGCTTTATTATTCAGAATAAGCACTCTGTGCGTAATTTATTTGTCTTAACAAGCAGCAGCAACAGTAGTAGCAGCATAATGATGGGGAACTGTAACAAAATGTTGGTGCATTGTGTGTTCCTGTTAAGAAAGCTCCATTCTATCCTTCCTCCCACTTTTCTTTCCCCCAAGAGTCAATTATATTCAGTGCCCACTGAGTTGGCACAACCCTTTAAGACTTTACCTAAGAAAGGCAAGTAGGTGGCACATGGCTTCCTATTTTTCCTCAAAACATTTGAGATATACGGTAATTGCTGCCGCTAGGATTGGAAGCCAGTGGGTATTGTTATTTGACTTATTTAATTGTCTGTGTCAATTAGCTGCTGACATTTTATTGCTCATGTGTAAACCACAGGTAATTGTATTTAGAATGCAATAGCTTAGGGAGGGAGGGAGGAAATCTGTGCACCCTAGAATTTTCAAGTATTTTGACATACATGTTGTCTATATACTGTCGTGAATGAAGGCAAAAATACGTGTCTCAGGATAATGTTGCAGGGTCCAATCTAATTTGGTCACTGGAGTGAGAAGTTTACACTTCCAAGCTTTTGACTTGTGTTGGAGTCTATTTTCAGGGAACTTCTCTCTCTCTCTCCAGAATGTGCGCACTGGATTGTTCCATGTGTTGTACTTATGTGATGCCTAGTTGTGTGTGCTTTGAATTGTTAATTGGGGTTTTGATGGCTAGCTATGAAGCTATTGATTGTACCTAGTAAGTTGGTGGTAAGTCAGCACACCTATTCACTGACCAGGGGCCCATTTCCCAGGCTTCAATCATTTCTCTGGCTATTTTTGTCCCTGCTCAGCCAACAATCTTAGTAGCTGTGAAATTGAATGCATGTCCTTGTTTATTGCAATGTGAAGATACCAATGAGTTCAGGTCTCCTCATCTAACTGCTCACTCATGTTCTTGCAATCTGGTGATTAGCTTCCTTCCTGTTTGTCCTACATAGTGTATATATTTTTTCTAACAGGATGAATTTTCAAGCTACACCCCTAAAAAGAAATAGCAGGAGGCATCTATTCCAGCCTTTAAGAAACTCACTTATGAGCAAGGGAGGGTTGAAAGAGCCATCTCACCTACTGAAGCCACCAGAAATCCAAGCCTTGCACAGAGATGCTTGAAGGGAGAGGGGAGGGGTAAACATTAGGGAAACCAGGACTTGCTCCTCCCTTAAGCAGGCTTTGATTATTAAGGACATTTGTCTGAATGGTGTGCTATTCCCTGCCTCTCTTCCTTACATGCTGACCTTTAAAACCACCGGCTAAGCTATTTGCACAGCTTAGCCCAGAAGCTTCAGAAGATAGTAGAGAAAGACGAGCATTAAATTTAATGGCTAAATCACCACATGTCACTCCAGAGAGCAGCTCCCCTCCCTCCTTCCTTATGTTTCCACTCCAGACCCAGCTGCAGTCACCCCAAGAAAGGATGTGCCATGGCTTCTTAGGCTAGTTTTGGAAAAGAGCACTTAAACATGTACAATGTATGATTCATTGAGGCTGAGGGGAGAAAGAAGCATTTGGTTTCAGGCAAGGCTTCTGCATCTTAATTACTTTTCTAAAAAAAAAAATGCATTATCTCTTTTTTCATTCCAGGCTTCAGCCCAAAGGGATCCCAGAACAGCTTATAGATCAATACAAAAAAATTCCGACCAACGTGAGCTTCTCGGCCTACCAACAAGCATGATTCCAAAGCAGCAGTGGATAAGGAGTCAAAGAGAAAACAATCAAACTTAGCCACCAGGTTTTTTTAAAATAATCATCACCTTTATCATCTCATTCATATGTTATTTCATAATCTTGGCTAGTTGGAATTGATTTTCATGGTTACCAGTCTATTCATGCATTTTGATTTGATATTTAGTGTATTATTATTATTATTATTATTGTTGTTGTTGTTGTTGTTGTTGTTGTTGTTGTTGTAATGTCAACTGTAGCCAGATGCAGGTAAATTCACTGACTTAAGAAGCTTACTAGAAAGCATTTGGTTTAGGGAGTCTTCAGTTCAGTTGCTTATTTTAAGGATACCTTAGAAATAATTACATTTGCAGTCACAGACCTTCACTGTCATTTACAGCAATCAAACAAGCAAATCCTGAGTGCTGAAAGAGGAAGTAGGGAGGAGGTTTGAGCTGGTGACCAATACCATAAATCAGAGTTTTCCAGCTTTGGCAAGTTGAAGATGTGTGGACTTTCAACTCCTTAAATTCTGGGAGTCAAGTCTACACATCTTCAAGCTTCCAAGACTGAGAAACATTGTTATAGGACAGCGGTTCTCAACCTATGGGTCACGACCCCATTTGGGGTCGAACGACCGTTTCGCGGGGGTCGCCGGACACTGCGGTCCGCCATTTTGTTTTTTGTTTTTCTGTTTTTTTGTCGCGCGCGCGCCACGCATGCAAGGTTCGGGCCGTCGCGTGCGCGCCGCGCATGCGCGGTTCGGGCCATCGCGGTCCGCCATTTTGTTTTTTTGTCACGCGTGCGCTGCGCATGCGCGGATCGGCCCGTCGCGGTCCGCCATTTTGTTTTTGTTTTGTTTTTGTTTGTTTTTTGTTTTTTTGTCACGCACGCGCCGCGCATGCGCGGATCGGCCCGTCATGGTCCGCCATTTTTTGTTTGTTTGTTTTCGTCGCGCGCGCTGGGGTCGCACCGCGCATGGGCGGGGCAAGTGGGGTCTCAACCTGAAAAAGGTTGAGAACCACTGTTATAGGACGTAACATCTGGCTAAGGCTGATATATGAACAATACTTGAAATGATCTTCTGGTCTTTAGTATTGTATTCCATGAACTTTGGATTTGGACTTGGACTTTCCTTAGACCAGGGGTAGGCAACCTTGGCTCTTTTATGACTTGTGGACTTCAACTCCCAGAATTCCTGAGCCAGCCATGCTGAGGGGAAAGGGAGAGGTTTCCATGCTGAGCCATGCTGGCTCAGGAATTCTGGGAGTTGAAGTCCACGAGTTATAAAAGAGCCAAGAAGGCTTTTATAAATTCTCTATGAATATCTGTCCCAAAATAAGTGCATGCCTTATCATATCATTTCAGTCATCCCAAACAATGTTTGAAAATATTGAAAATAAAGATGAAATTTAAAGAACAAGAAAAAAACAGTGTTTTTTTTAAGTCTTGTTTTTTAAGTTTTAAGATCACATGCTGAGCCTTTCCAAAAATCTTTTTGCGGCTGTATTTAAAATAAATAAACCAGCACAAACATTTATATCCTGCACAAAAAAATGATGCAACTCCCAACAATCTATTATTTATATTAGCAAACATTTCCTCCAAATCCCTGAACACTTAAGTTTCAGCTTTATCATGCATCTGAAGACAAATGGAAAGCTTCTTCATTTGCTCCTAATAGAACTGTAATAAAACAATCTATATTTAGAAAGGGTTAATTTGAAAGTATGAAAGGTAGAAGAAGGGCATTCCATGCTAATTTGTTTTTTTTCCTTTGACCTAGAATTGCCGACTTATGAGACCTAAAAACAGATCTGTGATGCTAAGCAAAGGAAAGGATAAACAAGCCAACATGGCTATTTATCTCATTTCTACAGGAAGTGCTTTAGAACTCTTTCAGAAAGCTTTTAGGATAGACAGGATGATGGACAGCCACTTGCCTGAGGCCACTTGGCATCAACCAAGCCTTACTATTTCCTGTGGCTGTTTATTTAAAGTTCTTTTTTCCCCAAGGGGGGAGTTTAACCCAGAACTTTCAACTCTATGATCCCCTGGATATTTTATAACTCAGAATTTAATATACCAAGAAGTACTGCAAAACAACCACAGACAAATCAACTAAAGCAAGAAAAGAGGAAAACACACTATTTAGCAATAATGCTGTGAAGAAAACCCATGAAAATGTAGAGATTGTATATTTATTCAAAGGTTCCAAAGGAAATGCCTAGGCAGGCCCATGATACTAACAAGAATATCCATATCTTCAGTCCAGAACTGAAATTACAAAATGTCCATGCCCTGTTCTTACCAGTATCTAACTTGCTTATATCTCCAAACAGGCTGCTTGGAGATATAAACATTAAATATACTATATATTAAATTGGGATATTGTGGCTAAGTGGGACTTGAACTCACAGTCTCCCACTTTCTATGCCATTTAGGACTCTATTCATATTTGAACTGGGTACAATGGTTTAGTTGTAAGAATACTAAGGAAGGGGAAATAGTAATAAAGAATGTTGCCTTAGACAAATACTTCTTGACTTATGACCACAATTGGAATCAGAATTTCTGTTGCCAAGCAAGATGATTGTTAAGTGATTTATACAACTTTGGCCAACTACTGAAGTTGTTAAGTGACTCATTTGGTTGTTAAATGGATTTGGCTTTCCTCGTTGGCTTTGCTTGTTGGAAGCTGGCTGGGAAGGTCACAAATGATGATCACATGACCCCATGTTGCAACTCTTGTAAATACATGCCAGTTGCCAAGCTCCCAAATTTGGATCATGTAACCATGGAGATGCTGCTATGATCATATGTGTGAGGACTAGTCATAATCTCTTTTTTCAGTGCTGTTGTAATTTCGAACAGTTGGTAAATGAATAGTTGTATGTCAAGGACTATGTTATTGAGCTATCTCAATGTTTTCTCTATTATAACCTCTATTCAATATTATCAACACCAACTGGAGTTCTCCACAACTTCAAAAACAGACCTCTTCTACATGCAGAGTAAGCATTCTAGTGCTGGTTTGCTTCCATTATTCAATTTCCTCTACAGAGAATCAAGGGTCATTCATCCTGCTGCCCTTACTAATACTCCAATTCCTTTCAACGTCTGTGGCACCTCAGTAGCAAAGATGATCAATCATTCTGAATGTCCAAAGATTCCCCTTGAAAGACCAATTTCATTTTGGGGTGATTGGTCTCTAGAGCAGGTGAGTAGAAAATAAAGTAGGGCCTACCAAAATTTTTCAATTAAGTCAATAAGGATTTGCAATTCCTTCCCATTTAGCAATGACTAAACCACTAATCTCATTTGAAATTGGATTATTGAAAGAATACCAGCTGTATGAAAAAGAAAGGTGAGGAATGAATTCTATCAGATGCAAAAACTGTTCCATTTTCTTGCAATGAAGGTTCCATAGCAACTTTAAGAGTTGGGCTATGGGTTACAGATTAAATTCCCCTAGCTGAGAGAGGTGGCTCCAGCATCTTGTTTATCATGTCTCTATACTGCCCATTTCCCCTGGGTGGTTTACAAATACTTCAGTCGATGGTCCTGGCATGCTCTAGTTATGGTACTTTTTGATACAAAGCTGAAGTAAGAAACAACACTTTGACCTAGTCCCATCAAATCCATTTTAAAGTTTTAATTTAGTTGAGGCATCAACATCAATACCACCACCATTCCAGGACTTGCTATTTTTTTATTCCAAGTTACTAGTCCAGAAGAAATGGTGATGTTGCGAGGGGTAAAATCAAGGGCAATGGAACAGTCAGTAAAACATCCAAAACTGTGCTATTATGTTGATTGGCTGAGTAATAGTGGGAGTTGAAGTCCATGTGTCTTAAAGATGTCCAGGCTGAGAAACATTGATCCAAAGAGTGGTTAACCTCTACCACTCTAATTGACTTATTATTTCAAACTGCTTTGAACAAATATCTTTGTTTGGAATTTAGCTATGTCCAGCTTTTAATTTGTCACTAATTATTTTCCTTTTTTAATGTGTTACTCTGCTGCCTGTTTCTATATTTTTGTGTTGTTTTATTCCACTTAAAAAGTTCTCATCTGCAGTAGTAATAATATTTCTCAACATGTTCCTGAATTTGGGGTAACAATTTTATCATTTGAATACATTGTTTTAACAAATTGTCAGCCAGTCTTTGATGCAGGACAGCCTAGTAAGTACAAAGAGGAAAGAGGAGAAGGGGGAAGAGAAAATGGAAAGAAATAGGAAAGAAAAGAGAAGGAAATAAAAAAAAAACCCTACATGATATTTGTAATTTCCGTTACTTCCACATGTTCATTGAATAGATTCCAAACACTGGCAGATCCTTTGCCTGAATAGTGAGAAATTCCTCATTAGACTTTATCAACAGACTTAAGGTGTAATTCTTGCTTCCTAATCAATTAGTCATCATTCTTTAGTTTCTAAACTGTGATCCACCAGAAACAATGATTTAAGTAGGGAACAGAGGTTACCATCAAGAGTTTCCATCCATTAACCTATTTCAATCCAACCCACAAACAAACAAACAAAAAAAAATCGGTGACCAAACGTTTAGTTCCCTACACTGAATGAGTTAAACCCATTGATGACATGCAATTGTTGGGGCTTTCTAAAGCTACAGTAGAATTTTGCAGCATCCTTTTAAGGTTTGTTATTTGAGGGATGAGTTCAGTCTTCAGCCACCTAATTTCAAACTCTTATACTGCAAATTAACTTCTTGGGGTTTATTCAATGAATGGCATTTAATGGCACTAAACAGTGTTGCATAAAGACTGTCCACTTAGGATCATCAAATATTAGAACCCAGGTTGTTGAACATTGATTGCTAATTGTTCAGTATTCACTGCTGCATGTCAGAAACAGCCAAATACTAACTACCAGTGCATGTCATGTATTATATATTACCAAAGGTTGATAACTAGTACCAGACATGATTCATGTGCTAAATCCTAGAGTGCAAATGCTCAGTGTCAAGTGCCCTGGATGAAGATAAAAGACATGCCAAATATATACTGATATTTGCACATTCAGCAAATACACACTGTCAAAACAATAATTCACAGAGGAGTGGGGGCCAGTTCAGTTCAAGATTACACACCGATCCCAAAACATTGCTGTTTGTTTCCTGTTTCAAAACAAATAACATGATATATTTGATTCCCTCTCCCTCTTTTTTTTTTAAAAAAACTTGATTTAGGGCATTGTCTATCTAAGTTCATCAGTCAGTGTAGACTCTTGAGGAACCTCTGAAAAAAAGAACGCAAATGGGCTTTATGAAAGATGCAGACAATGCTGGGTGAGTTGCATTATTAATAAGCGAAATGCAAGAAAAAAAGTATCTTTCCTATTGCTCCAATATGTTCTGTTTGTCCTACTCAGTAAATCTTTGCAATGCTCATTGGCTGGTTAGGTCAGGATCATTTTACTATTGGTACAGTCAGGGAGAAGGCTGGACAACGGAGGCCAATTTCGATGGTATATCAACAGTCCAGCTACATTAATCTTAGAATGATAATGAGTTTTAGGGACCTTCTTTGCCTCATCATGTCACCCCCACCTACATATAGTTTAAATGTAGGTCCCCAAAGCTCATGTATAAAGTCATTTCCCCCCTGGAAACACACATCACAGTAATGCCTTTGGTCAGCATTGACATCCTATCTACCTTTCCGAAATCCCATTTCACTTTTTTTTTTTAAAGGGAAGAAAATGGATCTTTTCATACAGGTTTCTATAGAAAGAGGGATGGGAGGAAAAGCAACTCTCTCCACTTGTTGAAAGTCAAAGGTCAACACAGTTGGAAATTCAGAATACTAAGCTACAATCTTGCAAAAAGAGCCTCCAGGCAGCCCTTCATTTGCATCTTGAGTTCCATACATTTTTAATACAAAACTCCCCGATTTGCTGGCATGGCCCCTTTCTTAATAAATAGGAATTCCTTGTTTGAATTTGCTGGAAGAGACATGCAGAGCACTATGCCCAGTGACTGTCAGCCAACCTGTCAGGTTAATCAGGTCTGGCTCAGCCAAGCAATTACTGGCAACAGGTAGCCAGTGGCTACGTTTTATTTACCCAGGAGGGAGGGGACATTATTTGGGCTCAGTTTAATGAAGTCCATAAGACAGAGAAGCCTGGAGGGCAAGAACCATTTGCCAAAGGCAAAACACACACAGGCACTTTTCTTCAAGGCAACATCAGCAGGAAGAATGGACGGAAGGGAGCCGTTTTGCAGCCTCTCACTCAAAATCCATTAGGACCTCTTAAATAACAGCAATTACTTTAATGAGAGGAAAACAACAAATTCAAGGAGAAGACACAGACTAACTCCACGGGTGTGGGTTGGTGTTGTAAAGGGCACTGACTGCTCCATTTCTGGAATGAAAATACCATTTCCCTCATTAGGAAATTGTCAGGAGTTCTATTCTTCTCTGGTTTTTTTTCTTCAGAATAGAAGCAGAAGTGACCTGGGGGCATCTAATCCAGCTTCTGCCCTAAGATAGCATAATCTAGACATCCAGATTCATTCTATCCAACTCATGGAACCCACATCTTCCTAGAGAGACTCTTATCTTCTGAGGACACCATTATTTTAGGCTGAACTTTGCTCTTGGTTAGGGGCTTCACACTAAAGCTTTCAGAGATGGGAATGGGTTGTGAGATAAATTTGACTCAACGTCATTTACATTTCTGTGTAATTAAAATTAAATGGAGTTAATAGGATCAGCCTCCAGTCATGTATTTAATTTTTTCTTCATTCTTCTATCACATTAAAGATTACAATTTGGCAATAGCTTTTAAAAGTCTTTAGGTGCTGCATTTAGAGCTGACAGGGGAGACAGGTACTCTTGGGTTGACTTTTGCAGCCATGTAGGAGATGTTGGGCGAATGGCCTCCTTCTTTGTTGTTAGTTGCGAAGTTGTGTCCGACCCATCGCGACCCCATGGACAATGTTCCTCCAGGCCTTCCTGTCCTCTGCCATCTTCTGGAGTCCATTTAAGCTCACACCTCCTGCTTCAGTGACTCCATCCAACCACCTCATTCTCTGTCGTCCCCTTCTTCTATTGCCCTCCATCTTTCCCAGCATCAGGGTCTTCTCCAGTGAGTCCTTCCTTCTCATTAGGTGGCCAAAATACTTGAGTTTCAACTTCAGGATCTGACCTTCTAAAGAGCAGTCAGGGTTGATCTCCTCTAGGACTGACCGGTTTGATCATCTTGCAGTCCAGGGGACTCGCAGGAGTCTTCTCCAGCACCATAGTTCAAAGGCCTCAATTCTTCATTGCTTCTTAAGAGCTTGCAAATAGCTCTTCCTCTCCTTCCCAATCAGCAAGTGAGCTACAAAATAATAACTTGCACACCAGTTTTCATACTCATACATGAGCTTGTGGGCACCGTAGGCAGAGAATCATGTTAATCTATGGTACCAAAAATTAGAGGAGTCTGTTAGCATCTTTTCAGACTAACAATTGTTATTAAAAGAAATAAGCTTTTGTTAGCCTTTGCTCCCTTCACAAGATGCATTTTATCCAGCGAGCTGAGTCTCACAAAAGTGTGTGCCTTTTAATAATGTTTGTTAGCCTGAAATGGTATACTACTATACTTCTGAGCTTGTGTTAATAAAATTCAACACATCAGGCTGATGATTTTGTTCCCAAATTAATGATTTTTTGGGGACACCTAAACAGATAAATTTCCGTTATCTCCCTTGTTTGCTGGGAAATGTCACCATTTAAAAAAAAAAATTAGGAGCTGTCCACACATGCTACATTAAATAGGAGAAAAATATTGCTATTCTATTGTGGCTGTAATTGGCTATTCATTTCCTTCCTATTCTGAATATTTTGGAAGCCATTTTTGAAAATTCTGAAGCCAACCAATAGTAAGACAAAATAAAATGGAAAAAAAACAACACTGTGTGGAGGAAAGAATCTCTTTTCCCTCCCCTATAACATTGTTATTGATATTACTTCTGCTCTAGAGCAAAATTGCAATACCGAGTTGGAATGTAATCCAGAGTCACAGGAGAGAGGAACTCTTTCCTAGAGGGCAAAGAGGCAGCAGAGCTCGGAATATCTGGTAGGCAGGAAAAGAGCAAAGTTGGGCCCTCCCTAGCAGTTCACGGAATATATCTTTAGTTATGCAGAAAGTTGCTTTAGTCTGACAAGATTAATAGGCGAGCAGCAATAAAGAAATACTCAGAAGCAACTCCGTGTGCTGTTCTTGGTTCTTTGAACCTGACAGATACTTAGAAGAACTTCTGAGCCTGTTCTCATCCCAGCATTATCAAATATTATTAAACAAATGGCTTACAATATCTTGTAGCCACAGCTTCCACAGACAGCAAAGGAACATGATATCGCCCTTTCCTTTTAAGAATGCGCCATATCCCTGTGAATATGGAGGGAGGAATCCTCTTTTGGCTAGGCAGATAAAGGTATTGGATTCTCTTATCATCTTCTTCTGGTTGACATAGGGGTGCAAGCAAAGTCCCCAAGAACGAAATGCCTCTTTCTTTTGTCTGCTGATTATTAGGCTTCTGCAGTTGTGGGAGATGTTCAACAGAACACACATAAAGCCACAGTAAAAGAGTGCAGCATAACATCTGAAAAAGGCCAGGGGACTGTGGACATCTGCAGCAATAAGGTGATAGATGTGACATCCAGCAGCATTTCTGCTTTAAGGTACAGATGATAAAGAAAATTGCCACGGATTTCTATGGGAGCAGATTTATCTCACCCATGAAAAGAACTTCACTAACAGCCTAGACAGCATTATTAAACTGAGTTCACTAGTTTCCGTTAAATGTCAAACATGGGCGAAGGGTAGGTTTTGTGAGGAAGAAGTAGTGCTTGAAAGAATGTACCACATCTTTTATTCAAAAAGCTTGCTGGGATTCATTTCAGCCACATCTGGAGAGTACACAAGAATGGGTAAGTTGATGATAACTTCAGTGGAGACCTTGAAAAGGAACCTTTGCAAATTTTATGGCAGAGGGAAATATATGCCTTTATTAAAAGCCCTCCCAGCAGGAAGAGGCATAGGAAACAAGCAGCATCAGTAATGTTACTTTGAAAGGATTTCTTTTAGAGTTTAGAGCCAAATCATAACCAGAAGAAGGCTTGCAACAGAGTTACCTGGTAGGGTATTAACATAAACGCTTAAGAGAGTTATGGGCGGTTTTGAAACCAGCATGCATTTAGGCAATTAACACCCCTAACCACAGACAGGTTAGGCATCACGCAAAATGCTGGCCACTTAGGAAAGCTTTTTTTAAAAAAAAAAAAAAATCAAATTAATTTGGGGGTTGTTGAAAGGCCAAGAGGTCTATGTATAAGAGTAAAAAATCCTGACTAAACAATTTCATACTATATCTGCCATCCAGGGGACCAATGTATTAGATATTACTGGAAGGAAAAGATTTTTTTTTTTAAAAAAACAAAACTTAAAAAGGTATGTTTGGGAAAATTAGTTACGGTAATTAGAATCATTCTACTATTTTCCAGGAAAGATAGTGCTTTAGAAGAGACCTCCTTGATTGAAACAGCAGAGTTGTTCTATTGTGTATAAACGTTGTCCAACCTAAAGGAAATAGAAATAAAAGAATTGTAAGACAGGTTTCCCACACCACCACTTATAGAGAAATCCTTCTCTGCAAGAGACACTAAGATGGTGGCTGGAAGGTCATTAAGGAGAGATCCAACTTAGAACTAAGGAGAAATTTCCTGACAGTGAGAAAAATTAATCAGTGGGATGGCTTGCCTCTGGAAGTTGTGGATGCTCTATCACTGGAGGTTTTCAAGAAGAGATTGGACAACGATTTATCTGGAATAGTATAGGATCTTTTGCTTGGGCATGAGGTTGAACTAGAAGACTTCAGAGGTCACTTCCAATTCTATATAGAGAACAACTGGGCAAGAACACCACAGTGAAGAACCAGCTTGGTGCAGTGATTAGCATTGGGCTAGGATTGGAGACATCCAGATTAAAGTTCCTTTTGGAAGTGAACTTGGCACAATCATAAAGGGTTTCTAAAGAGACCACCATAATTTTGAATAAGATTGAAAACAAACTGAAGGACGAGCCTAAATCAAATAATATTTTTCAGAAATGCTGTGGGACATTTGATGGATTGCCACATGCTAAACCAGGGGTATCAAACCAGATGCATCATGTGTAGGCCACACCCACCCCAATTTCGCAAAGGCAAAAAAGCATCATGATACATCATGATACATCATGTGATGCAATCGAGTTTGAAACCCATGTGCTAAACCATAAACCATAAGTCACACAATAGTTTATGCAACATGCTAAGACAAATCCTGGGTTAATGCTGCTGTAATTTGTTAATTGCTGTTTTTATTATACCGTTTTAATGTTTATTTTATTGCTTACTTTGAAGTTTTATAAATGAGAGTTGAAGTATATTTTAATAGTTTCAACTGACTGTTTACATTGTACATTGCTCTGAGATCTTTTTAATGAAAAGCAGCATAGTCATGATTTAATAATGCTGAACCACAGACCTAATGCTGAACCATTTTAGCTTAGTGAAGTGTTGTATGGACCCAGCCCTGGAGAAAGGAGACAGGACCAAGTCTGAAAGATAATGTTCACTCTCAAATGTGGTTGGATCGGATAATTTTTCTTATTCTTTTCTCATTCCTTCCTTAAAGGAGCAGTTTGGGATGTGGAATGTAGGACAGTTACCTTTCCATGATTTCTCATTAGTTTGCATGGCCAAACTTTTGTAGGATGGACATGGATGCCAATCTCAGCAAGCAATTTCATTCACTTCTAAGTTTCAAACTGGGTGTCATGACAATCAACAAGGAGAAGCACCCATCTCTACCTCTCAGTTCTGATCAGCATAGTTTTGAATGTTCATCAGTGGTAGCTCAGTGAAAAGCATTCTGCAACGGTCTTACTAGGAGGGCCCAAAACATGTTTAACATAGATTCTGAATGCTGCGTGATGAAGCTAAGCCATACATTATGATTCCTTAAGGTGCTTTTAAAGGAAAGGTTGGTCTGAAACTAGGCATTCCAACTCCACCACTATATATTGTTTACTTCTGGGTCCATTTAAGGTGTTGATTATGAGCTTTAAATCCCTACAAGGCTTGTGGGCAGGTTATCTGAGGAGCTATCTAATCTTCATCATGACAAACATCCCATCTGGATAGGTAGGGAAGGTATGTTACAGATCCCATCAGTTAAAGAATGTTGGCTGGTGGATCCAGGAAGAGGGCCCTCTTTGCCATGGCTCCCATCCTCAGAATACTCTTGCCCCAGAGTTGAGGTAAGTTCCTACTTCCCTTACCTTTCATAGGAATTCGAAGACCTGGCTCTGTCAACTTGCCTGGAGCTCAATGAGGAGCATATAACCTTGGGGGTGGTTGGCATCTTGGTAGCCTTTCCTGCACCTTTTAACCTATTTTTTTTAACCTGACTTTTTCTTTGAGGTATAACATTTTATAGGGTTTTTTAAATTTTACATTTTAATTGTACACTGCCTGGAGAGTGAGTGAGATGAAATTCAATGAGAGAGAGAGAGAGAGAGAGAGAGAGAGAGAGAGAGAGAGAGAGAGAGAGAGAGAGAGACAGAGACAGAGACAGAGACAGAGACAGAGACAGAGACAGAGACAGAGACAGAGACAGAGACAGAGACAGAGACAGAGACAGAGACAGAGAGACAGAGAGAGACAGAGAGACAGAGAGACAGAGAGACAGAGACAGAGACAGAGACAGAGACAGAGACAGAGACAGAGACAGAGAGACAGAGACAGAGACAGAGAGACAGAGAGACAGAGAGACAGAGACAGAGAGAGAGAGACAGAGAGAGAGAGAGAGACAGAGAGAGAGACAGAGAGAGAGACAGAGAGAGAGAGAGAGAGGGGGATAGAGAGAGAGAGAGAGAGAGAGAGAGAGAGATAGAGATAGACAGAGATAGAGAAATAGAACAGCACCAATGTGTCTTCAGCCAGCTCTGCTATTGTAAAGCTTCTGTAAAGCATCCATGCTTTTTTGATAGAAATCTGAATCATTTTATTTCTCCTCAGATAAGGCAAACAACCCTTGGGGAAACATTTATTATATAATTAACATACGCAGTCATATTTTCTCTTTCCCCAATAGTTGACATCAGTCTGCGCTGGCATGAGAATGTAATGAGATGTTCTCATGCAAATTGCTTATGATGAAAAATACATTAAGGAGGCCATTTGTTCAAAAGCACCAACTTCTGACAAATGAATTTATTAAAAATGTTCTACGTCCTTCACAGAAGACTAATATCCTTGATCACTGCTAGCCAAAATCAGAGATATGATGTGTATTTGTCATGTGACATGAAAGATCAAGCTAAATGTAATTTAAGGAATGTGGTTTTTTTTCCTAATTGTAAAATCACTGTGCGGATGAGACACAATATGATTAAGAAGTATTTCTTTTTTTACAAAAAGTCAGCGTTATTAAGGAAGCATTTGCCATTGTTTGGTAAGAAATATTGTTTGCAAATTGAAGATGAATCAGCAGAGTTGCAAATCTACAAAAAATGTTAAGAGAATCTTCAACCACACCGCTAAAAGCTTAGAAACTGAAACAGATACAAAGGAAAAGAAATGTCATTAGAGAACTCGAATCTAAATTTTACACGAATTGCTAGAAGAAGTTGTGTAGATTTAGTCTTGAGAAAAGACAGCTATCATAATACTATTGAAACACCAGAAGTAATTGTTACACAAAATATGTCTGCTCTCCATGGAGCCAGAAAGCAGGAGATAGACTAATGATCTTAAGTTGTAAAAAAAAAAAAAAGATTCTAGTAGAATGTTAAGAAAAACATCCTAATGATAGGAGCTTTTCAACCGTGAAACCAATAGCCTAGGGATATAGTAACTATTCTTCTGAATATGTTCAAGCAGAAACTGGAGGTCCATATGCCTAGGTTGCTTTCATATGAATTCCTGCACTAAGGAGGCATTTGAGTTCAATGGCCTAAACACACCCCAGTCACTAGGATTCCATAAAATGAATATTTATTTCTCATGTTCAAGGTTGGTTAAAACCAACTGCATACTATATGGAGTAGCTCAGTTTTGATAGTAATTATAAGCAATGGTCTTATGTGATTTTTCATCCAATATAACTCCAAGAATCTTTATTTCTTCCTATATACTTCAGAAATATAAAGGCAAATCTTAGTCTTTGTTTCTTTCAGCATGAACAGATACATCTTGACTTGAATACGTGGGGTCATTTTAGAAGGCACTCCAGTATATTGGATTTCAAGAATACATATATAGAATAATTTCATAAAAACGTTTCTGGTCTATTAAAAAATTGTGACAGTAAAAGTTGATTAGGCAGACCATAAATAGAACCTTCTACTTTTCTTTTCCTTGTGGATAATTGTTGACAGATTATAAAAACAATTGAACCAGTATTTAATATGAAATTGAAAAAGTCTTAAAAAACAAATATTAACATCATAAACTAAAAAGAATAATTATTAGTGTTATTGTTCTGAGGTCTTCCTTCCTTCCCTCCCTTTACTTCCTTCCTTCCTTCCTTCCTTCCTTCCTTCCTTCCTTCCTTCCTTCCTTCCTTCCTTCCTTCCTTCCTTCCATCCAGTAAAAAGCATCTACCAGGTCCAATGGAGTACTGAAAACACCCCAGATTTTTTAATGCAACATAAAGTAAAATACACTTTCACTAAATATTGTGCAGCTGTAGCTTTCTCTTTTAGATAACATTTTTCCCTTAATCTATGTTCCAATCTCAACCTATTTAATCAACCAATTCAATCGGGCCCATGTTGTGAGCCGCCCTGAGTTCTTGGAATAGGGCGGCATACAAATCTAATAAATAATAATAATAATAATAATAATAATAATACTGTCCCTTGTCAAATACTTTAATGTTCCCCAACATCTTACCATTATCAACTGATGAGGTGATGTAGGTATTCAGTAAAATAAAGTATATGTAATCCCAATAAAAGAAAAATCAGCTGACCTTGGAATAAGAAGGACAAAACCCACAGAACAAAGACTACTACTACTACTACTACTACTACTACTACTACTAATAATAATAATAATAATAATAATAATAATAATAATAATGCTTTACAAATTCTCATTTCAGCACAGACCATTTCAACAACAGGCAAAGCTGAATGATTCAAGTGCCTCATCCATTTTCCTCTTCCAATTCTGACAACTCAGAACATGGTTGAAGCACAAAATAATTTGTTCTTGCAGAAGAAAAACAAATCATGGCAGAACATCCTGATTCCAACAAGAAGGGACAAAGAAGAAGACAACATTTAGTTATACCTATCTGAGATGCAATTATGTAAATTATCTCTCTTAACTTCTATCTAAGAGGAATGCTCAAGTATATTGTTGCTTGAAGTCCATGTTTCACATGGATACACACACACAGTTCTTAGGAGTGATATACCACTCATTCTGCAGACATAGTTATTTTTTTTTGTTGATCAGATTTATATTCTACCTTCCCTTCAAGATCTCAAGGAGGTATATACGGTACTCTTTGATTTTGCTTAAATATAAGGATAAATTCCTAGATGTAGTAAAATTCTTCTGTGGTAAGGTATGTGCCACAGTAAACCATCTGCCTATGGAGATTATGGGTTCTCCATATCTGGGAGAACTTTAAAAAGAGTCTAGGTAACTACATCTCCAGGACTGTTTAATTGGTTTTCTTGGACATTGGAGGGGATTGGATTACATGAACTTTGTGGTCCTTTCCAACTCTACAATTCTCCCTCCCCCCCCCACACACACAATCACTACCCCATGATCTAGGCAGAGCTAGGAGACAGTAGCTGACCTCAGCTCCTATAGCTGAGGGTGGACTTCATGTCTCCCTAGTGCCAGTCCAATACTTTATCTACTACATCAAGTAAAAAAAAAAGTTGGTTTTCGTCTTTGGTCTTAACTTCAGCGCTTGTGAAAGCTATGACACAAGACAGAAGAGATGTATCACTCAGAGTGATCAGTACTACAAGGAGAAGTAATGGGTTTAAAGGACAAGATGGGGTTGTTAAGATTAGGACATGTGTTTTACTCATAAAACAAAAAACTGAAAAATCACATCAGCAAATAATCTGTGATGTTCAGCAAGTTCAGCAGCTGTAAAAGTGGAGGTGGGACCACACAGTTTTTCAGTTCTCCACTCCAAGTTTAAATGGACAGCCCTTCCCAAAACAGAACTATGTACATCTGTTTTACATTTCTGTGGAACTCTTTTCCTGTCTCTCCCACCAAACACCAAGGAACATCCAGGCTTGCAATCTTCTAATCTGTTAACAGCCTATTTGTCTTGTAAAGAAAGTGGTCAAGAGAAACCTCTGCTAAGGCTCTCCAACCTTTAGTAGTTTTGCCTTTCATTTCCTGTGGCTAAATTCTTCCCTGATGTTAAACAACTTCTCCTTCAATTTGAGGAGATACTTAGACATTTTGGTATTTGCTAACTTTAAGCTGCATTTCTCAACCAACAGGGTTTTATTTTTCAAAGCTTGAGTCATCTACCAAATAAGTAAATCATTTTATACATGGAAGATCACTAATAGAGATCACTTTAAGAAAAAAAAGAAAAGAAAGTGGTCAACCGGAAGGAGGAGGAGGAGGAGAAAGGAGAGAAAAGGGGATGAGGAGGAGAACAAAGAAAAAGACAATGAAGCCACCATTTAAAATCTTCCACATTGGCAGGCCAACAAGCAAATAACCCTTTTTTCTCACCTCTAATTTCAGCAATCCCTACCAATGCTGAGATAGATACATCCTGTTTTATAAGATTGTAGCCAGCAATTATTTCCAGAATCCCTTCATCTCTCTTGAAAAAAATTCACTCCAGGCTGATAATTAAAGAGCACTTCTTTCACATTGGCATCAGTTTTATCTTTTTTTAAAAAAGAGAGAGAGAGAAAGAAAAGAGGAGGAGAGGAGGGGAAAATTGCTTCTATCATTGAATTACACAAGCATAAAACAGGGTTTTGATTCTCTAAGAGAACACAGTTATTCAGATACAGTGAATAAAGTGTGTGTGTGTGGGGGGGGTAGATCTTGCAATTAAAAAAAATCATCCTAGGTTTTTAAAGTCAAGGAGAAGCAAATGTTTCTGATCTTGGTCTTTTTTACACCTGTTCCCTATGTAAGTCTTCACAACTGGATTGTTTTTTCCTTTTGCCTTTTCACTAGCAAGAACCAAATCTATGCTATTGGTGTTAATCCATGATGCTCTGTTATTCCATAATGGCTGGAAACTCACCTGAAATCCATAAATGGCTACAGAACTGTGCGGTTGCTCAGGAAACTACTGCCAACACTATCATAGCAGCTTGAAGAATTTAATATTCAGAAAGAGAGTTCCAGACCCTTGGTGGTAGGAGTGCAAAATTAAAATATCTGCACAACCCTCTTCCAGATCCTGCATCTATTTCGGGAAACAGGTTTTCTTCCCAAGCGTAAAAAAAAAAGCTAAGTCAAGTCTCTCCATCTAAAATGTTCACATCTATAAGTGTGTCTGCCTTCCTGATCCTCATATATTCATCCAAGCATGCAAACAGTTTATCCTTATGCAATTCTGAAAAAAAAAAGTGGTATCACTTGGAAATATGCAAAAATAAAATATTCTCCAGATGCAATCTCCAGATGAGACCACCAAGAGGGAAAACAGATTCCTTTTTCCAAAATCCATAAAAGTCAGTGACAATTCTGAGAAATTTGGGAGCACTGATGATGTTACCTAGTTTGGCAGTGAAACAGCTGAAGAAAACAATCACTCTCAGAGAGCACCAAGGACCGAATTCTGAGTTAATCTGATGCAGTTTAAGGCAGCTTCCGACATTTCTGTTCACATAGATACTTTCTCTGCATGATCAAAAACTGTACAATCACAGAGGTCCTCAAATCAGGTAGAACCTAGGTGTTTCATGATGCATGACACACGGGATCTAAAAATGAGACACCTTCTATATTCAACCATCAAAAGTATCATCAACATGAATAGAATACAAGAACTACATTACGGTAATCAGAACAGCAAATTTACTTCTAAATTTCATCCCTGTATTACAACGTGGGTAGATATTAATTTTATAAAACATAAAGAAAGAAGTAATAGTAAGGTTTGAACTGACCCTTATTCTCCATTGATACACCCTGATAATGGTATGCACCAAAAATGTCTCTTTTGGCATTTGTTTAAAGGGGAAATGAATCCCTGCCAGTTTTATAAACTCCTTTTTCACTTTAAGTCAACAAGGACAGGTAAAAATCAATACAATCTGTTCAGAAACTGCTAAATTTATTTATAGAACACCAAATCATCACTTACAACTTTGTTTTGTACCGACTGCAGATACCTTTTTAATGCAATGTGTCATAACAGCTTCCTTCCATAAGGGCAGTGTGTCATTCTGATGGCATAGAAATTTAATAAATAATAATAATAAAATAATAATTTTAACAGCACAGGGTATGTCTGTGAGAGGAAGGTATCAAGACTGTTTGCCATTTCCTTTGCTCAGCAGAAATATTCTAAAAAGCAAGGAAGAATTAATGCAAAAATAACATGCTATTTCAAAGCAACAGATCTGAGAAAATCCTGAAGATATCGCAAGGCAGATATTCGGCACTGATAGCCACAGAGAAACAGAGGAAAAAATACATTATTTTGATATCTTGTTTGTTTAATAAAGCAAAAAAAGAAATAGCCACACACAAATGCATTTTGAAGCTCAATAAATAAATAAGCACACGAACACACACAATTTTGTCTTGATGATCCATCAAGCTTCCAGGCTGTATAAGAATGGAGCTGTTCTGCACCACATCCTAATTCAAACACCTCTCGCTTAGCTTACAGCAAAGTGTAGACTTTGTTAACACAAAGAAGTGAAACAGCAGAGATTTTAATGTCTTGCACATTGGGCTGGTGATCTGCTCTGATTTCATAAATGCTAGCTTAATTCACACTGACAAGATCTGGGCAACAAAACGGTAGAGGTGGGTCTGTTTTGCCCTTCAGCCAGCACAATGAGTTCCATCTGTGAGCAAAACCTGTTGTTTTTAAAACTGCAGCAAAAGGTAAACATGCCAACATTTAAAAAAAAAAAAACAATCAGGACACTTTCAAAGAGGGAGGAAGGGCATGTTGTTCTAGCAAATGGGGTGTGTCTGCCTCAATTAAAAATAAAATAGTTTGATACTTCTAGGGTGAAAATGATAAATTGACTACCTGGTTCAAAAATAGAAAACCAAACCCACAATATGTATAATTCTGATATAAAACAGGACTGCAAAACAATTGCAATGCCAGCTAAAAAAAAAAATCTTTCAGAAAAAAAACCAAGAACACCTAAAACCCCAGGTCTTAGGAAAATAAGCTCCTTTAAACAGTGAGGAAGTAGCTATCATCTTATCATCTCATGTGGTTTTGAGTGTTAAGGGGAAGAATTAAGTGTATAATTTTCTACAGCTTCTCTAAGTATCTTCTTTCAATTGGATTCCCTCCCCTGTCTCACAAGCCCACATGCTCCTGTGCAGAGGAAGCGTCTGCTTCTAGAGGTGAATTAGATACGGTTTCTGTAAATCTTAATATTTTCCTTCAATTGTCCTTGCTTAAACACCAACAGTGGGAAGCTTCTTCTGGGTCTCATAGGGAAGGATGAAAACCTTGCAGAGTTGGCCTTTTAATTGTAGAAGGCAGTCATGTGTTGAACTACAAATGTTCCGTGTGTTTTCTTTGCTGCAAGGGTGTCTGTGTGTCCTGCCTTTTGGATGACAGCCCTCAGTGTGAAAAGTTGCCAAAGACATTTCTCTATCCAAAAGCAGTTTCCAATTGAGGGGCTGTCAAGATGAGAATTGGTTTATGGGTAAAGAATCTTACAAGGGAGTCGATTAAGCACTGACATTCCCCATCAGAACAAATGCATCTTCAGTTGGTCCAAGATTGACAAAATACACTAAATCCCTTTTAAATGAAGAGCATATAGAGAGAGTATTAATATATTCCCCATCTCATTCCAATGGGTAGGATGTATCTTTTTTAATTCTTTGCTGGTACTCGGATGTTGCTGTTTTCCTTGCCTCCTCATTGTGACTCCTATGGGACTATTGTGTTATACACGTGTCTTTTTTGCCATGCATGAGTGACCATCCTAATTCTGAGTATTATTTTCAGCACACACATTGCTGTGATGATGAGACAGAAGGAACTGAACCTTCAGCCTTGAACAGCTTGACTTAAATAAGGTGTATACTTATATTATACTTGAAAAGCAATTTGGTATAGTGGAATGAATGTTGAAGAAAATACACAGTGGAACGTCCCGATTACTTTCATCTTAGTTTGGCATCCATATCAATCAATCAATCATATCTATAAATATTGTATCATTTGGTTCAAGCTAACACTGTGATCTAAATGTGGGAAAATTCTTAAAAAGAAAATAAACCTTGGAGTTAGGTTCATGTTAATCATATGTATTTTATTCAAAAACCCAATGTGTTTTTTTTTCATTGCTTAAATTGCATTAAAATAAGGGATATATTCTAATTTACCAATTAAGAAAACACCACGGGATTTCTTATGCCAAGCTATACAGGTAAGTCATAAGCCTAACTAAAACTCCAGTCCTTGTTGTAGGATTCAATGACACCAAGTATGATTCACTCCAATTTACTTTTTCTCATGCAGGGGCAGGAGAAGAGCAAGCAGAGCTGGGGGATAGAGTTAAGCAGATCATCAGTTTAGAGTTGTTGCATTCCCACAAGTGTTCCAAGTCCAACCTCTCTTGAATTTCATTGACCCTTATCTAGTTCCAATTTAGTGATGAACTTTAGCTGACCAGATTCTTGTGTACAGGAATGAATAAATCTTCCATGCTGAAACCTTATGAATGGTCCTGGTTCTTTGCACTTGAGAGCAGTTGGGGAGAAAAATGGTCTATTTGGCATTGAATCCTCCCTGTAGATTCCCCAGAGAGATAGAAGTGGCAAATTAGCTGTTTAGAATAAGCTTCTTTTGCATTTACTTCCAAGGCAGGCACCAAAGCCTGCCCAAGTCCAAAGTTTGGATGTTGCATTGGATAGAGCAGGGGTCTTCAAACTTAGCCCTTTTATGACTTGTGGACTTCAACTCCCAGAATTCCTCAGCCAGTATGGCTGGGTGAGGAATTCTGGGAGTTAAAATCCACGGGTCATAAAAGGGCCAAGTTTGAAGACCCCAGGGATAGAGATTTAAATGAGTAGAATTACAACCAATCAAGTTTATAAATTGTTGATAAAGCAGTCCCATTTCATCCTAATTTAAACTATGGCAAGGTGCAGACATCATGTGAAACCCAAACTTTTAAGTTATGTAAATCAAATAAAATCCCATTTGTATTGTCAGAGTCCTATTGGTGTCTTTGTACACCCTTACAAATCATATTACACCATTCAAATTATATTCCAATTGTATATGCTTTTGGTAGAACCTCTACGATTAGTACATCATTTCTTTGAGAGGTTTACAGAGTATCCAGATGAGGATTATGAGATATAGGAAGGATTCTGTTTGGAAAGTTTTGTTTTAAGTGTAAAAAAGATTATTTCTAGCTCCCATGTGCTACTCCAGGAAAACATAAGAGATTATTTGAGCACCATATGCACTTCAGGTCTAGAAACTCACAACTTGGCTTTTGAACCAGAAAAAAGCCTTCCACAGCTCCAGCATGTGAATGAGAAGGTAAGAGTGAGGTTACTGCAGCAAAGGTAAACATGGAGTGAAGAGGTGACAAGAAAGCCTCTTGAGAGCTGAAGGTAAGATTGAGGAACATCAGCACGATCACTTCTTTGGGAAGAAAAAGGGAGCTTGTTGCCACTTACATTAGAAGATGACTGCTTCAATTTTTAAGAGATAGTAGAATTGATCACTCACTTGGGAATGAAGACCAAGGCCAAGTATGAGAGAAGTACCACTTTGGAGCTAGCAGTTCCTCTTCCCGTCATATTCAAAATAAGACAGAATCATAATGCTGAAAGAGGCTCTGAAGGTTTCCTAGTCCAGCCTTCCATAAACTCTAAGAAGTAACCAGTCAGTTCTAATCAAAATCCCCCTTTCTTCTGGTTTTTACCCTTTAAGGCAACTTGACTAATCATCCTAATTGTTCGTGTGCTCCAGAAATACATCTGGATATTTAGTCAAAAATCACCTTTCCCTTAGTTCAAATCCCACCGGACAGAACAACAGTAGGCAAATTTGCTTCATCATCTGTTTCTGCCTTTCCCAATCTGCTGCTTGCCAGTTGCCTCAGATTACATTTCCAGTCTTCTGGGCTTTGTAATCAAGAACACCTGGAAGGCTGATGGATGTGAATGCAAAAACCCTTCAGACATTCAACAATGACTCTTGCATCACCTATCTCTTAACCATCTCTTTTCTTGGCTATGCATTCTTAACTCTTTAGTCACTTCCTTATCAGAGGCAATGTTATAAGGTATCAGATCATATCAAGATCAGGTCCTCATCAAGATACGTGGTGCTGGAACAATTTGTTTTCCAAAAACCCTGGAACACTTCTTCCCATCACTTGCTAATCAAACATAAGTTTAAGAGCCATGGTGGCGCAGTGGTTAGAATGCAATATTGCATTCCACTGACAGAAGTTCAATCTTGACTGGCTAGAGATTGACTCAGTCTTCCATCCTTCTGAGGTCAGTAACATGAGGACAATTGTTGGGACAATATGCTGACTCTGTAAACTGATCAGAGAAGGCTGTATATATGAAGCAGTGTATAAGTCTGGGTGCTGTTGCTATTGCCATAATTCCATGATCAACAGCAGAAGCAAGAAGAAGGATAGCATATACTTACATAAGTATCAATAAAGGAGAATATTTATAGTTCAGGGTTGAAATGAAGGCTTTCTTGCTGCTCTCTGAGCTTGGTTGTTTTCTTGCTAGTGATGATGATGTTACCTAGTTTGGATAATGAAACATCTGCAAGAAAACAACCAAGCTCAGAGAGCACCAAGGATCCCTCACTTGTATACCTGAACTTCAAGATCAATATCTAAATCCATTTTCCTCCTCCACAAGTTGGGAGTTACTTCCACTAACACCGACAGGGTCAGCCTCCCAACTGTATATAAAAAGAGAGCAAACCCTACTCCCTTCTAGCACTGAAGATGCTACTTAGTTCAGTAATGAAACATCTGCAAGCTCAGAGACCATCAAGGACTGTACAATTCAACTCTGACCTACATACATTCTCTTGAATCCCAAGAAGACCCCAAGAAATTTCGGCAGACATCTCCACACAAAATACTGCATACCAAGCTAACATAAGAAGCAGAGATGGGGAAATGACAGAGGAGCAAAATTGGAGGTCACCAATGTACAGCCATGAGTTTTCCAGTCCACTGAGTTGGAACATAGTTAGCATGAATATATTTTCTATTTCACTCCTGCCCCAAAAGCAGCAGTGAGAATTGCATGAAGGCGATATTCATTTGCTACCAGAACTCTAATTATAATCCATTCCAAAAGCATTAAAGCATTCACACCAAGTAACGAGGGAAAACAAGTGCACAGTTTCACTGCTGTGAGAGCTCTTAAAGGCACCTCGCTCAGCCATAAAGTGGAAAGCAGGTCCGAAACATTGGTCCACTGTGCCCTCTCCTCTCTATGCTTTTCATGCACCAGAGGAAAGAGATTAAAAGCATCTATTTCAGCTTAACAACAAGCCACGGCTTTCTATCAAATCCACACTGCTGGGAATTGCACCGTTTGTTTAAATGGTAGTTAATTAATATCAGCCCCAATCAAAACACAGTTTTATATTTAGTTTGATTCTGTGACCAGAGTTTCAGTAATTCAATTACCTGGCCTTCTCCAAATTGCTCCTCAGTTTTGTTTCCCACATACTAATAATATGGAAATAGTGATGGCAAATCACCAAACTTCCCTAAGTTATATATAGCACAAAGAACCATAAAACAACCTATTACGAAATACAGAGGTCCCAAACCAGCAACATGATGCAAACAAGCTACTAATAAAATTTCACAACTGAATTCAGACTCTGATCTTATACCCTGTTACTTGAAATACGATCCATAGAACTGAAGGTCCTTAGTTCAACTAGCTTCACACGTTCACTAGAAAAGTAGATTTTGGATAAAATCACTCAGGATAAAATAGGATCACTATAAATAAACAGGAAAGAAGGATTCAGACCTGGGTTTGTTTTTCTTCTTTTCTACCTTGCTTGGTGCTAATATGACACAAACAACAATAACAGCCAGGAGCATTATTGTTACCAGTAGTTCTCAATTTACAACTTTAATTGAACCTGGAAGTAGAGTTGTAAGTCATTGTGGTCATGTAACCAAATCCTTTTTTTTTTTTTTTACATTTTTCACAGTGGTCAGGTTGCTGGGCAAATCCATTTTCTCCAATGGGTGCTGGAGGAACTGCCATGAATCTAACAATCACCCCTCCTGACATATCATAACAAAACCAAAATAATACTTCAATGAACAAGAGACAGAGACAGTAAGGAAGAGGTTGAAGGCCAATGTATTAACATCCAGTCATAGTAAAGGAACCATTAAATCAAAGACTAATATGTCTATATGACAGAGACATTAGAGAACCCATCCATAATCTATGCTGATATATATAAGGATTTAACTTTAAGTCAAAGCAATGAAATATGCAACCAGCTAGATCACAAATGCAGTACTAGGATACCAGAGAAAGGGACAATAAAATCTAGTGGCCAAATTATTTATTTTCAGCAGTGTGAATTTTGGGTGGAATGACAGCAGATCCACTCCTATTTGCCTCCTTTAAACCTCCTATCCTCTAGACAATGCAGACTTGTCACAACAAAAATTGGCAGCAAAACATCTGACTTTTGATGGCATAATTTCAAGGTGTATAGGGCAGGTAGGAAGGCTGTAAATGGAATAAATGTGTTATAGATTTCAGTGAACATGGAGCTTCCCCCCTTAATCCAGGTTCTAATATAATCAGGTGAGCAACATTTTAATATCTGAGGAGCACACTATGGACATTTCAGAAATACAAGGTAGATGGAGCTGCAATTTCAGGGGGTAAAGCCATTTATAATATTGGCTTGTATCAGTGGTTAAGTCTAAATAAAGAGTTGTGAGCTTTGTTTCTTTTTCTGCTGTGAAAAGGTAGGAAATCAACCTACCTTTTGCTGTTCAAATATAGCAGATAGTTTCCGAAGAGGTACTAAATCAGGATGAAAACCTGTGAGCCATGGTTTGCCTATCCTGATCTTGCATGTTTCATTAGCCATGTTGATTGTGTCAGAACTGGCTTTCTTTCTCAGCGTGCCATCTTTTCCCTGCTGTCCAGCCAAACTAACAAGAAGGAAGTGAATGCCTTAAATGAATGCTGGGCAGAAAGTCTCATCCATGCTTTTTTCGCCCCCCTGCCAGTCTTATCCAATTTTCTAGAATCAAAGCTGGGTTTTGATCCAAAAGGAGAAGAAAATTGCAGTGACATTCTCATAAGATGGGCGGAGAATTCTTGAGCTCATCTTAGTTATAAGTTGCCCTAAAGTTGTTGGCACCTTTTGCTTAACTCAGTATGAAGACATCTTTCTTGTCATACCCTACAGTGTTTGGAAGTCAGCTTTTAGAAAAAGAAAGGGAAAAAAAGGTATACAGTAGGATCTTTTTCTCATGAAAACTCTTCTCCACAGTATCGTCTAGGGGTGAAAAAAAGTATGGGAACCAAAAGTACATGGACTATCAGCACATAATTGCACTTGGACTCTGGTGAGGATCATGACTGAACACATGTCAACTCAGCGTGGTTCCATCAGAAAACTTTATCACTTCTATAATACATTTCAAATCCATTTGACAAGCCTAGCAACAAAGGCCCTCAAAATGTAGCCTCTTGCTTTGTCTCCGATAATACCCCGATGATGCAACACAAATGGAAAAGTTCAGAGGTGTTAGAGATGAACAGAAAACAATTGTTCTCCCAAATGTTCTCAAGCTCAAATGTTCTCAGATTAAAAGCAGGTCCCCATTTATGTTGTCTCCCTTCAAAGCTGGCCTCCTGATGGACTACAGCAGCATGGCCCAGCAGGAACCAGAAAAAATGGAAATTGGATAAGGTATCTCCAATGTTCCATTTGCAAGCCTCCCCACAAATAAAAAACCACCACAACAACAAAGGATGAGATCAAAATGGGATACTTGCTTTTGATCTGTCTTTTCTCTCCCCCATCTGATCCCTCAAATTAATTTAATATGTTAAATTTGTGCTTCTGAAATAGTTTTAATGCAGAAGGTCCCAAGACATTATGGCAAGCATTTATTTCTGTAATAGGCATAGCTGGGTTAGACTTCAGAGCAATCTTTCAAATAGGTTAAATGGGGAAGGTACAAGCCAGCAATAGCCCTATCCTAGATGCTCTCCAAATGTGCAAAAGAGACTTGTCTGCAGTAAAGTGTGATAAGATAAAGAAGTGGTCATGTTATCACAGCCACATGATAACAGAAGTTATGTGTGATTCCTAGCTTGAATACTCCAAACATCACCAAGTGATATTTCAGGCATCTGTGGAAGCTTGCAGAAAATCCTGTTCAAAGCTAACCTCATAGTAGAGACCACATTTGAAGCAGACTCTAACCATCTTTAATAATTGTTTGCTACCTCTATGCAGTTACCAGCTCTAAAAATTTACCATAAAAACAGTTCATCAAGCTTCCCTCTGGTCAAGACCTGACACTTTAGGTGTGAAAGACAATATGCAATTCTAAGATACTTTTTTTTTCTCAAGTTGTATAAAGGTAACAAATATGGAGGTATGTTAACAAATCAGCGCTCTTTAAAAGCTGAGAAATTTTGCAATGAAATATGCTTACAGGCCTTTGACAAAACAACATTCAAGATACTGTCAGAAGATGCAGACTTAGGAGAAGGAGGGAGGGAGGAAGAAGCATTTTTTAAGGAAGGAAGGGAGGGAGGGAGGGAGGGATTTACTGCAGAGTAACTCTTCCCTACCAATAGGAATCAGACAAGACATGCAAGAAAATAAGCCAAATATTTGGACAAATTGAATACAACAAAGCTTTCAAGGAGAGCATGATACTGGATAACTGTGAATCGCACAGCAGCATGGAACAGCTAAGTTTCTGTGCACCAAGGGGGTGCAAGTTGTCGTGTGGAGGCACATTAAAGAACAGCATTAGGATGGGGCCGTATGCTTAGCTGCACATCACAGCACTACTGCAGAAAACCATATTCTTGGCATGTTTTGTTAATAGAGACACATGGCAAACAATATTAACCCCATCACTAATCAAGCTTAAAAGCTTTTCCTAGAGAAAAAAAAATGTTGAGAAATTGTTGTCAAATAATTGCCGCATGGGTTCAGAACTCCAGAGGGCAGCAGTAAAATCCAAATTGCCAAAAAATAATTCATCAAATTTATATACCCGCCCATGTCACAAAAAGTGACTCTTGGTACAGTCATTATTAAAAATATAAGACCATCAATAAAAGAGAAAAATCACACAACATAGAGGAGAGTGGGTATCTGCTAGAGTGATGCAGGTCTTGAGAAATGTCTGGAGCAGTAACAGAGCTAGAACATCATGGCACAAAAGACCCACATCCTGAGACCCACCAAATGTAAGTCCCATGGCAAATGGGACCCACAACATGCCTTCTGTACCAGATCTGATGGGACGGGCATATGTAATCAGAGAAAGGCCCAGTCCTGTGCCATGAAAGGTTTTAAAGTTAAAGCCAGCATCTTGAACTGGACCCAGAAGCAAATTTGCCCACCCTGTTGCATCCTGCACCAGTTGAAGTTTTTGGATGCTCTTTAAAGGCAGGCTAATATGAGTACATTACAATAGTTCAATCTGAAGGTGACTAGAAAGTAACCATGAGCAGAGTTCCTCCCCCCCCCAGCTAAGAACAGGCGCAACTGTCACACAACACAAAGATGTGCAAATTAGACAAATGCACAATTCCAGCACTATCTAGTAAAACATTCCCCTGCCTTTCTGGTGACAATGTTTCCACACAAGTATTTCAAAATTGTATATAGCATTAGCAGTTCTTCTCTTATGCATTTCAGTATCAGGCACACAATATGTCTCTGCTCTATATTATTAAATCATATGCATGAATCTGACCCTGGTCACTTTGCATATGGCCGGCATAGAAGCTTCCGGGATTCCATCAATTATTATCATCACTACTGTTGCTTTTTAAAATTGTATCTCACCCTGCCGTTTGCCAAAATGGCCAACAGCAGTTTTTTCAAAACTTACAGAGAATTAAAGTGCTATTTTACATTTGCTAAACCAAACAGAATAGATTTTCTTCGATGGTCTCCCTCTTTAAATAAACACATCTGGCATTACTACCACAATTCTGATAGATAAATGCAAACATACACAAGGTGTAACCCATAAATGCTAAGTTCAGTTGTTGCTTGTGTTTATAAGGTAAGTTTAACAACTCTCTCACCTGAAACACCCTTCTTTCTTGACAGTTCTGCCTTCTGTATCTCCAGTCTTCCAGCTGCTTTAGATTTTCTCTGTTCTTCTTCAAAGCACTGCCAGTCTTTCTCTCATACAATGCACACCCGGACAAGCTGACTTCAATGTGCTTTCTCCGTTTGAGGTCCAGAGCAAGTAGCCACTGCTGCTACCCCCTACTCTCCCTTGTCTGGCCAGGACACTTTGAGATAGAGCTGGGCTGGAAAGATAAAATGGAAAATGCGGGACTTCAATGCTAAGACAAGCGTTTTGATCTTTGGCAGCCTGAAGGGACTACAAAAAAAGTTTGGAAAACATCCACATCCCTCGCAACCTGAACAGGAAAACTTCCAGTTCCAGATTGGCCTAAAATACTGGACACTGTCATCCTTTTCTTAGGAAGATAATATTCCATAGATTTGGAATATCTTAGAAAGTCTTAGAAAGACTTCAACACAGCAAAAAAACAAAAACAAAAAGGTGAAACGGGTAGATTCAAAAGGACAGCAAAAACAAAAACAATCTTTTTGCTGGGCTGTCTCAGAAGTCAGCTGCCACTTGTTTTCAAGATACGCAGATAATTTGCAATCTAACAAATTTCCTTATTAATCAAGAATATTTGTGGTTCAGGGTTGGCGCTGACTTGGTTGTTTTCAGCCAATCAGTACTAGCGCTGATTACCTAGTTTGGCTATTGAAACATCTGCAAGAAAACAAGCTCAGAGAGCACCAAGGACCCCAAATTTTCTTATCCTCAGATAAAAAGAAAGCATCTAGTTTGCTATTTCATACTTGGGTTCTTTCAGAAAAGAAGACTGAGAGGAGACATGATAGCTGTCTACAAATACCTGAAGGGCTGTCACAGTGCAGAGGGATCAGCCCTGTTCTCACTTGCCCAAGGAAGGACTAGAAACAATGGGATGAAACTGCAGGGGAAAAGATTCAGATTAGTTGTTAGAAAAAAATTTCTAACAGTAAGGGTGATCGACCAGTGGAACAGGTTGCCACAGGAGGTGGTGAGCTCCCCTTCGATGGAGGTCTTCAAGCAGAGACTGGACGGCCATCTGTCTGGGATGGTTTAGGGAATCCTGCCTCGAGCAGGGGGTTGGACTCGATGACCCGGGAGGTCCCCTCCAACTCTAGGATTCTATGATTCTATGATTTTTGAGCTTCCTTTATAGTTTGATGTGCTGGGTGAGTTGCTTCCTGCCACCATCTAAACTTTCTTTGGAGGAAACATCTCACCCAGAGACAAAATTCCCATTCAGCCAGAATTTCTGGTTGCCAAGACCTCTGAGCCATAGAAATCAAAACCAAATCACCCCTTATCTCTTTCTGTAACTTGCTTCCTTCGTTAGAAACTGATACTGTCAGGAGAGTGTGGTTACAAAAGTGGGCAATGAATAAATGTTGGATTAATGCTTCCATCATGAATAGCTATTAGCCACATTGCCTGGAGATAAGGCCACCATAAGCCAAGATATTTGGAGAGCAGCATCACTCTTCAACTTATCTATAATTTACTGAATTTGGCCAGTGGCCTGGGTTTGCATGACAGGGGGAAAAAAGTTCCAGCCAGATTAACCAGGTCAGATGAAGAACAAAGAGACACATTTTCATACAATGTGCTTATGTTTTAATCTACATGCTGTATGAATTCAATGCACAGCTTCAGTGCATTGTGCACATGCAGAAAATGAGGCAGTTAAGTAACCACATTAAGTACATTTGCAAAAATGGGTCACTGAGCCAACGATCTACTTAACTCCATTCTAGCTATGAACTTGTGCAGCCCTAGGCTAGATCAGGCACATGGTTAAAAGCTTCCAGGTTTAAATCCATCCATAATATTAACCATTTCTACTTCTTCTGGAAGTCCAGTGTTTCCTTGGTACCTTTCAGGTATATAAAACAACTCCCAGCTTTCTCAAGAATTGCCATGGTGAGTCAGTGCACACATCTAGGAAATGCCAAGCTGAGAAACATTGCTCTACTTAAAAACACCATACTTTATGATTTTATTTACAGGATTTATATGGTCAACTCATCTCATACAACGATTCTAGGCAGACAAGTAACCTGGTCTTGTGCCATGTAGGGATTTAACACTGGTAAACAGCATCTTAAATTGTATCCAGAACACAACTGGTAGCCAGCACAGCTCATGCAGCAGTGATGTTCCTCAGATAATAATAATGATAATAATGAGGAGGAGGAGGAGGAGGAAGGGGCCTTGGAGGTCATCTAGTCATCTAAACCAAGGGACACCTGAAACTGCAAATGCCACAGCATTCTGGACCAGTTGCAGTTTCCAAATAGTCTTCAAGGAGCAGTTCCATTAACAGTAATTGAAAGAGCAGGTGACTAAGGCATGGATGACTATAAGAAAGCCTTAGTTTACTTTGTTTCCCTCTTTATCTAACCTGAAGCCTCCCTCTTCACTTCCTTGGATGATCCTCAGAAGTTCATATTTTGTGAGACAAGGGAGAAAAACAGCCTTCTAGCCTTTTCACCTTCTCTCGTGTAACAGTGGACTTACCTTTGCTTTTGAACCCCAAATGGAGTTTTTTCTCCAGAGGGTAATGCCTCCAGTGATTTCATCATATTGTCTGCAATACCCTTCCCAAAGGGCAAGAACCAGAAAGTGCATGGTCCTACAAGGTTAGGAGGCTCCAGTTCAGTGATAGCTCAAGGTGTGGAGGAGGTAATACAAAGCAGCAGGCCACAACAAAATGGAGCTGAAAAAGCCACAAAAGAACATCCCCAGCCAAAAAAACACATCAGTAGTAGGCTGGGTCTACTGGCAGGTGTTTATAATTTGGCTAGCCAACTCCTTAAATTAGCTCCTCCTCAGACTCTCTATCAGTGTCCTTAAAGAAATAGTAGCCATTGACTGACAGTCAGAAATCAAGGAATAGGAAATACCACCCAGGGAGTCAAACAATATCTAGCATTTGGGAATAAGTTGAAGAATCCCAAATGAAGTGATGAGAATCAGATTGTATCCCCTTTCTCAAAATTATGGCCATCAGATCCTAGGATGTGTTGCACAGAAAGAAAGCACCACTGAGGTTATCTTCCCTTGTCCCATAAATTAGCCAGCCAGATTTTAGAGGGTTGGGTGAACCCAGTTAGCATGGCAGCTTAGAGTTCATGAGGATATTTAAGACCTAAACAACTGGATAGAGCAAACTACGATTTGGTTTGGATAAAGGTCATATGAACAGTGCCAAGGAAAACTGAGGTTACTCTAGAGCAGGGATAGGCAACTTTGGCTTTTATGACTTGTGGACTTTAACTCCCAGCATGACTGGCTCAGGAATTCTGGGAACTGAAGTCCACGAGTCATAAAAGAGCCAAAGTTGCCTACCCCTGCTCCAGAGTTTATTTGCTTCTCTCTTCCTGTTCAATTTTCCCTAATTTAGCACTTAACCAGCTTTGTTGGGATTGCAAGTAACTTTGACCATGCCAAAGGGGAACTCTGAGTGTCACAATCTCAACCCATTTCCTATTCCAAGTTGGGAAAAGGTTACTTTGAACAAACATTCCTTTAATCCCCCATCTGAAGTAAGACTAATCCTAGCAACCTGCATTAAGAAAACCTTTTCATGCATCCAAATTCCTGCTAGATTTGCATTGCTAGATAGAGAGAGAGCTTTATGCGTTGGAAGGGGGATGTTTTGGTTTTCTTGCTCTTGTTTGTCCTTTTGGCGTGCCAATTTTTTAATTCCCCTCTCTTAGAATATAGTGCGCCCTGAGATTGTTCTCATTAATGATTACAGTCAAAGCAACAATGATGAGCTTTATTTTTTTTTCTTTTAGCTTTGCAGACTCTCATTCCTATAATCAGGCATAGGGTCTATCACAGGTCTTTATTAAAGAAGCTTAATTAGCTTGACCCTGACTCAAGAGAGACACAAAAGCATTGGGTCCTGGACCAGGTCATTTATTTATATGTCCCTATAAGGATTGGGACACCTTTTATTTTGCAAAACAAAAATGTGAAAGGGAAATGTGACACTTACAACTCTAAAAATGACCGTTGCCTATCACTTCTATCCTCTACAGGATACAACAGTTCATTTGGTGACCGTTCAGTGTTACAATGGCACTGAAAAAGGAGACTTATGACCATTTTTCACACTTACGACCATTGCAGCATTCCTCTATACTATTATAATTACCTGTGTGCCTCATTCTTGGCAATCTTAGGATGTTAAAGTTGATGCTGTTCATATTAAACTCATGCTGGCTGGAGAATTCTGGGAGTTGAAGTCCCCACATCTCCAGTTTGCCAAGGTTGAATAGCATTGCCCTATATTATTATTATTAATTGCTAATTATCATTACTAATTCTGGGAGTTGAAGTCCACACATCTTCAAGTTTTCAAGATTGAGAAACACTATACTATTATTATTACACAAGGCTATTTATTACTAATTCTGGAGTTCAGGTCCACACACCTTAAGCTTGCCAAGGTTAGGAAACACTGTTGTATATTTTTACTATTGCCAATTGCTAATTATTATTACCCATTCTAGTTGCCAAGGTTGAAACACTGCTCTGTCTATTACTATTACACATTACTATTATGGACAGCCATTTGTCTGAAATGGTATAGGGTTTCCTGCCTGAGCAGGGGGTTGGGCTAGATGACCTCCAAGACCCCTTCCAACTTTTATTATTATTATTATTATTATTATTATTATTATTATTATATTATAACAAATGCAGTGATTCACTTAGCAACTGTGGCCAGAAAGGTCGTAAAATGGAGCAAAATTCACTCTCTCACTTAGCAACAGATGCTTTGGGCTTAATTATAGTCGTTAAGTCAAGGACTACCTGTATGTACCACCTTAAGCAACTTGACAGAAGGAACACATGCTGCAAATATCGAAATTGGGGGTCTTCAAACTTGGCCCTTTTATGACTTGTGGATTTCAACTCCCAGAATTCCACAACCAGGCACGCTGGCTGAGGAATTCTGGGAGTTGAAGTCCACAAGTCTTAAAAGGGCCAAGTTTGAAGACCCCTGGTTTAAATAGACCAGTTTCAATACCAAATTTTGTGTGTGTGTGTATGTGTGCGCGCGCACACACACACACACACACAGAGAGAGAGAGAGACACACACACAGACATACCCACAAGCCCCTCTCTTAGATCCAGAGCTGAAATATTCCTTTCCCCATTGTTTCTGCTACAAAGCCTCCGTCTTCACGCATGCTTCAGCACCCTGTAGAACGGTGGTGTATCTGAGAAAGTAATTGAAAATATGAAAACAGAAGTTTTTCCAGTAAACATCAATGACGCTTCTACGCCCAAGTGACCTGTGGATGTGCTTTGTACATGGACTATAAATCACAAACCCATTAAAAGCAAAGGCTCCAGTCTTCCATCAGCACAAAGCAGTTTTTGGAGGTGTCACGCTGGATCAAACAATGTTTGTGTGGCCACTGCCCTTGAAAAGAATAACACTGGGCACTTTCCCCCCAGACAGAGCATGGCTCCCTGGACCTCTTATGTGTGTGGAGGTCCATAAATCATCTGCTCAACCTAACCTCCATCTCTGAGGCCTGTTATTTATGAAACTTCAATACCAACGTGATGATCATCTAAACCCGTTGCAGATGAGGTCCCAAACTGTGCTGGAAGAAACAAGGGTTGTTGACAGCCAGGAAAAGCAGGAAGGGAAATATGTCATATCAGAGCTTTGCTCTATTGAAAAACTCCATGCTGGCAGTAAAGGGTAAATCCCAAAGACCAAAGCTATACACCACTTAGTGTCTTTGTGGGTCAAATATACAATCCTGAAGATCTCTGCTAAAGGAATGTCAGCTTAAGCTCTATTGGCTGCATTATTCCTCTGGAGAATCAATGAAATTGAAATGATGAAATGAAACTGGGATTTTAAAAAAGGTGATAAGCCCCTGGGTTCATTTTATTTCTTTCTAATGCTTTCTACACTTTCATGTCATTTCAGGTTTCTTTCTCCAAATCAAAAGCCAAGTATCGCTGGGCCAAATCCTATCCCTCAAGATCTCAAAATATATCTTCTCCAACAGATTAGAGATGGAGAGGCTTCTCATATCTTCAAGGAGCTTGTGATTTATTTTTATGTTATTTTATTTTGCCTTTCTCTCAAGTTTGAAGTTGGGTTTGTGATTCCTGGTTGCTTCAGAGTGAAAGGGACAGATTATGGTTTATGCATCCAGTAGCCTACATCATGCTTTTCCTTCAAGGGGCATCTGAAGGGACCAGAATAGCTCTCCCCTTAAGCTGGCATGTCTTTTCCCTGGAAAAAATTCCATCAATACTTTAAAATTTTGGAAACTCAATTATCACAAGCTGACTTTCCATACAGCTAATATAGTCTGGGTGAAGACTCCTTGATGTATGACTTCCCCCCAATTTTACAGTCTTATGTTTGGATGCATCCACATGCACACTAAAATTCTTTATGAAACTTCCGGGGGCATCTTCTGTGAGTATTTTATATTTAACATTTGACATCCAAAGGTTTTATGCCACAGGAGTCAACATTTGACAGCAAATATCTGGCATTTTACTGAATTCTACTCTGAGTCATCTATCAGAAACTGTCAGAGATGTACTCTCAGCATTTCACAGCATCTGAACAATGATGTGCAGTGGAATTAACATGATTTTTTTTATGGCCAAGGTGACTTGTATTGTCTTACTGTTGGTAACAGAAAAACAGAGTTGGAAGAGACCTTGGAGGTCATCTAGTCCAACCCTCTGCTCAGGCAGGAAACCCTATACCATTTCAGACAAATAGTTGTCCAGTCTCTTCTTAAACATTTCCAGTGTTGGTGCACCCATAACCTCCAAAGGCAAGTCGTTCCACTGATTAATTGTTCTCACTGCCAGGAAATTTCTCCTTAATTCTAGGTTGGTTGTCTCCTTGATTAGTTTCCATCCATTGCTTCTTGTCCAAAGCACCTGAAGACAGGACAAGAAGCAATGGATGGAAACTAATCAAGAAGACAACCAACCTAGAACTAAGGAGAAATTTCCTGACAGTTAGAACAATTAACCAGTGGAACAACTTGCCTCCGGAAATTATAGGTACACCAATACTGGAAGTTTTTAAGATGAGATTGGACTGCCATTTGTCTGAAATGGTATAGGGCAGGGGTTCCCAACTAGGGGTGTGAGATGATATTCCAGGGGGTGAGAAATTATAGTGTATATGCATAATTTGTTGCCGTTATTTCGAACTTTCGTAAGGAGTGCAAGAATATATCAGAAGCATTCTAGGGGTGCAGGGTATAGAAAAGGTTGGGAACCAGTTGTATAGGGATTCCTACCTGAGCAGGGGATTGGACCAGAAGGACACTTCCAACTCTGTTATTCTGTTACCAACAGTAAGACAATACAACTCATCTTGGCCATCAAAAACAGACCAAGTTTCAATTATTTCCCGGTGAATTTTGGCACTGATGGTCAAATTTGCAATGCGGAGCGGAGGAAGCAGAGTCTTACCTTTCATGGACCTGTCTCGTCTTACTCTGATGTACAGTATTGAGCGCCTTAGATGAGAATACAATATCCTGCTCTGCTAATAATAAGAAAAAAAATCAATTCCGGCTTGATAATTTGGACGCATGTTATTCCAACTAGCCAATTTTTTCCCATAAAGCATTAAAGAAGCAAGTAGCAGTTATATTTGCTGCCTATGGGGAGGGGACGAGAATAATGGGACAATACACCTAAAAAGCATGATTTGTTCTACATCAACTCTCCATGTTCCATAGAATTTATGAATTGGAAGGGGCTTTGCAGGTTATCCAATTCATCATCATCTTCAATCAATGATTCAATCTTCAATTGAGTTCCTTAATCAGGATGGGAATTCATTAAACCATCTCCAAACCCCATTTAGAAACTTCTGATGAGTAAAATATACAATGGTAATTCTCAACCTTTTCTTCACTATGGACTCTCTTTAAATACCTTTTGTGGCATAGACCAAGGGTCTGGCTGAGGAATTCTGGGAGTTGAAGTCCACAAGTCTTAAAGTTACCAAGGTTGAGGACCCCTGGCATAGACCATGGCCACGGACCTCCAAGATTTAGTTCAAGATAATATTTCTTCAAGCCTTCGTAGACATTGTGCCCCCCCCAGGGGTCTGTGGATCACAGGTTGAGAACCATTGATCTACAATTATAGGAACATAGGGCCATTCAGAAGACTTAACAATTAAGATTTTTCTTTAGCTAGCGTGGTATAATGATTAAAGTACTGGGAGATCCAGATTGAATTGAATTGATTAGGTGATTTGGGGCCAGTCCTTCTTACATTCCAATCTCCTCACCAAGTTGTTGTTGTTGTGTAAAAAAAAATGGTGGAGAACGCCCACATAAACTGACTTTTGTTCTTGGAAGGAAAAGTAGAATATCCATCAAATAAATAAATTTCAAACTGCAGCATGGGTGCACACTTTATCATCTATGGACAGACCTCTTTTTCTATTGACAAGCAGATCCACACGGGCATGTTTAACCAATTCCATTTTTTTTATTCAAGAATTGCCTTTAATACTAAAATGCCATTGATTTTTGAAGCAGAGGAAAAAGAAAAGTCACATCAAAAAGTTTGCATCAGATTTTTTTTAAAGAAATAAAAACTGAAGGGAAAAAACATGGCATATACACCAATCTTTTTTTAACAGTTGTAATAATTTAATAAAGCCATTTTTTCTCTCTTTTTTTAAATCATTTTCATAAAATAGACAGCATGGTGACTCTTCACCCACCCCGAGTTTTCCCTGTTTACAATGATCCAATCACTGTGAAAATGTACATAACATACATATCAGCATATACAACAAGGTTTGTTCTTTGTATCGTCAGCAACAGACACGGTGAAGAAACCGAATGTAGACAAGTCCCGCCAAGATCCATCCTCCATCAAGCCACAATTCTCAGTGACATTCAGGATGTGTCCCTTTTTGCTATAGGACTTCAGGCATTTCTATATTCTGCCACTTTTAGACCTTAGATTGGATTAGCGGCAGGTCATTCCATTGCTGAAAAGCTCAAATTAGTGCTAGGACATCTCTTTGTCATAAAGATTACAACATCCCAGCTTGAATCAACTGAACATCAGTTGATGCCAGAAATAAATCCATTTTTCACCAAAATGACACGGAGAGATAGAGATAGATAGATAGATAGATAGATAGATAGATAGGTAGGTAGGTAGATAGATAGATAGATAGATAGATACATAGATAGACAGATAGATAGGGAGGGGGGATGGGAGGGGAGTCGGAGAGAAAGAGAGATAGAAAGAGAGAGGGGGAGAGAGGGGGGAGAGAGAGGGAGAGGGAGAGGGAGAGAGAGAGAGAGGGAGAGGGAGAGGGAGAGAGAGAGAGAGAGAGAGAGAGAGAGAGAGAGAGAGAGAGAGAGAGAGAGAGAGAGAGAGAGAGAGAGAGAGAGAGAGAGAGAGAGAGATTTCCCAGCTTCCTCCGCTAAAGCGAACACAACTTTGACACAGGTTCAACAACTATCTAATGTTGCAAAAGGCAGCTGTGGAGTCACAATCATCTCTTTTCCTCCAGCAGCAAAATAAAAGTTTCTGCTTGGGAAGAGTTGTCTTATTTCCTTTCCCATCTATTGGGAGAGTAGTTTCAGCATATTAATGGAGCAATGCATTCTTTACACTGTATTTCTTTTTAATTCTTATTTTAATTTGGGGAGGGAAGAGGTTGGAAAAGCACAATGCAGCACATGGTGTGAAATCCTCAAGCCTTTGCTGCTGCACAATTAAAAGAAAAACACACAGGAAAGAGCAACAGCCTCGTCTGGATGATACTATTAAATACGCATGTTCCCATCACATCATGGATTGTCTTTAACCAGATCTTCCCATGCGAACAAAGGTCACGCAACAACAACAGCCCCAAAAGAAAGAGAAGAATCTAATTCACCAAAGGGACACCTGCCCAATCATTGCTGGATCAAAGGAAATGAAATCTAAGATCTTCGTGTTGTTTGTGTTTTTTCCCCTTTATAAGGAATCTCTCTTAAATTCACTCATGCTATGCTATATTTGGAGCTGCCCATTCAGACAATAGGCATTGATTAAATTACGATGGTATATAGGAAGCTTTGCTTGAAATCAAAACTATATTATACCCAACAGAAAAATGGATTCAACAGGTGAGCAAAGCAATTCTGACAGTTAGAAACAGCAGGAGGAAGAGGAGTGGAAGTACCACATTTTATGATTATTTCCAAGAATGAAATTATGGAGCTAGGATGCTAAGAAGCTATAAATTTGTTTTCATAAAGGCAACCATCAAAATGCTGATGTCACAAGCCAATGCTCTTTGTTCTTTCTAAACATAAGAGGATGCATATGCTGGCCCCCATTAAAAGTACTTAAATCCAGCTCCATGCCCTCCTCCCTTACTGTGAAAAAGCCCTTGGCACCGGGAACAGGATTTAATCTACCAATAAAGGAGAATATTTGTAGCTCAAGGTTGAAATGAGAGGTCATTTCTGAGCTGGGTTGTTTTCTTGCACACGTTTCATTACCCAAACTAGGTAATGAAATGGAACTAGTTCTTCAATGCATTGATGATGTTAACTTAGTTTGGGTAATGAAATGTCTGCAAGAAAACAATTAAGCTCAGAGACCATCAAGGACCCTTCAGGATTCGATCTAATTCACAGACCCAACAAACGTTATTTAATCAACAAGGTGGACAAAAATGGTGCTGAAACATAGTTTGCTTAAATGGGGCCAGGTTCTCACACTGTGCAAAAGTCACAAACCATGTTTGGCAATGACAACAGTTGGCTTTGCTTTACTTGCTAAGCTGAAAACAAAACATTATAGAACGACGTGACATAGAAAGCCAACCGGTGAAAACCCATTGGAAGGTCAAGACTGCATTTTGCATGGAAGAGGTACTGGGTTCAACCTCAAGACATTTTCAGGGGGGGAAATGCCTGAAAGCACGGAGATAAGGAAGAGGAGAGCAAGGGACATCTCTTTCATAATGACACTGTGCAAATTACAGAGATTATTCACTTGATGATTACATCATTGTGGTGTCTATCAGACACCTATGCCTAGAAAGTCACACTTAAGTATAGGAAACACTGAAAGCATAAAGCGATAATCTGACTCTTTAGAAAGCCATTCCCTAAATTTCTGCATATGTTTCAACCCGACACTGTGGGGGGGTGGATAGAAAGCTATATTGGAATGTGCATAAAAATCTTTGCTTCCTTATTGCAGTTAAGAGTGTGAACCCAGTCAAATGATTGGTGCCATCCAAAATCATCCACTTGTTCACAGATAAGGACACAGAAATGTGTCTCTCCCTTCTCTCATTTCCTAGAATAAACTGGCATTGTTACAGGCAGCTGTTCCAATCAGCTTTAAGCATGGAACTAGGCTTGCAAAGAATTGAATCAGGGCCAGGCGCTTTGACTGACAGCCTCTTCAGAAGGAGAACAAATACATCACTTTGAAGAGGTGAAATCAGAAGCAGGAAGAAGTTTCTAGGACGTTTGCATATCAATTGTCTGTAACATTCAGGGTGGAATTATTTCCACTCTGCTATATCCATCCGTCAAACTTCCATGCTGGGTACAAGTTGCCGGATCTGAAATGCCAACCAGGCTGAAGAATGCTTGTTAGAGTAGATGGGAAAGTTAAGTTACCAGGTTCCATACATTGGAACTTGATTTTCATTGCTTCCACTGATGCTCTGCCATTTCCCCTCTCCTTTTTCACACAAAGCACACAGAGTGAGAATTAGACATGTTCGCTATCTTGAGTTATTTATAAAAATGGTAAAGCTGGTTTTTAAAAAAAAAAAAATCTAAAAAAAAATCAAAGGGTTGCAAATTATGCCACCACTTCAAAAGAACCCCTGTACTCCCTCTATCTCTACAATATTTAAAGATGAGATAACAGAATAACAGAGTTGGAAGGGACCTTGGAGGTCATCTAGTCCAACCCCCTGCTCAGGCAGGAAACCCTATACCATTTCAGACAAATGGCAGTCCGATCTCTTCTTAAAAACTTCCAGTGTTGGAGCATTCACCGCTTCTGGAGGCAGGTTGTTCCACTGGTTAATTGTTCTCACTGTCAGGAAGTTTCTCCTTAGTTCTAGGTTGCTTCTCTCCTTGATTATATGTGGAATATCTCTTCTGGATTCTCAACTTCTGGTTGACATTTTGCCCTGTTCCACATGTTTTTCCTTCAGGCACATTTTTCTTTTGACCTTTATGATCTCAATATTGTTCCTATTTCTTTGTGCAATGCTATGCAATGAAATAAAACAAAATAAAATAAGGTGGCAGATGCCAAGGGCCTTTTTATTCCAAACGTGTCTATGGATAACATTTCTTTATGCTTCTGCTGCAGTCATAGGCTACCTATAACAATTAAAGGGGGCACAATTCTTATTACTGATTTATTTTAAAAAAATTCAAATAACCAGGCAAAACAAATTTCCTGACAGCCTGAGAAGCGCAAGGCAAAGCAGAATACCCAGCTTTATCTATTTTTCTACTCTTTTTCCTTTTTCTTTTTTTTTTCTAAAGAAAAGAAATTACTCCAAGCTTATTTGATTTCCAGGACCAAAAAAAAGGGGGGGGGAGGGAGAAATGGATGTTATTTTTTGTAGCTTTTTTAAAAAAATAAATAAATAAATCTGGAGAACTTTCTCCTTTTTTAAATTCAGCTAGGGAAAGGCCGTAAAAGTTGTTCCACAAAAAAAATCTTTTTTCCCCCCTTTCGAATTGACAGAGCAATTATTTGAAAGACCCTAACGTAACTTTCCATCGTAATAATCTTTAGTGTCTCTCTTAAGTAAGTTGGGGGCAGAAAATCATGAATAGGGGAAGGACCGATGACAAATATGTCAAATCAACGCTATCACTGACGGGGCCTCCTACATAATTATCCCTAAATCAGATTCTGTTTAAATTTGACCTCTCTCTCTCTCTTTTTTTTTTTTACAAAATGTTTCTTTACATAGTTGAAATTTTCATTTTGTCTTTCAGGAGAGGAAAAACTCACAAACATTACATGTGCATATCTAAGGAGACACTAAAGCTTTTGCTGATTCCTTCGTACAATGACTTCCTCAGCAACACCATCGTTCTTTTCAGCCCACAGTCCTAAAACTCAGCATTAACAGGATCAGACCCCAGGAACGCCAGAGTCTTATTTCAGAGGAGTGTGGATGGCAGACAACCTTCTTAGTGTTTGTGTAAAGTCCTATTCCACTATTCTCTAAGTCTACGTATGAAAGTTAATTAATGCTGAAGCTGAAAAGGCCACATACTTGCACACAAATACACAGAATATATTCATTTCTGGTATTCCCTTTAGCAAGAGCTTCAGTCTGAATATTGTCCTCCATTTCCAATGGCTATTTTGTTCCCTAAAGCTTCAGCCTGATGCAGGGTGAATGGATTGTCTGAAACACGGACAACACATGCAACTGGACATTTTTATGGTTGCCTGATGCTTTTCCTGAAGTTACATCTGTAACTTATCTTTCCAGCAGTTGACTGCTGCTGTTAGGAATGGACCAAACCACCTTCCCTGATTTATTTCTTCAGAAATTACTAATCTGTAGTTGTGTGCTTCTAATCAGGGCAGACGCACTAAAGCAGCAGTTCTCAACCTATGGGTCACGACCCCATTTGGGGTCGAATGACCGTTTCGCGGGGGTCGCCGGACACCGCGGTCTGCCATTTTGTTTTTTTTGTTTTTTGATTTATTTTTTTTTCGTCGCGCGCGCGCCGTGCATGCGCGGTTCAGGCCATCATGCACGCGCCGCACATGCGCGGATTGGCCCGTCGCGGTCCATTTTGTTTTTGTTTTTTTTATTTTTTTTATATTTTTTTATATTTTTTTTCGTCATGCGCGCGCCGTGCATGTGCGGTTCGGGCCGTCGCACGCGTGCCACGCATGCGCGGTTCGGGCCGTCGCGGTCCGCCATTTTGTTTTTTGTTTTTTTTTGTCGTGCACGCGTGTGTGCGCGCGCGTGTAACGGGCCGATCCGGAGCATGCGCAGCGCGCGCGTGATGAAAAATTTTTTAAAAAAAATTTTTAAAAAAACAAAATGGCAGACCGTGACGGGCCGATCCGTGCATGCGCGCCGCGCGCGCGACGAAAAAAAAATAAAAAATGGCGGACCGCGCGTCGGGGTCGCGGCGCGCATGGGCGGCGCAAATGGGGTCTCAACCTGAAAAAGGTTGAGAACCATTGCACTAAAGGCTGGTGCAGCTTTCTCCTTTCTGTTATGTACTCAAACTCCACCAGCAGGAATATATGGATAATCTCAGAGAGAGAGAAAGGTCATACCTCTTATATCTGAAGGTCAGAAAATTCGGAAACAACGGTAAGCAACAGAGATGTGTTTTTGAAGCCAAAGGGAACTTTTCATGGGTAATTAGAACAATGCTTATGAGAAAGTAATTTAGCCCTCCCATCTGCCTCCACCATGGCTGACCAACTGAACGGGGCCCATATGACTAGAGCTGTGAGAAGTTGATGGGGAAGAGTTAGGTACAAACACCTGTAAAAACTACAACAGTCTGGTCCATGTAGCCAACTTGAACTTGCTACCCCTGCCTTCCTTGTCAGAATGCCAGTGGTACAATTAGCTCCAGACAGAGATAGGAATCTGCTTTATTTATTTATTTTTTTACTACCAGTTCTCCTTCAGCTTGATGAAAAAGACTTTTGATGTTCACATTTCTTCCAAAGGCAAGGAGAATTTTGGAGAACTTCCATGGGTGACGTGAGATGTCCTTGCACAGATTTCATTACAAAGTGGCAGAAGGATGCATGCAAATGTCCAGCCAGATTCCACCACCACCACCACCCCCTCACTCCAGGTAGTCCTCGACCTACGACCAAAACTGAGCCCAAATTTTTTGCGGCTAAGCAAGACGGTTGTTAAAGGAGTTTTGTCCTACTTTACCACTTTCCTTGCCATGGTTCCTAAGTGAATCACTGCAGTTGTTAAGCTAGTAGCCCGGTTGTCAAGTGAATCTGGCTTCCCCATTGACTTTGTTTGTCAGAAGGTGGCAAAAGTTGGTCACATGATCCCAGAACACTGCGACTGTCATAAAGATGAACCAGTGGTGGCCAACCAACCATCTAAAGTTTGATCATGTGACCATGGGGACACTGCAACGGTCATGAGTGTGGAAAACAGTTGCAAGTCCCCGTGGTAATTTTGAACAGTCACTCAACGAATGGTTGTAAATCAAGGACTACCTTTAGAGCAGAGGTCCTCAACCTTTTGGCCACCAGGGACCAGTTATGTGGAGAGAGATTTTTTCCGCGGACCGGAGGGTGCGTGGTTTTGTGTGCTGCCTGCATCCCACGGATGGGGCTTTGCTTGTTTGTGCGGACCGGTTGCTGGCATGCCGTGGCCCGGTGCTGGTCCACAGACTGGGGGTTGGGGACCCCTGCTTTAGAGCATATCAGGTATCTTACACCTTAACTTACCTTAAATTTCAAAGGAAGCTGGCAGGAGAGAAATCCTCTCCCTGGTTTCTTCAAATAGGAAGTATGGTTGGAACAGGCGGACTTCAGAGAGATGGAAGGAGGTGTAAAAGAAAATAACAGTACTAACAATAACATCCTCTACCATCTCCATAAGAAAGCTGAATCAAATCACCACCAGGGGAAATTCCCAAGCACCCTGAGAGTTAAGGTAGAAAAACAGAAGCGTCTTTGGCAAGGAAAGAACACTTCTGTGAAACCGCAAGGCAGATTTTAGCCCAACATGAAGTACAATGATCTGGGCCACTGGGCTACCCAAACCACATACAAACAAGACAATACACGTAGTTAGTGCATTACTTAGGATAGGATGCTTATGGAATGAATGCTTACCTTATAGTATATAACAGGGGTCCCCAACCCCTGGACCATGGACTGCTACTGGTCCGTGGCATGTTAGGAACTGGGCTACACAGCTGGAGGTGAGTGATAGGCAAGTGAATGAAACTGAAAACCACCACCACCCCCGATCCGTGGAAAAATTCACCAGTCCCTGTGCCAGAAAGATTGGGAACCACTGGTATACAGGACTGACTTATTAAGCTCTAAGCTCAGGTCACTGGTCTCTAGATAAGCCAAAAGAATAATGTATAGGCAAGGTCAACACCTGGAAATCAAAGTTTGGAGAAATAACATCATATCCTTCCTTGAGGTTGTTAAGAAAAAAAGAAATTGACCTCAGCACTTTGCATCTTTTGCAAACAAGGTATAGAAACAAAAGAAGAAGAAGAAAAAACTGCACAGTGGTCAAGAAAGAAAAGAAAATTCACCTGGCCAAATGATCAGAAACTGGGACTCTTAAATTTCTGCAGGTTCCCCAAGTCTTAGATTGTTGTTCATAGAACACAACCACAACCACAATTACAACAACAAAAAAAGAACCCAAAAACTTGAAAAGCCCTTCCCCCCCCAACACTCGACACACAGGATTTTGCGATATCAAATACGATAATAGTACAGAGAAGCATGGGGTAGCAGAAAGCTCTCCAGATCGAAGGGAGATTCATAGCAAAAGAGCACCATCTTAGAATATGAATTCACTCCGGATACAGGGTAGATCAGGAGTTCCATAGGATTGGGTATTGACTACAAATGGTTTTGTTTGTTTGTTTTCACACTGAACCCTAATGAGGGGGAGGCACTTTGCCCACATCGAGAGGTCCTGAATAAGCACAACCAAGTTCCTAATACACAGCTGCCCCCCATCTAAATCAAGGGCACCACATTACAGATCTCCCAAAACAGAATCGGAGGGCTTTTTCCCCCAAAATTCGCCGGAGACCCAATTGTCAACCCATTTCTTGCCAAGGTTGCTTGATCTGGAGAAAAAAAAACAAAACACCAGGAATTCCAAATACTTTGTGGATAATACTTCCGTCAACCCAAAGGGCCCTACGTCACTTACCCGGCTAGAGAGGAAATAGGGGGGAAAGGAAAATAAAAATGGTGTTCATTTTGCTTCACTAGCCCCCTGATGAACCATATGAGATTGTCACATTAACGATTGCTTCATTTTTATAAACAATACATTGAAGGAAAGCTTCTAAATACAGCAACTTTTGCCTGGTGAACAGTCAGTAAGCTCTTAAAAATGGTGAATCGTGTTTGGTGACGGATGCGTTGGGTTTGTTCCATCCGCGGGACCGCTTAGAGTACAATATCCTTTAGCCTCTTCACGCCGGGTGAGTCTTTCTCTCTACATTCTTGTAGAAGAGGGTTAATTTCATGCACTGTGGTCTCACTGTCCGAGCCCCTCGGCTCTGCTTCCATAGGCCTGGAGGGACCATTGGTTACAAACGGCTCTAAGTCGCGACTGGACGGGCAGTGAAATATGCTATAGGACACCAACGCTTTGCTGGACGAGGGACTCTTCAAATGGACGGGCGAGGTGATGGGACTGATAGCTTCACAACCGTTCCCAGCCTCCCGGACGGCCCCGTTCACCTTTGGGCTACAGATGGGTGGATCCAATGTCCTTTTACCTTTGACAGTGACTGGCCCCCGTTCCTCAGAAACGGGTTCACTCCTGTCTTTGCCAAAAGTTGCAAAAGTTCTCTTTGCGCTAGAGTCTTCATAAAGCTCTGTATCCACACTGGAAGCTCCTATAGAGAGGGACATGACGTTCCTTCCATGTTCAGGAGATTTGGCCCGGGCGGGGGCAGGATTCCGGGGCATCCAGCATCGGTCAGAATGGCCAAGGATCCGACACTCTTCTCGACAGTGGAATCCTTCACTCTGATCTAAGGTCAGGAGACAAAAGAAGACGAGAAGGTTATTAAAGGGATGCATGAAATGTGTTTCGTTTCATATAGGAGACAAAGAGTTCCTGTTCTAGAAGCTCAGTCACACTCTTCCGGTGGATTTAGCAAGCCAGAACCTAGGATATTTCTTCTGCTCCAGGATTTGGTTGAAACAAAATCTGGGGTGGGGGATGGGGGTGGGGGGGATTAACTTATTGGGTATACATTGCTCTTTGCCCCTCTCTCCTTAATTCAGGTAGTCCTCGACTTACAACCACAACTGAGCCCAAGGTTTCTGTTGCTAAGTGAATCACTCCCTTTGTTAAGTTAGTAACATCGTTGTTAAGTGAATCTGGCTTTGCTTGCCAGAAAGTCACAAAAGGGGATCACGTAACCCTGGGACACCGCAACCGCCATAAATGTTGCCGAGCGTCTGAATTTTGATCACGTGGCCAGGGGGATGCTGCAATGGTCGTAAGTGTGAAAAACAATCCAAAGTCACTTTTTTCAGTGCCGTTGTAACCTTCAAACAGTCACTAAATGGACTGTTGTTAAGACGAGGGCTACCTCAAAAGGCATGAAGACTTTGCAAGATCAGATTTGGGTTACCATTCCTGGTTTTGGGTTTTTTTTGTCTGGGTGACCTCAAAGGGCTGACACAGAGGCCTCAAGAGTCCTAAGAAATGATGATCAATATTCAAGATGCATTTTCCAAATTTCCTGGGGAGGACTCCATGAAACTGCACTCCGTAAATTTATTTATTTATTTTTTATTTATTAATTTGACTTCTATGCCGCCCTATTCCGGAGAACTCAGGGCGGCTCACAACATAATAGAAATCAACAGTTAAAATACATATATATAAAAACCCCTAAGTTAAAAGAAAAACCAATCATTCAACAAACATGCACACAAACATACCCTGGCTAGGGGCAAGATGTTAACTGCCCCAGGCCTGCCGGCAGAGGTGTGTTTTAAGCAGTTTACGAAAGGCGGGGAGGGTGGGGGCGACACGGATCTCCGGGGGGAGTTGGTTCCAGAGGGCCGGGGCCACAACAGAGAAGGCTCTTCCCCTAGGCCCTGCCAAGTGACACTGTCTGGCTGACGGGACCTGGAGAAGGCCGACTCTGTGGGCCCTAACCGGCCACTGGGTTTCATGGGGCAGCAGACGGTCCCGCAAGTAACCTGGTCCGATGCCATGTAGGGCTTTATAGGTCATAACCAACACTTTGAATTGCGTTCGGAGACCAATTGGCAGCCAATGCAGCTCGCGGAGTGATGCCGAAATGTGGGCATTTCTGGGCAAGCCCAACACTGCTCGCGCGGCTGCATTCTGCATTACCTGAAGTCTCCGAACGTTTTTCAAAGGTAGCCCCATGTAGAGAGCATTGCAGTAGTTGAGCCTCGAGGTGATAAGGGCATGAGTGACTGTGAGAAGAGACTCCCCGTCCAAATAGGGCCACAACTGGTGCACCAGGCGAACCTGGGCAAATGTCCTCCTCTCCTTGCCCAGAGAACAGAAGAGTTGCCATTTGTTCACTCTCCTCTACGAAATGCCTCCTGTTTCCTATAACAAGCTGCAGACGTTTGTGAAATGACATTTTAAAGGGTTGTTTTTAATCCCAGCGGCTCCCCCTTCTCTTCCCCACCCCCCACTTCTTTTAACAAGTCGAAGTTCAACTTTCAACAGACTACCGTGTCAGTTGGCATTTCTTACTGCTGTTGCTGTGCCTGTCAGAAAAGAAACAGCTAGAGGCAAACAAGTTACAATGTGAAATAAATTAAACCCGTGTTTGTGAAGTCAGCATTTCCACCACCACCACCCTTCACAATGCCAGTGCTAAAAGGCATGGGGCTTTCAACCCTGCCCAATGTGAGATATCCAGGTATCAACTCCACAATTAAGTTTACAGATTCTCACTCCTTCCTGTCTAATGTTTTAGTCAATTTCTTCTTGAATTAGTACAGATTCTTTGCAGATCTCCGGATGCCTATATTCACAGCGAGGGGCAGAACCTAAGCAACCTCACTTGACCCGGAATAGCGACGGAGGGTCAGACCTGGTTCATACTTGCACAGAAGCCCAATAAGTGTAAACTGGGCTGGAAAACTAGAACAAAAAAAAAAATCATCCCAGAAGGTGCCTTTCCATAAACTGTAGCAATGAAAACAACTTGGATGGGTCCATAAAGTCACCAAGACTCAAAGCTCAACTCAAGGAAGTCTCTGTCTTTGGGGTGGAATCTCCAGCTGGAGTGGGGTGTGTATGTGAAGAGGGGGCTCAGCTTAGAGTCCATGCCTAGCAGGAACCTGAAGCCTTATCTGATCGTGCCCAAGAGAATGCGGTCAGTCTGGTCAGATTCTGGTAAATAGGCACTGCAACACTGAAGAAGTAACTTTGAGCAGCTCACGGTATGGGCCTGGATCCTTGGGCCACAAGGTCCACAAGTTTTAAAGCTGCCAAGGCTGGACACCCTGATATAAACATTTCTGATCCTTTTAAAAAGAAAGCCTTGGAAAAATGCACACTCACATACACAATTGCTTGGACAAAAGACAAGCAGTGTACCTGGTCATCCATTTTAACATTAGTGTTAACTAAATTCAAACAACCAAGTCTTGAAAAGAAGGTTATTTTTACAAGGGAGCCATGTGGTCTTTCTCTCCCCCCCCTCCCTCCCATCTCTCTCTCTCTCTCTGTCTCTCTCTGTCTCTCTGTCTCTGTCTCTCTCTCTCTCTCTCTGTCCCTCCCTCCCTCTGTCTCTCTCCCTTTCTCTCTCTCTCTCTCTCCCTCCATCTCTCTCCCTCTGTCTCTCTGTCCCTCTTTGTCCCTCTTTCTCTCTTTGTTCCTCCCTATCTCTCTCCCTCTCTCTGTCCCTCCCTCCCCTCCATCTCCCCTCCGCTCGCTCTCTCCCTCTCTCTCTCCCTCTCTCTCTTTGTCCCTCCCTCTCTCTTTGTCCCTCCCTCCCTCCCTCTGTCTCTCTCCCTTTCTCTCTCTCTCCCTCCATCTCTCTCCCTCTCTCCCTCTCTGTCCCTCTTTCTCTCTTTGTTCCTCCCTCCCTCTCTGTCCCTCCCTCCCCTCCATCTCCCCCGCTCACTCTCTCCCTCTCTCTCTCTCTCCCTCCCTCTCTCTCTCTTTGATACTTTATCTCCATCCTGAAATATAATCTCCTTTTCTTCAGGTTGGAGCACATACAGATAGTCTGCAGTTCAACCTCTGGCATGCATTTCCAAGTAAACAGCAGATGATGGGATCCATTTCTGCATGAGAAACTGGAAAGCCATTGTCGGTAGCAGGGTTGATTGACAAATAGTCTCACCCTCGCTAGGCATTTTCTGATGCAGCTGAAATAGAACATTTTCTCCTGGCCCAGAGTAATTTTGGCGTGCACTTTCCTGTCTTGGAATTCAGCCAAATCTCTTAAGAAAAGCTCTTTTTCTTTAATGGGCCATCATCTCCTAACATCACTCCACTCTCCTTTTCCAAGCAAGCCGTAAAGGGTTAATGCTAACCAAGCAGAGTGGAATTGCGCCTTCAAGGTTTGACGTAGAAAACTTTCAACCCTGTTGTTGCCAAGTTCGCTAAGGATTCGCAGCCCAACTGGCTGAGGACTGTTCATTGAGATGCTCGGTGTATCTGCACATTAATTCCAGCTTTTCGGCTCCATTTGTATTTCCACCACACTCCAGCAGCACCCAAAAAAAAAAAAAAAAAAGGAGAAGCAGCAGCAGCAGCTAATAAAAATTCTCAGCACACAGCCCAATGCCGCAAAATGTATATCTGTGAGCGGCTTTAGGATTTAGAGAGAATATACTTGCTGAAAAGCAAACCTTAAGAAACTGGCTTAGAAGGCAGAGGGAGGGAAGCCGCAAAGAAAGAACCGACTGCTTAGAATCCCACATCTCAAGAATATTCTCTGCTGCATCACATAAAGAGCAATCCAAACAATAACACTAGAAGAAAGATACTGAGGTTCCTGCTACAAGACACATGCACACAGAGAGACTTCTGCCTAAGAATTGTTGATGGGTTCATTAAACATACTGGTTTTGTTCTCGTGAGCTAGAAAAACCCAGTGGGACTCGGTTGTTTGCTTGCAGACCTTACATTACCCAACTATGTGACATTGTCAGTGCAAGAGAGTCTGAGGTTTGGTGCTGTTTATATACAGTAGTGGCCAAAATCGTGGAAACCTTTTGGGAAAAGTGTACAGTAGAAATGTTAAGTTTATCTATCCATTTTTCTTCTAATTTCTTTATAACTGTAGCCTTGTTCACTTAATAATACTATTTTACATCGCTTTCTGGGTGACCAGTCAACTCTTGGCACCATTACTTTAATTTTATTACATCTTACAAGCTCACTAAATGAAAGAACACAAAAAAAAACCCAACCAACTTGACAGCGATCACATAACACACTGACAAATGTCCTCCTCTCAGCTTCAATACAGGACATCGATAACTGAATCCTACTGTGATCTGATTGGCTCATTGCCAAAACAAGATGACACCTGATTGGCTCTCTAAACACTCATGCTCATTAGCTACCATCGGATGAAGGAAAGCTACCTCGGTGGTTATTAAAACGGATGTCCATGTACCGCCTCTATGTTGGTTGAGGCAGGCAGGATTCCCTTGAGTACCATTTGTTTGGGGGTCAAGGGAAAGGGAGGGTTTTGCCTTCTCTTTCTGCTCAAGATCCCCATGTACATTTGGTGGGCCACTGTGTGACACAGAATGCTGGACTCGATGGGCTTTGGCCTGATTCAGCATGGCTCTTCTTATGTTCTTATGTTCTTATGTACCTGAGATCAACCTAAGCAAGTTGTGCTTCCTTTGTCTGGTTATTTGGCTATCACTTTTCATAGAATACAGTACAGATAATTGAAAAAACTTTGTTGCATTACATTCTTGATTAAATTGTCTTTCCATTGATATATAATTTTATGGTACTACTCCCCAAAAAAGTGGTGTTATTAGCCATCCAACCTCAAAAATACGCTTTCCCCAAAAGGTTTCCACAATTTTGGCCACTACTATATAGTAGCTTGCCCTGCCTCTTTATATACAGTAGCTTGGTGGAGGTGTGATTTCCTCCTCAGAGGTTCCTTGATTAGAGAATTCTTTTCTTCCTGATTGTTTTTTTTTCTCCTGAAAAACTAAAACACGTCCCCTCCAATAGCCCATATACAGACAAGCAAGGATTAGCACCAGACAAACAATGAGGCAGGAAACAGTACAGGAACCACAACCCCAGTAAAACCGGCAGGGCAAGCTACTGAATATCAACTGGCAGCAAACCTCACACTCACTAGCACTGAAGATATTACCTAGTTGGGTAATGAAATGTCTACAAGCCAACAGCCAAGCTCAGAGAACACCAATTCAAGCCAGAACTATAGATATTCTCTTCTATTAGTCTTCTATTTTCTATTTTTTTAAAAAAAAAAGGTATTAATGGCTATCTTGCTATTTGCCTTTAACTAAACACTGAGCCATGCCTATTTTGCTTTTTTGCACAAGTGCTGCAGTTAGCGTGATATGCAGAAATCAGCATTTTTATAGGGTTCTTCTTTTTTTAAAAAAAGAAGTTTCTAGCCGTTGCGATTTTTGCACTATAGGAAATAATTCTGTGTTATTCGGTCTTGCTTCTTCTCCCTATAACTTGAGAAGGTAAAATTATACGCCTAATTTTTGTGAACTAGAGAATGTGACTATGGGGATTTAAGCAATTTGGTGTTCCTTAAGGATAAATGTTCAGGTTTCAAATAAGCATATATGGAAATGCTCCATACACACAGTACATCTGCACAGAAGCACACTGAAACACATACGTTACAAACAACAATAAAAATGAAAGCGAGAAGTCCATCTATGTGCACTTGGCAAAATGGCAATATTTGGGAACTGGGAGGCAAAACCTACCTGCGCATCTTCTAGGTTGCTATCATTTTTTTTCCTGAGCAAAATGAAAATGATAGCCAACGTTAGTATATGTGTCCTCCTGAAGTCCCAAATTCTACTGTGCTATTCCGAAGAAACCTTGGTGATCCATTTATCTTCTCTTTAATTTCAACCTGCCAAACTCTGAGCTAAATATCTATAATTTCCTCCTGATGCACGTAACCATAATCGTATGACAGGTTCCATGCATCTGGTGAGGAACTCATTGTTCACCAAAATGTGCTCTTAAAATGCCCTCAGGCTGCGCATTTAGACACTAAAGCTTCCCTTTCAAAAGACAACTTAACAAGGGAGGTGTTGTGTCTTATTTTATTGAAGCCAATCCTCTATTTGAAGGACTCTTAAAGGACAGTTCTCTATTTGAAATGCTGTCCAGTCCAAATCCAATTTTTTAGAAGCTAAAGAATCAGGAGCAGACAACCATGAAGTTATCTATCAATATTGAACACCAGAACATCAAGCCGAGTCACTCACTCCGTCCCCAAAAATGATGGGCTGAGCTGCATTTATCTTTACATTGCATTTATACAACTCGTATCCACTGGATTGTGTAACCTGCAATCTATTACAGGTAGTCCTCTAGTCCTTACAACCACAACCAAGCCCAAAATTTCTGACCAAGTCACAGGTGAGATAGGGTCGAATCACACAAACACACCCATGATGCCATCCAACTCTTTGTGTTCTCAGTAGGGCCACCTATCTGTCACTGTTCCATTTGTTCTTTGTAACCAATATTTTAGCCATTTTATCACACATTCTTTGTTTTACTCCATTTCAAATTTCAATAAAAGTTTATATGCTTTAGCAAGAACACGTTCATCATTCGTACGCAGTTCTACTTCAGTAGTGCATGGTTCAAAACTAAACATTCTTCTGTGTACCTTAAAACATTCCTACCGGTATAATTGTAAATAAGAGAACCACCAACACGTATGTGGCAGCCAGGTGGGAAGGAGTGGGCAGGGTCCTAATTAGGGTTTATTTTTGGAGTAAGGCTTATATTAGGCCCACCCCCACAAATCAGGGTAGGTCTTTTTTTCGGAGTGGGGTTTATTTTCAGGGAAACACAGAACTAGCTCAAATGAATCATGTGGTCTTTCCACCAGAATGCAAAATATATCCACAGCTGAAGCCACAGCATTAAGACAGCAGATTAAAAAGGAAGGAAGAAGATTAACGGAGTAGGAATGACTTTATTTCCATCCCAACCTATTTTGGATCCAAAGAAATAAAAGAAGTATAAGCATTAATTAGCCCTATTTTAGGTGTAGGGTAGAACCCTACTTTAAAACAAGAAAAGAGAGATTTGCAAGGCAGTGGTAAACTTTGGTGTACTTTTGGCAATCATCTTTCCTGGGTACTAGCAAACACCACGATCATTAAAAAAAAATCATTTCAAAATCTTCCTGGAAGCTAATAAATTTTACAGCACTTTCTCCTTGCAACAAAGGAAGGCTTAGTTCCAGACAAATTAAAAGTAAATTGATTGCCTTGGGGAAACATATTCAAATATCACTTTTCTGTGTTAAAAAAATCTCTTTCCCTAAAATGGAGAGAAAGGGAATGAGACGGCCTGGATGATAGAAACCGCATGGAAATGGCAGCGCTTCCGATCCCTGTTTACAAAATTGGGTAGTAGGTAGGAAAAATATCAGACTTAAAATAAAATGCAAATATACCACTGGGGTCCAGGCCTAACATTTGTGCTTGAATGCATGAATAATAAATATGAATAAATAGTAAACACGAAGGGATCAAACATCGTTTTCAGTGTTCACCCTGGTTATCCATCTCTCCCAGACTACATACACAGAAATATTACATTTTGCTTCAGGGTATAAGGGGCAATTCAATCAAGGACCACATTTAGGTGTCCAAAAAGGTTCTCATCCTATTTATAACCATTTTGTATGAATGTTGGTATATTTATTATGCATTATGAAGGAGGCACAATGGCTCAGCAGTTAGACACTGAGCTTGTCAGCTGCAAAGATGACAGTCTGGGTTCAAGACCCAACTGCCGTGTGATGGAGTGAGCTCCCGTTACTTGCCTCAGCTCCTGCCAAACTTAGTCGTTTGAAAACATGCCAATGCGAGTAGATAAATAGATACCACTTAGGTGGGGAAGTAACAGTGTACTATGTGCCATGGCATATAATTATGGTGGCCACATGACCACAGAAAAGTCTTCAGACAACACTGTTACCCTCGGCTAAGAAAGGGAGAGGAATACCATCCCTAGAGTCGGACACAACTGGACAAGGAAAACCTTTACCTTTATTGTGGATAATAAATCATCCGGATGTAAGCCCTTTTGAGGCAAGTTGTATGCATTCACACACGTAACCCACCTTGACCTCTGTATGTTTGCAATATGTGACTGAATTCATACAGAGTTCCACCATCCAGTTTGCCGAGCCAGTTATGCGTGAAACTAATGTCTTTGTCTTTATGTTTATATATCAGCGTGTGTGTGTGTGTGCATTAGTCTTCCATATAGCATTAAATCAACTCTCTACAATCCTGAGTGAAGCCCTACTCAACTACTTACAGACACAAGTATGTACACAAACACACACACAGCTTAAAGACATATGCTTCTTCACATGAACCTTTGATGGATAATAGAATTCTGCAATCTCTACAGAAAAATGAATGCTCAAAGGAACACACCATCTTCATTGTTTGTGAACAATAACCCTATTCTTGAGTGTTTTTAGAAAGAGAACTTCGGATAGTCAAACTCCTACATATACATCATCAAAAACCCTTAAAACAAACCTGGGCACTAAATTGATATGATTAGTCCCACAGTGTCGTTTGTGGGAAGGGAGAGGCGAAACCTGAAATAATACAGTTGACTAAGGTGAGAAGAATTCACAAGTGAAATGCTGCCTGTATTCTTCAGTACAGTAAAAGGGAAAAATGAGAGAAATATTTTTCTATTGTTTTCCTCTCCCCCCACCTTTCCTTTCCCCCCCTAAAGCTATGAATCATACAATAAAAGTCAACCAGGTAAATAAAAAACAAAGGATTACAGAACACATATATCTCTCGTCTTTGATCAATAAGCACCACTCTTACATTCAATCCACAGCTCTGAATGCATCTCTGGGGTCATTATAACAGATGACACGTTCTAACAAATCATCTCCTATTTTAACTCTGTTTTATAACAGAAGGGAGAAAAAAGATAAGTCAATTCAGTTGAAAAGTTTTCAGATACCAGAAAGTGGTTATTTGATTCCAGGAATTGTTAGCTGAAGTTTGCATTTCACAGTTAAGTTTTCTCTGGGACCTAAAAGGTAAGGATTAAGTCTGAATCAGGAACTCAACATGAAAATGATTAAATCAATGTCCCAAACTATAATCCCATCTCAATAATGAGTGGGCACCTCCAGCTGGTCTAAGAAAGAAAGTTCCTACTTGTTTTAAGGAAATTTCTTTTATCTTGCGTGAATCGCAAGAATCATTGGAGAGGTCAAAGAATTTAGACCTCCCTCCATTAATTCCTGCAACATTCTACTAATGTACTGTACACCCTCTAATCCTGAATCTTCCAATATCTACCTCACATTCAGATTGGTCTAGTTATCTGGAGAAATTTATGGCTTCAAATGCTCATTCACTCAAAGAAAGAATATCTCTTTGATATTCTAAGGGGCTACCACAAAGAAGAGGGGGTCAATCTATTCTCCAATGGCCTGAAGGCAGGATACGAAGCAATGCATGGAAACTAATCAAGGAGAAAAGCAATCTAGAACTAAGGAGAAATTTCCTGCCAGTGAGAACAATTAATCAATGGAACGGCTTGCCTCCAGAAGCTGTGGGTGCTCCAACATGGGAGGTTTTTTAAGAAGAGATTGGACAACTATTTGTCTGAAACGGTATAGGATTTCCTTCTTGAGCAAGGGGTTGGACTAGATGACCTCCAAGGTTCCTTCCAACTCAGCTATTCTATTATTCTATTTTTCAGAAGCCGAGGTGGGGATCACAAGATCAGAGGACCTTAAAAAAATCAGAACATGCAAAAGAGGAGCTTCCAAAGTACCTAATCAATGTACTGACCACTAACCAGTGATCTGAATGCAATCCTTGTGACCTCTTGTTCTACATTTTAAATGTAGAAAGGGGATTAAATGTTCTGCTTGGGATAAAGCTCAGTTGGGTTACCAAAAACAACTTTATTGAGTCAGTTTATTTATTTCATCATTTATTCATTCAAGTTCATTGAACTGGTAGATTTACAGCTGTCAATACTAATCCATCTTTTGCATGCATTTTATGGAGGTTTTTTTTTATTCTCTACCCCAATGATGAGTGTATACGTGTGCGGTTGCTGGTGAGTTCCTGCTTTTATTGCAGCAATTTTCCTCTAAGTCAATACTGATTACACCTAATAAATACCATCCAATTACAACAAATACATTTTTATAAGAGGCTGGCTGAGGGAAAATTGTACTGGCTTTGCAGAAACAAGGAACGGAGAGAGAATATATAGCAAGTAAGGTCAACAAGCAGAGGGTATATAGCTGTCGTTCCAGCACCTGGGAATTTAAGACACAGCCCCTAGCTTAGCTACCAGACACCAAAGGCTCCCTAATCTTGCTTTACTAATGAGTTCTAATGATTATTCATAAGAGTCTCCTCTACCATCATTGGAGCTTGTATCCTCTGTCCTCTATATTCTCAGTGTCTAGATAACAATGCAGCAAATATGTCCACATCAAAGGAGGTACCTGAATAGTGGATCTAGGAAAGGAGTATCTTAGTTCTACCAGTGGGGAACACCCAGCTGACCTTTGCTGATGAAAAACTAAGTTGCCAGTTCTTGAGTGGGAGATCTCTACAAAAAATACATGGAGAGCTGGGCTATCTTGAGAAGTCAAGTAAACAAATAGCATCGTAGAGTAGTTAAAGTGTTGGACTGGCACCAGGAGACCCAGTTCAGGTCCACCATCAGACCTGATGGTTTACTATTCAATCTTGGGTCAGTCACTTTCAGTCCAACCTGTCTCATGAGGTGGCTGTTGGGAAAAATGGGAGGAGGGAGTCTATTGCCCTGAACTCTTGAACCAAAGTGTTCTGTCTGGCCCCTCTCAGCTCATTAACATCCACATAAATATGTCTTTAAGAGGTTTATTTAACACATTTCAAAAGAATTCACTTCAAAGCACGCTGTTGGCATTTTGCTGGCAGAAACAGCCAAGTCTCATGTATTTACATTTAGATTAACACATGCTCCTTCCACACCTTCCAATTAACTCACTCTTTCTTTATCACATTGTCCAAAGCCTCATTATTCTCCCGTAGATTTCCAAAACATCAGAAGACTGAAGTCAAACGCACGGCTACTCCTTGATTAACGTTGCTCGTGACAAAGGCGTAGTCTCTCTGTCCCCTTCTAATATACTGTCCGATACGTCACTTCCCCTCATTACTTCCTTTTTCCACTTAACTGACACTGTCGCTTATCAAACCTTCGGAATCTCGGATCAAGCCATCTATCTTCTTGATCCAAATCTGACCCCTCACTTTGTGAATCTGATCCAGACTGCCTGTAAATCTCCTCCCTGTCTGGCTCAGCTGCCGGGAGGGGAAAATACCCAGAGGGGCCTGGCTGCTCTTCCTCGGCTGCCGGGAGGGGAAAACACCCAGAGGAGCCTGGCTGCTCATCCTCATACTCTGACACTTCCCAAGCTGGTCTAGGGACACTCACAACACAAAGGTAGATAAGAAATCTAATAAATTAACAAACTAGGCACTGGTGAACCTTTATCATATTGCTGCCCAAACCCAACATCGATCTGTTCACAAGGTCCTTGGGAATCAAAATCAACTTGAGGGAGACTTGAATCATTGATTATACTCTATACTCAAGGGAGAATGGGACTGCTTCCTTCCTTACTGGAAAAATACCTGGCATACAGTAGATAGCCAGATCTCATTCTGTGGATAGTCAGATCTCATTAAACATAAGAACATAAGAAGAGCCATGCTGAATCAGGCCAAAGCCCATCGAGTCCAGCATTCTGTGTCACACAGTGGCCCACCAATTGTACATGGGGATCTTGAGCAGAAAGAGAAGGCAAAACCCTCCCTTTCCCTTGACCCCCAACAAATGGTACTCAAGGGAATCCTGCCTGCCTCAACCAACATAGAGGCGGCACATGGACATCCATTTTAATAACCACTCTATGGGGTTCCTCTCCCTGGAATTGAGCACATGAGGTCTTGCACTTTAAATGACTCTATACAGTGCAGTAGCTTTAGGAGTTATCTAACTTCTGAAGCTTGCCAATGTTCAGGAAGCAATGCGTAGAATCTATCAAGATATGCAGTATATAGTGTGTCTTCCCTTAATCTGAAGAAAAGAAACAGCAAGAGAGAGAGATACTGTCTAACGATGTAAACATTTCCACAAGAGCTTAAGGGAAGATAAGACTGTATATACCAGTGTTCCTCAACCTTGCCAACTTTAAGATGTGTGGACTTCAGCTCCAGAATTCCCCGGCAAACATGTTGTCTATTCATTCTAATGCAAGTTGGCTGGGGAATTCTGGGAACTGCACCCCTCTTGAAATTCCAGAGGTTGAGAAAAACACCGCTGTGCATTTGTCCAATACTGATTACTGTCTGAGGAGTCCTTGGTGCTCTCTGAGCTTGGTTGTTTTCTTGCAGACGTTTCATGACCCAAACTAGGTAACATCATCAGTGCTGATGACATTACCTAGTTTGGGTCATGAAACGTCTGCAAGAAAACAACCACATTCAGAGGGCACCAAGAATCCCTCATTTCAACTCTGAGCTACAAATATTTTCCTTTATTGATTATAGCCTGTTGCCTCTAAAGAATTCCTCAACTTCCTCTTACGAGGATTATGATTCACAATGTAGCATAGCTGCAGCCATAGCATAGCCACGAGTTTCATCTCCCAGACCTATTCTTAACTTGGTTTTTAGTAAGCAGCACCCCAAAAGGTTCTTGCTATCCTTGGCTATATCCCAACTGCACCAGAGCCACAGAACTATCCATTCAAGCCCCAAGCCCTGGCCAGTGAAACTGCTTAGGATAATCAGCTGGGTTTTAAGAAGAGCAATGAACTTGATAATCTGATAGGGCTTTTTCATTCTCCTTCCATTGTGTTTCTATATTTTGCAAACCAAATTCCCATTAACGCTAATGGGAGTTACTGTACCAGCTTCCATTCACCAAGAAAAGAATATAGGCCTTTGACTTCATTACAAAACTTTAAAATTCATTACTACGGATACTGACAGATCGTCCTAAATACCCTTTCTTTGTTATATATTTCCTTGTTAATGCAACTATTTGAGTGTACCGTACCCTGCTGAGCAGGAAACATTTCCGAGGCTGTTTAAAACACATTCTCCTACAATTGGAAGCAAACTCTTCTGTCTCCATTTATGCCTTTGACACCAACTGCATTCAGCTTAATGGGACCAGAGTAGATAAAAGCAAATTAATCTTTAAAAGGTAATTTTTTTTCTCTCCTATTGTCAAATCTCATACAGACAAATTCAAGTATTTCTGCTCTTCTATGTGATTCAATGCAAGCCATGCATTTAAATCTGCACCGCAACAATGAACCCAATTATTAAAACATCCTATTCAAATGTATGCGCTGATCAAAAAATGGCCACTACATTATTCTTGGTTTAAAAAAAAAATAATGCAGAAATTTGAGAATTTGAGGAAGGATAACAGTAGAAGAGAATCAATGGAGTCTGAACAGCAGCTGGACAGGATTTTTCACTGGGGCAAACTGGAATCAATTTGAACACCAGTCTATAGAGCAAGGGTTTTTCTCGTCATCTCCCATCCAGATATCAAGAAGGTTCAACCCTGCTTAGCTTTGCAAGTAAGGTAAACACCTAGCTGGATGTAGTGGAATGTAGCTCATCATCCCAGGGAGTAAAGAGACACCATAGATTGCAATCTTTGGTATGTAGAAAAACAGTTAAGGCAGTTCACAGGATATATCTAATAGTTATGCAGTTCACAGGATATATCTAATAGTTATGCAGATAGTTGCAGTTCACAGGATATATCTAATAGTTCACAGGATATATCTAATAGTTATGCAGATAGTTGCTTTAATCTGGCAATAATATTCCTATCAATAGGAGGATAACAACAAAGAAATCATGTTGAAATAACTCCTCCTGTCCTTTACATTGGCACCATTTAAGAAAGAGTAGGAAATGAACACCCTCAAAAGGCGATACGCTAGGACATTGTGTCTACAAATGAGGCAGCTATTCCATTTTAGATTCTAAATTCCAGACACTATCTTTGTATGGGAAGAAAGCAAAATCTGAGATCGAAGGGCCCTATGCAGCCCCTCCCAAAGCATGAGACTACCTTAGATATTTGCCAGTAAATTGTTATACTGTGTTGTTGCGTTACCTATGGTGGATATCATGAAATGGGTTATAATTTAATATGAGCATGTGAAACTGATGCTTGTATTTAAGACTGGATACTCAGAGAAATAGTGTTGCTTGTATTTAGCAGTTTCCTTTGGCTTACATGGAGAGAAGCTATAGGCTAAAATGGTGTTTTGGTGCAGACGCCTCCAACCTTTTGGGCACCAAGGACTGATTCCATGGGGAGAGGTTTTTCCACAGACTGGAGGGGGTGTGGTTTTATGTGCTCCCTGCATCTCGCGGATGGGGCTTTGCTTGTTTGTGTGGACCAGTTGCTGGCATGCCGTGGCCTGGAACTGGTCCACGGATCAGGGGTTGGGGAAGGTTTTAGTGTCATTCTTCACCACAGTGTGAATAGAGGGAGGGAGGGAGGGAGGAAGGAAGGAAGGAAGGAAGGAAGGAAGGAAGGAAGGAAGGAAGGAAGGAAGGAAGGAAGGAAGGAAGGAAGGAAGGAAGGAAGATACAATAAACACATAAGCTAGATATTCTCCTTTGGGAGAATAGTATTTGAATTTTCTTCAAAAGGATTATCCAGGACACACTAACATAAGGTCCCTAACTGTACTACTTCATCTTCAGCATTACCTTAGCACAGTGTTTCTCAACCTTGACAATTTTAAGGCATGTGGACTTCAACTCCCAGAATTCCACAGCCAGCAACGCTGGCTGTGGAATTCTGGGAGTTGAAGTCCACATGCCTTAAAATTGTCAAGGTTGAGAAACACTGCTAGCAACAGTTCAATCTCCCTCCCCCTCCAGACTCCTAAAAAAAGATTGCTGCTTGGAGGAGGGGGGTAAAAGTGAGGTTTTAAAAAGCTGCAGGAGAGATCAAGGCTAAATCTGGGAAACTTTCAAACGCATCTATTGAAATAGAAAGCTAGCTTTTGCTCCATCGGAGTTCACGGCAGGCCTTTGCAGCAATCTCCCTGTTTAAGCAACCAGCAGGAGTTTTAACACCATGCATGATGATCTTACCACCACCTGGAATCAGCAGGAGTTAAAAGAAACTCTCAGAAAGTAGGGGGGGGGGAAACTGGCTGGGGCAGCAGGAGATCTGATGCTTGAATCGGGTCCTTCTATGGGTGACACCAGTCCAGGTCTCCATTGACACTTAGGAGCAAGTGAAGGTAGCCCTTTGGAAACCATACCAGAGAATTGCGGCAGGAAGTTTTCCCTACGCCTCCTCACTGTCTGACATGCACAGATGCAACGCCGCCTCTTGTCACTATGAAGTCTAAGTCATTTAGAAAATACTTAGCCATGCAGCAAGCAACGGAATTAAAAAAACATTAAACTTTGGAAGGAGGCTGGGGAGGGGGGGAGGGAGGCGAACTTTGACAAGCTGTGCCAGATACTAAGTATAATTAATTAAATTGGATGGGGCCCAAGAGAGACAGGAGAAGAGATGATGGCAGCCGGAATCAAGACAGCAAAGCACAAATGTTCGGCATGCCATTTCAGAAGGAAAATAACATGCTGGTAGCAATGCAAGTGGCAGAGGTTTTGCAGGATACAAGTCACAAAAAGGCTGCCAGTTTTGTGGCGGGAACGGAAGGGAAGAGGGAAAGTAATGAAGTGCCTTGAAAGACAGGAAGCCAATAAAATAAGGAGGTAAAAAGAAAAATCTATACTGGTTTTATATTGGTCACCACTGTATAAAAAAAGAGGCTGAGACTCTGGAAAGAGTGCAGAGAAGAGCGAGAGAGATGATTAGGGGTCTGGAGGCTAAAACATATGAAGAACAGTTGCAAGAAGTATGCCCAGTCTAGTGAAAAGAAGAACCAGGGGTGACATGATAACAAGTGTTCCAATATCTCGGTGGTTGCTGCAAAGAAGAGGGAGTCAAGCTATTCTCCAAAGCACCTGAAGGCAAGACAAGAAGCAATGGATGAAAAATAATCAAAGAGAGAAGCAACCTAGAACTAAGAAGAAATTTCCTGACAGTTAGAACAATTAATCAGTGGAACAACCTGCCTCCAGAGGTGGTGAATGCTCCAACACTGGAAGTTTTTAAGAAGAGACTGGACAGCCATTTGTCCAAAATGGTATAGGGTTTTCTGCCTGAGCAAGGAAGGTCATTTCCAACTTTATTATTGTTATTGTTGTTATTATTGTTATTATTATTATTATGAGAAGCAACCTAGAATTAAGGAGAAACTTCATAACAGTGAGAAAAATTAACCAGTGGAACATCTTGCCTTCAGAAATTATAGGTGCTTCATCAGTGGAGGTTTTTAAGATGAGCCTGGATAGCAATTTGTCTGAAATGGTATAGGGTCTCCTGCTCAAGCAGGGGGTTGGACTAGAACAGGGCTTTTCAACCAGTGGTACGGGTACCACCTGTGGTACATTGGCACTTGGCAGGTGGTACACGACCATCCTAGAAAAGTGGTAGCAGGGGAGGGGAATGAGCTGAACTGGTGGCAGCACTGCAGACGCCTGAGCGAGAGACGGCTAGAGCTGCAGGGCTGTCAGGGCTCAGTAGAAGCACCAGAATCAACATCAGGCTCCAGCTGGAGCTCCGCGCTGATCCTGGTGCTTCTGCTGAGCCCAGAAGATGTGCCAATCCCCTGGAATGTTGTAGCATCCCCAGGGTCTTGTGATTTACATTCAGATGCTTGGCAACTGATTCATATTTGTGACGGTCACAGTGTCCCAGGGTCATGTGAAGTGACCAAAACCTGCTGCAACCACCCAGCAGATGGGGGGAATAAAAACCAAACACCCCCACCCCACCCCCACTGCCAATCCTCAACAGAAATGCTCACAACAATGAAAACCTCGGACAGGAGGAAGAGCATGACCAGGCAGGCAGGCAGGTGTCTAGCTTGGCTGTGGCATGGGGAGCACTTTTTTCAGTGCCATTGTAACTTCAAACAGTCACTAAGTGAACTGTTGTAAGTCGAGGACTACCTGTACTTTTATCACTTTTTTTCCTTTTTGGGGGAGGTCATCAAGTTTTTGACACCTTGCTAGGTGATTGGTGGTACTCGGATATTGCCATATTCTAAAAGTGGTACAATGGGTGAAAAGGTTGAAAAGCCCTGATCTAGAAGCCTCAGCAGCTGGCTCTTTTACAGCTGGAGGAAGCAGTGAAGAAGATCTTGTCTCCCCAAAAGATGTCCATTTGCCAGCATCCCAACAGAGGCAAGAGATGAGTCTGAGGGTTGTACAGCAGACCCAAAAGTCCCTTGGGGGGATTGGCCCACAATCTGAGAGGCAATCCCTGTGAGACAGTGTCAGGAAAGTGTCAGCTACAAGAAGCAGGGGCTGTTTCTTTCTTCAAGGGAGAAAACTGCTTGCACTAATTACATTTTCCCAATTAAGCAGAAGGTTCCCAGATGCTCCCCAAAATGAGAATACGGTATTACAAATCCTACCTGTAGGAATGCTTTCCTTGAAGGGGGAGGGGGCTGCGAAGAAAGGGAGAAACGGTATTTTTCCTGGATTCTAGGAAAGCATTAGAGGTCTTATTCTGTGGGATATCAGCAAGATTCTGATGCCCAGTGGACACTGATGGGAAAGAATTACTGACATAGAAGTAATAATTTATTGAATGCAAAACACACATTAGTCAGATGATTAATCTCAGACAACTATTTTAGGGGAGGGGGAAGAGGAAGGATTAGTAAGCCTTAAACAGTAGAAAAACCCACTCTAATTTCTCTCCCCCCCCCCTTCTGTACCTATAAACTAAATCTGGTTAAAGCCATTTCCAGCCAGGCTTCTAATCTTGCTAACAGCATGGCTATACAGAGTAAAGCAAACCACCCAAAATTTGGATTAAACCTGCAACTCAGTAGACTTGGAAGACAGAAAGAGGAATTTTATGGGCAATGCACATGAAAAACAGATGGAGATTTGATCACATCAGTGTAGCCACTACCTTGACTTTAGTGTTACATCCTGCAGACACACACACACACAAACACACACCCAGCTTGCTTCTGAAGTTATGAACGTGGTTCACTTTCTGGCCACATATTTCCCCTTTCCTCCCTTCTGTAGGTTAAAAATTACAAACAGGGTAACAACTTTGTGAGGTTTCTCAGGGCTGCTCCCAAGAGTCTCAAGCACCTCTGCTGAAAAAAAACCCCCACACTTTACAAACCACAAGAGTCGCGTTCATTCAGTGCACTAAATATAATAATCTTACATGCCCTTCCAATCAAAACTGCCCTGAATCAAAAGTGCAATCTTTCTGTCACGTTTTTTTTTTGCCACTGCTGGACACCAGAAGTGATTTTCTCCCAAGCATAATTCTCACAGAGTTGTCTTTAACAAAGCTGATTAAGGTGTGTGGCATGAGGTTACAAGAATTCCAGTAGCTGAACTATTTCCCATTTACAACCAGTATATCTCTGTGCGCCTTAGGGAGGAGACTTTCTGATTTCGTAAAACCCTTCCAAAGATCTATCAGGGAGTTTTGTCTCTTCACTAACAACAGCAAAGATTGAAGCTGGCTAGTTATCATTTTCTCCTAAGCTTTTCCCAGTCTGCACAACAGGTCTTCAACTTCCACACTATCCATCACTAGAGAAACAGGCTGGACTCTGTACACAGTAGAAAAATTTGAAGGATTTTCTATTAAAACAATCTGGAGATGGTTGAACTCAACCTTTCAGCTGAATTAAGCTGAACATGAGCAGGATGAGGGGGCCATTTGCATGCAAGCTACTAAACAGAGAGAGGTCAGTCAGTCAGATGCTGGAAGGGACCTTGGAGATCTTCTAGTCCAACCCCCTGCTCAAGTAGTATACCATTTCAGACAAGTGGCTGTCCAGTCTCTTCTTAAAAACCTCCTGTGATGAAACACCTACAACTTCTGGAGTCAAGCTGTTTGACCGGTTAATTGTCCTTGCTGTTAGGAAGTTTCTCCTTAATTCCAGGTGGCTTCTTTCCTTGATTATTTTCCATCCATGCCTTCTTGTCTTGCCTTCTGGTGCTTTAGAAAATAGGCTGACCCCCTCTGCTTTGTGGCAGCCCCTCCAATACTGGAATACTGGAGTAAAGTGCTTAAACTTTCTCTGCTTTTTATCAAAAACCTATTTAATTTCACCTTTCCCATCGTCCAATGTGGTGCATGCAATCATAACAATTAAAAAAAATCCTCATATTAAAAAAGAGGAAAAATCTGAAGCAGTACAATCTAACAGAGAAGATTGCAGCAGCAAAAAAAGCATGTTAAAAAAATAACAGATAAAATAGTCACAACTGCCTCCTCCGCGCCCCCCCTCCAGGAAGCAAATGCCTACAAATAAGATGCATCTATTATACTATGAATTGGCACTAAAAAAAGGATTAGAGAAAGCATGAAGAAACAATGCATCAACGACATTCAGATAGAAGATTCAAGGATCACAATATGTTAACAATATGCAAATCAAGGAGACGGGGATGAGAATCAGCTTATTTATTACAAAATGAAGCTTCCAGTGCAGCTGTCACATAGAAGAAAAAAAGGACACAAGCAATAGTGCAACATTTTCGGGGAAGGGAAGGGAAGGGAAGGAAGGATGGATGGAAGGATGGAAGGAAGGAAGGAAGGAAGGAAGGAAGGAAGGAAGGAAGGAAGGAAGGAAGGAAGGAAGGAAGGAAGGAAGGAAGGAAAGATCACTACTTGCTCATAAAGGTAAACAGTGAAAGGAAGGCTGATGTAATGGTAAAGAGGTGGGCACCTGGAAGATCCTAGTCTCTCATCAACCTGGGAGGTGATTTGGGGTCAATAATTCTCCATCAACCCAATCTATCTCATGGGAACTGGGAGGAAGGGGTTGATGGAGAATTATATTTCAGAGTTCTTGGATGATGGGCAGGATAAAATCTCTATTGAAGATATAAAATGATTTCCCTTGCATATTTATAGATTCTGTAATACAGTGCTTTCAAAGTAATAATCAATTTAAAAATTTTCTTAGCAAATGTAATCATAGAATAATCATAGAATAAGAGATAACTTTGTAATCATGCTCCTATTCGCTACAAAAGGAATCAGAAGCTGCTTCTTTCTATTTCTTCTCATTTTTTCTACACGTTTGTCTTTTTTTCTTTTTTTTCTTTTTTTTCTTTATTCTATATTTGTGTTCTCTTTAAAACATTTGTACATATACTTATATAGACAGACATGCATATATATACATACATATGTATACATATACGTGTATTTGTTTTCTGAGGTTTTCGCGGGTGTTTGTATGTAGGTCTTTGGTTCTTCGGGTTTCCCATCTCTAATCCCCCTGCAACTCAGACTAACCTAAGCACAACAAAGCCCCCACCCAAATGGAACACTCCCCCATCCAATCAGAGCACAGCCAACCCCCCATCCAATCAGAGCACAGCCAAGCCCCTAACCAATCAGAACACACCTCCACCTAATCAGAACACAGCCAAGCTCCCAGCCAATCAGTTCAAACCCCCACTGGCAGTTAAAAGGAAGAAACAGCTACAATCACACATTGCTCCTAGAAGCACGAAGCCGAAAGCACCAGCCTGAAGATGACGAATGGGACTTCGTCGAAACGTCGCCAAGACACTTCAAATTCTATGTGGGAGAAAACCCAAAGAACCAAAGACCTACATATACATGCATACATATGCATACACATGTATACATATACATACAAAAAGAAATATTTCCCTCCTCATCAAAAAGTCTTCCAATTCTACCAACATAGACAACAGGCATTTGTCCCAGTCAGTGGCATGATCTTGGCATGATCTGGCTGATCTTCAAAAAACCCTCGGCGGGGTCAGATTTTTCTCTGACATGAATGGAAGTCATTCAAGAAATTTAAAGATGGTAGAGAAATTAAGAAAAAAAAATCCTAGAAGAGGGCAATTGCAAACAATTCCATGTGCTGCTTATTTTAGTTAAAGAATATTAATAAGGAGGCCAGGAATCCTGCATGGTGACAACATTTACAATGTCCTATTCCAAGAACAGTCTGAGTCATTTTGTTACTTGATAAACAAAAAGGAGATTCATCTTTAAAATGGGGGGGGGAAACAAACTCGAATTGACTTTAACTTTTTTGTCCAATTAATATTAACACAACTGGCATTCCAACGCAGACAAACCTACAGATGAGCTCGTGTTTAGAATTACTGCTTCTTTAATATAGGGTCTGGGGTTTCAGAGAAGCGGCAAGCCTGATCCAGGTTGCTATGGCAAATACATAATTTCCTATTTAACCGCATAATCAACCCTCTCATTCAATTCACTGCTTTCCAAGCAAGCACATTCTTCATGCTGTAGTGCGCTGCTCTGGTTAAGCAAGTCACCCTGCTATTAAGTTACTCTAACCATTTTAATTGGAACATTATTTTTGGTTCTTTCTTTATTTGTTTTGCAGTCCTGCAAACACAACACTTTCAAGCCATATTCTTTCCCCCAAATTGGATCCGCTTACAAATTACATTACAGGTTAGATATATATTCTTCTTCTCTTTTTTTTTTCCTCCCCTGCTGTTTTCAATGCTGCTAGACTGCCACATCTCCGGTGAAAAGCAAGCGTCTCAATTAAGAAGCAAATGCTGTATGCAAAGGTGAGCTGCAGAAGGAGACAACTCTATGAAATTCGCTATTTCCGCTTTGAAATCCACACAATGTAGTTCCGTTTCAGCTTTAATTAGTGTCACGGGGAAAAAAAACCTACCAAAAAGGTTAACAAGAGACTGTTAGTTTATAACGCATGCTTCCCAGTGCCACCTCTGGCGGTTCAGTCTGTTTTCAGACTCATTAGCTATGTAGGCTGATCGTGGTTTCAGATCAGGAATTTGCTTCCGTACTGTTTGAACAGAAGGTCCCTTTTATTCAGACACCTACCCTATTGCTAAATATGAAATGGATGTCTAGCTGCAGAGCCCAGATTTTGAAGAACAAGACAACACCGCAATAGCCTTCAACGAAAGGGAAGAAACTCCTCCGATATTTAACGGGGCAAAATTCTTCTAAACAAGAGGCAACATGACTCAAGAGGCTTAAAACAATTCCAGGTAGATTCTTGAATCTCAGACGGAACAGGATTATTTCTGTGGGCAAAAAGAGGATGTTCACAGTAAGGTTTCAGAGCATCTGGCCAACCATAGATGGAACATCATGAGAACTTCAATGGAAAGAGCATTGGAGCATCAAAGATTAAAAAAAAATGTGGAAATCTAGCACCTTGGTCTACACCAGGGGTGAGCAAACCTTGGCTCTTTTATGACTTTATGGATTTCAATACCCAGAATTCGTTGAACCAGCCATGCTGACTCAGGAATTCTGGGAGTTGAAGTCCACGAGTGATAAAAGAGCCGAGGTTGCCTACCCCTGGTCTACACTATAGTGAAAGAGCTGTAGAGGGGAAACTAACAAGAGGTTTCTATAGGTGTTAACCCAGGGGTCTTCAAACGTGACCCTTTTATGACCCGTGGAGGCTGGCTGAGGAATTCTAGGAGTTGAAGTCCACAAATCATAAAAGGGCCAAGTTTGAAGACCCCTGTTTTAACCTTAACCTATCTGGTCAGTTTTACCCTTGCTCTGGTGTTCTCTGAAATGGAAACAGTTGGCCTTTTATTATTAAGCTGATTTTTATAACGGTTTCTTGAAATCAGTCTTCCTCAATCATATGCTTCCAGATACTTTGAGAAATAATGGTTAGTCTGGCCGATACTGGGAAGTCGGAAATCTTATTCTCAGCCCATTGGGAGCCTGCCAGATCAGGAATGTCTGTTTTTCATGCAAACGTAAGAAGTAAGACATCTCTTTAACACAGGAAAAGGACTATTTTAGGGGTTGAAGTGCATACCCTTTGGGATCGAGGAAGAAATCAGCTGAGTCATGGGGCTGACGTACTACAATCTGAATGTCTTTTCTCCTCGCCCCTACTCAGAAAACAGGTATTCTCCGTTATTGCTCTCCCTGAGGGCAGACAAAGAGCTGAATCTTTCAGTTCCGACATTGGAGAGCAAACTGCAGGAAGTCCTCAATTCACAACCACAACCGACCCCTAAATTTATGTTGCTAAGCGAGACACTTGTTCAGTGAATGACTGCAGTGGTTAAGTTAGTGACATGGTTGTTAAGTCAATCTGGCTTTCCAATTGGCTTTTCTTGTCAGAAGGTCACAAAAGGGATCATGTGATCCCAGGACACTGTGCAACTCTCATAAATAATAATGATAAAGTTGGAAGGGACCTTGGAGGTCATCTAGTCCAACCCCCTGCTCAGGCAGGAAACCCTATACCATATGAGTCAGCTGCCCAATCTCTGAATTTCGATCACGTAACGCTGCAATGGTCATAAGTGTGAAAAATAGCCCTCAATCACTTTTTTCAGTCACATTATAACTCTGAATGGTCACTAAACAAACTGTTGTTAAGTCGAGGACTACTGTACCTGCACATGTTACACCTCTGTGAGTGTATTCAAAGCCCCAACACTTTTCTTTCAATTAAAATCATCCTTGGGATGTTTCCATTGCCCAGCAGAAGCAAAGAGGCCTTATTTATTTATTTTTTTCTTTCTTCCCTCTTTGCTTAAAATCAGGTGATGCCCTCTGTTGCTTTATCCCCCATCACCATCCACTCCCAAGTGCTTGTCCCTCTGATAATATGTAAATGATCGAGGAACTCTGCAGGTGTTAACAAAAACAAGAACATAAAAGGTGAGATCCTTAAATGAAACCCAGTATTTTCTTTCTAATTAGCTGTGGTTCCCTTGATGCCTGTGTTTTCTGAAATTATTTTCCACACTGCCACAGAGCTGAGATGCGGACAGGGTGGTCAACACAGCAGTCTTTTATTTTTAAACACAGAGAAGCAGGAGGAAAGGCCACATGCTTCATTTTGATTCTCCTTACCCTTCCTTACTCAGTGGCCTTTAAAGCAGTGTTTCTCAACCGTGACAATTTTAAGGCATGTGGACTTCAACTCCCAGAATTCCACAGCCAGCAACGCTGGCTGTGGAATTCTGGGAGTTGAAGTCCACATGCCTTAAAATTGTCAAGGTTGAGAAACACTGCTTTAAAGAGATGGAGAAGTCATCAACATATTGCCATCTGGAACGCTATGCTCTCCCATTACCAGTGTAAAGACACAATTACATCTACCCTCACTATCAAATTCCTGTTGCCCTAGATCAGGGGTCTTCAAACTTGGCCCTTTTATGACTTGTGGACTTCAACTCCCAGAATTCCTCAGCCAGCCCCTGCCCTAGATTCATTCATTTCAACGAAAGACGCAGGCCAAGGCTATGGATTTTGCCGCAACGAGGAGGGATGTATCCAGAGTGGTGGGGTAGGGAGAAGCGAACCACAGACAGGCTTCCCAATCTCCGTAATATTTAATCAGCTTCAATACAGGTAGTTTAGTGACCGTTCAAAGTGACAAGGGCATTGAAAAAAGAGACTTATGACCGTTTTTCACACTTAGAACCGTGGTCCCTGAAGACATGGGATCACAATTCAGAAACTTGGAAACCGGTTCCTATTTATGATGGTTGCCGTGTCCCGGAGCGGTCACGTGATCGCTTTTTGACACCTTCTGACGAGCAAAGTCAACGGGGAAGGCAGTGTCATTTAACACCTGTGTCACCAACTTAACAACCGCAGCGGTTGACTTAACAACTGGGGCAAGAAAAGTAGTAAAATGGGGCCAAATTCACTTAACAAATTTCTTACTTAACAACAGAAAATTTGGGCTCAAATGTGGTCGTATATTCAGAATGATAGCATTTTACTTGGTTATGCTTCAAGCCAACGGTCTAGAAGAGATTGGCAGACACAACTTTAATCTTTCTCTTCCCCACCTTTCACATTTTCTGCAGGAAAATAGTTGCAATTTGGCTCTTCTTTTTCTTGAAGGCAAAACAATAAGCTACTTATGACATCTGATAAGCTGCTTATTGTGTAACTTGGCTGTCAAGATTCCTGTCTTGTGTTGTGATGCACCCCTTAAGTTCCAGGTGAGGATATAGATATATTTCATATTTAGAGCCACAGAGCTCAGATCTGATTTTTGCTTCTTGGGTTAAAGCTCTGCCCAAATATCCAGGGCCTCTGACCAGGTTTTAAACACTGTTATGCCAATGTATGCTTGGTTTCAGCTGGGCTGAGTATTGTGTGGATAAATCACAGTTAGATAAGACATGCATTAACACAGAATGTGGTTGGCAACCCCATCACATACAGTTGCTGGGCATCAGAGGGAGGGAGGGAGGGAAAGAGAGAGAGTAAAAGAGAGAGATGACAGACATGGAGATAAAGGATAGATAGATAGATAGATAGATAGATAGATAGATAGATAGATAGATAGATAGATAGATAGATAGATAGATAGATAGATAGATAGACAGACAGACAGACCTCATTGTCTTAGCTTCTTTGCTTTTTTCTTCATATATATGTCTTGATCCTGCCATTCCTACCTATTCAAATAATCTACTTCAGGCTAGATGAATGAAGCTGATCTTACATATGCTAGAAATATGCTAGAAATGAGCATTTCTTAAAAGCTCAGCCACAAAAGACTATTGAAGATGCATTATATTTTCCCTTTCCTTCAACATCTTTGTACTGAACTGAAATGAAGCATCTCCACTTGAGGAACAGGCAATCTTGCAAGAGGGCATTGACATACACTGTTTTCTGCATATATATATATATATATATATATATATATATATATATATATATATATATATATATATATATATATATATATATATATATATATATATATATATATATATATATTTGTTTTCTGAGGTTTTCACGGGTGTTTGTATGTAGGTCTTTGGTTCTTCGGGTTTTCTCCCACGTAGAATTTGAAGTGTCTTGGCGACGTTTCGACGAATATATATGCATTATATATATATATGCATTATATATATATGCAATATATATATGCATTCGATGAGAGCGAAACCAAAGGAGGAATAACTCCATGAATTGCAAAAGAGGATATCCAGCCTCGGAGATGCTAATTCAGCCCCTGAGGGATCTAATCAACCTCTTTGTAGAAGTAAAGATAAAACTTTCTGACAGCAAATGCTATTCTGATAAAATGGAATTTTCAATTATGCTCTGAGCATCTGGTCCACACCACCATTTATGGAGCACAGCGCTGCGCAGCTTTGCAATGTCAGAAGCTATTCCAGACAGACGGCTTCCCTGGCGGCTCAGCAGGCTGAGAAAGAAATCTACCTTCTCTGAGACTGTTGGAATCCAATTCGCTTTCATAAGCCCAATCTTGAAATGCCGAAGCAAGGAGTTGGAATACATTGAAGACCCCATGAATGCAAGAGCAGAATGGTGTTGGAGAAGGTCATGAGATCCCTGTCCCACACTTCTCTCCAGCACAACTGAACAGAAGAAGATGGGATGGTCTGCAGCATGATCTATATGTCAGGGGTCCTCAACCTTGGCAACTTTAAGACTTGTGGACTTCAACACCCAGAATTCCTCAGCCACTACCAGAAAATGTCTCCTTATTTCTATGTTGGAACTCTCTTTAACGAACTTCCACCCATTCCTTCTTGTCCTGCCCTCTGGTGCTTTGGAGAATAAGTCAATCCCCTCTTCTATGGACAGCCCTCATGTACTGGAAGACAGTTATCATGTCCCCCCTAAACCTTCTTTTCGATAGGCTAGCTATACCCTCAACAATTCTTCATAGGATTGAGCCTCCAGACCCCATAATCACCTTTGTTGCTCTTCTCTGCAAAGTTTCTAGGATCTCAGCATCTTTTATGTATCGTGGTGACCAGAACGGATGAAGTATTCTAAAGTGTGACCTCACTAATGCAATATAAAGCAGTTATTATCACTTCTTGTGATCTTGATACTAGCCCTCTGTTGATGCAACTCAGGTCTGCTTTGACACAAAACCTCTGACTTTATATATTGTGTAAGCCCAGATGTATATAGCTTCCATAATCTTTTTTTCTTTTCCTAGTTTTCTTAGTAAACTTTTCTCTTAACTTAGTTAGCACTTAATTAACTTTCATTGATTTGCTGAGCTAAGCAGGATGAGCCTTAGTAAATAGTTGAATGAGAAACATCAGGAATTATAGGACAGTAGGTTCAACTGGGAAGTTGAAAAAATATCTAAAAGAAAGCCATGTATAAAACCAGTTCCTTATTCTCATAAAAAAAATCTACACAGAAGTTACTGGTGCATTTGGCAAGGTAGTTGTTTAAGATGCCTAATTCTTTATAGCTCTATTGATATATCTTTAATTACACACTTGCAACAGGCTGCAAGGTCTTAAAACCTTCAGATTTCTGTTGAGCCTTGTTTCTCCCCAAACTCATCCAGCCTCACAAAAGTTCAGAACAATGGAAGAGCTAATAAATAAAGATAGGGGGTACATTTGAAGTGGGAGTATTCTGGACCTTTGGAAATAAAACAGATTATTAACTTGTTGGCAGGTGCCCTTCTGCTCATACCGCCAAAAGAAATTAGCGTATGTGTGTGGGTACTGGTATATATTATTCCATTTGATATCAATTAGGGAAAGGAAAACAATTCAGTGCAGTAATGAATTCCAAATTGGGTGCATATTACAGCAATTAAAAGCAATTTATCTGGCTGATGAAATTATTCTAATCTGTCAGGAAGACCAACAAAAAGTTAAGAAGGACTGGGCACAATTCTGACAGCTAAATGAGATTAGAAGCAGAAGTCAAGAAGATCCTGCTACTACCTACTCATAAACTTAACAATGCAGCTCTGCTTTGAAAGAGATTCCCCCAAAGAAGTCAGAGGAAGGAGAAGATGTCTATGGAGATTCTCAGTCACCCAGATCATAGTTGTCCCAAAGGTGATTTTTCAAAAGGCAACTGGACTTTGTTTTTCCTTGAAGACACTTCACTTCTCATTTAAGAAGCTTCTTCAATTCTTGAATGAGAACCGTTCTCCTGTGCTTCTTGGATGAGAAGCGAAATGTCTTCTTCAAGAAAATACAAAGTCCAGTTGCCTTTTGAAAAAGCATCTTTGGGACAAGATACCTTCTCTTTCTTTTCTTCCCAACTTTCTCCTCTCCCCCCACCCCAATTTTCTGCTGCACCTTACCCCCATTTAATCTCACATGAGTCTACCCATCCTAAGCACCTGAGGAGGGGAGATGCAGCTTACGAAACCTTAAGCCACTTAATAGCATTAGAAAAGATGCTATCAAACTCCTAGTTTTAAAAGTGGGAAACCATCTGAAAACTTAGTGGACACCACTTTGCAGTCTAGTGATGAAAAGTGGAAATGAGCAAGTGGTCAATTAAGAAATATATCAGCCGGTAGCTAGGTTACACTCTGTCACTGTAGTAGCAAAACTATGCTCAACATAGTTATGTAGCGTAAAAGCAAACAAGCTGTTCTTATTTAAGTCACCATTCTTATTTAAAGACAAGGAAACACAACTGTGTAACCTTCAATTTCCAAGGAAGAAATGGTGAACTGAAGACCAGAGGCAACAATCAGACCAGAATGAAGAGCGGGCAAATAGACTGGCTCTTTGTCATTTCTCTCGAAGCAAGAAGAGGAGTTGACTTCAACCACAAATACTCTAGATGAGGGGTGTCAAACTGCTGGCCTGCAGGTCGGGCGCATAATGTGGAAGTCACGCCCATCCCATTGCTGGTAATGGCAAAACAGTCCCAATACGTTGCGTGACATCGTGAGTTTGACATGTCTGCTCTAGATGGTTGCTGTTTGTGAGGATACCACAAGCCAGTGGTTTCCAGTGGGTTTAGAGCTTATGAGGTGAGGGAATTGCTTGCTCAGGCTATGATGGGCACCTTTGGAAGGTCACTAGCTTTTCTAATCATTTTTTTAAAATTGGTCATTAACTGCTTTTCAGCAATTAGGATCCTTTGGAATGATAAGTCTGAAAACACTGGGTAAATTTCCTTCAATCCTTAGTGAAATAAGTTTTAAATAACAGTTTTAAGTCCTTTATTGGAAAGGACTAAGAATCAAAATTGTTAAAAGTAATGGGAAGGAATATGAAGTTGGTTTGTTTGATCAAAATTAAAATAGATATGTTACCACTGGTAACATCTGATAGATTTTTGCTGACCAGGACTAAATGACAAGTTTTAAAGGATTTTTTTCAGAAATATGAGATGAGAAATAGAAAAGAAGAGATCATTCGTTGTATTTTAAGAAGGTAATAAGTTACTAAAATTGTTTATACTTGTTGCAATGAAGGATAACCTGTTTTTTATATATTTCTTTTTTTCTTTATTATATTTTTCTTTTCTATTTTGCGCTCTTTTTCTGCACCTTCTGTGTTATATTTTCAGCCTTCTACTGTTTTTAGTTTGTATTAGTTTTTATTATTGCAACTATCATTTTTTAAATACAATTACTACTAACATTTCATCCCCATCATCATTCCACAAACCCACTTGTATGCTAGCAGCAGAAAGTCTCCGAAAGCCACCTTACTGAATCTGCAACTAGGAAAACTAACCAGAGATATTAGAGCAACAGGGGATCACCAGCCCAATATCTGTGAAAAAGCTAGCAATTCCTGCAGAGCTGTGGTACATTTACATATCTCATTCACACCTCCATATAATTTACATAACATTTGCACCGAATGCATTAAGGCATTTGGCACTTCCTCTATACACTACTAGGTGAAAGACTAACAGTAGCAACTCCTTTTAAAAGGACCTCTGTATCAGCAATCTCACTTTACAGGTATCTCTGCCACATAATAAAATATTTGTTCACACACAAAAATGGCAGCAAAGAGTGGATTGACTGGGGGGGAGGGGAGAGCTAGACAAAGGAGGAGGAAGAAGAGGTCCCACCTGGAAGCACATTGATTTCCACTCTCATCTCCATCCCAGGTACCCTAAATTCTAGCCTTTCCCCATCACCATATGGAAAACAAATAGAAAATAGAAAATAGAAAATGGAATGGAAAGGAATGGAAAGGAATGGAATAGAATAGAATAGAATAGAATAGAATAGAATAGAATAGAATAGAATAGAATAGAATAATGGAATGGAATAGAATAGAATAGAATAGAATGTAGAATAGAGTAGAATTACAGGAATAGAATAGAATAGAATAGAATAGAATAGAATAGAATAGAATAGAATAGAATAGAATAGAATAGAATAGAATAGAATAGAACAGAACGTAATGTAATAGAATAGAATGTAGAATAGAATAGAACAGAACAGAACAGAACATAGAACAGAATAGGCTTTATTTGGCCAAATGTAATTAGACATACAAGAAATTTGTCTTTGGTGCAGAAGCTCTCAATGTGTATGTATGTCATTATAAACTTCATGCAATTCATGAATGCTGTTAATCAAATACAACTGCTTAAAAATGACCACTTTCTCTACATCAGTGGTTCTCAACCTATGGGTCGTGACCCCATTTGGGGTCGAACGACCGTTTTGCGGGGGTCGCCGGATACCGCGGGCCGCCATTTTGTTTTTTTTATTGTTTTTTTTTTGGTTGTGCGCGCGCCCTACATGCCCGGATCGGCCTGTCGCAGTTCGGGCCGTCACGGGCACGCCGCGCATACGCGGATTGGCCCGTCGCGGGCCGCCATTTTGTTTTTTTTGTTGTTGTTGTTGTTTTTTTGGGTTGTGCGCGTGCCCTGCATGCCCGGATCGGCCCGTCGCGGTTCGGGCCGTCACAGGCGCGCTGCGCATGCGCAAATCAGCCCATCGCAGGCCGCCATATTTTTTTTGGGTTGCGTGCGCACCGCACATGCGCGGATTGGTCCGTCGCGTGCGCGCGCCCGCGCGCGCCGGGGTCACACCACACATGGGCGGAGCAAGTGGGGTCTCAACCTGAAAAAGGTTGAGAACCACTGCTCTACATTATCCAGCAAGCCCCTCCCAAACATTCATTCCCATAAAGATTTTATCTTCCAAAATCTTTTTTCTTCACCGCTAGAGCCACTAAGCTATTTCAGCAAGGGTTGAGGGTCTGAACAAGAATTTAAACTTTCAGAGCGCTATATCTATAAATGTTTAATCTTTTCATCTCTGCTCATAAGATGTCTGTCCAGAAAATATATTATTGCAGAGAATGCCACCAATGTCCCATTAAGAACAGATGAGGGACAGGAACTTCAAAATCACCTCCCTGAACTCCCATTTAGAAGGTTTTGTGGGGTTAAATGGAATCACTTCTTTTGAATATACCCGGAACTGAAAGTCTAAGGACTTTTTTTTTCCTCCTCAAAAGGAAAGTATTTTACCACCTCTATAGTGAAGGAAAGTCACCCTTTATTTCCAAGGCGATTGGTCAATGCTCCTTGTTAGTCAAGGTCTGTTATATTTACCAAGAAATGGATAGAAAATGAACAAAATTGCTAATAGCACCTATTATTCAAAAGAATAGAAAACCCAGGTATGAATTGGCAATAAATAAATAAAATGATCCCAAATGCATATGTCTCCTCTCTCCCAAAAAAAAAACACCCTGCAAAACTAGAGGACACCTTTTTGTACCCAAGTGAAGGTGCCAATTCAGAAGTAATGATTGCAATTTAGAAAGCAATTCAACATATCCATCCATACAGGAACCAAGTGATCTGTGTTCCTACTGCTCAGTTGGCTGACAGCATGCTAAGGTTGAGTCACAAATTCAAGACCATTTCTCTCTATGTTCTTATCACTCCTCTTAGGAACTTAAAATAATAATAATAATAAAAAAACCCCTTCTCTTCTGCAAAGAAAGTCCGTGAATCTTACATGGGATTCTGAATGCTTGTTTGGAGGATCTAGCAGGAGAGTGGAACCATCGAGGGTAAATTGGACAAAGAACTATATGCTCCCAACTGAGGATGGCTTTCTCCTCTTCCAACGAGCATGCAAGCAACATTCATGGACAGTCAAATCAACCCACTGATTTGGGTGACAGATGTCACAGCTTTACTTACATCTGTACATGAGATGTAAAGCTGTCCTTTGTAGAACCTTAACCAAAATTAAAGATCACGTGAAGTATTAATCCCACTTTACAATGCCTTGGTAAGGCCACACTTGGAATACTGCATCCAGTTTTGGTCACCACGATGTAAAAAAGATGCTGTGACTCTAGAAAGAGTACAGAGAAGAGCAACAAAGATGATTAGGGGGCTGGAGGCTAAAGCATATGAGGAACAGCTGCTGGAATTGGGTATGTCTGGTTTAATGAAGAGAAGGACGAGGTGGGACATGATAACAGTCTTCCAATATCTCAGGGGCTGCCACAAAGAAGAGGCAGTCAAGCTATTTTCCAAGGCGCCTGAAGGCAGGACAAGAAGCAACGGGTGGAAACTAATCAAGGAGAGAAGCAACCTAGAACTAAGGAGAAACTTCCTGACAGTTAGAACAATTAACCAGTGGAACAACCTGCCTCCAGAAGTGGTGAATGCTCCAACACTGGAAGTTTTTAAGGAGAGATTGGGCAGCCATTTGTCTGAAATGGTATAGGGTCTCCTTCCTGAGCAGGGGGTTGGACTAGATGATCTCCAAGATCCCTTCCAACTTTTATTATTACTATTTATTATTATTGTTGTTGTTGTTGTTATTGTACATGAGATGTACAGTTGTCCTTTGTAGAACCTTAACCAAAATTAAATGTTAGTTTGAAATAGATGGATTGGCTCAAAGTTACCCAGCTGGCTTCATCCCTAAGGCAGGACTGGAACTGATACTTTAATCACTATGCTGGTTGTCATACAGGCATCGTACCTGTTCAATTACAGGTGGGTGAGATTTGAGCAAAGCTCAGAGATGTTTACAACACCAACTTACCTTCTCCTAACTGGGGGCTTCTTAATATGACAGCAAAAGGTTATTGAACCTCTTTCTTGATGAACCTGCAACTGTCCTTTTCCTTGGTTTGGTGGTGTAAAAAAGTGAAAGTGCCCCATTTCAAGTAGCTTCAAGGGCAAAAAAAAAAATCACCAAATCATGGTTTGAAACCAAGATACACACCAAGATGACCTAAAAGATGGTCATCTGAACTTTGCTGTGAATCTTGGTCTCTGATAGAAACTGCATAGGCTCTGGAAGTCAAGCTACACTAATTTTACTGAATGAGAATTCTTTATGCAACTCTTTGCAGAAAAATGACAGAGAATTAATGATCTGCACACAGGTATTTAGAGAGAGAGAGAGAGAAGAAAAGTCCTCTTACAGACTTGTTCAGATTGTTCTTCACAAGGATAAATGATTAATACATACAAAGACCTGGAGGCTTTTAAAAAAAATCTTGCTTGGAGGGCACTTGGAGGAAAAATGTAGAAGCTGATCTTTAGACCTCTCCCTGACACAAACACTGTTGTTTCTCTCCTTTTGATAGAAGAGCATGAGAGTTTTGCTAAAGTTGAAATATTATTATGAAAGGTAAAGAATTTGCAATCTAGGCTGGGGGGAACCCTCTGAGTTTCGGCAAATTTTTCAGACTTTTAGGAAATGCCTCTCATTTTGAAGTTATACACGGATATATTTTTTTTCTCTGGTTTCCTCTATACATTCACATTTGCTAAATTCCTAGAGCAGATAGATAGATAGATAGATAGATAGATAGATAGATAGATAGATAGATAGATAGATAGATAGATAGATAGATAGATAGATAGATAGATAGATAGGTAGGTAGGTAGGTAGGTAGGTAAGTAGACAGGTAGGTAGACAGGTAGGTAGACAGGTAGGTAGACAGGTAGGTAGACAGGTAGACAGGTAGACAGGTAGACAGGTAGACAGATAGACAGATAGACAGATAGATAGATAGATAGATAGATAGATAGATAGATAGATAGATAGATAGATAGATAGATAGATAGATAGACAGACAGACAGACAGACAGTTAGACAGTTTCAGGTTTGCTTACAAGGTGACACAGGTATCATTTATTTGTTTTTCTTTAGAAAAAGAAAACAGAAAACCTAAAATGCTAAAATGTAGGTAGGTAGGTAGGTAGGTAGGTAGATAGGTAGGTAGGTAGATAGGTAGGTAGGTAAATAGGTAGGTAGGTAGGTAGATAGATAGATAGATAGATAGATAGATAGATAGATAGATAGATAGATAGATAGAGATAGATAGATAGGTAGGTAGGAAGGTAGATAGGTAGATAGATAGGTAGGTAGGTAGGTAGGTAGATAGATACGTAGGTAGGTAGGTAGGTAGATAGATAGATAGGTAGGTAGGTAGGTAGGTAGGTAGATAGATAGATAGATAGATAGATAGATAGATAGATAGATAGATAGATAGATAGATAGATAGATAGATAGATAGATAGATAGATAGATAGACAGACAGACAGACAGACAGTTAGACAGTTTCAGGTTTGCTTACAAGGTGACACAGGTATCATTTATTTGTTTTTCTTTAGAAAAAGAAAACAGAAAACCTAAAATGCTATCGCTGCCCAAGAAAACAACCCTAAAAACTAGACATTTCTACATTTCTCTTTCAGAACTGTGTTCGTATCCACCTTGAACATCTCGGCCAACATATTGACTCTTCGCATTATACAGTTTTAGGCAGCCTGCAGAAACAAGGCTCTTTAAACAGACATTTGGCAAAAAACGTTTAATAGCCTCAAGATGTTTTATTTGTCAGACCCTTACTGCTGTTCTTACTAACACTTCCAATTACAGTTTTATTTTGCTTTGATTGCTTTAAATATTGCTAATTTTGTCCATTGCTTCCTCTGGGAAATGGGCAGTAAACTTTTACGGTCAACAAATAAATGTTTACATAGGAGAATGTGCCACAAAAGAAAACAAGGAATGGATGAAATATCCCATCCAGCTTTGCTTTTTCTCGCATTCCTCAATCACTTTTCTCTCAACAGAAATCTCAGTGTTCTTTTGCCTGCTCAGGTTCCTTTCCACGAGGCTGTTTTGAGATTCTGACAATTTCCCCCAAACACACCACTGTCTCTCTTCCTTCTCATTAGCCCCATTTTGACTCTAGCTGTGGTAACTCAATTAGGAGATTGTCTCAGCCAATTCACAACTACTCCTGTGTTAACAGATCAGCCTGGAAAGCTTAAGGCAGGAGTTACACCTCCTAAAGAAAGAGATAAACCTCCTAAAGAAAGAGATCACTTTCCCCTTTTTTTCAACCATCGGATAGAATCTAGCTGAAAAAAAGGAGCAGCCAGCAATACACAAACATTTAAACACCGCAAGTCATATTGACTGGCCCACCTGTTCTGCCGGCTGCATGTGTGACACATGTATTCCAGTGTGTATATGGCTAAGAAACCAGGGTGTAATTTCCATAACATCTCTAAGTGCGTATTTACATGCACTTTGCCATCTTTGCCGAATTGGGTGCTCTGGGAACTAAAGTTGTACGGTAATAGCCACGGGAAAAGCCTGAAGTTTTCAAATAACCTTGAACGGCAAAAGGGGAATAGCACTGCGACAGGTAAAAATTGGCCATCTAGGACTTCAATTCCAGAAAAATAAATTAGAGCAACATCACAGATCAAGCAGCACACCCATGTCTGAATAAGGCGCGCGACAAAGCTGGCGGCATGAACCTGCTGCTTCTCATCCAAAAATGTTTGAGGGACTTCGTTCTGAACTAAGGCACTTGGAAAAAAATTAGGCCTTCTAAGAGAATGGAGAAGAAAGCGCTTGGAGAAGTAGCGTCCCTGGTATGTAGGCGCTCTTATCAGAGTATGTCACTAGCCTCACAGTTACATCTGCAACGTTTTCTGCATTGCCAAGAAATATAGGCATCTAATCTTCTCCCTGTAGTAATCCATGTTTTCACGAACTCTAAGTCACTACACAAAATCATTATCACATTTGTTATAAGGTGCTGGTTTCTTCTTCTTCTTCTTCTTCTTTTTTTAACATTGTGACTAAAAAGCACAATAAAGAGGCAGGCGTTTCCAATATCTCCCATAAATTCCTCTGGGGGAAAGGTTGACTAAGAAGCTTTCAGTTTTCTGAGGCATAAATGATTGCCCAGAGTTTTACTTCACCCCACTGATCCTGAAAGATAGGTCAGAAACATTAGACTGGAATTTGAAGCCAAATGCAGGGCTGGTGACTTTAAAGGTGACATTCGAAGAGTCATTCCTTCCCTGAACCCTGTTAGCCTTTCGGTTTTGGCCAACTCATTCTCTCAGTTTCTAGGATGGCTTCCAAATCTCCTTAGGCCACCATCTGCCCTCTCCTGACATTCTTGCTTACTATAGTGACTTGAAATGAATTGTTGTCACAGACCTTTCCCTTTCTTCCCAAGGATGTTGCTGCTTTTGTTAACGTTCAGTGCTGGCCCTTCTTTCTTGAGCAGTTGAGATGTTCATAAACATTCTACGAAAGTAGCATCCCATGGAAGATGACTTAATGACTCCCCACGTTCTTTTGGACTAGCAGGCTCTACCATACCATGCCCAGCATTTGCAAAATTGATGCAACCTACCTTGTTCAGGCACCTGAGACCCCATGGAGGTGACACTGGTATTCAAAACATCATTAACAGCTGTGTCACAGTACAGGCCCCGCTGAGCATCGTGTTCACTATCCGTCTGGTCACTTTCTTCATGCCCGCTGTCCTTCAAGCTGTTCCCCTCCAAATCTTTGAATGTTGAGCTGCTGGGTGGAAGAAAGGTGAGTTATTTTTGCTCTGCAGAGTCCACTTGGAGAAACGCAATCACACCTTTCCTCCCCAATTTCTGCCCAGAGGGGATCCAAGGCCTGGGGCAGGTTTTGCAGCACTGGGAGAAATAGGCTGTCGCAAGAGACCGTTTCCAATACAACAAGTTAGCCACTCTGCTCACCCATCTTCTCATGTAGTGAGGCAGCTGGAACTGGAGACAGACCCAGAAGGTTTTTAAGAAAAGGAAAAAAAAAGACCATCCTGCAAGTATACCTGCTTGTGGAACAGAGTGAGGACAGGGAGAGTGTTTAGGCAGAGGAGAACCAAAGAAACATTGCAGGCAGATTGGAGGGAGGGAGCAAAATACTTAGAAGACCTTTCCCAGAAAGTGGGAAGCACAACAGCAAGCCATCCTATGGACATTGTCCGTGCCACACAAAGAGAAGGCTGCAATTCACACAAACAGAAGATCCCCATGAGTATCACTGAGGTAAAAACAAACTCTATGAGGTTTACTTAAGTATAGAATTCTGAGGCCAGGGGTCAAGCACAAACAACCAGAATCGCTGGTGAATGGTCTCAAGCAGAAGCTTTATTGTTAGTCACCTGTGTTACAAGAATGTCACCAGACTGACTGCAATCTCTTGGGAATGGTTGGATAAAAGTTCAGGGATTCTAGGGATTCTAAGAAGACAAAGCAGCTGAATAGAAGGCCCATGAACTTGATGCAATTATTAAGAATACACAGATTTTCCAAGCTGTCTGAGGCAACAAAGACATCATTTCCCAAGCCAGCCATAGTTTTCAAGCTACTACAGTAGCCTGAGAATGTACTCAATGACACATTTGGTTTAAATTCAGCTTTTCCCCTCAACGGAATGCTGTTATTATTTAACATATTTATAGGGACACCCACTTGTGAAGGCACTATGAGTTGCAAACAAATAATAAAGTAACAAGAATAATTTCTAGGTTCCTAAAATGTTATTATCATGTTATTCCTTAATAAAAATGATAATCATCTGATAATAGCAACAACAATAAGTTTAGTGCTTAAGAGGAGCTCAGTGCTAAATATTATGTCCAAGCCAATTAGGGGGTCTCTCAGCTCTAAGCTGTTTAGTAGCGGTTTGCAACGATTTGATCCTGGAAAAAGATGTAGCTGCTTTAAAGAGTTGCAGGCAGTTCCTACATATTGTAAGTAGCCCTGAAGGACCTTTCTAAGAAATTTAAAAAAAAAACCTCATCCCATCAGAAAACCATAGCAAACTACTTCCTTTGTTAACCAGAAAACCACATGGGTGTCTCCATGAAGTCATCAAGCCTTGAGTTCAACTCAAAACAGACTTCACCATCTTTTGTCTTGTGCAAACCCAGCACCACAACTACATCCCAACAGAGAACAAATAAATAATTCTAAGGAGCTTATCACAGTTCCAGGAGTTAGATCAAAGTCAACTCTCTTACTGATCATGTGACTGAGAGGGAAATGGCTTGCTAACCTTACAGTTCCAATTAGCTGCCATCAGGGTTGCTTAATTAGCTAACTCTTCTTCCAATAAAAGCAGCAGCTAATCAGTCAGAAATTATGTGCTTGCATGCACCTGGGTAAAGAGTCTGTTTGGCCATGTTGGCCGTTGAACCTTGGAAAGGAGGTAGACTTTAAAGGCAAGATTTTAGACAGACAACCATCGCAAAGCCCAGGTCAGGTCTCCATCTAAACCGGGGATATCAAACTGCCCGCCCGCGGGCTGGATGCATCATGCAGAAACCGCGCCCATCCCAATGGGGAAAAAGTCACGATACGTTGTGACACGTCGCGTGATGTGGCGAGTTTGACACCCCTAAACTATCAGGTTGGGATGTCCTACTGAAGCTGAAACGGCATGCAGAGAAGAGGAACATCATCTCTACAGACAAGCACCAAGCCTGGAACATCTTCAAACATGACCTTTTAAAGTAAAGACATATTTGCCAAATCCCTTTAAGTCTAAGATTTATCCAGCATGCATACGCTACAGAAAGCTAGTAAGAAATCAATTCAGAAAAGACTAAACAGATTAAAGGAGTAAAAAGTTTTAAGATTTCATACTGCAACGTTAAGGCAGCAATCACTACTCTCCAGAAAGTGGGGGGGGGGAGGTTTACTGGACTAAACACATACCAGAGGATTAATAGCTGACATTTCAGACTAAACCATTTTGTGACACTCATTAGAATAATACTTCGGCAATACCCTTTCGCTGACATTCTTACCCTTTCTCTTAGTTTTATCCCTTAATATCTAAGGAAAGGTACTTAAAGACTAAACAGAACTTGTCAACTAGCCTTATATCATTGGCCCATTGATCCACCCTGCACAGGATAGGTATCGGTTCTCCAGAGCACCAAGTGAGGTCCACTCTGGTTCTGTTCCTAGGCAGCTCAAACACTAGAAAAGCTGGGCCCTAAAACTTTATAAAAGAACCTATGTTGTTGACTGAATTCTTCAGGCTCTTTAATTCAATGCTCTCTCCCAAATGTATCAACTAACAAACTTTAGCATGCCAAGAATAATCTACAACCTCTATAGATGCTGCTCTAGCATGAAAAAAATAAACCCTACATGTCACTATTTAATTATTCCACGAAAGAAATCTAGATTCTCTTATATCTGCCCCCTATATCAGCCTAAAAGGGGGGGAGGTATTGACCTAGCAGTTAAAATGCTGACCTTGTCAACCTGAAAGTTGACAGTTCAAGACCCAAATACCGCGTGACAGGTTGAGCTTCCATCCTTGCCCCAGCTCCTGTCAACATGGCAGTTTGAAAGCCTGCAAAGGCAAATAGATAAATAGGTACCACTTCAGTGAGAAGGCAACAGAATTCCTTGCACTTCAGCATATAGTCATGCCACCCACATAATTGCGGAAGTGTCTTCAGACTGCCTTGGCTAGTCTGCCTTGGCTAGAAAACTGACTGCCTTGGCTAGAAAACTGAGATAAGCACCGACCTCTACAGTCGAACACAACTGGGCAGGAGAAATCTTTACCATTTTTATACCAGCCTACCTTCTTTGGAGAAGGGAAGAATTTGTATTGTGAAGAAGTTAATGCTGTGGCTTAAGAACCAGACAAAAACTCTAGAAGGTCTCTTTGGAAAATGGGGAAATCAGCTGAGGATTCCAGCTTTCTCCCCACGGTCATTTCAAAGAAAAGATACTAGGTCTACAGTGTTGCACTATCCCTTGAAATATCTTTTGTTGTGATCCTCAGGAAAAAGAGCTGTAATGTGAGAGACCACCAGGTTCCTACGATAATCAGCAGAAACTGCTCCTAGCATTCTCAGATGTTAGTAAGTCATCTCTGAAAGCCCATGAAGGCTCTGTGATCTTCTCTTGTGTCATGACACAGTTGCGGCAACAGACATTCCTGAATTCTTATCAATATCGTTGGAAAGTCTGAGTTACAGGCAGAGCAATAATGCTTCAGTAGTGAAATAACTGTTCCCAAGGAAACACATATCACATACTCAATGAAGCAATATATCAACATTCAGATGCTTCATTGGACAGTATACAAGATGTACAGCTGTTTGCTTCCTGGCTTTAGCCTGACTTCCAGTTCCCTTGTATCTTTTCCATTTCTGGATGCTTTGTTCTTGAACTTTTGATTTTTTTTTCTTTCCTTGTTCTTAAACTAAACTACCCTCAGAGGGTTGACTTCCAACAGGGAACCTACCTTACTTCAACTTTTGCCAATCCAGACAATACATTTTTCAGTCTAAGATATAGACTGAAAATAAAGACTTGTTTGTTCAGTTTATGTGTGTCTTCTAGCAGCACAAGACTCCTATGAGGAGACAAATCAATTCTTTACACCCCAAGCCCATTTTTCTCAAAGTACAGTCAGATTTTTCTTCAGTTAAACACTTCCTCACCACCCTCAGCTTTGAGCCTACATCATTTTCACTGTCCATTTCCCATCATGATGGCTCTGGAGGAGAAAACCATGAATAGTTTCCCTCCCTGGAAGAAATCTTTATTGGAATACAAGAAGCAATTCAACACAGGAGGCAATTTTCCCCTTACTAGCAATTACCACCGTGGTTAAATATGATGAACTACTCTATTTAACAAACACTTTCTTCGGAATGGGCGCTACTTCTCATCTCCTACTTACAACCGTCATCGTCTAAACGCACGGGATTTTTAGGCAGGAGGATAATCAGATCTTTTGAAAGAGCAGAATGAATTCCACCAACCCATTAACAATAATTCCTCCCAGATGACCGACGCAACCTAATAGTAGAGCTGGGAAAGAGAATGAAAAGTAGTTACTGCAATGCTAATTAAGACCGCAGCATTTGAACCAGTTCATCTGTTAGAACAAATTGATTATGAAAACAGATTCTGATAGATTTCAAAAATGCCGCCAATTACTCAAGTAACAGTTTAGAGGGGTTTTTTTTTTCTGAATGTGTATTTTTAGCAGCAGCACCTAAAAAAAAAAAAATCAGCATTAGAGCCCAGCACCAAACACACTCACGATTCAATACATACACATGCACACATGGCCCCACTGGCTCCATCAATAATGTTTGTTCTTGATCTCCTATTTTAAAGCCAAAACAAAAACTCCCATCTATCGGCTGTGAGTTTATAAAGAGGCTTGGAAAACATCAGGAGAAATGTTAGAAATCAACTATCAACAGATAGAAGAGCAGTTCATTAATACCTTATCTCAGAAAGGGCAGCTTACACCAGATTGAAAAAAAAAATCTGGGAAATAAGAGTAAAAAAATGTAACAAGATTCCACTTCAATGAATTCATTAATAAATAAGGTCTTGGTGTTTCTTGGTGCAGTTTTCAAGACTCTGTACTGTATCTCTAATTCTTGCATTAAAATGTCCTTCAGAGAATCTTACTATTACCAACAGAAGAGAATATTTGTAGCCCATGAGTTGAACTGTCCTTGGTGCTCTCTGAGCTTGGTTGTTATCTTGCAGATATTTTATTATCCAACTAGGTAACATCAGAGGTAGCTGAACTGTCTGCAAGAAAACAGCCAAACTCAGCCCCCATAATTCTTTACCCTGCTTCCACCAATTGTTCCTGGCCATGGGGACTTGAAACCAGATTGACTAGTTCTTGAATGCAACCCTTCTCATAGGCAAGCAAATTTAGCCTCTAAATACAAGTAGTACTCAATTTAGGACTGTAATTGAGCCCACAATTTTGGTCATAAGTCGTGACCATCCTAAAATAGGTCACCACATGACCGTTGCCTGATTTTACATGACTGCAGGGGGAGGAGCAGATGTTGGAACTTTGAATTCGGGTCATAAGTCCCCATTTTGGGATCCACCATAACTTCAAATGGTTGCTAAGCAACCGGTCATCAATCAAAGACGACCTGTAAACGACCTGGCTCAAAAGAGAGGGTGCCATTTGTCAGAATAGAAGATGTTGAAAAGGAACTAACAATCAGGTAGATCCAATAAGTAGACTTGGAAAGCACCAGCAACATTCCTAGTCATCTGTATCCCTGTTTCACCTCATCTGCACCCGAGTTTCTTCTTCCTAAAAAGAATTCCAACAACTGTAAGAACAAGATGGCTCAAAATCTGATGAATCTCCTACAGTTCAGCCGCCCTCCCTCAGCTCAGGATCTACGGGAGTTATAATCGAACACATTTTGCCAGATGGGACAAAAATATATACAGTGCGTAATTCAACCATGCAAATTTAAAACCGCAGCAAACCCATGCTTATTCCCTTTTCGCGTATGGGCATATGGGTTAGAGCAGCCACCTACTGTGTGAATTAAATGGAAGATTTCCTGTGACAACCAAGATTAAATTGAGAAAAATCCCAGAGTATGTTGTAACGGAAAACAGCGAGGAGTCTTCTGCAGCTTCAAAGATAAAAACTAGGAAGATGTATTGTTGACACTCGGGCGGTTTCGGCCGTTCCTTCTCTCTCTTTCAAGCTCTCAAAGTCACCAACCTTATTGCGAGCACATTTATGGAGAACCCGGGAACCAGAAATCCAAGTTGGCAAATTGAGTTTTGGGGGGAGAAAGAAAGATGGGATGAAATAAAGAAAGGATGAAAGCGATCCGGGAAGTGCCTTAGGGTCTCAGAAAGAAATCCATTTGCTACCTCCGGCCTGGAATTGAAGCGAACAGCGGGGTGTCACCTCAAAGTGTCTTCAAAAAATTTATCAGTTGATGGAATGATTATGATTCAGCCCAAAAAGCCAGCCAGATTAGAATTAAGTAAAATGTGATGTGTTTAAAGAAATCCAAGCTTAGAAGGCATTAAAAAGTCAAGAAGGAAGAAAACGTCAAGCAGAGCAAGCTTCTTATAGTCTTCGTGCTCTTTGCACACGTGGACCATTCATTTGTTTGGTTGCGGAAAATAATCTTTGCTCCTCCCATCAAATGGATAGAACATGAGATCTCTGATTTCAGACCTAACAATTTAGTTAAGCAAACACACCTACCCAAAACCCTTTGACACCACCACCAATTTTAGACTAGGACATTCAGAGTCCATGGCCATCCTGAGGCTGGACTCTAAACCCCATCATTCACAGCCTCGGTGCTGAGGCAGGTAAGAATAAAAGTTCAATCATCCCTGTAGGGTCAAAAGATGGTTGGCCCTTTTAAATCATGATGAGGTTGATTGATGAAGAAGCGGATACCAAGTCCCTGCCAACTGAATCCTATTTCAGAACTTTATTTAAAGACATTGAAAGTGGAGATATTGGATGGATACAAGAAGGAAAGAATAATCTAGTTCCAACACTAGGGATAATGACTACTGGGATGTTAGTAATTATTATTATCAACACATTCCCAAGGAATTACATTCACTTTCTGGTTTATGCTTGAAAGAAATTGGGCAATAAACAAATTCTTTGAACGGGGAGGAAATAGTTGAGTTAAAGAGATGGGGACACATCATAATACAAATGTTATTTTGTATTATGCCAAATCCTTCTTTAAAAAAAAAAAGATGCAGGATCAATCTGTGGCAGTTCCTTCCCCCCCCCCCATTCTCTTCCTCCATAGCTGAGAGAAATCTCCAGCACCAGCTTCCCCATTTTGTATTTTGTACAGTGAAATAAACTCTATGAATTTTTAAGTTGTCAGGATAACAGAATTTTGCCTGACTCTACACCACTCCTATGTATGAATGAGTTTTGGACTGGGTTGGGTTTGACAAAAAAAAAAGCCTTTTAAAGCCTAAAGTGGTGGGGGTTTACTAAGATGTAAAGTTTTACTTATTTACTTTGAGTAAGCTGTCCCTTCCGCCGCCATCACCGCCCTATCCCCAAATCAAGAGAGCAGATTTTGCATAGGAAATAATAAGCCGATGGGAATGAATTAAACAATTTGGCTTTGGTGTGAAGCTGAGTCCTTCCCCCCCCCCAAATACACCCAGTACCCACCTACCTTTTTATTAAATGAGCTCTGCTGTTCACATAGTTGGAATCAAAGGAGTAGTTTTCGGTCTGAAAGGAACGGAAGAAAACAGAGATGGTTACACACAAAGTTCGTTGGCATTTGGGAATAGCTAAACCAGTTGGGACAAAAATCATAAAGGGGAACTTCAGCAGAGCTTAGCCATGGGTCACCAACAACGTGGTCGTTTCATTCAGGGCATCACAGCCCAGTCAAAGCATGGAGAACACCAAGTCATTTGCTGTACGTAACACAACAGAAGGTTCAGGCTGTGTCATAGGTAATGAGATTAAGGTAATCCCTGAAGATTACTTTAGAGACCGTCTTCTCCCATTCGTTTCTATCCATCCAATTCAGGCAGGCATGCTGAGGGTCCCATCAGCCAAGAAATGAAGGCGAATGTACGTGTCCCATAATAATGTTGCAGGATCCAACCTGGGTCAGTCACCAGGACCAGAGTTTACTCTTCTGAGCTTTCAGACTCAACTGGAGCCCATCAGGAGTCCAAAAGCTCAGAAGACAAAACCTCTGATCCCTGGGATTGACCCAGATTAGATCCTGCAGCCAAGAAACATGGGCTGGATGAAACCAGGAGATGTGCCTTCTCTGCAGTAGTCTCTACTTTCAGAAATATTCTCTCTTTGGATATCAGAATGATCCCAAACTTGTTGGCTTTTCACAAGACTAGTGCCTGGGTCCTTGAGTGTATTAAGGGCCTCATTTCCTGGCTGTATTAAAATCCAAAGCAGCAGGTTTTTCTAGGTGTCAAATATATTTACTTTGCATCGTTTTAATCATTTTTATGGCTTATGATGTACAGTGCCCAAAGGTGCTTGATGAAATGGTGGCTATAGAAATCAATAGGTAAAGCTGTGGTACAGGTACAGTATTCCACCACCCTTTTCCCTCTTCAACGGGCAACAGGTAACGAACACGCCATCATGCAGTCTGCTCTTTTTCTCCTAGCTGATCCTTTTTTAAGAGCTGTAATACAGAGAAAGGTGCTTTTTTTTTCTCCCTCTCTCCTCCCCTTCCTCAGTTTTTTCTCATAGGTAAGTCCATAAGTCTGTAAGCCCGACCTTTGGCAAAATACATTTGTGAGACTTTTTGACTCAAGGCAGATGTAAATCTGTTCCAAATAAATAATTATTGCCAGCCACACTGTAGGTAGTAAATTCCACCAGCTGGCTGACTTCCCTGCTTCTCTACAACTTGCATTTCTGCCCTGCTTTTCTTTTAGGACAACTCCACAAGAATGGTTAGACCAGAGGACCAAATTCACATCACAAGCTTTAGGGCAATTGAGCAATTATCACATCTCTAGTTGCATCCTACCTTGCTTTGGGGAAATTACGAAACAAATGACACACTTTTAAAGTTACACAAGAACTACAGGGATGAAGGGTCAAACTCAATTCTGGGCTCTAGAAATCACTTATTTCTACACATGTAATACAGTTAGCAGTAATTCTACAAAGATCAGGGTACTATCATTATTTAACTGGATGTAGGGGAAGAGCAGGTAGAGATTGGAGGGGGGGCGTTAAATGCATCATCAGCCTAGAACCATTACATTGCCACAAACAGTCCAATTCCAACCCCTCTTGCATTCCCTTGACTCCTACCTGGTGCCAATTTAGTACTGAACTTTAGTTGACCAGATTCTTGTGTATAGGCTTGAGCCCTAAATCTTAACATACGGTCCTGATTCTTCACGCTGACATTGGGTGGATTGGTTTTAACACTCTTTACAAAATTCCATTGTTTGGGTAGGAAAGGCAACTTTAGACTTGCAGCGTGTTAGGTTCTGAAAACAGTTCCCAGGAGGCCACTCTGGGTTGCTTGGCTAGATGAAAATCGAGTTGGACATGAAGAAATATCCAGCAAGGTATGTTATGGGTTGGCTAAGAAGATGTGACAGCTGTTTCGCCTTGGAATTTGTATTGGCAATAAGACCTCTTTTCTCCCCCCACCCCCACCTTCACCTCAAAACACCCCAGTCCTGTTAAATCCCACATATCAGGTTCTGGAAGAAAAAGATCCAAATTCCTTTTATCTTGATATATAATAAACTAAAAGCAGGCTGCAGCCTTTCTATCAGCTGCCTCTCGCCTGCTGATGGAGCCCCTATGATGTCTCAGAATGTTCACAAGCATTTAGATCCCTCAGGGGGAAGTATCAACCATATATTAAAAAAAAAAAAGACAGAAACAGATCAGTTTATAGAAGGGTAAGTTATACCGAAGCTGGAGTGGGCAGGAACAAAGAAGCAGCAGATAAGGGAGCAGAAGGGGTGGGGGGGGGATCAAAGCAGAGGAGCAAGGAGAAGCTAAGAGATAAAGAGATATGGAGAGAAATTCGTATAAACATTACAGACTAAACAGGAAAGGGCCAAAGCTGGAAGATGGAACAGGGAAGCAGACTCAGAGTAGAAAAGGAGGAGGAGGAGGAGGAGGAGGAGGAGGAGGAGGAGGAGGAGGAGGAGGAGGAGGAGGAGGAGGAGGAGGAGGAGGAGGAGGAAGCAGAGAGAAACAGTATAGGTCTGAAGTGGGGTAAGGTTTCCTGCTTGAGCAAAAGTTGGACTAGAAGACGTTCAAAGTCCCTTCTGTCATTCGGTTAGTCTGCCCAGAAATAATTTGTCGTTCTAAAGAACCAACCTATCCATCTGTCAATCATTCTGTGCATGGATTCAGGCACTGCTCACCCCTTTCCCAGCCTACCTGTGATATCTTAAGGACAAGTGCTCAAGAGAAGAGATAGGCAGCCATTAACAAGGAATATTAGCAGAGTTGAAAGCAGAACCACCACTACCCTACGCCCCAGTCAGGTTTTGTATTAATACTCACGTTGCATCCTATTTGAACAGGCAAGAATGAACCACAGTGTCTCCTTACTTGAAGCCCAATGTCTACATCTGCTGGAGGCCTGGGCCCACAGGACAACTTTTCCACCCTTCCTAGGACAATTACAAATCCCTACGCATGTACACTCCTTACATGAAGAAGTCTGTGCATGTTCAACGAATACATGATAAATGAAAAGGGTTGCAGTCCTTCCTAGAACAATCACAAGCAAGGACAAAGAACATTGCGAATGTGCAGGCTACATTTTGGGTCCAAGCTAGCCATGTTTAAAGCAGCCCTGGCCACCAACCCTAACCCTTTTTCAAAAAATATATATATAAGCACAGTACAATTAAGTACAATTTTCAAAAAAAAAATTCAAAAAATACAAGCACGGTACAATTAAGAAAAACAAGGACTTTCCAGGGAGAAGAACTTTAGCTGAAGGAGAACCAATTTGATCTAAAACCAGTCTGGTCTAGTGGTTAAGGCACCAGGCTAGAAAGCAGGAGACGGTGAATTCAAGTCCCACCTTAGCCATGAAAGCCAACTAGGTGACTTTGGGCCTGTCCTTCTCTCTCAGCCCAACCCACAGGGTTGCTGTTGTGGGGAAAATAGGGGGAGGAACGTGTGCTGGATATGTTCACCACCTTTAGTTATTTGTAAAAATAATAAGGACAGGATACAAACAAACGAACCAGGGGAAAGTTGACCTGGCCAACCTGGCTCGGTTATTGTTCTGGTTTGTAGTCACTGCTGGATCGCCAAGATGGAAACTTCGTGCAGAAAACCCTCCACCTCTGACATGTCGTCCCTTTTTGTGCTTGCAGGATGGTTTAGCAACCAAAGCACTCAGAGTCTCAGCAGGAAAATGTTCTTCCTTTCTTTCTTTTTCTAAAATACTGCAGCCTCCAGTTTATGAAACTGGATTTTTGGCAGCCCATTTTTCTAAGATGCTGTCATGGCTACAGCTGTGCTAACCCAAGAATGAGAGAGAAAACAAGGGGGCATCAGATGCTGGGCCCAAGTCTGCCGAAAGAGTGCAAAGCAGAGAGAAGATGAGGGTTGCAGAGGAGGGCCATCCCTCCTCTAGTTTTTCTTTGCAAGCATTCAGCCTTGTTCCTCCCTCAAGCTGGAATATTAAGTAGGGAAACGATGCTGGTGCAAGTCGTGCAAAAGAAAGGAAGGGTTAAGTATACTGACTTGGAGAATTTACTGCCACGATGTAGGGTTTGCCAACCCTAGAGGATTCCAGTGAACGCCTTCTCAGAGTTTACCGAAGCCTAGGCCTGTGTTTGTTCACACCGTGTGGCCAGTGAACGGATTAGCGGCAACATACACAGGAACCACACTGACTGATGTTCAGCAAGCAGAAGAAAGGTCCTTGCCTACATACCAATTTACATGCACCGTATCAGATTCGCTAGCAAGAACTCAGCAGTGGTTGCCAGGATCTCAACTCAGCCCAGTGTGACATCAATCGCAAGCTCAAATTCAACTTGCACCTTCCCAGATAAAAAGAGATGTCGCAAGTAGGATTATTTTGTTCCAATCCAAGATGAGTCTATTTAGCACAGGTGACTGTCTTCTATCAGAATGAAAGTGCTATTCTCTTGGGTGCATCTCTGTCAGGCCTTTGAGGTAGGTAAGTGTAGGAAATAGGAATCTTGGAAAGTATCTTACAGGAATCAGAATCTTGAAAGTCTATCCCAATTTTTCCCCTTCTTATACATAAAACAAATCTTTTGAGAATCTTTCTTATGCTATTTTCTCAAGACTCAAACACTTTTTTAAAATATATAATGGCTTGGCATTCTCTTGGCCTTCTCAGTCAGACTGGCATTTCAATACTGTAGTTGAATTCCAGTGCTGCTTTCTCTCACCACTCCCATTATTTAAGGCAGGGGTCTCCATACCTGGAGCTTGAGACAAGCACCGGTCCAGGGTCATCCATAGGAACCAGGCTGCGCAAAGGAGCAAAGCCCCATCTGTGCACGTGTGGGATCCAGGCAGCAAGTGAAACCATGCCTCCCCAGTCCATGAAAAAACATGCTGTGCACCGAACCGGTCCCTGGAGCCCAAAAGATTGGGGGCTGCTGATTTAAGACACTTTCTGTTCTGCACTTCTGAGCTTTGAGGTTTTATACCACAGCCAGTTGTGCTTGGTTTTAAAGCTATATCACGGGTCCCCAACCTCCGGTCCATGGACCAGTACCAGGCCGCGGCATGCCAGCAACCAGTCCACACAAACAAGCAAAGCCCCATCCATGAGATGCAGGCAGCACACAAAACCACACCCCTTTTGGTCCACGGAAAAACCTCTCTCACCATGGAATCGGTCCCTGGTGCCCAAAAGGTTGGGGACCTCTGAGCTATACGATTGGTAGTTGTGTTGACATAACTGACAGCTCTGTTCTGTGTTTTATTTATTTATTTATTTATTTTATTTGGGTTTGTATGCCGCTCCTCTCCAGGGGACTCGGAGCGGCTAACAACATATACATAACAAAAAATACAATATAAAAAACCCAAACAGAATATCTAAAAACCAATAAACACACATTCAATATATCAATCAACCACAATCATCCCCAGGCTTGCCGGCAAAGATGAGTCTTTAGGTTTTTCTGGAAGGCCGGGAGAGTTGGAGAAATGCGGACTTCAGGAGGTAGTTGGTTCCAGAGGGTGGGCGCCACAACAGAGAAGGCCCTCCCCCTAGGGCCCACCAGACGACATTGTTTCGCTGACGGGACCCAGAGGAGGCCGACCCTGTGCGCTCTCACTGGTCGTAGAGAAGTATGTGGCAGAAGGCGGTCCCGTAAGTATCCTGGTCCCAAGCCATGAAGGGCTTTATAGGTGATAACCAACACCTTGAATTGGGCTCGGAGACCAATAGGCAACCAATGCAGCATGCGGAGAGTTGATGAAATGTGGGCACAGCGAGGAAGGCCCACAACTGCTCGCGCAGCTGCATTTTGCACTAATTGTAGTCTCCGAACACTCTTCAAGGGTAGCCCCATGTAGAAAGCGTTGCAGTAGTCAATCCTCGAGGTGACAAGGGCATGTGTGACTATGAGGAGCAACTCCCGATCCAAGTAAGGACGCAACTGGTGCACCATAAACTCCTGTGCCAATCCCGAGGACTCGCCAAGCTGTTACCCATAAGGCTCCTTCACATGAGGAAAGATTCTAGGTTCATCCTGTTTGGAGAAGCTTGGTAGGTGTAGACCGGAGGTCTCCAACCTTAGCAACTTTAGGACTGCTGGAGTTCAACTCCCAGATTTCCACAACAGTCACAAGTCTTAAAGTTGCCAAGGCTGGACACCCCTGGTGTAGACTAACCTCCACAGAGAACTTCCTTCTCATTCTTACCAAATACACTCCTGAAAGCCCCTTAGGCAGGTAGTTCTCGTCTTCCCACCACAACTGACCCCAACGTTTCTGCTGTTAAACGGGACATTTGTTAAGTGAGTTTTGTCCCATTTTATGACTTTTCTTGCCACAGTTGTTAAGTGAATCACTGCAGTGGATAAGTTAGCAACCCGGTTGTTAAGTGAATCTGGCTTCCCCATAGACTGGGATTGTCAGAAGATCGCAAAAAGGGGTCACGTGACTTTGGGACACGGCAACGGTCATAAGTATGAACCAGTGGTCAAGCACCTGAATTTTGATCACAAGACTACCGTATGGGGCTGCCACAAAGGCCATAACAGTGAAAAACGGCCGTAAAATTAATTTCACAAGGTGAAACCTACCAATGGTGACAATTGTGCAGCCACCATGTGTGCTCATTGCCAGAAAACTGTCATCTCTATATCCTACCTATGAACTCTTCCGAGGCATCTGATGGGAAATATTATGCCCATAATTTTGTCCTATCCTGTTGACTCCTTCAAACTGGAACTCCTGTTGTTTTCTACAACAACTCAAAAGGAAAGGAAAGGAAAGGGCATCGGCTGCCAGCTTCTGACACAAATTCAAGGTATTTGTCGCAGTCATAAATCTTTAATCAAAGAAACGCAAAACACACAGCAAACTCAAAAGTTTTCTTCAGCAGCTCTCAGCCTCGTGGGGTAAACCAGATAGGAATCACGATTAGATGAGCTAATTCTACTTTGTTGTAAAGCTACACTGACAGCATCTGGCAAGTATGAAAGTATAATTCTTTCCCCACCCTATGCAGCCCAAGAAACTAGGGAGGGTCTCTCCTGAGGCCCTTGCCCTGCCCACTATCCAGCTGTGGGCTAGGTGGTCCTTTATCTAACTGTTCCCTAAGCCAGGGGTCTCCAACCCTCGGTCCGTGGACCGGTACCAGGCCACGGCATGCCAGCAACAGGTCCACACAAACAAGCAAAGCCCCATCCATGGGATGCAGGCAGTACACAAAGCCACACAGTCTCCAGCCCGTGGAAAAACCTCTCTCCACGAAACCGGTCCCTGGTGCCCAAACGGTTGGGGACCTCTGCCCTAGGCAGTGTCTCTTCACCCAGCCTCCCAAGGTTTCTCCCACACCCCATTACATCAGTGAACAAGCACCAAAACCTGCTTTTTGCAGAAAAGTTCAGAGACACAAGTATTACGTTCAGAAATACATGGCATCGGACCAGGTTACTTACGGGACCGTCTGCTGCCCCATGAAACCCAGCGACCGGTTAGGGCCCACAGAGTCGGCCTTCTCCAGGTCCCGTCAGCCAAACAGTGTTGCCTGGCGGGGCCTAGGGGAAGAGCCTTCTCTGTTGCGGCCCCGGCCCTCTGGAACCAACTCCCCCCGGAGATCCGTATTGCCCCCACCCTCTCCGCCTTTCGTAAACTGCTTAAAACACATCTTTGCCGACAGGCCTGGGGCAGTTAACATCTTGCCCCTAGCCAGTGTATGTTTGTGTGTATGTTTGTTGGATGATTGTTTTTTTTTAACTCAGGGGTTCTTTTTATATATGTATTTTATGCTAGATTTCTATTTATGCTGTGAGCCGCCCTGAGTTCCTGGAATAGGGCGGCATAAAAATAAAATTAATAATAATAATAATAATAATAATAATAATAAATATCAAAGAACAGTCCATTTCCTGTCCACATGACAGCAGAGTCATAGGTAGGGAACTGAAAGGTTACTTGTCCTGAAGGGTCAATCAAGCTGCTTCCTTACAGCTCTGACGACCCAGCCTGGCTAATTTGCCGAGTCACACTTCTTCCAAGTAGACAGGTTGGCCTTTATTTTTTCTTTTTCTTTTGCTACTCTCTTTGTCGCCGGCACCATATCAGAGGGGCTCAGGACCCCCTTGCATCCCAGCCTCTATGCCAACTGACTCAGCCCCCACCTGGGCCTCCTTTAAGTGCTTCTTCCACCATTACTCAAACTTCAATTAATTTCTGTAGAGCAGGCTGAGAGGAAGTCTTCAGCCTCCAAATTTGAAGAGGCAGGTTGGTGATCCTTAGCAGCCATGGAAGCCAGACAAAAACTTCATTTCAAAAAGTATGTCTCTAAACAAGCCCTCTCTCAACTCTGCCCTCTCCAAAAGAGGTTGGAATGGCAGCATCCAGGATTCTCAGCCATGCAAGCGGATCATCTGGGGAGCTGCCATCTCGGGGCCTCTGGAACATGCCAGCTGGGGGGCAGGCTGCTTAAACACATGCTCTGCTGTTTAGAGACCCAGTTCTGTCATTTGCAAGCCTACTCCTGATGTTTCCCCTAAGCCAGCTTTCCCATACACGTTCCCCCAAGCCAGCTTTTCCGTTAAACACATTTTCAGGTGTATTTAGGACCTACCAGGTTCCAGAATTCCCAAGAACCAGTTGGAGGAAACTGATCTAATCATTCTTCATTTAACTGATTTGCAGAACAGCCGGGAGCTGAAAACCTTCAACTCACAAATCATCTAAAATCCTGCATCCCTTTCTTTTGCTCTCTTTATCTTAGAAAGCAAATGTTCTCCCCCAGCTTTCACTGGCACCAATCTTTTAACCTTTTGCTGCTGCCAAGATAGTAGAAGCATTCCAAAACTTCAGATGGGGACTGGCACCACGAGAGAGAGACAGAGAGAGAGAGAGGCAGAGAGAGACAGACACACACACACACACACACACAGAGAGAGAGAGAGAGAGAGAGAGAGAGAGAGAGAGAGAGAGAGAGAGAGAGAGAGAGAGAGAGAGATTCTCTACTCTTTTCCTTCAAATGCTCCTTGTCTGGAATCAGTGAAGTTAAGAAATATCAAGCTTCAAAACAGGAAAGACAATCACATCTCTGCAGCGCCAATGAGTTAAATTGCAATCTGTGCTGTGTTTCACGCCAAAAAATTTTATCTATTTAACTTCTGCCCCATTGCAACCCAGTGACTTTTGGTGGCTTACAAGGCATATAAACAACAATTAAAAATTTCGCGGTGAAGTTAAAACCAAACAAGCCCGATTGTAACAATGGTGAGACCACATCAGCTTCCATATAAAAACATGTCAGCCTTTCAAGAAGGAAAGGGACTCCATATGAAAGAGTGAAACTTTTCGTTATGGGTGAAATGGGTAGCTATATAAATGCGATTAGTAAATAACAGTAGCAGAAACTTGAGAGCTTGATGGCATTTGTGCTTCCTTCCTTCCTTCCTTCCTTCCTTCCTTCCTTCCTTCCTTCCTTCCTTCCTTCCTTCCTTCCTTCCTTCCTTCCTTCCTTCCTTCCTTCTGATGCCAAAGAAAGTCAAGGCACAGCAACCTTGAATTTCTTTCAAACCCTTTCATGTAGTTCATGTTTTGCTAACCGTCCCCCTGTAGCCTTTCCAATGTCATCCTTGTGGTTCTCTACAAACATAAGCACGCAAAAAACACGAGAACAAAGAATGAAACAAGAAACAGAAAGCAGGATGGCATCGAGCAGAGATTCAAGCAAAGGTTGTCCAAAACTATTCAAGTTTCCGGAAAACCGACCAAGAGGTCGGGGGGAGGGCAGCTTTGGAGGCTGTTTCCAACCACTGGCTCTACCAACGAAAAAGAATATATTAATCTGGAAGGCAGAAACAAAGTGACAAATTGGCAGGGCATGATAGTTTAGAATCCAGCATATTGTCATCCCTAGGCTGGCTTAATTCTCCCATTCAGTCTTGAATCTTCCCCCTGGCATATTCCCTCACCCATAGTTCCATCAGCCGGATCTGCAAAGCAGGTGGCTTTAGTGTGTGCCACTGAGGCAGGAAAACATTATCAGAAGGGCTTCAATGCATTTGTCCTCTACTGGGAGCCATTCAGATGATCTTATGCTGGCTCCGGCGAAATCGGTCTACTCCCCATCTCCTCAGGCCAGCTGCTAATGCCCAGGCTGTTCTGCTCCCCATCTGTGCAAAGCTACTCTGCCTGCCAGCTCTGTAGGCTGCCTGCACATACATTTACACACTCGTCACTTTCTATCTGACTCAGGGCAGAAGAGTTAAGAAAGTTCTGTGCACGAACGGCTGAAGTTAAAGGGTGAGCGGATGGGAGTCTTGCTGTTAGGGAGGAAACAGAGCAATGCACCTTTCAAGATCAGGCATTTATTTAAGGAAAGAGGCCAGTGGTGAGCGCAGAGCGATTACAACGTAGCTTTCGCCAGCTCTAATGGAACTATTCTACACTTTGGAAGGATGCTGTCTGATCTCTGTGTTTGCAAAGACTTCTGGGGAAAACATTAAACAGCCAAAGCCTGCAGCAATCTTTAAAAAAGGAAGGCAACACAAAAGGGTTATCAAACAACTGCCAAAGAAATCCAGTACAGGAACAATATACAGAGAGCTTTCTACCAATGTACAGATTTATAAGCAAGGATGGAAGTGGGGCTACTTAACAAGAGACGGTTGTCTTATGTGTGAAGACTGCATCAGTCTCCACCCTGCCTCCTTTGCTCATCCCAAACTAGGGGGTTGAATTTATCACATCCACTTTGAAGTCCCCCCTCCCAAAAAAAGAAACCACCCCCTTCCACCAATAAAATCACTAAAGAACTTTTGTATCAAATAACCACAACCTGAGGTCTGAACTTGGTATAGCCCCCAGAATTGTTGCTGATTGATGAATGTTGTGTGAATTAACAGGAAAGTGAGCACGGATTAAGGAGAAAAGACCAGGAAAGTGACAATAACTGACTTTCATTTGATTATGTTTGAATTCAAATTTAGCTTTAGTCTTGGCACCACCATCATTGTATGTTGACATGCCATTCAAGAGCCAAGGAGTTCACCTCTGTCCTAAACCAGCTTATCAACCGCAAGGGTTGGAATCCTTTTTAGTCCCTGCACCCCAACTATTGTTTTCTCTACCACCCAGGTTGTGCTGAATTGATCTGTGGCTGGGAATTTATTCCTCTTGCCAACCACAGTGTTGCCCATTTAACTTTAAAGGGCACTATACGGTCAAAACAAAAACAAGGAAAGTGTTTTTATTCTGAAAAAAAAATAGTAAAATATCATGCAATCACAAAAAAAGAAAGTTGGAGAGTTGGAAAAGATCTTGGAGATCATCCACTCCAAGCTCCAAATCATTTCAGGAGTCCATCAAACCATTAGACAGTGGTCTACCCCAATGGTGGGATTCAGCCAGTTGGCACCAGTTCAGCAGAACTGGTAGCTAATTTTTTGTTGCCCAGGCCCAGAGTGGACTTCTGGAAGTGGCATCCACAGAACCAGAGAACCAGTTGTTCACATATTTGAATCCCACCACTGGTCTACCCTCATGCTTGAAAGCCTCCAAGGAAGCTTGACCTTGTCTGAATCTCCTTTTTTTTTCAATTTCAAGATGCTATTGGTCAATTTCTACACTGAACAATGTTCCCTGGCTGCAATATCCCTTTTAATCTCGTATGTCCAAGTGAGTTTGGACCACCTCCAGATTATCACATCCTCAACCTAGCCCAACAATTCAGGCCTTGAGACACTACTGCTCTTGAGGACAATAGGCCATCCAGCTTTTAACCAATGAAGAAGGAGGAATATCCCAGGTATACCTCCTTCTCCATCTCCATCTTCTTACCCCGACTCACAATATACTGTCGGCACCTTTCTAATCAAGTTCTTTAGAATGAGGCAGTAACAGTAAGCATGTCTCTCTCACTGCTTAAAACTCACATTAAACCAAGTAATTTCCCCCCCCTCTCTCTCTCTCACACACACACACACACTGCAGCTTGATTTCTACAGGCAAGCATTTATCCGTCGCTCCATCAACAGAAAAAGCCTCTGAGCCCCCATGCAGCTTACTAATATATAATTTCTCAAAGTGCTCTTAGCTGTTGTCTTAGCAACACAAAATACAAATATATCAACAGAAACCCTCCGAAACAGACATCCAGCAGGGACATTTTCAGATGGATTAATCTCTCTTTTTTATTTATTTACTTATTAACTAGTTGCAGCCTTCTGGAGAGAATAGGGTTGTTCGTTAAGAAGAAAAGGTCCATGAGCCATTCACAGGAATTCCACTGAAGCTAAAAGCTGTGGAATGCCCCCCTTGATATCCAAGCAACTCTTAAACTAGAAGGAACTAGGAAGAAAGTCTCCAAGGTTCTCCCCCCCACACAAAGAAAAAGGGGGGAAATTTTAAGTCACTGCAACTAAGGAATTAATAAAATCCAGTCCTGTTATTATTTTCTTTCCATACCCTTGAGTCCTAAGTCTGCCACCACACAGGAAAGAGAAGTAAAGCTTAGCAATAATTTCATAGACTGCATGAAACCGTGGTTTATTTTCATGATTTCTGAAAAAGCCCCAGTAGCTAGATTCACACAACAGGCTGAGTCAAAACCAAACATAGGACAGCATTTTGGCTAAAACAGTTGAGTGTGTTGGTTGATGAAGCTGTGCGTTATCCGCAGGTCTCCCATTATAGTGTCGTTTTATTTTTTTATTTTACTTTATTTATTATTTTATTTATAAAATTTCTATACTGCCCATCACCCTTGAGTGCCTCTACTAGACCTGCTTCAGAATAACAAAATAACACAGTTGGAAGGGACCTTGGAGGTCTTCTAGTCCAACCCCCCCCCCGTTCAAGAGGAGACCATATACTCATTTCAGACAAATGGCTGTCCAATCTCTTCTTTAAAATCTCCAGCACCCAGAACTTCTGGAGGCAAGTCATTCCACAGTTTTTCTAACTGTCAGGAAATTTCTCCTTTTTCTAGGTTGCTTCTCTCTTTGGTTATTTTTCATCCGTTGCTTCTTGTCCTGCCTTCAGGTACTTTGGAGAATGGCTTGACTCCCTCTTCTTTGGGGCAGCCCCTGAGATATTGGAAGGCTGCTATCATGTCACCCCTGGTCCTTCTCTTCAATAGACTAGACATCCCCAATTCCAGCAACCGTTCATCATATATTTCTGCCTCCAGTCCCCTAATCATTTTTGTTACTCTTCTCTTACACTCTTTCAATCACGATTAGTCCATATATAGCACTAGGCTTAATTGCAACTAAATATAAATAAAATGAAATCAAAGTGATTTTTTGGTCAGGTCTCACCTCTGAGGCTGTAGTGCCATTTGCCAAGAAAACATGGTCCAGTCCTATGATCAGAAGAGTCATTTGATTTGATCCATAGTTTGTCAAATAAACCACAATTATCTGGGCTTGCACGATATAGACCTCACTTTGTGCTAGCTCCCATTCATGCCAACTGCATGTCGGTTAGGTGCAAACGCAGCCCTCAAAAAGAGCTAGCAAAGTTGCTTCACTTGACTTGGTTCATATCTGCCTGTTTGTAGAAGAATTATATCTGGCTCTTAGAAGGAACTGAGAGGGGAAAACATTTGCTCGGCCTTGGGAAATGTTGACATCCACAAGAAAAATACTCAGGAAGAACCCTGACCCAACCACATGGTCCTTTGAAAGGATTTGGACTGGCTTCAAGAGTCTCCTAATTTACCCTTTAACAATAAAGTAGCATTTCTGGAGTCCCCAGTTTCTTGTTTCTTTACCTGGCCTACCTCAAAGGCTGATCCCATCAAGGAAGTTCTGGGTAGAGATCAAAAAGTGTTTTGCATGATGATTGCCTTCTAATACGATCTTATGTTTGATGTTGATTGTTTCAATAAAAGAATTTTTTTTAAAATAAAAAAAAAACGGCAGTGCAGGGTGTCCCTCTAAAAAGGTTAGCCTGGTGATCAGTCAGCCATGTGCTTTTGTAGAATATTCTATTTGTTTTGTCCTGAGCCTGCAAAAGCAGGCTCGGGACGCTGCATTGGTCCCAGGCATTCCAAAAGCTGCCCGGGACCAGACAGAGTGGCGCCAGCCTTGCGCGCATGCGCAAGGCACAAAAACACTCCGTTCCGTTGGCTGACGTTTTCCGGGTTTTCTGGCCATATAAAAAGGCTTGCGTGCCTTTTGTTGTTGTTCGAATGTTGTTAGAAGAAGAATAAAGAGCTGTTTAACATTAAAAAAAAAGTGTTTTGCCCTGATGTGTTATCTAGGGACATCTATCCTGTCCAAATACCCCTCCCATTTTCCAGATTGGCTGCCAGAGCCACATACATGATGCAACCATGTCCTCTGAGCAACATGCAAGGACCTATCCTATAAATAGCAAAGAAACCAACAGCATAAAAATTACATCTTCCCCTCATCACCACCATTTGCACAGTGATGAAGAAAGCTCCCACATAACTCTTTTGTCACCGAATAGCACAAACCTTTGAACCAATACCCATCTCACTCACTGCTACGCAGATCTTCCAGAAAGAGTAACCAACCGCAGCCTTCCCGCAATTCCCAGTTTCATCTTGGCATGCCCAACATGTCAACATCCCTATTCATCATTCATCAAAACAGTGTTTAAGCTTATGTCAGGCAGGTAGGCTTATTTCAAGGGACCCAGGAGGGAGAAGGGAGGGAGCAAAACCACGTAGTAAAATCATTTGGCAAGTATGGAGAGTCTTCCCAAGCCACACTTGTAAGATTATTTCAGTCATGGTTTGTGTTTTCTATCTGCTGTCCATCCTGTGTCCTGTAGAGCAAGCCATCAAAAACCTATAAAGATAGTGTTGAATGTATTCCAACCCATTGGAATAGTCGTGCCAACTCATAATTTCCATGATTATTTGGCCTGGGGAAATATATGCCTACAAAACATGGTAACTTCCAAGGGTAATTCAAGTCTGAAGGCTGGGAGGCAAACATGATAGCAGTCCTCCAATATTTGAAGGGCTACCGCAGGGAAGACATCTTGTATTCTCCATAGCACCTGAGAGTAAGGCAAGGAGCAATGAGTGGAAGCACAAGGACCTCCAGTCTCAAGGAGCAGAAAATTTCACTCAACCCTCAAGTTCATTCAATGACAAGGTGAGATCGACACATCTAGACCCTAACATGATGGGCCCACTTGTTGTTTGTTCATCCCTTGTCAGCAATATCCCCTTACATCAAATCAAATTGGCCACTTTTAGAGTTGGACACAAATCTGGGATCAGAAACAATTATTTTTTTAAAAAAAGAGCAACAAGCAATCCATCACTGACCCCTATGGTGGCCTTCCGCGAACAAAGTAATTACAAAGATCGATTTTCTTCAGAAACAGTCAAAGTGGAATTCGTTAAAAGCTATCGGCAACAGCTTGTACAAAGACAAAGGGGGTTTAATCACGCTGCGTGTATTCATCAGCTCACCCGTGCTGGTTTTGCATACAACAGCCCATTTTGGGAAGATAGTCTTCAACGGCTCTACTTTCTGCCTCCTGCCCATCTATCAGCGTACATCTTCTATATCACACCAACGATCTGCAGGAGATGCTTGTAGAACACATCAGTGCGGCATAATTCAACACATAGTTAATAACTTCGAAGTCCTCTCCTTGAGACCTGCCAGTCGCTCTTATTAACTAACAAGATCCAATCTTTTTCACAACACAAACACATTTTCTCGACACTAGTAGTAACAAAATATCTCGGGGAGTATGTTAAGGCTGCAAATATCATACCAAAAACAAAAAATTGTCTTCAGATCCCTTTTTTAGATGCAGTCTTTTTTTATCTGGTAAGAGATGTTTGTTTGCTCCCTAGCTTTTTTCCCCCCCAATACATTTTGGGTGAATTTTTCACTGGGGGAGGTGTGCTGTGGATGCTTGCATTGGATTATTTATTGGTTTGTTTGCTAAAGTCACAGGCAACCCAGTTCCATCACAGCTTTGATTACAAGATGGCTGAAAAGTGAAGGCCAGGGGCACTTTTTTTCACCGAACGATCATTTTCCCATGTATAGGTACTCCTCAGCTTTCAACCGTTCATTTAGTGACCGTTCAAAGTTCCATCAGCACTGCAAAAAGTGGCCTATGACCGTTTTTCACACTTAGGACCCATGGTCACGTGATCAAAAATCAGATGCTTGGCAATTGACTCATATTATGACGGTCGCAGTGCCCTGGGATCATGTGAAGATCCCCTTTTGCAACCATCTGACAAGCAAAGTTAATTTGGAAAACCAGCTTACAACCATGTTACTAACTTAACAACTGGCAAGAAAGGTTTGTTGTTGTTAGTTGCGAAGTCATATCCGACCCACCGCGACCCCATGGACAACATTCCTCCAGGCCTTCCTGTCCTCCACCATCTTCTGGAGTCCATTGAAGCTCATGCCTCCTGCTTCAGGGACTCCATCCAGCCCCCTCATTCTCTGTCGTCCCCTTCTTCTATTGCCCTCCATCTTTCCCAGCATCAGGCTCTTCTCCAGTGAGTCCTTCCTTCTCATTAGGTGGCCAAAGCACTTGAGTTTCAACTTCAGGATCTGGCCTTCTAAACAGCAGTCGGGGTTGATCTCCTCTAGGACTGACCGGTTTGATCACCTTAAAACTGTCTCCACTTAGCAACAGAAATGTTGGGCCATACGTAGAGGAACGTTGCCCATATGCAACCTTGCTAGCTTCAAACACTTCCCAAGGAATATCATCTCATCCCTTCCTTCCATTCCACACTTTTTCAGAGGGGAAAACCGCAACAGCAGCCAGAAAAGTGCACACGGAGAGAAGAACCCAACGTCATTTACTACTTTGCAATAATGAAGATGCCACACCATTGACACCACCAGAGACCAAACCACGAGAGATGAGTCTGTATAGCACACTAGGCCAAAAACAGAACAAATCACATCATGGCATGGCGGATGAGTCCCATAATCCCCTGCTGCCCAGGGGAGGGGGGGAGAGAGAAGTGGGATGTATTTCTTTCCTTTCCCGATGAAGCAAATCATCCTTTTCATGCATCCTCTTCTCTCTTTTTTTCCAAAGTGCTATTTTCATCCCGTTTAATGGCTGCAGTCACGTTTCCTGTCAACAAGTGTTTTCAGCCCCTAAATGCAGCATCCTACCGGTAGCAAATTCATTCTTACTATCTCCTACTTTTCTGTTTTTAACACACAGACTGGATTGTCAATCCTGAACAAAGCAAAGTTTCTGATCGCTCCAGAGCAGAGGGGCATAAGCTGTGCACCCTCCCCAAACAGAGGCAGCTGGGACCAGTGCAAAAGAAAGGATGTTTTTCCTGTCGTGGCCATTTTTGGACCCCCGTCTCTCTGTCCAAGCTGCCAACCAGGTAGCCAATTAGTACCAGTCACGGTTGTGACTCATCACCACCAGCCACTCACTGGTGGCGCTCGCCCATTACGTCCAATGGAGTTTGAGGCAGCAGCAGAACCCACCGATCATCAGAGGCAGCTGAATCCACAGACACCAATCTTACGGCAAAGCTTCCAGGCAGAGGATTCCGACTTCTCTCTATGGGAGCAAAGTCTCAGGAGTTGCATTCCATCTCTTCCAATTATCCAGAGCAACGATGGCTTCCTGGCAGGGAAGGGGGTTGTAATGCTATGTTATGGTACCTGTAAAAAGTATCAGTTGGAGCCCAAGGTAGGCTGAAAAAACTCCCACCTAAAACCCGGAAAGCCACATCGAGTCACTGATGACAAAGCAACACTCATCATGGAGCCCTGCTGGTGCACAATTTACGTTGATAGGATCCTGCCGGATTCTAAAGCAACTGCCAGCAAATGAGGAATTGTTTGGAATAGGCATGTCATACTTCTCTGAACGTTTGAGCTTTGTTCCACCTACCCGCCCCCCCCGTCTGCGTCATCATCCACACTAATTCTGTTATTTATTCCTTGATTATGAATCCCGGTGAACTATTGTGATCTGAAGGGTCGTGCAGACAGTAAGCCTTCCTTCAATCGGAGGTCCATAAACGGCTTGCCTCCAGAAGTTGTGGGTGCCCCATCACTGGAGGTTTTTAAGAGGAGACTGGACAGCCACTTGTCTGGTGGGGGTACAGGGTCTCCTGCTCGAGCAGGGGGTTGGACTAGATGACCTCCAAGGTCCCTCCCAACTCTTGTTATTCAACACGGTCTCCAAAACGAGACTGAATGGTAGAGACAGAGGCTATTCAGACCACTATCTATCATTAAAACCCATTTCACCGCCAATCACGCAAATAGGCTCGATAATGTCTGAAAGAGTTTCTGTTCTCTTCCATCTTTCCTAGAAAAACCATTTTTGACCCTCCCTTATTGCAAGTCTACACACACACACACACATATACACACACACACTCAATAGTGCCCAATATTGTTCCCACTTCGCTTCAGCAATCAAAAGCACCTCGTTTTCTCTCTACTAAACACCAGGCACTGGCTATTTTTGATATTGACGTTTTGTAATTACAGGGAAGACGGTTGTTCATCTCAGCTCTGATCAATGCGGGCTGAGCTCACTTTGTTTTTCATCAGGCAGCCCAGCGGCTGCTTCAGCCGAAGCCCAGTGGAGCTCCTAGAGAGGGCGAAGAGAGGTGCATGGATGCAATGTCCATTTTAGATTTACTGCCCAGAAATATAAACAGAATACTTATCCCTGACCTTTTAAGTCCTAATTCCAAATTTAATGAGCCACAATGAATGTTTCTCTGAGTCAGTCTCCCCGGCTGCTTAACTCCACTAACCTTCTAATTATGGCCGCAGTAACATAAAGGCCACTGGATTTTGATGGAGATTATTAAAGAGAGTGAGATGACTTAGATAAGCTTCTATTGTCTCCCAATAAAATGAAAAGCACTTAAAAAAAAAAAGATGGTGGGCAGGAGGGAGAGGGGAAATCATCCTAGCATCCTTCAGGCAAAAAGAGTGGATCATTTTGCATAAGTGCTAATCCCCTGCAATTCAGGCTTTCTTCCCAAATAAACAGCAGAGCTGGTAACAGATGAGTTAAGATTTGGGGGTGGGGGGTGTTTCCTATCCCTTTATTGCATCCGCACTGGAAGATAAAAGTAGAATGCCAAGGGAACATTAAAGTGGTAGGTTCTTGTTCTGAAAGGGAATATTGGATAAGAAACTCAGATCAGGGCTGCAATTCGTAATGAGGTCATAAATATGTCCCCCTGAAAATGGGAAGTAACATCAGCTATTTATCAGAGTTGAGCTATTGGAAATCTTGTAGCAGCTATACTAAAGCAGCATGGTTCAGTTTTAAAAAGATGGTGGACAGGAGGGAGTGTAAACCTACATGGAATCCTGAGCTCTAAGTCAAACCATGTATGAAATTCTGGGCCAAAATTCCATTTAGCTCCCACGTTTGGGCTACCCAACTAAGATAATCCTATGGTTTATCCTTAAACTAAAAACAGACATTATAAACCTCATGGTGGGTGATGGAGAACTGAACAAAGAACTGAAGCAGCTTCTTGGATGAGAAGCGAAACGTCTGCAAGGAAAAACAATGGAAGCCCAGTTACCTTTTGAAAAAGCACCTGTTGGACAACCATGAGCTAGATGACTGAGAATCTCCATAAAGAGTTTGTGGATTTCTCCTTGCTCTCACTGGATCTTCTAACCCAATGGGCAGCTGAGAGGGATTACCCTTCCTATCCATCCATCCATCCATCCATCCAACCTTAAGGAACTAAAAAACTAATTCCTCCCAGTCCTATCACTAGAGCTCTTCTATGAATTTTCTTTTCTTCTCCCATAATTACATTTCAAGTTAACCTTGAAAGGTGTTCCTTCAACATCTTCGTTTTTCACTCTTATGTAAAAAGCCATGATCTAACCTTCTTGTCAATTTGCTTCAAAATCAGATAAAGGTGATGTTCAAAAACGTTTCTGCCGAATCCTTTTTCTTCTCCTCAGCTATGTTTTTCACAGATCTTTTTTTTTCCGTCTTAAAATATGCACTGCTTTGTGAAATCAATTAATGCAACAACAAGGAACGCAGTGCATGTGAAAGGGACGTTGTCTTACCTGAACGCCTTTTCTCAGCACGGAGATGGAGAATCCACCAATGGGTTTAAACTGTGTTCCTGCCCAATCAGATCAAGTCAACCAAAGTTGCGATGCCTCTCCTGGGCTAGAAGATCCCAGTCTCGACGCAGGCGAAGCCATGACTGACAGCAAGACGTGTTGGCTCATAAACATAGAGTTTCAAGTTTCAAGTTTATTTGCACTTATATGCAAATAAGTGGCCTAATAACCTACTAGGGTGGGAATGGATTCTCCATCTCCATGCTGAGAAAAGGCATTCAGGTAAGACAACGCCCCTTCTCCAGCACAGGAGATGGAGAATCCACCAATGGGACATACCAAAGCCTATTGTCCCTGACGGAGGGAATCAGGCCTGCCCCGTGTGGCACTTTGAGGTAGTACCTGTTGTAGAACTTTCCTGCCAAAGGAGGCCTCCGCCAAGGCGAACTTGTCGATTTTGTAATGTCTAACATCTTCAATGGACGCTTGAGTGGCCCAGGCCGCAGAAGTAGCCGCACTACGGGTGGAATGGGCCATAATGCGCCCTGGAACCGGCACTGAATCCGCCCGATATGACTCCACAATACAAGCCCTAATCCACCTGCCAATCATGGAGGAGACTCTCCTGCCCCTAGAAGGAGGATGTTAGGAAACGAAAAGGGCTTCGGTAGTGCATAAGGCAGCTGTCCGCGAGATATAATAACGGAGTGCTCTGCAGATGTCTAACAGGTGCCACTGTTGTTCCAGAGCATGCGATGGATTAGGACAGAAATCTGGTAACACGATTTCCTGAGTCCTGTGAAATAAGGAATTTACCTTTGGAACAAAGGTCGGATCAAGACAAAGGACCACTCGGTCCCGGTGAAAAATGCACAAATCATCTCTAGTGGAAAGAGCAGCCAATTCGGAAATCCGCCGCACAGAGGTAATAGCCACCAAAAATGCTACTTTGTGTGATACATATCGCAAATCACATATTTTAAGGGGGTTCAAAGGGCGGATTGGTAAGAGCCCTATTGAGATGATGCTATGAGTGTTCACAAAAATGCCTGGCCTGATGGCTTTGTCCAGTACATGTAGCAGAAAGAAGGGGGAAAAAAGCTTTGGGCTTTGTTTATTTCCTACAAATGATCCCGGAATTCAAGGGACACCCAGTGGCATTTTCGAAATATACTTAGTCCTCGGCATATGCCATAAATATTCCATTGCAGCCATATGTCATAAAACGGGACACGTCACTGACTTGATTTTATGACCTTTTTTGTGGAAGTCATTAAGCAATCATCAGAGTTGATCATCAAACCAATGGTTTGCTGTGAACATGGCTTTGCCCAATGGTGGAATTCAAATATGTGAACAACCGGTTCTCTGTGTGGATGCTGCTTCTCGAAGTCCATTCTGGGCCTGGGCAACAAAAAATTAGCTACTGGTTCTGCCGGTAGCTAATGTGAACCGACTGAATCCCACCACTGATTTTGACCAGAACTGAAGTGATTTTGGGGACAAAAATTATAAAATGCAGTCTTGGGACAGTCATATTGCTGAACGCCTGAAGCTCAGTCTTGTGACCATAGAGAGGGGTCAACCATCAGAACTTCAAATCCAGTAAGTCTCCTCTTTCAGATCACTTGTAACTTTGAATAATCACTTAGCGATTGTCGTAAGTGGAGGACTACTATAACAGTTTTGCTTAAGAGCAGTACTTTGCTTTGCTTCTGATTCCTTTATATCCTGATTATTAAAAAAATTGAAAATAATTTTTAAATATTAGACAGGGCAGGGAGTTCAACAGGTGCACTGTCAACCCAGATATTATACCAGGAAATAGCTAAGTAGGTGTCATTTAACTGTCTATATGGCAGGACTCATTCTTTATTCTTTAATGGCCAAGTGTGATGGAACACACAAGCAATTTGTCTCCGATGCATAAACTCTCAGTGTACATACAACCAACAAGTGATCAATCATAAATCATAAGATACAAACAACAAAGTGATAAATCATAAGATATCAATAGGAGAA